>JAFEMH010000004.1:1200000-1800000 GCA_022495995.1 Adenophora triphylla var. japonica
CATTCATTATTCGCAGTCTCAAAACAGATTACAAAAAAAACTTTTAAAAAAAGCTTAGATCAAATTTGAATTTTTGTTGTCATTCAATTTTTTGTTTGGGACGGAGGGAATATATATTAATGGGATATATATCACCATTATGAAAAATGCATTACATATTGTACTCAGTTGATGTTGCAAACCAAGCAAAACAAATAAACAAATGAGACATTATTTGTACTTTATGAAGTTAAAAATAGTTACTCAAGATACTAAATGTTGATGCTATTTATAGGCATGTTTGTTATGCCTTCTCAAATATCTATACTGGAAAGTGTGTTGTAAAACGGTGGTTTCAAGTTCAAATCAAGATACCAAAAAATGATTTTTAAGCTTTTCAATAATCAGTTATTTTTCAAAATATTTCAATTAAAAGTAATTAAATGAATTTAATTAGCTTGTATTAAATGCTTCTCAATAATCAATTACTAAACACTATTACATTTATTATTTGAGATTAAATGCTTGAGGAAAATGAATATGACCAAAATTACGTCTAGGCGAGAGTTTTGGAGGAAAAGTGTTATAGTGACTTCATCTTTTATATAGTAATAGATAGATAAGGTGATGTAGCTAAGTGATGTCATCTTTTTGACTTATGTGATAATTTACAAAGAAACTTTTGTTGATGTGATATTATAAGGGGTGAAAGTGTAAATATAAAATAATTAATTCTGAATAAAAGCAAATAAAATATAAAATGAATAAAAAATATGAGACAATAAAAAAATTATTAGATTAACATCAAATAAATAAAAAATAGTAAAAAGCTAAAAATAAAATATAACATCTTTTGGTTACTTATTTAGCTATTTATTCTATTTTTTTAATATTAATTTTCTAAATATCTTATATTTATGCTTTGGTGACAATTGAATTAGATCTAGGTTTTTGTTTTTATATTTAGGAATAGTATTTTCAAATTTAGCCCCTCCATTTTAATTGAAAAGATTATATAGTGAGCAATGTTTAATATTGCAAACTTCTATCCCTTTAATTTCCACCCTAGCAAACTTTTTCAAGCAATACTTCCATGTCAGCAAAAAAGGTGACACCACATCACCTGATTTAACAGAGCAATGGACGGCAATCTGACAAAAGGATTAAATGGTTTCACAAATGCATATGTTAAAGACGAAATCGGCAAAAAAAAAAAAAGAGGCTTAGAGATGAAAAGGATAAATATTACAGGTTAAGAATGAAAAGGGTATTTAAATCGGGAAAATGGGGACTAGAGGGAAATGAGAAGAGACTTAAAAGACTAGCACTTTGAATACCCTTTTCATTATTGAATAATTCTTATTAGAAAGACTTTTAATTATGAAAAACTTTCATAGTGGAAAACTCAATTTTATTATTGAATTCTTCTTCTTCTTCTTTTCCTTATAGTGCGTTCTTCTGATAACAACACCAATACCAATAATACTATGAAGGGATTTGACCTGAAAAACTGTTTTCATTAAGGCGGAGCCCTTGAAGGGATTTTAACATCCCTACTTCAGGAGGTATTATGCCTGAAAATTCATTTTCTGAGAAGTTAAGAAAGACGAGATTGGAGAGGTGAGTTATCTCAGGCCCAGGGATGCTACCAAAAAGCTCATTTGTGCCAAGATGAAAGTGAGTAAGATTGGGGAAAGATGAGAAAGAGAAATGGTCAAGTGTACCTTTCAGACTCGACATATTTAGTTCCAATCCGGTCACACTCCCATCAGCATTGCACGAAACTCCGTACCAAGTACATGGAATATTCAGCGCACTTTTATTAGCTTTGGTCAAGTGTACCTTTCAGACTCGACATATTTAGTTCTAAAGCGACGCCCTATTGGGTAATTAGTGAAGCTTTTATTGGGACGGAGGGAGTACTACATATTAAAACAATTCAGATATACAATAAATCAGTAACATAGCATTTTACTAACAGATTATAAATAATACTCCCTCCGTTCTCGCCGAGTGGATACCAAAAATTTGTGCACACAGATTAAGGAAAAGTAAGAGAGATAAAAAGTGGAAGGAAATGTTGTGAGTATGAAAAATTAAATAGGAGAGAGAATGAGTGGGAGGAATAGTGATTTGATTAGTGTTGTGAGTGTAAAAGTAAAATAGGAGAGAGAATGAGTGGGGAAAATAGTAAAGATTTCCTTCCATTTTGGGCAATCTCCATTGGGCTGGAACGGACCAAAAAGGAAATAAGTATCCACTCGGCAGGGACGGAGGGAGTATATTTATAATTTCTTTAAAAGGACAAAGCATGAAAGCACAAATAAATAATTTCTTAACTAAAAAAAAACAAGAAAACCCCAGAAAACCCTTCTCCTGATTCACCCATATCCCCCGCCCACCCCTTTCCGACCTCTTCCCCCGTGAACAACTATTACCTCTTTCAGGGCCGGCTCTTGGGCTGTGCAAAAGGGCCAACAGCACAGGGCCCATTTTTTTCCAAGGGCCCCGAAATTTCCCCCAACCCAATACTACATAGCCCAAAACCATAACCAGCAGACACAAAAGCAACGCAAACGCAGCCAGCAAGAGCGCTGACCGCCAAAAAAAAAAAAAAAGATTCATGGCTCGGAAATTACGCAAGATGATCAAACGGCAACTCGAAAGTCACGGCTTGATTGAATTGAAGAGGCGACGACGGTTGCAAATCAACGGTAAAATCCAATAATCTCTATATTACTCACAATCGTAATTTAGGGAAATCACTTTTCTTCTTTCCTTCTGCGATCAATTTCTTTTCTTCTGCGATCAATTTCTTCTGTGCAATTGTCAATTGTGCAATTCCCGTTGGCGTTTACTTGTCTGATCACCCATTTCATTGTTCATCAATTCTTGTAGACTATGTGTTTGTTAAAATGCCCGTGAGAGACTGAAGAGTGAAGAGTCTGAAGACATTGTATTTGTGGCCTTGGCCCTTGCCGGCTGCTGCCTTGCGCCTTGTGTGGTCAGTGGGTGTGTTTGAGAAAGCCAAAGAACTGAAAGAAGTCTTCCAGCCTCCAGGTTTTATGTTCCTTTTATTTGCACTTTAATTTTATTATTAAAAGTGTTACATTTTTTTTTGTATTTTTAACTATGCCTCCTAAGATTAAAAAACAAGTATCTAGTTATAAAATTAAAAAACAAGAAAGACTTAATGGATTAGCGATGATAGCGATTGAAAATGAGCTCTTGAAAAGTGTAAAATACGAAGAATTGATTGATGATTTTGCTTCAAAGAGTACCCGAAAGATGTCTTTTTTAAAATAAACTATTTAAGTTGTGTATTTTTATATATATTAAGGGCCCATTATTTATATTAGAGTCTCAAAACTTATTGGGACGGGCCTGACCTCTTTCACTTTCACCCATAACCATTAGCCCTCCCTTTCACAACTACCATTGCCATCACAACCAATCCAAGCATAAACACTCAAGACACCATCTAATTCACCCAAATAGATTAATTTGAATCTGATAAATAAATCAAAATAAACACAAATCATTAAACAGTTGGGTAGTAGTTGAAATCGCAAAAATCGGATCTTGCTTTTGTGCAGTTTGAGAAATTCAAACAAAGATTTCACTGGGTTTTGAAAGGTGATTTGTGTCGAGGAATACGGAAGCAAAATCAAGGAACAACAAGGGCGAGTGGGTGGTCAATATGGGTTTCAAAAATCAGATCTTAAATGTTGTTTCGATTTTTCGTGGTGTTGATTTGATAGTTTGGTCGTCAACGGCGGTTAAAAGTGCGGCAATTAGACATTTACCTGTTGGTGAATGAATGATGGTGAAGATGTATTATGAAAGTCAGCGGGAACGGAGAAGACTGCAGAGCCGGCGACAGAGTAGATGGAGGAAGCCTGCAATTTTTTTCTATTGTTTTACTAATTACCCAGAATAGGGAAAGTTATATAATTTTGAGGTTTTTTTTTTTTTTTGGTGTTTTTTTTTTTTTTGTTTAACCTCCGGTGAGTTACATTTTGCAGGTGAAAATTAAGGATGGGGAAGGAGCTACGAGAAATATTAAAGGGTGGTTGTTTTGATGGGGAAAAGAGCATTTACAAGTTAAATATTTGATTGGTTAATTTTTTAAATATTTGGGTTAAATTTGAAAATTTCAATCTATATTTCTGTTAAATTATTAACTCTCGTTAGAAAAAATTAATGAGTGAACAGTACTTTGGTTAAT
This sequence comes from Adenophora triphylla var. japonica, assembly GCA_022495995.1. NCBI lineage: Eukaryota > Viridiplantae > Streptophyta > Magnoliopsida > Asterales > Campanulaceae > Adenophora > Adenophora triphylla. The sequence continues at coordinate 1,204,208 of JAFEMH010000004.1, forward strand.
TTTACTAATAAAACTATAGTACGCATCATACATTTGTTGTTTCAATAGTACGAATGTCAAATTGATGTTGAAGCCATAGTACGAGGGTTAGAAAAGCAGTTTACTCTAGTACTCTCTCCGTCTCTGTCGAGTGGATACTTATCTCCTTTTTAGTCTGTCCCAGCCCAAATAGAGACTGTCCAAAATGGAAGGGAATATTTACTATTTTCCCCACTCATTCTCTCTCATATTTTACTTTTACACTCACAACACCAATCAAATCACTATTTCTCCCACTCATTCTCTCTCCTATTTAATTTTTTATACTCACAACATTTCCTTCCACTTTTTATCTCTTTTACTTTTTCTTAATCTGTGTGCCCAAATTTTTGATATCCAATCAGCGGAGACGGAGGGAGTATAGATTATGAAAGACTTTCATAGTGGAAAACTCTTAGTGGAAGACTTTCATGTTGGAAGACTTTCATAGTGAAAAAACTCATAGTGGAAGACTTTCTTAGTGGAAGACTACTATGAATATTTATACAAATTAAAAGTCAGTAACTAAAATGACTTATATTTTGAAATAAATGAAAAAAATCTAAAATGCCGTATAGTGGGTCCCATCTTAGATTCTATATTTCAAAATGAAAATTTGAAATTTGAACCAAAATTTTTGAAACCTAGGCCTGCAATGCAACACATGAATCCTAAAGCTTTCGTCATTATTCCAAAGCACAAGCTTTGTAACACTAAAGCGTTTGTCAAAAAATTATCAGTATGAACTTCGTGTTTTGTGTAATTAATGAGTTTGATAACTATAAGGATAATAACAAGAATTATATTCCCTCCGTCCCGTTATAAATGAGACACTTACTGTTTACGCATGGATTAAGGAAAAAAATAATGATATAAATGTTGTGAGTGTAAAAGTAAAATAGGAAAGAGAATGAGTGGAGCGAATAGTAAATTATAATGGTGTTGTGAGTATTAAAATAATATAGGAGAGAGAATGAGTGAAGAAAATAGTAAAGATTCTTTGCCATTTTAGAAAATGTGTGATTTTTAGCGGGATGTCCAATGAAGAAAGTGTATAATTTATAGCGGGACGGAGGGACTTGGATGGAATCTCTAACTCAATGGGTATGACAGCCTCCATTCCGTAAGTCAAAGCATATGGAGTTGCAGGGCTGTTACACGAAACGAGCCTGTTCGAGCTCGGCTCGGGCTCGGCTCGAAAAAAGCTCGAGTTCGAGTGGGCTCGAGGTGAACTCGAGCTCGAGCTCGAACCGAATTTCAAGCTCGTCATTTTTTCGAGCCCGGCTCGTGTTCGGTTCGTATGTTCGACTAGCTCTGTTCGAGATCGACTCGTTTAAGCTCGACTCGGGCTCGGCTCGTTAAAAGCTCGAATGAATTTTAATATATATATATATATATATATATATATATATATATATATATATATATATATATACTCCCTCCGTCCCACCAAAACTGATACCAAATTTTTGGGCACGCGAATTAAGAAAAAGTAAGATAGAGAAAAAGTGAAAGAAAATGTTGTGAGTATGAAGAATTAAATAGGAGAGAGAATGAGTGGGAGGAATAGTGAGGAGAGAGAATGTTGTGAGTGTAAAAGTGAAATAGGAGAGAGAATGAGTGGGGTAAATAGTGAAGATTCCCTTGCCATTTTGGGAAGTATCAGTTTGGCTGGGACGGACCAAAAAGGAAATAAGTATCAGTTTTGGTGGGACGGAGGGAGTATATATATATATATACTCCCTCCGTCCCATAAAACATTATCCCTTTTACTATTTTGGGCGTCCCACTTTAAAGTCCCACTTTCCTAAAAGGGAAATTTTTTAATACTTAACTTTATTAAGCTGGGACCACTTGTCATAAATTTCATGACACTTTTCAAATTTACTATTCTCTCCACTCATTCTCTCTCCTCCCACTCACAACACCTACTTTAATAACATTATTCATTATTTTTCGTTCTCAACAGTAAATGAGTAATGTTTTATGGGACGGAGGGAGTATATATATATATATATACTCCTCCGTCCCAAAATGAAAGAGCCATTTATTTCCGTTTTGGGCGTCCCATTTAAAGAGCCACTTTCCCAAAAAGGAAACCTTAAATCACTATTCTCTCCACTCATTCTCTCTCCTACTTTACTTTTACACTCACAACATTATCTTTCTTACATCACCTCCCACTCATTCTCTCTCCTATTTAATTTTTCATACTCATGACATTTAAACTTTTTCTCTTTCCTACATCACATTTCTTATTTTGCGTGTCGGACAAATTCTGACTTCTTTATTTGGGACGGAGGGAGTATATATATATATATATATATATATATATATATATATATATATATATATATATATATATATATATATATATATATATACTCCTCCCCGTCGGCCAAGCGTCACTTTTTACCCAAAATGGCGTCCCGTTTATAGCGTCACCCTTTCCTAAAAGGAAACTTTTATTAATATTTTATTATCCCATCCACTATTCCCTCCACTAATTCTCTCTTCTCTACACTCACAACACTTTTAAAATTCACTATTTCCTCCACTAATTCTCTCTCCTATTTTTAAATTACACTCACAACATTTTTTCTTCCCACACTTTTCCTTAATTTGCGCGCCACTCCCTAAAAGGGTGACGCCTCTGAGACGGAGGAGTATATATATATATATATATACTCCTCCGTCCCAACAATCTTCACACTTTCCTTTTGGGCGTCCCAGAAACTTACTTCACACATTTAAAACTTACCTAAAATGGAAAGGAATCTTTACTATTCCCTCCACTCATTCTCTCTCCTACATTATTTTAATACTCACAACACCATTATAATTTTACTATTCTCTCCACTCATTTCTCTCTCCTATTTTATTTTCACACTCACAACACTTTCAATATAATACTCCCTCCTTAAAACCAATGCAAACAGTGTTTGTGAACATTGTTCCTGGGACGGAGGAGTATATATATATATATATATATATATATATATATATATATATATATATATATATATATATATATATATATATATATATATATATATATATATACTCCTCCGTCCCGGAGAACATTACTCCTTTACTATTGAGAACGAAAAATAAGAAATAATGTTATTAAAGTATGTGTTGTGAGTGGGAGGAGAGAGAATGAGTGGAGAGAATAGTAAATTATAATGGTGTTGTGAGTATTAAAATAATGTAGGAGAGAGAATGAGTGGAGAGAATAGTGATTTAAGGTTTCCTTTTTAGAAAAGTGGGACTTTAAAGAGGGACGCCCAAAATAGCAAAAGGGGTAATGTTCTATGGGACGGAGGGAGTATATAATAATGAGTAGTTGCAATGATGTGAGTGGGTTCATTAGCAAACACCGTGTCACCGTTTTTTTACTGTCACCGTTTTTTACTTTTATTACTTTATTTATTTTATATATATATATATTTTAGTATAGGAGTATATGTTTCCAAAATAAATAATCGCTGAAATAAATAATCGTTGAAATAAGGGTCATTTGAAAAGTTAATTTTTAATTGAAAAAAATCATAAAATTGTTTCCCATTTATTTTCAAACCTTTTTGAGTGAATTATGAATTTTTGTTAAATATACTTACCCATTTATCAATTGAAGTGGGACAGAGGGAGTATACTCCCTCTGTCCCACTTCAATTGATACTTATTTCCTTTTTGGTTCGTTCCACATCAATTGATACTTACCCAAAATGGAAAGGAATCTTCACTATTTATCCCACTCATTCTCTCTCCTATTTTACTTTTTCACTCACAATATTCTCTCTCCTAACTATTCCTCCCACTCATTCTCTCTCCTATTTAATTTTTCATACTCATAACATTTAACTTTTTCTCTTTCTTACATCATTTTTCCTTAATTTCCACACCCAAAAAGTTGGTCTCTATTGAAATAGGACGGAGGGAGTATATATTTAGTGACAAATTAAAAGACCAAGCTCGAGCTCGGCTCGTTTAGGCTCGAGTTCGATTGCAACTCGAATTAGGGCTCGATAAAGCTCGTTCGATTTCAGATTTTTTTCAAAAAATAAGTCGAAGCTCGAGCTCGGCTCGTTAATACTCGAGTTCGAGCAGCTCGAAAAGCATGGCCGGCTCGCGAAAAGCTCGAAACTTGATTCGAGCCGAGCTCGAACATGAATTCTGGGATCGAGCTCGAGCTCGAGAAAAGCTCGAGCTCGTTTAAAAGTTAACGAGCTCGAGCTCGAAACATCAAAAGCTCGGCTCGGCTCGGCTCATTTACAGAGTATATATTTTGTTACCTAATTTATAGAGATAGTATATATTATTAGAAGATTCAAAAATTCAAATTTTGTATAACTTAAGGAAAATTATTCTAGAATATTATCTCTTGTAATATAAATATGTACCTCTTGTTATTAATAAAATTGAGTCATTCATACCAACTTTCTATATTCATGTATGAATTGACTTCGTCTAATCACCTTTTTATTCTATTAATAGCAACAGTATACTCTAGATACACCGGAATTGAAAATTTTGTAAGACTAAATCTACTCTTAAACGGTCCAACTCCTTGTCTCATATTGTCTGTGAATCTGCTTTCTTATTCTATTCATTATACATTATACGGATTATAGTTCTATCGTAGGAATTTGAAACGTTGTTGCCGGATATCCGATTCTATGGTGCAGCATACGGACCAAATGATGACACACCCCCCCCCAACTTCAAGATCAATGATCGAAATTAATCAGTAGTCTCATGTGTTGTCCAATAAATTTTGACCATTGATCTCGAGCATATGATGACATGATGACACTGAAAATAACATTTCTTGACGGTGCTTGCTATTGCTCTAAGTTAAGAATTGTGTCAGTTCAAGTGTTGATTTGGAAAAAAATCAGGTAAAATATTGCTCCCTAAATCCCATAACTGAGTTTTGAGTGTTTTTTTTTTGTTTGTCAAAAAATAAGTGTGTTATCAAATAAAAAAAATACTTCCTCGGTCCAAAAATACATGTTTAATCGAAAAGATTATATAGTGAGCAATGTTTATTATTGCAAACATCTATCCCTTTAATTTCCACCCAGCAAACTTTTTCAAGCAATACTTCCATGTCAGCAAAAAAGGTGACACCACATCACCTGATTTAACCGAGCAATGGGCGGCAATCTGACAAAAGGATTAAATGGTTTCACAAATGCATATGCTAAGAACGAAATCGAAAAAAAAAATAGCTTAGAGACGAAAAGGATAAATGTTACAGGTTAAGAATGAAAAGGGTATTTAAATCGGGAAAATGGGGGCTAGAGGGATATGAGAAGAGACTTAAGAGACTAGCACTTTGAATACCCTTTTCATTATTGAATAATTCTTATTAGAAGACTTTTAATTATGAAAGACTTTCATAGTGGAAAACTCAATTTTATTAGTGAAAAATTCTTCTAATATACCAATACCAATAATACTATGAATATTTATACAAATTATGAAAGACTTTCATAGTGGAAAACTCATAGTGGAAGACTTTCATAGTGGAAGACTACTATGAATATTTATACAAATTAAAAGTCACTAACTAAAATGACTTATATTTTAAAATAGTATTAGTGCTATTTAATCATTGTACATGTAATGTACAAAAAACAAGTAAAACACATTCTTTAAAAATGATGATAAATTAAAGGGTTTATTACAAAAAAACTCACTAAAAAGATGGCATTTACAAAAAAAAAAAAAAAAACAAAAAAAAAAATAGGTAAGATGGAAAATTACAAAAAACTACTTTTTTTACAAAAAACTTTTTTTTTAATCAGTTTTGGTCAAATAACTGATAATTTCAGTTATCAGTTGTTTACAACTGATAACTGAAATTATCAGTTGTTTGAAAAGTAATTTGTGTGCTTCAAACAACTGATAATTTCAGTTATCAGTTGTAAACAAGTGATAACTGAAATTATTAGTTATTTGAATAACTGATAACTGAAATTATCAGTTGTTTGACCAAAACTGATTTAAAAAAAAAAAACTATTTTTTTTTGTAATTTTGAACTTATCATTATTATTTTTTTTGTAATTTCCATCTTTCTAAAGTAGTTTTTTTGTAAATTCCTCTAAATCAAATACAACATTTATTAAATTATGAGACGGAATATTTGATTTTAAATACATACAATGTACGAATACATTTTATAAGTTTCCTTTTTTTAAGGAATACTGTATATTTTATGTATTTGACTACGTAATTATTTCTTCTTGTGACAGAGCATGTTTGTTCCAAGTTGAGGATTGGGCTAAGGATGGACCAATTGGTGACGGCAACATTGGTCCATTAATTAGATTGGGAGTTACCTGAGGAGCTCAATATGGACGAAGGGTAAAGGTTCACACTACAAAGGGACTTTTTATAAAGTCTAAGATAATTTTTACTGATTGCTCAAAAAAAAAAAAAAAGATAATTTTTACTGTGTCAAAATAATTGTTCAAAATCTTTTCCAACTCTTTATTTTAGACCTTCATTTGAGACGGATGTTAATTATTCCTGGCCCAAAAAAGAACCAAAAAGAACCGGTGTAACCATTGGGCCTTTCTGGCCCAAAAAAGGAACCGTATGATATCATGATGTTATTTGAATCAGGTTACATATTATACATTGCAAATATTAAGTTGAAGCATTGCGTTACATCATAAATTATTGAATGCATAAGAAAACTTACACAACATTCTCTATGGAAAAATATACTATTACTTATTACTTCCTCAAAATGAATGCTCATTTTTATTTTTAAATATAATAGTTTGACCTTCACATGAAATGTATTTTACTTATCATTTGGGTTGGTATATCCTTATGGGATAAGGAAAGAAATTAATTGGGTTATCAATTTCTTGGTTTATCCATTTGATTTGTCATGACTATATAAAGAGTGAAATACTCTTTGGATAATAAGACACACAATCATACTTCATACTCGAATGTCAAAATCTTGTAAAAAATTAGTTTTTTCGTAACATAAGAAAAAACTAATTTTTAAACACTAAGCCTAACTAATAAGAGGGATGAACAATGATGAAAACTAGTTTTTCCATAATATTTTGAGAAAACTAGTTTTTCACAAGACCTACTCTACTTGAATAGCATGTTAGAGGGCTAGTTAGTGTGAGTTCATTTTAAATTGTGTTCTTGCCAAGTTTATCGTCGCACTATTGTTTTGCTTCCCGTTGCAGAAAAGAATGTGGTGTCTTTTCAACACATACAGCATTTGACCCAAATTATAATTTCATATAAACCCGAAACCCTTTTTATCTCATCTCTCTAAAACACATGTGCACACACACGCCCCGTTTCTCCCTCTACTGTCAAAATCCCTCGTTCTCTTCTGCTAATCCTTCCAATTACTTTCCGGCCAATCCCCAATTGCATTCAAAAACTGTGCTACCCCTAGACCATCACACGCGCTATGGCAGAATGTCAGACCCATCACAAAACCATCTCCTTCAACTTCTGTCACCTGATGACATAACTAAACATTAGCAAATTAAGAGATTTGCAGAAAAAAAAAAAAAAAGACTCGGATGAAAATAATGAGAACTTGTTTTAGGACTAGAATGATATCGAATTTACCTAAAATATTCAGTGAAGATTGAATTTAGGATCATCACTCTTTTTGATTTCTAATATTGTGTCTAATATTTGCTGGAGTTAATGAAATTTGTGTAATTAACTAGCTTTTAGTTTTTATGAAAAGCCTAAAAATAATTCTAGTCTTATATATGAGCATACTGTGTGATAAAATATATAATATTTTTTTAATAAATGAGAAAAATTATGAACAATTGTGAAAAAAAATACTCTTATACCTAGGTATAAGAATAATTGAATTATACATTTAGGTATAGAAGCGGATTGTTTAATAAAATATATATATTTTTATTAATTTTAAAAAAAAATATATATTTTTATTAATTTTAAAAAAATGTGAAAAACTGTAAAAAAATAATAATACTCGTATACCTAAGTATAAGAGTAATTTTAGTACCTTTGCATGAGTTTCTGAGAAATTTTGAATTTAATGTGATTATTTATAAGTATGTTATATCGTCCGGGGGTCCTAGTTCCGTAGCCCTAAACTATATTAGCTCGGTTATAATCTGTAGGAGTACTTATTTTGATGGGTTTTTTTCACTCGATGCACTTGGAATATTATTTCTATATTTTCTCACCCATCATGCTATCATTGTAAATCCGTTCTAAGTCTTGTTAAAAACGCGTTTTTTTATCGCTTAAAAAACGAGTTGAATGCATATTTTTCTTGTAAATGTCAGTGTTAATGTTATAAATTAGTAGTCATTCATCTTAAGTTTTATATATATTTAAATGTTAGTAAATTAAAGTAACAAAAAGATAATAAATTTAATATATATATATATATATATATATATATTAGTAGTTGAACATACCAAAAGTGTCGAGTTGGACCAAGCGGGTAAAGCCCAATTACAGACAGCCTTGACTCCCACATTCTCAATGAGCCTGGCCCAATCAGAGCGAGGCCCAAAGCCCATCTCAAGTATCAGTCGACTAGGTCCATGGTCCGACCTAACGGGTCCCGACCTAACTTAGTCCGACCTCACTATCCAAGCTCTAATATGGGTACGATCCATGCTCTACCCGTCAGTCAGGTCGACCATTCCTCAAATGGCGACCTCGACCTAAACAACAAGTGACGACCTGACACTCACGGCGTATTTGGTTGAACAATTCTCATAACCACATCCCTACAAATTAGGGGCCGTTATAGACACGTTCCACGACCGATGCAACCGCCACTACAATCTCGGAGCACATGTCGCCTCCCCAAAAATACAACCACCAACGCCTATAAATACTTCATCACTACCAACGGTGAAAGGTAACTGCCATTTTGTTATTTGAATTCATTATTCAATACATTTTGAGCTATATACACCGTTATCTTACTCTCACGCCCGAGCGTCTTCGCCGGAGACACATCCGGCTAGTCGTGGGTTCGATTTCGTGTCAAGAAGCCAGTGATTGGTCCCGCCACGTGGAGGATTGCGATAAGCACAATTCTGCGGCATCGGTTTGGTTCCATTGCGGAACTGTGCTTTAGCTTGACCTCGAAGATCTCATCAACCTACAACAATGGTGACTCCAGACGGGCATGTCGCAGACGCTTCTGAAGAGTTCGAAGAGGTGAACAATAACAACAATACGAACGCTGGAAATCTCAACACTAATGCTGAAAATGCAAACCTACCTCCACCCCCACCAAATCGCCCTCATGGTAGAGCAACACGCTCTACCAGTGTTGTTGATGGCAGGGGATTGCCGGATACGAGAAGGGGAAAAGACACACGGAGGGACAAGGAGCTCCACCTCCTCCTAAGCGTCCAACCGCTCGGGGGAATGTTGGAAATAGGGCGGGTCCTCATCCAACCCATTGAGCAGAAGGAAATGTTATTGGAGCGAGCCCGGATTTTGGCCGAGCTATTGGCAATAGAGGAGGCCTGAGAAGGCAGATGTAAGATCGTAGAGAGGGCGGCTCCCTCTCAAACCTCAAACAGCAACGGGCCGGGAGTGTTAGGCCCAATGAGGGTGTGGGTCAAAATGCCGATCAAAGAATGGTAGCCCGACCTCAATCGCCCCGTCCATGTTCCGAGCAATGACTTAAGGGCTAGCCTCACTGTGAATAGGGAGCAGAAGCTCAATCGGATTTGAGGACGCATTTAGAGGCTAATAGAAGCCGACGCGGTTCACTCACGGACACAAAGATCGGGATCCCATAGGGACCGGAATGGGCAAAGAGGTCGCCTATCGAGACGAGAGGCGCAGTCGCCACTCGGGGTAATAGGCGCAGTCGCCTACTGTAGATGATAGGCGCAGTCGCCACAAAGGAATGACAGTAAAGATCTCCGGTTCGATCGTAGCGGGCTCATTCTCACAGAGACAGGGAGGAGTAGGCGGGTAACTCCCCGTAAGCGAAGGTCGAGGTCGAATGTTGTCCCCCCTGCAGGAGATGAAAGACCCGACGCTAGAGAATGGTTGTTGATGAAAAAGAAGTTCGAACAATGGGAGGAGAAGAAGAAAAAGGAGATTGGAAAGGTCGAACGAATTGACTTTGCTCTTCGACCTCTATCCAAGGAAATCAGAGATAGTCGACCTCCTCCTACTTTCAGGTTGCCTCTTCTGGAAAAGTATTCGGGGTCGACCAATGCAAAGAGTCATATAGCACATCTGGAAGCCACAATGTGTTTTGTTGCCAATGAGGATGACAATATGTGCAAAGCTCTCCTAAGCACACTCATTTGAGGCTGACCTTAACTTGGTTCAATGGTTTGGCCGCTGGTAGCATCACCACTTGGACATGCTTCAGGACAAAGTTCCTAGATCGCTTCTCGACGGCTGGAGCTCGGAAAGTGACTGTCACTGATCTGAACAACTTGGTATAGGCCAAAAATGAAAGCTCGATGAGCTACTTCACCAAGTTCAAGGAAATGGTTGATAAGATAGAGGAGGACCTCACTGATAGGGAAGTCATCAATTGCTTCCGAAACGGTATTTCCTCGCGGGCATGGATTATGAACTCACAGGTTCGTACGGTCGAAACTCGACAAGAATTGTTCGAAAAAAGTGTATAACGTGGCACTTCCGAGGAAAGGAAAGAAAAGAAAAATGGGAAAAGCCCCAAGGTGGAGGTCGCCGATGACAAGAAAGACTCCAACAAGAATGGAGGAAATAATAAGAATGGAAAAACAGGACTAGGGCCACGCAGAAGGTACTGAGATTTTCACTCCCCTTACGGTGAGTCGAACGTAAATCATGAATGCCGTCGAATTGGCTCCACTCGCCCAATGAACCCAGAAACAAGTTCGAAGGGACAACAAAGAAATACCGTGATTACCACAAGGACACGGGTCATCTCACGGAGGATTGTTTAGGCTTGAAGCGTATTATCCAAAGAATGGTCGAGCGGGGAGACTCGACGCATATGTGAAAAGACCTCAAGGCCGGTGGAGGCGAGCAACAAATGGTGGACAATAAGGACCGAGGCAACCTGCATCGAACTTGGGGGTCATTACAGAGCAAGCAAGTAACACTGCTATCAAGCACAAAATCTTTCAACTCAGTAAAGCCCCACACGTGCCTCCAAGGAGAAATGTCCGAGATGAAACGATCAGCTTCTACCCCCATGAGTTGGCAACTAATATGGCGGCTAGGGAGCAAGTTCTCGTCATCCCAAGTCTCATAGACGGATGTACGACGAGCAGACTCTTAGTCGACACGGGGGCCTGCAAAGATATTTTGTTTTACAAGACTTTCAAGGAGATGGGTCTTAATGACGAGCAGTTGGAAAGATATGATGGCAGGTTGGAGGGCTTTACCAACCATCGAGTTGATGCTAAAGGCCAGATAGAGCTCGACGTCGACCTAGGCCAACACCCTCAAAGGATCGTGTCGAAGGTACAATTTATTGTGATTGATGTAAACAGTGACTATGCCGCCATACTTGGTATTCCTGGACAGGTCGCTCTTGGAATGGTGGCATCGATCCCTCATCAGCGAGTCAAGTTCCCCACACCTGCCGGATTAGGCTGCGTACAAGGCACAGCTCGAGCCTACCTGGACCATGTTCTTCGGGAAAGAAAGAAGAGGGAGTTAGAAATTGAGACTGCAGATGGTTACTTGATAGCTGAGGAAGCTCCACATTTGGGGGCCGAGGAGAGACACAGGGTTAGAGAGATAATCATTGAGACTCTGCAATTCAGGGATGGACCAGAGCTAGAGGCTGTGGACGAGCTAGAGTCAATAATCACCAACCCTTCTTACCCCGACCAAAAAATTCAAATTGGAAAGCAGCTATCTGTTGAGGAGCGAGCAGAAATCATTGAGCTACTCAAGGAAAGTAAAGACGTCTTCGCATGGAGAGTAGAAGACATGAGGGGAATCAAGGAAGAGATCGCCGTTCACCGACTTGAAGTCAACCCGACCATAAAGCCTAGACCCCAAAAGTTGAGAAGTTTTGCTCGCGACAAGGAAGAGGCTATAAAAACTGAGGTACAAAAACTTTTGAGTGCAGGGATAATCAAGGAGGCCACTCATACAACGTGGTTGGCCAACGTGGTCATGGTGAAGAAATCAAATGGCAAATGGCGGATGTGTGTCGACTTCACCACTCTCAACCTTGCTTGCCCAAAGGACAGCTATCCTCTTCCTAGAATCGACAAGCTAGTCGATTCCATTGCTGGTCACTCAACCCTCATCTTCCTTGACGCTTACTCAGGATACCACCAGATTAAGATGCATGAGGACGACATAGTCAAGACGGCATTTCAAGCAGCTGGAGGCATCTACTGCTATAACATGATGCCATTTGGTTTGAAGAATGCGGGTGCAACCTATCAGAGAATGGTGAACAAAGTATTTGCTTCTCAAATTGGCCGAAATATGGAGGCTTACGTTGATGATATGGTCATTAAAACTAAGGCCGGACGTCACGTAGTCGACCTAAAAGAAACATTCGCCAATTTTCGAGCAAACGACATGAAGCTCAATCCCAGCAAGTGTGTCTTTGGAGTTGCAGCTGGCAAGTTCCTGGGATTTATGGTATCTCAACGAGGCATAGAGGCTAATCCGGAGAAAATAAAGGCCTTAGTCGACATGAAGGCTCCCACCAGTATCAAAGAAATGCAACGACTTAACGGGAGAGTAGCAGCTCTTGGTCGCTTCATATCTAAGTCAGCAGAGAGGTCTCTCCCCTTCTTCAAGACGTTGAGGGGGACGAAAAATTTTGAATGGACGACCGAATGTCATTCGTCGTTCCAACAGCTGAAGGATTACCTCGCTACCCCACCTCTCCTGAGTAGCCCGACCACTGGTGAAACCTTATTCGTGTATCTGTCCGTAGGAGACAAGTCGGTTGCAGCAGTCTTGATCAGAGAAGAGGAAGGGCTTCAAAAGCCAGTAAACTACATCAGTAAAGCCTTATCAGATGTGGAGAGCAGGTACTACAATGCAGAAAAGGTCGCCTATGCTCTAGTCGTAGCTTCAAGGAAGCTACGAGCTTATTTCTTGGCTCACCCTATTGTGGTACTGACCAATACGCCCTTGAGAAAGATATTGCACAAGCCGGAGAGTTCAGGTCGATTGCTCAATTGGTCAATTGCCCTTACTGAATTTGACATTGAATATCGACCTCGAAAGGCACTGAAAGCTCAAGCTCTAGCAGATTTCTTGGTCGAGCTTACGTTCACCAAGGAAGATGATGAGCAGCGAGTCCCAAAGGAGAAGGCCAAAGGAAAAGAACACGAGTTCCAGCCCACCATTACTCTACCCGACGATTGCTGGAAGGTTTACTCGGATGGATCACCAACCAAAAGTGTTAGTGGAGCTGGGATTGTCTTGATCGAGCCAGAGTCTGGAACCGTCTACGAAGAATCACTAAGGTTCAAGTTTGATGCTTCCAACAACGAGGCTGAATATGAGGCCTTGATAGCAGCTATAGAATACGCCAAGTGTTTTGGAGCAACTAAAATCATGGCTTATTGTGATTCCCAACTGATAGTCAACCGTGTCGAGGCGAGTACGAGGTGCTTAGTTCCACGTTGATTAAATACTGCGACCTGGTGAAGGAGCTAATAAAAGATTTGGAATTTTGGGAGATTCAGAGGATTGGAAGGGAAGACAACGAGCTAGCCGACCTCCTCTCGAAATTAGCCACTTCAGATGAACCACATGGTGAGCCCATCTCTTTCCTCGAAAATCCGACATGAGAGGGTAAAAATTCAATGTGTAGACGATCCCTCGAGAAATTGGATTTATGAGAAGTGTTGGATCGAAGAAATGAAGGCGTACATAGAAAGTGGCGAGCTGCCTGATGACGAGAAGAAAGCTCGAGCAATCAAAAAGAAAGCTCCGAGATACGTCATTCAAGGAGGCAATCTGTTTAGAAGATCCTACACTCGACCATTGCTAAAGTGCATCCATCCTCGCAGGTCGCCCTATTGATACTAATGAGGTACACAAGGATTTGTGGTGGACACCCGGGGGCCAGGACTCTTGCTGACAAGTTAATCACTTTGGGGTACTACTGGCCGCACATGAGAGCTGATACTCATAACTTTGTTCAACAATGTGATCAATGCCAAAGGTTTGCCAACTTACCTCCTATGCCTACCACCGAGCAGACTCCAGTGATTGCAACTTGGCCATTTGACATGTGGGGTGTCGACTTGATTGGACCCTTCCCCCCCGCCCGAGGAAATTGCAAGTATGTGATCGTCGCTATCGATTATTTCACAAAGTGGGTTGAAGCCAAGCCATTAGTTCGTATCACAGAGGAGAATGCCATCAACTTCATCCATGACTTCATTTGGTGTCGGTTTGGTTTTCCTCGAGCTATAGTGTCCGACAATGGTCACTACTACATTTCTGACCTAATGTAACGCATCTAATGCATCTAATGTAACGCCATGAGCTAATGTAACGCATCTAATGCAACGGCAGAGCTAATGTAACGCATCTAATGCAACGCCAAAGCTAATGTAACGGCACATTTCGACTAATGCAACGGCTTTAATCTTAGCGTTACATTAAATTTTTTGGCGTTACATTAGATTATTCTAATGTAACGGCTAAATTACTAATGCAACGCCAAAATAATTCCCTCTTTTTTTTTTTAGACGGGCTTTAATATTTTCCCCAAATATTTCCCTCGTTTTTTAATGAAAAAAATTGAAGACCACAAAACTCTCCGTTCTCTCTCTTCTCCTTATTTCTCACTCGGTTCTCTCTCTTCTCTCCTTATTTCTCTCTGCGCAAATCCCCTCCCGCTTCTCTCTCTCTGGAACGAACGGCTGCCCTAGCCTTGTCGTCGGCGTCGTCGCAATCCTTCGATACAGGTAACGCTCTTCTCTCTTCTCTCTTCTCTCTTCTCTCTTCTCTCCTCTGATTCAATCCGTGCCTGATTTTGATTTGCCCTAAATCTTCCCTCATCTGATTTTGATTTTGAATTTGATTTCCCCCAATATTCATGCCCTAAGTTTCTTTTTGTCAAAGGTTAGTCTTATCAGTAAACGGAGTCTTGGTTATTTTGGTAAATTCTGGCACTGTCTCTTGCGTCCTACGGAGTATTCGAAACTTGGTCTTGGATCTCATCATACTTAGTAGAGTGGTCTTCGATACAGTAATCTCTTATCCATTACCTATGAATTGAAGAAACCACTGAATTGTCACTCGCAAGTGCTCACTCACAAAAACTACATAGAACTTCTTTGTTTTATGAACTTGTGTAGACATTTGCAATGCCAGAAGCAACAAATTCTTTACTTTTTTTCCTACAATTTTTATTTTATTTTTGCAATGCCAGAATCAAATTAACTCATTCCTGTATGGATTCATAGATTCATACAATTTTTATTTTATTTTTGATTTTTTTCCTCCCCCCCCCCCACGAAGTTCTTGGAAAGTAGCAACAAATTCTTTACTTTTTTTAATCTATGATTATTTCTTAAAGAATCAAAAATTTCTATTAGGTGTGGTATAAGAAATTTCTATGAGTTGGCATTGTTGTTTTATGGATTATGTTTAGTATTTTAACTCAGTTAATCTTCCATGGAAATAGGTGCGTGCTAGGTGTTTGACAAAATGCTTGAAAGAATAAAATCTTCAAGCAATGAGTTAATTTGATTCTATTATTCTATTAGAAGTTCTTGAAGCCTGTTTTTGACCTTTTTGATCAAATTATGCTATTTTTTTAATCTATTTACTATGGCAGTCAGACTTGCTTTTTACCAGTTTACCACTGGAATCCAGAATTAGACTACGGGTGTGTTTGTCAACTCAATTCTAAGCTTATGATTTGGAGTTGGAGTTGCCAAACACACCCTAAGAATCTCTAATTCTCTTCAAGTATAACGGAGGAGCACTAAACCATGCTTTTACCAGTTTATCACTGATCTTAGTGCGGATTTCATCTTAGTAGGGTCTGTTTGTTTTGGCCTTCATGAACTTGACATACAGGACTGGAATGTTGTTTGTTTTCATAATTTGTTTGTCTTAAACTTCTACAATTGCCATAAAGTCATATGGCAAACCTTATGTTTTCTTTTGCTATGTTTTGTTAAATGAAGAATCACAAGACTATATTAATCATTAAACTATTTTTTTTGGGGGGGGGGTTGATAACTGACAATCACAAGAGAAGTGTTATATTTGTTTTAACATATATTTGTATGATTATGATATGAGAACATAGTCCGTCCCAGATGTGTGTAAAGACCCCCTCCCCCCAACTTACGGTTGTTACATGGAGGTTGCTGCTAAACGTTATGTTTCTGCAGATGTTTGTCAGTGCATTGATTGATGTCGCTGGGCATGCTGGAAAGCTGGATGCAGCATTTGAAATACTAGAAGAAGCTAAGGCAGGAGGTTTAAGTTTAGGAATCATATCATATAGCTCACTGATGGGGGCCTGTTGCAATGTATGTCCGACTTGGTTGAGATCTGTAACATGTTTCTCTTATTGCTGCATTTAATTAGTCGCATGCTTTTAAAGTATTAAATATTTGTGGATCATAAGACAGTTACATGACAAGGGCATCAACAGGACATTTTTCTCCACCTCAAACACCTTAGGCTCCTCTTACAGAAACCATCCACTAACATGTCTCTGGGCATTAAGAAAAGGAAATTATCTGCTAATTTCTTTTTCTTTTTGGTTGATAGAGAAAAAAGCAAAATAGAATAAATAGAGAGAAGAAAATTTTCAAGTTGGACCAGAGATGTTGGATTGGGGTATTTGTGTGTGCATGTGTGTGTGTGTGTGTGTGAGAGAGAGAGAGAGAGAGAGAGAGAGAGAGAGAGAGAGCTCTAATGCCATATGATCACCCTGCATCTTCAAAATTTAATGAAGTGTTTGGCTTCTTTTTTCTTTTTATTTTTCTTATGCATGACTGTAAACTTGTTCTGATGTGAAATGTAACTCAAATCCATTTCCAGGCGAAAAACTGGCAGAAGGCGCTGGAGTTATATGAGGACATCAAAACCATGAAGTTGAAACCAGTAGTTTCAATGATGAATGCATTAATTACTGCCTTGTGTAAGTGTATTTCCAATTGTTGATTTCTCTTCACCTCCTAATGTACGTAGTATGAGTAGCTTTTTACTCTAATTTGCAAACATTCTCTCTTAGACCTTAGTCTTGTATCTTGTTCATGCTCCTTTGCAAGAATATGTTCCTTTTCTTTTAGCTTCCTTCTTTTCTTGATGGGTTACATATAGAATTATAGACTAATATCTGAGTACACAGGGCCATTGGGTGATAGGTGTGATATAAGCCTAAATATGTGAAGATATTGTCGATAATCATTTGCTTCGGATATGGTGCACTCTAAACTTTTGATTATGTGAACTTTCAACTTTGAATCTTCATGAAGTGAACTTTCTATCAACTCAAAATGTTTCAGTGCTCTCCCATTGTTTAAGTCATCTTATTCTGATTCATGACTTGCCAAATGATTATATTTCTATGCCTGCACAGGGGAACTAGAGACCCTAATTAAGTACTGTAAGCCAAATGATTATATTTCGCCTAAAGTGTATATATAAATCTCAAAACACTTATATAGATAATGCATGGCTGCACCTTTAGTAGGTTTCTAGTGTATTGGTCATACACAATGGTACATTTGGAGATAAATGGATAAGGAAGCACTTTATTTTAGTACCAAAGGTTTTTTTTTACCCAAATGATTCTCCCAACCATAACGAAAGTCATGCATTCAATTTAACTTCAAAAATCCTCCGTCTCAATAACAAGTGTTAGAAGTCAAATGAAAGAAAACCAATAAGCTAATAGAATAACTCCAATCATTAAAAATGATTTGTCTTTGAATGATAACGTTATTTCATTACAACCATTTTCCGTAATTGCCAACAGTGTCTTAGTTAGGACCAATCTCATGACCTCCTGAACTAGCTTCAACTCTGTAAGTTTCATGCGGGGAGCTCTATGGTCCTGCTTTCCATGATGTCCTGTAACACGTTAATCTGCAATAGATATATATTCAAGTCAACTAAGCATTATCCCATTTATTTGGGGGGGGGGGGAGAAATCAGTCCATTCAAATTTCTAATACTTCATGATGTCCTATACTCCATGCTAATACATATGGAACCAAAAGTACCCGCACAAATTTTCAAGCAGTACTTTGAACTACAATATTGGAAGTTGCAAGAAAGACAATATGCATGTACCTTGCTTGGTAGCGTGGATGCGTGTTGAACCTTTGGGAACTGAAGCTACTGTATCACTTCTACTGTGAATTTAGAAATAATCATTATTAATGAAGCTGACCCAGTTTAATCATGCTCTACTTCATTGTACGGAGTATATGCAAACATCTATTTACATTATTCTCAGAATATTTACATATTTAAGATGTATAGTAGATTTCCTTCTGTTCTTCTTGCTGCGAATCTGGCTCAAGTGATGATTCTTTCTGCACACAAATACAACTCAATGCCACTACAGTTCCCCCCGCAATTCCCCAACTCCGCACTGCCTCTTCCTCCCATCCGGAGTTTGATAATATATGCCTACTAATGTATTTTTCTTACACACTGTTCAGGTATACTTCTCGTTTAAAAGGTTCATCTTCTGATTGACTCTTTTCTTGATGCATACTTTGCAGAAATTTAAGTTTGCTGTTTCAAAGGGCTTTGATCCGGACAAAGACTTAGAGAAGACTGGGGTTGCAAATCAAACTACCATGCTGAAAGGAGAAACAGAGGAGATTGGTCAGTGAGTGTTACGATTCATCACATCACTTTTGTTTTGAAGTTGCAACATTTGATAATTACCGTACTTTTTTAATGTTACAGGGAGATTACTTGAGAGAACCATGATGCAGAATCTGAAGTAAGAAATCCATTTTTTGTTGTACTCTATTTAGCATTGAGGTTACTTGGTTACTCAGTTCTGTTTTAAATTAACAATCGTACCGCCTCGATGATCCTGAAATCAGTTTACTCCACTCTGAAATGGGTTTTTGTTATTGACCTGTGTGTTCATCTTTCTACTGAATGTGTAATTCAATTGTTCTTTATAGTGTGTATTTGGAGTTTGATTGCTCTACTTAATGACTGTTTAGAGTTTGCTTACTGGTTAGTTTGCATTCGAGAGGATGCTATTGAGTGTAATGTTGTCTGTATTGATCCGATGCTGGGGTAGTCTATAAGGTGTTTGATGGAAGTACGTAATCAAAGTAGAGCATTTTGGTCTAATTAGGTCCATTGTAGGGATTGACTTTCAGCTGGTACTGCTGATTGGCTCATGTTTGTGCTACAGTGTTTATGCTTATTCCATTTCAATTCACGAGCATGGTTCTTTGTTACTTTACCTCTATTGGAAAATCCGTGGCACAACTCGTCTTTTGAAGGTTCAGGGTTTGTAAGGCTATTTCTTCCATCAAATTTGGACAACAAGGACTTGTATTCGCAGTAAGGAATATTAGCACTTTTCTTGATACTTTCTATGAGTCTTGACATGAATTAGTGAATCAACCTGATAACTTCTTGTTGTCATGACAGTGAATGGATCAAAACTTGTATGTTACAGTGGGATTATCAGTTGAAAGTTCATCATTGCTCCATTGGAAGCAGAGCTAAAGCTGGCTAGAATGGAGGTAATCCACCAGGATCATTATCACTTAATAGATTTTTTTTCATTAGGACTCATGTGATATGATTCATGCACATTAGTGCCAATTAAGTTTGTTTAGCAAAGAGGAAAAAGAAAAGAAGGGATCAAGGACTAATCCAAACATAGAATTCTGTTGTTTTTCATTTTCCATGACATTTTGGCCATGTTAGGTAGCGAAACTGCAAGATGATAATCGAGTACTCGATCGGCTCACTAAATCTAAAGAGGCAGCTTTACTGGAGGCCGAGAGCTGTTCAGATGGCTTTAGCAAAAGCATCCTTGGTTGATGACCTTTAGAACAAAAACCAAGAACTGCTAAAGCAGGTTGAAATACTGTTTTAGCTCTTGTGGCAAAAAAAAAATTAGCAAGAGGGACAAAAATGAGTGGAGCTGCTGCTGTTTAGTGTGTAGGATTTCTCTCATATTATGTAATTAGTATGTGTCGATGACACATTGTCATGTGTACATATATATATTATGTATCTTTTGGGAATGAAGTTTGTCAATACATGTTAATTATCATGTCAATTAATTTTTTATATAATATTTTTTTATTATTTAATTGTATATATATTACTATTATTAATCAATATTAATACATAACAACAGCCGTTACATTAGGTGTGCATCTGCTTTTTGGCGTTACATTAGGTATTCAACTACTTTTTAAATTGGCGTTGCATTAGGTACTCATCTACTTTTTGGCGTTGCATTAGGTGTTCATATAGTTTTAAAATTGGCGTTGCATCAGGTATTCACCTAATGCAACGCCAAAGCTCTGGCGTTACATTAGCTTACTATGTCGTTGCATTAGACCTAATGCAACGCAAGAGAATGCAACGGCCATTTGGCGTTACATTAGGCCTAATGTAACGGTTTTTGGGCCCTAATGCAACGAAAATTGGCGTTACATTAGGTCAGAAATGTAGTAGTGGGTTTACAGTTCTCCCAAACCTTTGAAGCAGAGATGAATCGAGTAGGAATCAAACATTGGAAATCTTCTGTCGCCTATCCCCAAGGCAACGGGCAAGCTGAAGCAGAGAATAAACTTGTACTATCTTCGCTCAAGACAGGACTCGTAGGTCGACGCAATAATTGGTTGGACGAACTCCCCCTTGCTCTTTGGGCAGTTCGTACAACCACTCGGGGGCCTACGGGGGAAACCCCTTTTGCTCTCACATATGGATCAGAAGCCATGGCACCTGCAGAGCTCAGATTTCCTACTGCTAGAGTGACTTTCTTCAATCAAGAACAGAATGATATCAACAGATTGATCTACCTGGATCTGATCGACGAGAAGCGAGATACAGCCTACCTTCGAGTGGTCAACTACAAGCAGCGAGCTAAAAGTTATCACGACAAGAGGGTCAAGGCAAGATCATTTCAAGTAGGAGATCATGTGTTGAGAAAGATCGAAGCAACGGGAAGGAGAACTCAGCAGAATAAACTATCTCCCAACTGGGAAGGTCCCTACATAGTCACTCGAGTCGTCAAAGAAGGAACCTACATGATAGCTCATCCTGGGGGAGAGGAGTTGAAACATCCTTGGCACGCCACTCACCTCATCAAATATTACTTCTAGTTTTCAATTTCCAAGTTTAAGCATGTCTTAGCTCTAGTTTTCAGACTGATGTAAGCGTTTCCCTACTTCAATAAAAATTGCACTTTTGCTCAACACGACACTGTGAAAACAATAACTTCAACAAGCTCGACTCTTAGTTAGCTCCGTTTCAACAAGCTCGACTCTTAGTTAGCTTCGTTTTAACAAGCTCGATTCTTAATCAGCTTTGTTTATCTAACAAGTCCGACTCTTAGTCGACTTCGTTCTAACAAACTCGACTCTTAGTCAGTCTGTTCTAATTAGCTCGATTCTTAATCAGCTTTGTTTATCTAACAAGTCCGACTCTTAGTCGACTTCATTCTAACAAACTCGACTCTTAGTCAGTCTGTTCTAATTAGCTCGATTCTTAATCAGCTTTGTTTATCTAACAAGTCCGACTCTTAGTCGACTTCGTTCTAACAAACTCGACTCTTAGTCAGTCTGTTCTAAGTGACTCGATTCTCAATCAGCTTCACTCCTGAAAAACAAGTCCGACCTAGGATCGACTTCGTTCAAATAAGCTCGACCCTTGGTCAGCCTTGATGAAACGAACAGGATCGACTCTTGGTCAGTCTTGTTCCAAAGGCCACACGAGTCTGAGGTCGACCTTAGACTTAGGGTGGCCCACTTGCCCAACTATATCTAGCTCGACATATACCTGCTAAAGCTAAAAATGTAAAGCATACAAGGGTATAGAGTCGACTATGGTTAGATAATAAACAAGTCTCCCAAAAGCGGGCTAAGACTTGGGCAAAATAAACTTACAAAAGTATCATGCCTCCCAAAAAATTGGGCCAAGGCATCCAAGTATCCAAAAAATCAAAGGAGCAAAAAGTGTTTTGGGGCTTGTTCCATTACACAGTTTTCATCAAAAAATCAAACAGCTTGATCGGAGGCATTGGGGTCGTCGGTAACAGCTCGATCTTCGTTCATGGGTTCATTCTGTTGAGGGCTCAAGGGTTTACCCGATTCAGAGAAAACTTGTTGGTCGAACTCACCCTCCACCTCCATCTCCTCTTGTTCTTCTGCATCCTCCATTTCTTGGAGCACAGTATCAAAGGTCCGAGGAGCTAATTCGGCGATCCAGGCTCACAGGCTTCCTCTTGGTCCTCCTGGGCAATAAAAGCTAAATCATTCTCGGTATAAGGCACAAGCGAGTGGCCACCTCGAGCTGCCATATCATATTGAGGCTCTCGAGCCCAGCGAGCTAGCTGTTCAAGTGAGACTTCGGAATCAGGGTCGACCGAAGCTCGACGTGCCATATGGCGTTTACCCAAATCCAAAAAGTCCCTGGCCTTAGCAACGACAGCATTGTAATAATCATCTCCACCCTTGAACTCGTCTACTGACCTTAAGGAAGCGACCTTGAGATCCTGCTTGCCATTTCAACCTTGTAAGCTGTGCTCCTCATTTAGCTCGACCAGAAGGTATCTTTCTCTTTCAAAAGCTTGGTAACTGTCGCCAGCTCTGTTCTAGTCTTCTCAAGCTCCGATCGATCCGAATCTCTCTCTTTGGTCACCTCGACCACCTTGGCATCAGAGGCCTTCAGATCCTCCAAAGCTTTAGCCGCATCCTCCAAGGCCTTCTTTTTCACCATCTCCTGGGCCTCAAACGAGTTGTCCAGATCGTTGTACTTCTCCTTCATATCCGCAAGCTCCTGAGCCTTTTTGGAATAATCATGAAGGGCTTGCCTTTCTCTCTCGATGGAGGCTCTCCAAGAGCTTTTAACTTGCTCGACCATGGTGAGGTTCTGCATTTCAAAGAAATCAAAGAAGTGTTAGCTCGTAGGTCAAGATGATCGAGTAAAATTACAAACGACTAGAATGAAAAAGAAAGTTAAAAATTACCTCGCATTGAATCATCCCAGAACGAGCAGAAAACTCTTCAGGTGTTATTCCTTTATCAGCAAAGTGAGCCAACAGATCCACATCAATGGCTCTTCTCACAACCACTTGGCCCAGGCTCATGTCAGGGTAACGGCGACTTAAACTGTTGACCCCTACGAGTGGAGGAATATCACTCAACCTCCTCATCTGGTCCTCAAGAGACTCTTTGGTGGGAAGAGGAGAAGCTGGTGGAGGCATCTGGCTTGAAGACACTGATTTCCCTTTCCCAGAGCGCAGCCTCTTCCTCGTATTCAGAGGTTCGTCATCAGCATCTACCTCCATGATGTCATCCTCAACAAGCACAACGTTTGAAGGACTTACCCCGGCCATCTCGGCCCCGAGGTCGCAGCATCAACCTCCTGGATTGGGTCGGAGCTTAGACTTGCTCTAGCCAGGCACAGTGGACTCGTCACCCCCATCGGTAGCGTCCACGAGGCGGGTACCGCTCTGCAAAGGGTCATCTTCTTCAATCCCCTCCATTGGCACCATCCCAATGTTATCCTTTGACGAGCCGGTCCTTACCGGCAGCCTCCCTCTCGTTTATGAGCTCGAGCATTAGCAGCTCCATGAGTTTTTCTAGCTTTCTTCTTATCAGAGACGCCAACGATGCGACCCATATTTGCTTCTTGGTCGGGTGTTAGAACTGCAACAAAATCAAAATAGAAAAGTGTTAGATCGACATACGAGCAAAAGTTCTATATACGAGCAAAAGTTCTATATACGAGCAAAAGTTCTATGTACGAGCTCGTTATGAGCGATTTGACCATATTATACGCGAGTTAATAAGCTACGAGCTAATCATGGACGAGCTAATTATTCTACAGGCAGACCTCTACGTACGAGCAAGCTATGTACGAACTGCAGTGTCCAAATTTGACTAACTCATCCAAGGCACATTGTTCATACATACAAGTTACTTAATGAAGGGCAAGTAAGGAAAAAGCGAACGGGGATATCTTACCACCGGCGTGCTCCCGTTGTCCACTGCGGTAGTTTTACTGTCTTCTTACAATGTTGACACGTATCTCCAAATCTCCCCAGAGAATGAGTAATCCAGTCAGGATATATTTGGCCTCTCAACACTGGAATAAGGGGCTCCACTACTCCATCTCCAGACATCATTCCAGCTTGGATGAATTTATACTTGGTGGTGAGCAGACTCTCCCAGCTGATGGGCCTCTTGGCAACTAGTCGACACAAAGTCTTGTACAAGTTAAGGTGCCAGGATGGCTCCCAATAGTCCCTCTCATCTATGGTCTCTGTCTCATCATTGGGTAAAGGGAACTCCCATCCCAACCTACTCTCTACAACCACTACATGCGAGTTCCAGCCACTGTGCTTACTAGGGAGGTTTGTGAAGAGTTTGGGAGATTTGGGTTTAGAAGGGGTACTGATGCTCAGATCCTCCCCACTATACTTGATACTAAAGAATTCCTTAAATACTCTCATACAGGGTTCGTATCCTAAGAATCTATAGACCATAGCAAAGCATACCAGAACCCAACAAGTATTGGCTCCGAGCTGAAGAGGTAGGGAATTAGCACACTCTAAAAATTCGTTTATAAAGGGATCAAGAGGCAACCTGAGGCCGGCTACGAATTGACCATAGAAGAAGGCTACCCTAGTGGCATCCTTGGTGAATGACGACCTAAACAATTTCATAAACTCCTTCTGAGTGTAAATGGTCACCCTATAATCTTCCTTACTTACCTCACAGAAATCCCAGATCAAGCCATACCTAGAGGGTAAGTTTTTCTTTCCCCGTAATGGCTCTTGAGGGATGTAGCCTCTCTCATTCTTCCTAGGCACCACAGATGACCCAAAAGCATCCACTATCCGAGGGCTGGAAGAAGTTGAGGCAGCGTTTCCTTTCTGAGTCGCCATATCTGTACAAGAAGAAGGAGAAACAGGGGAGTCAGGCCTATGAACAATTTCAGTCGACCTACTTAAGGGCGACCTAGACTCCCCTGGAAAGCCTATTCTATTCCTAAGGAAAGAGGGTTTGTGGACATCCCTAACATAAAACAAGGTGATATGGTCGAGCAGTTTATGGAATAGATGGAAAGGGACGACATTTGAATCATCGACTACTAGGTTTTCAACGTCCCCTACAATGGGCAAACCTATTTCACTGAAATTCAATTCCCACCTGGTCAAGACGGGAGTACATTCATTCAAAGACATCTCTCTCCACTCACCGTTCACGTTCTTATACACCCTACGGTTAACAGTGCAGTAGCCATACCATGCCCACAGTTCGCTACTAAAGGTCCTAGCCATGGCGGAGGTAAAGACAGAACATAAATTAAAGCCCTAAAGGAAGAATAGGAGAAAAATACCTTCGTAAATGTCGGAGTAGGAAGCTGTTGCAGAAGACGGTGGCCCAATTTAACTCAACTGCTTCTTCGCTATTTTCGCCGGAGATTCTCAGAGTTTGGAGACGATAGGAATTCGAATCTGAAGGGAATTCTGAGTATTTATATTTTCCTAAATTTGGAAAGGAAAAAGAAATTCAAAATTGGTTTTCCAAAATTAAGATCCGAAGCAGTTTTCGAGAAAGACTACCAAGCATCAAAACAGTAATGATGGCGGAAAACGGCGCTCCTTCATCTCCGACCGTTTATTGTCAACGTTCAGGATTGTGCCACGTCATCATAGTCGACTAAACTTCATTACGAGTTTCGACCTGCGAGTAAAGCAATTCTTGTCAAAGATCTCCATAACTTCCAAGTCGACAAAGTCAACTCGAAAGTTGGGGGCCACTGAACATACCAAAAGTGTCGAGTTGGACCAAGCGGGTAAAGCCCAATTACAGACATCCTTGACTCCCACATTCTCAATGAGCCTGGCCCAATCAGAGCGAGGCCCAAAGCCCATCTCAAGTATCAGTCGACTAGGTCCATGGTCCGACCTAACGGGTCCCGACCTAACTTAGTCCGACCTCACTATCCAAGCTCTAATATGGGTACGATCCATGCTCTACCCGTCAGTCAGGTCGAACATTCCTCAAATGGCGACCTCGACCTAAACAACAAGTGACGACTTGACACTCGCCGGCATATTTGGTTGAACAATTCTCATAACCACATCCCTACAAATTAGGGGCCGTTATAGACACGTTCCCCTGACCAGTAACCCCCGCTACAATCTCGGAGCACATGTCGCCTCCCCAAAAATACAACCACCAACGCCTATAAATACTTCATCACTACCAACGGTGAAAGGTAACTGCCATTTTGTTATTTGAATTCATTATTCAATACATTTTGAGCTATATACACCGTTATCTTACTCTCACGCCCGAGCGTCTTCGCCGGAGACACATCCGGCTAGTCGTGGGTTCTGATTTCAGGTCAAGAAGCCAGGTGATTAGTCCTGCCACGTGGAGGATTATTGATAAGCACAATTCCTGCAGCATCAGTAGTCATTCATCTTAAGTTTTATATATATATTTAAATGTTATTAAAGTAACAAAAAGATAATAAATTTAATATATATATATATATATATATATATATATATATATATATATATATATATAATGACAGTCCATAAATATCTGAGATTGGAAAGAGTTTTTTTTCCTTTACTTTATAAACCTTCTTTCCTTTTAAGTTTTAACCTTATGCTTTTTATTCTGAAAGCATATCATATCATATCATCAACAACATAATATAATCAAGCAAAAAATGTCTTTGATTTCCACTCTCTTCGGGGACATTAGAAAGGGAAGATCGCATTGGTTAAATGATGCAGGAGATGTTTCAGAGTTGGAGGACTAGGCGGCCGCCCCATATGTAGCCAGGCGTGCGCCTCAAGATGGTCCAAGGAAGGAGTTTCTCTCGGCATTCCAGGCGGCCGCCCCATCCGAGGTGATGCGGGCGCCTCAAGTTGTTCCAATGGAGGAGTTATCTTCGGCTGTCCATGCGGCCGCCTCAACCATAGCCATGCGGACGCCTCAAGCCTCGCCAACCAAGGAGGATCTTTATGTGCTTCATGCGGCTGCCTGAGGATGTCCCAGGCGCCAGCCTCACGTCATTTTGGTGATTCGTATTTACGCTTTTTATTCATATTTACTGAGTATTTGACAATTAGACTTGGGGTATTTTGGTCTTTTGGTTTGTTATTTGTTTTTTAGGGTTTAGGGAGCATTTAAACAACTTTTAAACATGTTTTATTCAGCTTTTGATTAATTGAATTTTGATGAGTTTTACCTCTTTTTCTGGTACCTCAAGATGGTCCAAGGAAGGAGTTTCTCTCGGTATTCCAGGCGGTCGCCCCATCCGAGGTGATGCGGGCGCCTCAAGTTGTTCCAATGGAGGAGTTATCTTTGGCTGTCCATGCGGCCGCCTCAACCATAGCCATGCGGACGCCTCAAGCCTCGCCAACCAAGGAGGATCTTTCTGTGCTTCATGCGCCCGCCTGAGGATGTCCCAGGCGCCCGCCTCGCGTCGTTTTGGTGATTCGTATTTACGCTTTTTATTCCTATTTACTGAGTATTTGACAATTAGACTTGGGGTATTTTGGTCTTTTGGTTTGTTATTTGTTTCTTAGGGTTTAGGGAGTATTTAAACAACTTTAAACATGTTTTATTCAGCTTTTGATTAATTGAATTTTGACGAGTTTTACCTCTTTTTCGGGTGGAATCCAGTTCTTCGTGTTTGAGAATTCTTCGGTTGAAGGGTTCTTGTGATTATTGCGCTAATCACGAAATTTATCGTGCTTTCGTGCTGCGTCATTAAAAAAAAATAAGGGTAGCACAAAAATGGGATATTTCACAAGAAAATCCAACGAAGATTCCTCCATCTATTGAGTTGCTTAGGGCAACTCCAATGATGGGTATCAAATCAAAGAGCTAACATCTCCAATGCAAAAATACATAGGTATCAAATTTAGAGGAGTTAAGCAAGGATTTAGAGAAGGAGTTAAGCAAGGTACCAAATTTGGTACCTTGCTTAACTCTTACTGAGTTCACATCACACGCGCGAGTGAAAGGAAATAAGTCAGCAAAAACCATGGCAGAGCATCACATGGGCTTGTGGGAACAAGCCAATAAGTTGTCTTTTTTGTCAATTTGTGAAAGATTTTGGCAGTTGGCTTCACATTCGTGATTTTTTTTTTAACTTTTTATGTTTACATATACAATTATATTTACAGGTGGATGAGAAATCATTTTTTTATGTTTTTTGCTTGTGTTTTCGTAGTCACCTAATCTGGTCTGTATTCTTTCTTTTCAAACATAAATAACACACACATACATACACATACACATATATAAGCAAGGTGAGTATATTGCTAGAGATATTATCTCATATTGGAAATTGACAAACCTTGCCTATAATATATAAAGATCTTGAGCCACTCCCCTTAGTACCAATTGGTTTTAAGGTGGAACCTCAGACTTTAAGATGGTATCATAGCAGGTTCTTTACACGTGCAGGCCCAACGGCCCACGATGTTACTCCGCGCCACCCGATTGATAAGTCCACGTTGTAAGCTTTGGCAAAGCCCGCTACACGTGAGGGGGCGTGTTAGAAATATTATCCCACATTGGAAATTGACAAACATTGCCTATAATATATAAACTAGTATATATTGTCTTCTGCTCATCACCGACCTTTTGGAGCTAGAACTTGTCATAAAACTTCCTTGCAGATGCACTAAACATGGTTGCTTGGATTTAAGTAGCCTAAAAACAAAAATCAAGATCAAGTTTTAGTTTCAGTGATCCGTTCAACCTCAAAAATAAGCCAATCATAATTACTAAATACTTATATCTTCATATGTTAATTCAACATTGAAGACACAACCTTTCTCTCTAGCATTCTTATAATTACGCATAGTTCCTATGAATGTAAATCGAACCTTTATGGTCCAGTTTCCCTGATAATAAGGGTTTAAGGAAACCAGTGAATGAACCCTTCGAGTCATTGCCACTCTTGCAGCAGGTGCCATGCTATAATTTGCACTACCAGAAACTGGTGTTTTAGCGACGGAATTAACAGCGACGGAATCACTCCGTCGCTAAATAGCGACGGAAATTAAGCTTTAGCGACGAAAATATTTTGGCGTCAAATTTACCGACGGAATTTAATTCCGTCGCTATATTCTGTCGCTAAAACGAATATTCCTCGAATATACGTTTTATTTCCGCCACTATTTTGGCGCAAAGTTTACCGACGGAATTTTCCGTCGCTATTTCTTTATCAGCGACGGAATTATTCCGCCGGTGAAAAGTTAATATTTTTTATTTTTTTATTTATTAGCGACGGAATTATTTCGTCGGTGAAAATTAAATATTTTTTTTTATATTACACCGACGGAATATTTCCGCCGCTGATAAATTAAAAAAAATTAATTTATCAGCGGCGGAAATATTCCGTCGGTGAAATTAAATGTTTTTTTTTAAATTAAACTCCGACGGAATATTTTCGCCGCTGAAAAGTTAATATTTTTTATTTTTTTTTATTTATCAGCGACGGAATTATTCCGTCGGTGGTAATTAAATATATATATATTTTTTTTTATAATACACCGACGGAATATTTCCGCCGCTGATAAATTAAAAAAAAAATTATCAGCGGCGGAAATATTCCGTCGGTGAAATTAAATATTTTTTTTAAATTAAACACCGACGGAATGTTTCCGCCGCTGATAAATTATTTTTTTTAATTTATCAGCGACGGAATATTCTGTCGGTGATTATAAAATTTAATTTTTAATTATTTTTAGAACTAATTAACAAAATAACTAACTGAAAAACATTAAAATATTTAACTGAAATGTTAGAAAATTGATTGGAATTTCAAAAAACTTATTGAAATTTTGAAAAACTAACTGAAAACGTTAGAAAACTAACTGAAAACGTTAAAAAACTAACTGAAAACGTTAAAAAACCGACTGAAATTTCAAAAAACTAACTGAAAACGTTATACCATATACTATATAATTAAAAATAATGATATTTATTAATTAAAATTAATTAATATTTATGATTTATTTATTTTTTCAAAAATAATATTTATTGACTCATATTTATTTTTTTAGAGTAATTTAAAATAATTTTCATGTTTTATATAATTAAAAATAATGATATTTATTAAATTAAAATTAATTAATATTTATGATTTATTTATTTTTTCAAAAATAATATTTATTGACTCATATTTATTTTTTTAGAGTAATTTAAAATAATTTTCATGTTATATATAATAAAAACAATGATATTTATTAATTATAGCGGCGGAAATTTCCGTCGCTGAGGTTAATTAAACCAGCGGCGGAAATTTCCGTCGGTGTACATGCCACGTCATCGATCCATGTGAACGTAATTTTCAGCGTCAGATTTAGCAGCGACGGAATATTCCGCCGCTAAATATTAATTATAGCGTCGGAATTTAAATTCCGCCGCTATAATTAATATTTAGCGGCGGAATATTCCGTCGCTGAGGGTAATTATAAATACTAATTTTGGGATTCTGAAATCAGTTACGCCATTATTTCCCTCTCTCTCTCTTCCCGCTATCTCTCTCTACCCGCGGCGATCTCATCTCTCTCTTCCCTCGCTTTCACACCGCCGCCGTCCACCCTCTCCACACCGCCTTTAAGCTTCACCATCCGTCCACCTCTCCACCGTCTCCGTCTCGAGTTGCTGCCGCCGTCCGTCCGTCCCTTCTTCCACCGTGTTTCTCTCTCTTGCTCTAATCAAGGTAAGCTTAAATTAAAATTAGATCTGAGTTGGTTTTTTTATTAATTAAGAGGGAAAATTTCAATCATGTTATTGCACTGAGTTTGTTTTTCAAGCAATGAAACTATTTCTTTGTGTGCTATTGCATTTCACTCCACATGTGTATGGGATCTGTCACTATTTATCACATTTTAGTTTGAAGCTGTGTATGTAAATCTTCTCTCTGGTTTATGTAACTGTAAGTTGAATCTAGACTCTAGAGTCAGCTAATGTACGTGCTTGCTTTAGAAAGTTATAATCTTTGGATGGGATTTTGAAATTGTAGTTTATCATGTGATGTGAAAAAGTGATAAGCAACCTTAACGAGTTAGGTTTTAATTATTGAGGTAGAGATAATATATACACTTCTTTTCTTATTAATTTTTTTTTTTGATGAGGTAGAGAAACCAATACAGGATACATATTAGGGCATTAAAGGAAAAGCATCTGAAGTCAAAGACATTTTTAAAATTTGTGTAAATCCATTTATATAAAACAAAATAGGATACAATTTCTGTATATACGTGTCGCGTAAATAAATAAACCAACATTTAAGGTGTAGTACCTGAAATCATAAAATGTGCTTTGAGAACCATAACCGAGAATAAAGAGTATCTATGAAAATCACAAAAAAAATTGATAAAGAGCTATTTAGCAGCACCATGATTCTTACATCTAGTAAATAACTGTGGATGAAAGAGTTTAGGAACTTCGCTTATGTCATATTTGAAATGGCTTTACATAGATATTCTTTATGGTTTATTTGCTTCAGTTACAAACAAATAAGTAAGAAAACTGTGGATGAAAGAGTTTAGGAACATCTAGTTCTAGATCCCATTTTGGGGCGATTGACGGCATCGCGGACGGTGATTATGTCGCCTACGTTTGAGCGCCTGATATCAATCCTGGCACCCTAGATGCACCTTATATGAAACAAACTATGAAAATCACAAAAATAATTGATAAACATATGCCACTATAAAGAAAACGATAAATAACCGTACTCATAATCAAATATGTAACATGTTATATTTAGTAAACATAACATGTTACATATTTAGTAAACATAACATGTTACATATGCAACAATTAGATAAGTTACTAAATATCTAATTTTCAAGTCTTTTAAAGTCAAAGGGGGAGGAAGGGGGGTGAATGTCTCAATAATGTAACATATTCAACTGCACACTACCTTAGTGCTTCTAGATCCCATTTTGGGGCGATTGACGGCATCGCGGACGGTGATGTATATCGCCTACGTTTGAGCGCCTGATATCAATCCTGGCACCCTAGAATCACCTTAGGGTATTGTGGTTGGTGGTTAACATCTTAAAATATAAATAAGATGAGAGCCTTTCTCATCCACAGCTATCAAAATCCGTCCATCTTTGATCAAGAAAGATAGAGCAAATAAGTTCTCTACTGTTTGAGCAAAGGATTTTCTGTTTAATAAGAGTTTTTCCAGTTTCATTGTCCTCTTCTCTCTAAGGATCTCAAACATCACAGCCATGTTTGTGACAGTGCCTGCTTTACTCTTCACTGGTGATATACGGTCACAAGTAAAAACAATGTAACAGTATAACACCAGTGAAGAGAAAACAGAACTTTCCTCCAATTTTTTCAATCTCCACCTTCCATTTACTCAAGATTCAGATTGCAGAATCTTCCTCATGATCTTGAAAGCTGGCGGTGTTGCCCTCAATCTCACGGTTGCTTCACATTCAAATGCGAAGCAACCGTGAGATTGAGGGCAACACCGCCAGCTTTCAAGCTCATGAGGAAGATTCTGCAATCAAGATCTTGAGTAAATGGAAGGTGGAGATTGAAAAATTTGGATGAAAGTTCTGTTTTCTCTTCACTGGTGTTATACTGTTACCTTGTTTTTACTTGTGACCGTATAACACCAGTGAAGAGTAAAACATGCACTGTCACAAACATGGCTGTGATGTTTGAGATCCTTAGAGAGGAGGAAACTGGAAAAAATTCTTATTAAACAGAAAATCCTTTGCTCAAACAGTCGAGAACCTGTTTGCTCTGTCTTTCTTGGTCTAAGATGAGATAGGGTTTTGATATTTGTGGATGAGAACGACTCTCATTTTGTTTATAAATGTTAATTTAATTCATCATTGTAAAATTATATATTTTACAACAAAGAATTAAATATTAATATTTAAAATTATTCACAATAGTACTAATTTAGGTCTATCCAAAAGCCAAAATTTCTTTATTTTCGATTATAAAGCAGGTAGACAAAGTGATATTTGCATTTCATATAATCGTGCATTGCGGGATGGGATAGGTTTATCAAACAGGCACTTAAAGGATAGAGTAGGTGGTTAGGTAGGGACACCATTATCCTTTAGTTTAGTTTGAACTAGAGCTCAAGATTTGTTGATACTAAGAAGCCAACCCCAATTCTAAACCTAATTTTAAATATTAAAAATTTACAATTATTCACAATATTAATAGGTAAAAAATCCCAGCAGCCCCAATTTAAGGCAGCATGGAGCATTACAATGGAGAACCATATAGGGTGATCATTCTTATTGTCATGTAAATACTAGATGATACGAAATGAACATCTTCTCCTTGATAAATTACGTTTATACACGATCACATTGTATCTTTGTACCGCAAACATGCATCACACGGGTAGTATTGGTCGACTCCATTTTCTATTTGTTAAAATTGTATATAGATCGTGTAACAACTCAAGAACCATATAGCGTGTATTGGATACTCGGCTATATATTGACATTGTGTACATACTTGGTTCTTCATATTCAACAGTTTATATATGGCTTTTGAACTCAAAAATCCAAAAACAAAGAGCTTTGTTATTCACACCCGTAAAAATTCTAACTATACTCATATGTATGGTTAAGGTATTTTTACAGTACAACATTTTAATGCATGATATGGGTATACTCATAAATTTTACGGGTGTGAATATCAACACTCAACAAGAACCAAATGTTGAGAATGTTTTCAAGTCAGAACCATAGTTTTAGCTAAAAGTTTGGACTGGGTTGATTGATACATATTCAGAATATTGTTAGGGACAGTTTAAAAAACTCTGGTGGTCAGATGCTCTGGAGCTAAGGATTACAAGGCTTTTCTTGTTGGAAGAGATACACCATGCAACAATATCCATATGAAAGCAATAAAAGGCAAGAACACGAGATTTGTTCACTCGATTCATCCCACAAAGGAACTATGATGCCGACAAGATTGCGGAGTCGTTTTTGGAGTCGTTTGAGCGACAACGCGGGAATGGGCATAACTTTTGATTCCGGAGGAGTTACGGGACGCGCAGCATATCAAAACGACCGTCTTTTCGAGAGGAACAAGATTCATCGGGCTCTGTCCCATGAGTAGGCTTGAAAAAGCCCAAAAAACGCTTCTAAAGGTCTCAAAAGGCCCGACGAAGTTTTTATCAGCTTTCTTAGTTTTGGATATTTTCGTCATTTTGATTGTTTTAGGGTTATTTCGAATTAGGGTCTTTGGAGACTTATTTATACTTTGTTCTAGGGTTTTGAAAGACAGTTTTGCCGTTTTACGATATTAATCATTTTTCTTCAGTTTTCTCGAGCGAAAATTGACGATTCATCCCACAAAGGAACTACATCCGGGGGCACTATCAAAACAGGATATTTAACAATATCAAATCTGTTGTGTTAAAATCAAAGCCCATGATCTCCCTACGAAATCATCCACTCTATGTAAACACACACCACCTAGATATAAATTAGGTCATCCATGGAATGTCCCTAAGGGACCTTAAAGACCTACTATGCCTTTGACTCTCTTTGTGGATCTCACAAATTTTCTCTGACTAATTTTCCTAGCAAACAATAATATTGACTACTGCTTGGTTTATATAGGATCCTAGGAACAAACCCAAGAATTCAACTGGCCTGTTCCATGGGCTGCCCATGGTTTCAACTATGCCCATGATTCATGTTGTCCGAGTCTCCAACACTCATCAGCCGGCTTCATGGCTGCTCATGGTTTCAACCATGGGCATGATTCTTCTATTTCATAATTTCTTCCTTCTTTCTTTCAAGTTTACCCTTTGTCTCCATATCCTAACAATCTCCTACCTAGAGACAAATCAACTCCCATGACTACCTCCGTCAAACTCCCACCCGAGAATGACATCCAATCAGTGTTGTC
This sequence comes from Adenophora triphylla var. japonica, assembly GCA_022495995.1. NCBI lineage: Eukaryota > Viridiplantae > Streptophyta > Magnoliopsida > Asterales > Campanulaceae > Adenophora > Adenophora triphylla. The sequence continues at coordinate 1,239,335 of JAFEMH010000004.1, forward strand.
AATTCATTTTGCAATTGCACTAAGCCACCAATACTAGTTGAAGTGAACGAATCTTCAATGTGTTGCCCAGATTCCTTGCATTGAGTCTTCACCCCCGTGATCCTCCTTGCAACCATCCCGCTTCGTCTTCTAGTACCCACTTATGAATAATGTGATACCAATTCTTAAGACAGTTATGCATGCATTACCTTGACTGTTAAATTAATTTCCAAATGACTATCATATATATATATATACATATATATATATACATATGTATGTATAAACACGCAAATTGGAGAAATGAGAAGTAAAGCGAATGAGAATAAACAAAATTTTTAGTTTCCATGAAGCTCATAAAATTGCAACACTCTAATTGTATATAAATCACCAACTTTATAGTACAAGAAAATAGACTCGTAGGTATATTTGAGCAAGGACTAAATATATGAGCCAACAATCATAGTGTCATTCTCGAACCAGATATAATTCATGCTATGCCATGGAATCAATCTTAGCCATGCTTGTAAGATGCTTATAAAGATGATGCCTTGTTGGCCTTGCTTGTGGATTGGCATTTAAACAGTCCCTTGCCATTATTAGAATGGATATCACCACCTTCTCGATTTCGGGTGACAGAGGTGGAAGACGTTGATCGATCATGTCGTTGGATAATATCTCATCTGCCGTAGAAGATAAGATAGAAGTAATGAGATCACCGGGGTGCTCTCCTTTAGTTACTTCTAGTGCCAACACTCCAAAGCTATAGACGTCACATTTCTCTGTTACCTTCATTGTATAAGCAAACTCTACAAAAAAAAAAATGCCAACATTAATGTTTCCATCAGTATAATATTAGTATAAAAGAAAAAATAATAATAAATCAACAGTACCCGGTGCAATGTATCCATATGTGCCAGCAAGTGCAGTTAGGTTGGATGAGTCTAACTTTAAGAGCTTGGAAGTACCGAAATCTGAAACACGAGCCTCATACTCAGAATCAAGCAGAATATTTTTGCTTGATATATCCCGATGCACAATTGGGGGTGTGCAATCGTGGTGCATATATGACAAAGCCCGAGCAACACCTTTAATGATATTCACCCTCTTAAACCAGTCTAGCAACTGAGCTAGGTCTTCCCTGCTCAACATGGCAGCAAGACTGCCCCTTTCAATGAACTCATAAATCAGTAATGAGTGTATGGAATGGGAACAAAATCCATGAAGTTTCACAATGTTACGGTGCCTTATTTCTGTCAATGCTCTCACCTCATTTAGAAAAGATCTTCGATCAGCAGGCTGATCAGAAGAGGATGAATGGAGTTTTTTAACAGCAACTGTATGATTAGGCTGTAGACATGCCTTGTACACAATTCCATGTGCCCCTTCTCCAATAGAATGCTCCTCGTCAAAATTGTTGGTGGCATTTAAGATTTCCTCATACACTGCTCTACCATCAAAAGTTGTTATAGCAAAAAGATCGATGGTTTCTGTACTAGTGTTGCTTAATTCTGTTCGCTGCCTTCTTCTTCTTCTATAAATGATGAAAATCCCGAAGAATGCGCTTAGAAGGAAAGATGCTCCGAGAATGGGGAGTATGATCAGAAGAATGGTGTGGTTGTCTTTCAAACTTTTACAAGATTTCAACCCAGTAAGGTTTCCACATAACGCTTTGTTGCCTTGTAATATAGAAGCATTCAGAAAGACCTTGGTGTTTGGAATGGGACCCTGCAAATCATTATAGGATACATCAACTTCAAGCAGCGAGCGCATATTGTCAAAAGCCTGGGGAATGGAACCAGAGAGTTGATTGTGGGAAAGATTTAGCATCTCCAAGCTCTGCATCCCTTGAATTTGTGGTGGAATCTTCCCTGTGAGCGAGTTATGACTCAAATCAAGTACCTCCAGAAGTTTTAACTGAGTTACTTGAACTGGTATAACATCTGTAAAGTTATTGGTTGACAAGATCAAGTAAAGCAACGGTGACAAATCCCCAAGATTTGCTGGAACCAACCCACTCAATTGGTTTGCTGAGAGATCCAAACGCAAAAGTTCTTTTAGTGATCCAAGCTCTTTTGGTATTGTGCCAGAAAGTTGGTTTCCACCCAAATCAAGTTCCAGCATATGACTCAATTGACCAATTTCATTTGGAATCTCCCCAACTAAATAGTTTGAAGAAAGATAGACTTTTCGCAGTTGAGTTGCCATTCCGAGCTCTGGGGGTATACTACCACCAATATTGTTGCCATCTATCCACAGGTCGGACAAGTTTCTGCAATTGCCCAATTCAGGAGGAATGGAACCAGAAAGATGATTGTACGACAAAATGAGACGACTTAAGGAGCTTAGGTTACCAAATGATGCAGGGATTTGACCCGTGAGTCTATTGCTGAAAAGTTCTAGGAATTGAAGTGATCTCAATTTCCCAAGTTCAGAGGGAACTGAACCAGATAATTGATTCATGAAGAGTGTCAAACTCGTTAAGCTTTTCAAACTCTCAAATGTTGATGGAATAATACCTGTTAATGAGTTGTTGTAAATCTCTAATTTCATAAGACTTGAGAGATTTCCCGATTCAGGAGGAATGGGACCAGAGAGTTGATTATCAGACAAAGAAAGACGACTTAGGGAACTTAGGTTACCAAATGATGCAGGGATTTGACCCGTGAGTCTATTGCTGGAAAGTTCTAGGTCTTGAAGTGATCTTAATTTCCCAAGTTCAGAGGGAACTGAACCAGATAATTGATTAAAGGATAGTTGCAAGAGTGTTAAGCTTTTCAAACTCTGAAAAGTTGATGGAATAATACCTGTTAATGAGTTGTTGGAAATATCTAATTCTGTAAGAGTTGAGAGATTTCCCAATCCGGGAGGAATGGAACCAGAAAGATAATTATCATACAAAGAGAGACTACTTAGGGAACCTAGATTAGCCAATGATGCAGGGATTTGACCCGTGAGTCTATTGCTGGAAAGTTGTAGGACTTGAAGTGATCTTAATTTCCCAAGTTCAGAGGGAACTGAACCAGATAATTGATTCATGGATAGTTGCAAGAGCGTTAAGCTTTTCAAACTCTCAAAAGTTGATGGAATAATACCTGTTAATGAGTTGTTGAGAATCACTAATTCCGTAAGAGTTGAGAGATTTCCCAATTCAGGAGGAATTGGACCAGAGAGTTGATTATCAAACAAATAAAGACCACTTAGGGAACTTAGGTTACCAAATGATGTAGGGATTTGACCCGTGAGTCTATTGCCTACAAGTGATAGTAATTGAAGTGATCTTAATTTCCCAAGTTCAGAGGGAACTGAACCAGATAATTGATTCAAGGATAGTTGCAAGAGCGTTAAGTTTTTCAAACTCTCAAAAGTTGATGGAATAATACCTGTTAATGAGTTGTTGTAAAACACTAATACCATAAGAGTTGAGAGATTTCCCAATTCAGGAGGAATGGGACCAGATAAATGATTCTGGTAGAGACGCAAGAGAGTCAAGTTTTTCAAGTTCCCGATAGTTGATGGAATAGTACCTGTTAGAGAGTTACGGCTGAAATCAAGTATCTCGAGATGATAGAGATTTCCCAAAGATGAAGGGATTTGACCCGAAAGATTGTTATCTCTAAGGAGGAGAATACGTAGTGAGCTTAAGCTACCTAAAGATGAAGGGATTTGACCTGAAAAACTGTTTTCATTAAGGCGGAGCCCTTGAAGGGATTTTAACATCCCTACTTCAGGAGGTATTATGCCTGAAAATTCATTTTCTGAGAAGTTAAGAAAGACGAGATTGGAGAGGTGAGTTATCTCAGGCCCAGGGATGCTACCAAAAAGCTCATTTGTGCCAAGATGAAAGTGAGTAAGATTGGGGAAAGATGAAAAAGAGAAATGGTCAAGTGTACCTTTCAGACTCGACATATTTAGTTCCAATCCGGTCACACTCCCATCAGCATTGCACGAAACTCCGTACCAAGTACATGGAATATTCAGCGCACTTTTATTAGCTTTGGTATGAAAATTGGTGGGAGACGATGGAAGAGCCCATGAAGATAGGCGGGAAGTGTTGTAGCTTTCAAGGCTGGCTTTCCATTTCAAGAGAGCATTTGCTTCTTGTGCAGAAGCAGACGCCACAAGAGAACAATTCAAGAATGTTATAAGGTATATACAACATATTAGGGTAGGAAAGAAGGGATTTTCCATGGTTACCATTAATCAAATGGTTCTGTTTTTGGTGTACAAAACTAATGGTTCCAATAGAGATCATTTATAGTTGCAAAAATGTTTATGCGCTTAGAGTAGTGCAAAGACTTTCGAGGAATAGTAGTGAGTCAACTTCACTGTGAAGACTTGGAATTCTATGAAGATTATGCTTATGTGGTTCCTGTTCCTCAGCTACTTAAGAAAATGGGGACCATAAGGAAATGAGGAGAGACTTAGTCCACTTGATGATAAGTGTGGCCAAAAAACATGGGGAGGGACCAAATTAGAAGACTTGTTCCCAAAAGACTTGTGAATGGACAAAACTAAAAGACCTATCCATAGCAGATCACGAACTTGCTACAAGTCAGTGATATTTATCCCTTCAATTATTGTTTTAGGAGAATTCAAATAAAATTTTGCTTACTCCCCCCGTTATATAAGAAATGTCGTGCTTTTTTGTTATGTTCAGTCTTAAAATAATTATCGCATATCTAAATAAGTAAATAATCATAGTGCAGTTTTACCATAGCACAAACATTGCGCAAAGACAATTATATGCTTTTATTTGATGTACTGTTTGTGTAAGGACGGTCCAATGGGTTACCGAGACATTGTGCGGGGTAGAGGCTTGGGGCTAAGGACGGTCCAGTTGATTACAGCGACTTTGTTCCATTCATTTGATTGGGAGTTGGCTAATGGAAGAAGGGTATGGGTTGAATCTTCAATGGGATAAACCATAGACAAGAGAATGATCAACATACAACACCACATACATAATTAAGTGGTGTAATTGTCCTATTAAATTAAAAGAAACTCTTTACAAAAAATTGCAATTACAAGAAACACACAAGTTACCGTTGCTCCCCATTCCTTGTTGTTATGTTACAAACAAGGGTGAAAATGGAGTGACAGAGCCTCAAACCATGATATCAAAAATGTTTATGCGTTTAGAGTACTGCAAAGACTTAGAATTCTATGAAGACTAGTACTGCAAAGACTTTGAAGAATAGTAGTGAGTCAACTGTCTAATTTGGGGAGGGACCAAGTTGGAAGACTTGTTCCCAAAAGACTTGTGAATGGACAAAACTAAAAGACCTGTCCAAACAAAGCAGATTACGAACTTGTTCCTTAACGTAGTAATCTTTTTTCTTTTCGTCCTTGAGTCATTTTTTTTTCGATTTTATCCTTGTTCCTTAAGTATGCATTTGTGAGACCATTTAATTCTTCCATTAGTTTAGCGTCCATTTCTTTGTTAAATAAGATGATGTAGCTAAGTGATGTCATCTTTTTGACTTATGTGATAATTTACAAAGAAACTTTTGTTGATGTGATATTATAAGGGGTGAAAGTGTAAATATAAAATAATTAATTCTGAATAAAAGCAAATAAAATATAAAATGAATAAAAAATATGAGACAATAAAAAAAATTATTAGATTAACATCAAATAAATAAAAAATAGTAAAAAGCTAAAAATAAAATATAACATCTTTTGGTTACTTATTTAGCTATTTATTCTATGTTTTTAATATTAATTTTCTAAATATCTTATATTTATGCTTTGGTGACTACTTGGTGACAATTGAATTAGATCTAGGTTTTTGTTTTTATATTTAGGAATAATATTTTCAAATTTAGCCCCTCCATTTTAATTGAAAAGATTATATAGTGAGCAATGTTTAATATTGCAAATTTCTATCCTTTTAATTTCCACCCCAGCAAACTTTTTCAAGCAATACTTCCATGTCAGCAAAAAAGGTGACACCACATCACCTGATTTAACAGAGCAATGGACGGCAATCTGACAAAAGGATTAAATGGTTTCACAAATGCGTATGTTAAAGACGAAATCGGCAAAAAAAAAAGAGGCTTAGAGATGAAAAGGATAAATATTACAGGTTAAGAATGAAAAGGGTATTTAAATCGGGAAAATGGGGACTAGAGGGAAATGAGAAGAGACTTAAAAGACTAGCACTTTGAACACCCTTTTCATTATTGAATAATTCTTATTAGAAAGACTTTTAATTATGAAAAACTTTCATAGTGGAAAACTCAATTTTATTATTGAATAATTCTTCTTCTTCTTTTCCTTATAGTGCGTTCTTCTGATAACAATACCAATACCAATAATACTATGACTATTTATACAAACTAGTGTAACACTCGTGCGTTAAACGCACAACCAAAAAAACTTTGATAAATAACATGAACTAAATCATATAGTTAATATAACTATCTCATTTGATTTGCATGACTGTCATTAAATAAAAATAATTATCTCATTTTTAATTAATTAATATTCTAAATAACTCTATTTTTTTCATTAATTTGCGTCTTTTAAAAAATAACTTTTTTGGATATAATCTTATAAAGTCATACTTCATATTTTCTAACCAATATTATATAATAGTTTTCTTTTTTAAAAATATCTTATAGTTTTTATTTAGAAAACCCCATATAAAACAAATTTTTTTAGAAAACTATTTTGAAATGGTTATGACACCATATTTATTGTTTTAGCAATAAATATAAAATTTATAACCCAATTATATATCACTCTTTAAGAAGATGGTTCAATAAAATACTAAAATCTGAGTTTTTAATTTTATTATATTTTTGGAATTTTAATGAACAAAAAAAATATCAACAATAAACTCAAAAGTTGTATCAAAAAGTGGCTAAATAAGATTTTAAGCCTATTTTTTACTATTAGCTAAAAAAATCACTTCATTCGAAGAAATTAATGAAGAAAAAAGAAAAAGACTTTAATAAAAACAAAGAAGAATTTAAGAGAATATAATTTTGAAAACAAAATTTTCAACAAAAATATATCATCACATTAATTTAATAATATTACAGATTTCTAAACATAATCAATAACTATTTCCGTTTTAAAAACACTCTTCATTTAAGAAAAAAATGAATTTTTTTAATCTAAATATGCATAAGACTTTAAAAAAACAATTATTACTATTACCCACATTTCAAAAATATCAATTCATTAAATGAAAATTTCCTTGTGTTTCTAAATGTAATTTTACTATTGTTTTTTCATATTTCATTTTTTACTTGCAAAATTAACAGTTTGCAAAACAATAATATTTATGAATTTGTGAAGAAAGGAGTTTAGGTATAGTGGCTAAAAGTAAGAGAAAAAAAAGTAATGATTCATTTGCATTTAATTAATAGGGGAGAGAATAGGATAATAGATTAATTTAAAGACAATTAATTGTTTTATTGATTAGTTGATTTAAAGCAAAAAATATTCTAGAACCATCCATGTTTTGGATGGAAAATGAGCTTGTTGAAGTGCTTTATTCACTTCAACATTTATATACATATAGTAGAGTAAACTGCTTTTCTAACCCTCGTACTATGACTACAACATCAATTTGACATTCGTACTATTAAAACAACAAATGTATGATGCATACTATAGTTTTATTAGTAAAATTAACTAAAGTACTGTTCACTCATTAATTTTTTTTAACAAGCATTAATATTTAATAGAAAGTTAGATTGAAATTTTTAAATTTAACCCTAATATTTAAAACTTAATATATTAAAACTTTAAATAAATATTTTTTTCATCAGCAAAATTAATAATCCAAATTTTTAATTATTGTTGTACTTCTTTTCAATAATTGTTGTATATAAATAAAATATAAAGTAATATACTGTATTAAACTTTGATGGTTAAAAAAATTGAGTATATTTATTTCAGAAATATATACTCCCTCCATCCCGGTTCATTAGATACCAAAAAAAAATGACACACATATTAAGGAAAGGTAAGAGAGAGAAAAAGTGGAGAGAGAATGTTGTGAGTGTAAAAGTAAAATAGGAGAGAGAATGAGTGGGAGGAATAGTTAGGAGGGAGAATGTTGTGAGTGAAAAAGTAAAATAGGAGAGAGAATGAGTGGGGTAAATAGTGAAGATTCCTTTCCATTTTGGGTAAGTATCAATTGGTGTGGGACGGACCAAAAAGAAAATAAGTATCAATTAAACTGGGACGGAGGGAGTACTACATGTTAAAACAATTCAGGTATACAATAAATCAGTAAGATAGCATTTTACTAACAGATTATAAATAATACTCCCTCCGTTCTCGCTGAGTGGATACCAAAAATTTGTGCACACAGATTAAGGAAAAGTAAGAGAGATAAAAAGTGGAAAGAAATGTTGTGAGTATGAAAAATTAAATAGGAGAGAGAATGAGTGGGAGGAATAGTGATTTAATTGGTGTTGTGAGTGTAAAAGTAAAATAAGAGAGAGAATGAGTGGGGAAAATAGTAAAGATTTCCTTTCATTTTGGGCTCCATCGCATTGGTGAACCAAAAAGAAATAAGTATCCACTCAACAGGGACGGAGGGAGTATATTTATAATTTCTTTAAAAGGACAAAGCATGAAAGCACAAATAAATAATTTCTTAACTAAAAAAAAAAAAAAAAGAAAACCCCAGAAAACCCTTCTCCTGATTCACCCATATCTCCCGCCCCACCCCTTTCCGACCTCTTCCCCCGGGAACAACTATTACCTCTTTCACTTTCACCCATAACCATTAGCCATCCCTTTCACAACTACCATTGCCATCACAACCAATCCAACCATAAACACTCGAGACAACATCTAATTCACCCAAATAGATTAATTTGAATCTGGTAAATAAATCAAAATAAACACAAATCATTAAACTGTTGGGTAGTAGTTGAAATCGCAAAAATCGGATCTTGCTTTTGTGCAGTTTGAGAAATTCAAACAAAGATTTCACTGGGTTTTGAAAGGTGATTTGTGTGGAGGAATACGGAAGCAAAATCAAGGAACAACAAGGCGAGTGGGTGGTCAATATGGGTTTCAAAAATCAGATCTTAAATGTTGTTTCGATTTTTCGTGGTGTTGATTTGATAGTTTGGTCGTCAACGGCGGTTAAAAGTGCGGCAATTAGACATTCAGAAAATTTTGGGGGAAACTAGTTTTCCCAAATATTATAAAAAGTCTTATTTTTTATTTTTTTAAAAAATTGTACGTGCCTTTGTTTCAATTTTTATAACAAGATTTTTTATAATATTAGGAGAAACTAGTTTCCCCCAAAACCTACTCTTAGACATTTACCTGTTGGTGAATGAATGATGGTGAAGATGTATTATGAAAGTCAGTGGGAACGGAGAAGACTGCAATGCCGGCGACAGAGTAGATGGAGGAAGCCTGCAATTTTTTTCTATTGTTTTACTAATTACCCATAATAGGGAAAGTTATACTCCCTCCGTCCCTTTAATAACTTCACCTTTTACCATTTTGGGTGTCCCATTTAAAGCTTCACCTTTTCTTTTTTGACAAAAAATCTTTACTATTCCACCCACTTATTCTCTCTCCTATTTTACTATTACACTCACAACATTTTTCAAATTTACTATTTCCTCCACTGATTCTCTCTCCTATTTTACTATTACACTCACAACATTTTCTCCACCCTTAATTTGCATGACGGGCCAAAAAGGGTAAACTAATTACTGGGACAGAGGGAGTATAATTTTGAGTTTTTTTTTTTGGTGTTTTTTTTTTTTTTAACCTCCGGTGAGTTACATTTTTGCAGGTAAAAATTAAGGATGCGGAAGGAGCTACGAGAAATATTAAAGGGTGGTTTTTTTGATGGGGAAAGGAGCATTTACAAGTTAAATACTCCCTCCGTCCCGGTAGAAGCGTCATTCTTTTAGGGGTCTTTTAGGGGTGGCGCGCAAATTAAGGAAAAGTGTGGGAAGTAAAAATGTTGTGAGTGTAATTTAAAAATAGGAGAGAGAATTAGTGGAGGAAATAGTAAATTTTAAAAGTGTTGTGAGTGTAGAGGAGAGAGAATTAGTGGAGGGAATAGTGGATGGGATAATAAAATATTAATAAAAGTTTCCTTTTTAGGAAAGGGTGACGCTATAAACGGGACGCCATTTTGGGTAAAAAGTGACGCTTCGGCCGGGACGGAGGGAGTATTTGATTGGTTAATTTTTTTTAATATTTGGGTTAAATTTGAAAATTTCAATCTATCTTTCTGTTAAATTATTAATGCTTGTTAGAAAAAATTAATGAGTGAACAGTACTTTGGTTAATTTTACTAATAAAACTATAGTACGCATCATACATTTGTTTTTTCAATAATACGAATGTCAAATTGATGTTGAAGCCATAGTATAGTACGAGGGTTAGAAAAGCAGTTTACTCTAGTAGTTCCTCCGTCCCTGCTGAGTGGATACTTATTTCTTTTTTAGTCCGTCCCAGCTCAATGGAGACTGCCCAAAATGGAAGGAAATCTTTACTATTTTTCCAACTCATTCTTTCTCATATTTTACATTTACACTCACAATACCAAACAAATCATTATTCCTCCCACTCATTCTCTCTCCTATTTAATTTTTCATACTCACAATATTTTCTTTCACTTTTTATCTCTCTTACTTTTTCTTAATCTGTGTGTCCAAATTTTTGATATCCACTCGACGAAGACGGAAGGATTATAGATTATGAAAGACTTTCATAGTGGAAAACTCTTAGTGGAAGACTTTCATGTTGGAAGACTTTTCATAGTGAAAAACTCATAGTGGAAGACTTTCGTAGTGGAAGACTACTATGAATATTTATACAAATTAAAAGTCACTAACTTAAATGACTTATATTTTGAAATAAATGAAAAAAACTAAAATGCCGTATAGTGGGTCCCATCTTAGATTCTATATTTCAAAATGAAAATTTGAAATTTGAACCAAAATTTTTGAAACCTACGCTTGCAACACATGAATCTAAGGGCCGTTTGGTTCGGTGGAAAAAAAGTGAAGGAATGGAATGGTCAATGGAATTGAATTATTTAAGGAATTGGAAAGGAAAAAAACTGGTCAAACCCCTCCGTTTGGTTGGCACGGAATGGAATGAAATTGTCATTCAATTTCTTGACAAATCATGTTTGGTTTGAAAATATAAATTATAGGAATGGAATGAAAGCATATAAAATAACCAATTTACCCTTCTTTTAAATTTTTTTTTTTGGGGTGGGTGGGGGGGGTTGGGGGGGATGGGGAGGGGGTAGGGCAGGGGTATAAAAAAAATTCGTGGGGGTGGGGGTTGGGGGGTGGGGGTGGTGGGGGTCATGAATAGGGGGGTAGGGCGGTGGGTATAAAAAAAATCATGGGGGGTAGGGCGGGGGTATAAAAAAAATTCGTGGGGGGTGGGGGTGGGTGGGGGGGTAGGGGGTATAAAAAAATTCGTGGGGGGGGGGGGGGAGGGGGGCATGCAAAAAAAAAAAATCGTGGGGGGGGGGTGGGGGTGGGGGGGCTGGATTGGGGGGATAGGTAGGGGTATTTTGATTTTAAAAAAAAAATTTCATTTCATTGCCAGGGGAATTGGCCATTCCTTCCATATATGGAAGGAATGACCAATTTCATCAAGCCAAGGAATTGAGCATTTCTGAGGAATGAAAATTTTGAACCAAACACGGCGAAAGAATGAAGGTTAACGAAATTGACCATTCCATTCCGCCATGAAATGGCCAATTACTGCGAACCAAACGGCCCCTAAAACTTTCTGTCATTATCCCAAAGCACAAGCTTTGTAACGCTAAAGCTTTTATCATAAAATTCCCAGTATGAACTTCATGTTTTGTGTAATTAATGAGTTTGATAACTATAAGGATAATAACAAGAATATATTGTATATATTTTGTTACCTAATTTATAGAGATAGTATATTCCCTCCGTCCCAGTCGAGTGTACACTTATTTCCCTTTTGATCCGTCCCAGCTGAGTGTGAACTGCCCAAAATGAAAAGAAATCTTCACTATTTATCCCACTCATTCCCTCTCCTATTTTACTTTTACACTCACAACATTCTCTCTCCTAACTATTTCTTCCACTCATTCTCTCTCCTATTTTACTTTTACACTCACAACATTCTCTATCCACTTTTTCCCTCTCTTACTTTTTCTTAATCGGTGTGCCCAACATTTTGGTTCACACTTGACTGGGACGGAGGGAGTATATCGTTAGAAGATTCAAAAATTCAAAATTTGTACTAAAGCTTAAGGAAAATTATTCTAGAATATTATCTCTTGTAATATAAATATGTACCTCTTGTTATTAATAAAATTAGTCATTCATACCAACTCTCTCTATTTCATGTATGAATTGACTTCGTCTAATCATCTTTTATTCTATTAATAGCAACAGTATACTCTAGATACACCAGAATTGAAAATTTTGTAAGACTAAATCTACTCTTAAACGGTCCAACTCCTTGTTTCATATTGTATGTGAATCTGCTTTCATATTCTCTTCATTATACATTATACTGATTATATTTCTATTGTAGGAATTTGGAACGTTGTTGTCGGATATCCGATTCTACGGTGCAGCATACGGACCAAATGATGACACGCCCCTTCCAACTTCAAGATCAATGGTCGAAATTAATCAGTAGTCTCATGTGTTGTCCAATAAATTTTGAGGTGGTCTCCCATGAGAACAAGGGGATCCGTCTCATGCATGAGACGGGTCGACCCATGACCCATGGGGCATGACCCGCCACGTGGCAGCCTCTTATAGGCCAATTTTTTTTCTCTCCAGGACCCATGGGTCCGACCCTGACACGTGGCAGCCTCTCATAGGCCCAATTTTTTTTTTTTTTTATATTATTTTTTCGACTTTTCAGTGGTTTAGAAAAAGTAATAGTTACCATCTCTTAATGTAATGACTGTATACATATAAAGTAACATTGTTCATAAGTAAACGTAATACATGTTTTAAAAAAACAAAAGCTCGTTTTCACCCATTTTTTCAAATGTAATACAAACTATATGTATTACATTTGAAATGTAATAACTTATGTATATGAATGTAATAGTTTATACAAGTAAATGTATCACTTTGATAGATGAAATTGTAACATATTTCTATAGATAATGTAATACTTTCACATGTATCATGATAAATTTGAACTCATTGTAACTTATTGTTTGAAAACATATAGATATCTATACATATGTGTTACAATTATGTACAAATACTATTACATATAAATAACACGTTTGTTACATTTTAGTTATAATAAGTATTACTTTTGCCAAACCAAGAAAACATAGGGAAAAAACACTATTACTTTTCTGTATATATGTATTACTTTAATGTATACAAACTATTACTTTATATGCATACAATTATTACATTATGTTATAGTAACTATTACTTTTCACAAACCGAAAAAAAAAACAAAATTTAAAAATTTAAATTTTGTAATCCGAGGGAGAGGGATTGGGTTAGGTTTCTGGTGAGTATGGCGGCCGGCGATTGGTTTAGAGAGAGAGGATTGGTGTTTGGGTTGACGGCGAACTGGTTTTGGGTATAGAGAGATGGAATTAGAAGGGAATTAGGGAGAGTTGGGAAGGTCGCCGGTTGATTAGAGGTAGGGAGATTGAGGGAACTTGGTCGCCGGCGACTGGTTTTGGTGAGATTTGAAGAGGAAGTGGGTTGCCGGCGATTGGGTTTGAGTGAGAGGTAATGGTGATGGGCAATTTGAGAGGGAGGATTCGTGAGGAAGACGGCGAGGTCTGGTGCTGGGCTTGGACGGAGATTGGATTGGTGGGTTTGGAGAGGAGCAATTTTTTTTGGGCGGGTCATGGATCCGACCCGTCTCATGGATGAGACGGGTATTCTTGTTCTCATATAAGCCTTTGTCATAAATTTTGACCATTAATCTCGAGCATATGATATATGATGACAAAGACACTGACAATAACTTTTCTTGATGGTGCTTGCTATTGCTCTAAGTTAAGAATTGTGTCAGTTCAGGTGTTGTTTTGGAAAAAATTCAGGTAAAATTTTGCTCCCTAAATCCATAACTGAGTTTTGAGTGTTTTTTTTTGTCTGTCGTAAATAAGTGTGTTATCAAATAAAAAAAATACTTTCTCAGTCCAAATGCCCGTTTAACCCTAACCCTCCAATCCCCCTTCTCTCTCTATCCTCACTCAACAACAAGTCAACACCAGCTCCTTCTCTCTCTATCCTCACTCATCTACAAGTACCTTCTCTTTCTCTCTTGATGCTGCCTAATAATAAGGGTTGGGCCCGATCCAAGTCCAAAAGCTAGAAATTATCAAGTAGGCCCAAGGTGAGATAAAGCCCAAGAAGAAGACAAAAATAGAGGTGGCCCAAGGGTAGATCGCAAGGAAGCGAGATAGGAAGTATCCCGCTAGAGTCAATGAAAGGGGGGAAGACCAAGGCAGTAATAGCGAGATTTCATGAGGCAAGCCGGCGAGGCAATGATAAAAATGAGAGGCGAGATATTATAGTAAGGCGACATGAACCATGGTTAACCTTATCCTGCGAGGGATGGATCCCAGTTTATACTATTCATAAGAGGCGGCATATAAATATCTTTGAAGTGGGACCCATTGAACGGTTATGCATTGGGAAAAGTGATCACGTGTTGAGGGTTTGTTTATATAAAGGACCAATGGAGGGATGACACGTGTAAGGAGGCATGGAACGTGAGGATGTCATGTGCACGGCACGAGGGAAGGGGTATATATATGAGAGATAGGCTTCACCATCAAGGTACGTTGAACACACACACCCATCCACAAAACACCCTTTCCAGTTGTTCAGATTTCTCCCTTCTTAGACGAATACTTATCCTCACGCCGGAGGGGCTTACGCCGGAGCCGCCCCCGGCTTAGTTGACGTTTGCTTGTGTGTAGGCGTGAAGAAGGAGCCGGAGTTGTCCAATCCCGACTACAACGGTGTGTTGCTGTTTGAGGATATCCCTGGCAACATCAATTGGTTCCGTTGCCGGGACTGATTCTCTTCATCGATTGAAATTTTGCCGGCGGTAAATTGGTAATTGTTGAGTGCTGTTCGTGAATTTGGAAGTTTGGTTCGTGTTGGGAAGGATTCATTGGGTGTGTTGAGCTTTCGGTTGATTTGGTTTGTTGTTCGCAGTGGGTAAGTTGAAATCAGTTTGTTCTTGTTGTTGTTGGAATCGATTGCTGTTCGTAAAATTTTTGTGAGTTGAAATTGTTGGAGATTTTGATTTTGTTTGATTGGTTGGGTGCCAATTTCTGATTTACAAAGTGTTCCTCTGAGTTAAGGAAGACTTGAAGTTGTTTGTGAAGATTGGGTTAAAGTTTGTTTGATTGTGGGGGTTTGAATTCATTGACGTTTATGGGTTTTTGAAGGTTCATTTGATTTTGATTTAGCTGGGAGTTTGGTGTTTTTGGTGATAGTGTGGTGTTGATACAAATTGTTAAGGTATTTCAATTTGTTGAAAGTATTTGTTTGGTGTTGAAAGTATTTGTTGCTGGGTTGGAATTTGTTGCTTGTTATTTCTTAGTTTCTGGGTTAGATCTTCAAATCTTCATAAGATTTGCAGATCTTCAAAGTGTAATTCATCAACTTTGATTACGTGGGTGATAAGGAATGTCAACACCGGAGAAAGGTATAGTGGGCCAGAAAACGATGGCGGGAAGGATCCTTATTCCAACCATATCGGGTTTGGGGAATATGGGAACTGGAGGAGCGAGAGATACTTCTTCTTCGCATCAAGTGATTCTAGAGGAGAGAGAGCGGGATACAGGTGATGAAAGAGAGAGAAATGTAGTACCGCCGCCGCCAGAGGAGGAAGTGGAGAATGAAGAGGAAAGTTTGAGGATCCACAATAATTTGATTTTGCAATTGATTGAAAATAACAAGCGGTTAAGGACATTGAAGAAGAAGCCTACCCCAATCCGCAAGGTTTGTTAACGGTGACAGAAGAGCAAAATAAGGGGGCGAATAAGGAAGTTATCGTGGTGGATGATGGTGAGCGACAAAGCGGGAGAGTACATGGAGAATGGGCAAAAAATAAAGGTGTATCATTGGCCACATACTTCACAAGTATCATCGTTGTATTGCGAGGAAGAAGAAGATGACACCGCCTCAAATGAAGCGAGATATGGAGAACCAGAGCTAAAGATGTCTAGGGGAGGTGAGAGATCCAAACAGATAGAGAAAGGAAAAGTTGTAGGAGTAAGTCGCTTTGGAGAGGAAGATGGATTAAAAAAGCAGATGGCTGAGATGGCAAGAAGGCTGGCAGATCTGGAAAAAGGTGGCATAGTTGATAGCGAGAAGGACTCTTTTGTCGCCCCATTTGCCAAGTATATTCAGGAAGCTGAGCCCGCTCCGAAATTCCGTTTGCCCGCCTTGTCGAAGTACGCAGGGATAACTACGGCCAGAACTCACGTGGCGGGATTTGAAGTCACAATGGCGATATTGACTAAGGATGATGCTTTACTATGCAAAACTTTTGCTAGCACTTTGGAACTCCAAGCGTTGGATTGGTATGTTCAATTGCCTGCTAATTCAATCATGGGATACCAGGATTTCAAGAGAAAGTTTCTGGCGAGATTTGGCGCGATGGGGACTCAGCCAGTGATGCTGCAGGAATTAATTGGGATCAAGCAAAAGGCGGGAGAGGGCCTTGTCACCTATACTAGCAGATTCTTGCTCATTGCTAATCAGATTTCTGATATTGATCCTAAGTATGTTATTATGATGTATATGTCAGGGCTGTTGTCAGAAGCTTTTAAGAGGGAGTTGAGGATGAGGTTACCTGTGACTTTAAGTGAGTTGCACGAACGAGTCAAGGCATATTGTGGTGGTGAGGATATTGATGAAGGAACATCTAACACTGCAAAGAAAGGTGTTAAAGACAGGATTGAGTATGTGAAGGAGGAAAATGCAAATCAAGGAGGAGGTAGAGGGAATCCAGCTAGAGGCAGAGGTGGAGGTCGCACTGGAGGTCATGGGGTAAGGAAGAAGGAATATGAATCAATACTGTAACTATCATAGGGACAGAGGGCATGACACAGACAATTGCTATAATTTGAAGAAAGTGATTCAAGGAAAGATTGAAAGAGGCGAATTACAGGAGTATGTATGGCAGGAGCAAAATGTGGCGGCTTAAGGAGGAAATGGCAACAGGAATGAAATTATGGTGATTCACGAACCGGCAAGTATCACTTGTTTAAGTAACCAGATCATGTCGCTATCCCATACTTGCCATATTCCCGCCTACCCACCAAGTGAGGAAAGGATGATCAGCTTCTCAAGGCGAGAATTGGCTTTAACCCCAAGCCATGGGTGTCAACCGATTGTAATTTCAATTGCGCCATGGAACAGTATTCTGCACCGAGTATTGGTAGATTCAGGGGCAAGCCGCAACATCCTCTACTATGAAGCTTTCAAGAAGATGTGGTATACTGAGGCCAATCTAGTGCCCTATAAGGGATTTTTGGAGGGGTTTACAAATCATACTGTGTGGGTTAAGGGGACAATTTCTCTGGTGGTGGAAATAGGAGAAGATGAGATGGTGAGAACTCGCACCGTGGAGTTTATGGTTATTGATTTGGTGTCGCCATACAATGCTATTGTAGGTATCCCCTTTATGCAGTCTTTTGAGATGGTTGTGTCTATCCCGCATCAACGAGTCAAATTTCCCACGCCAAAGGGAATAGCTTATCTGAAAAGTGAGGTGAAGGAAGTTATTCAGAAGAAGATTGAGATGCAAACAGCAGCTAGGGCGAGCACAAGTTCACTTTCCACGGTCTTGGTAGTGCGGGATGCAAGAATAAACATGATCACCGACTTAGGAGGGCGTGATGACTAGGAGGAAACTGAAAGCATGAAAAGTAAGTCGGCGATCATTGTTATTGAAGAAAAGGCGGAAGATGAAGTTGTGCGAGAAAGAAATGAGGAGCGAGATACAGAGATGGTGGAGGGAAAATCAGAAGGAAATTTTATGGAGCTAATGGTGATGCAAGCTTAAATGACATGGTCTAGGTCTGCTGAATTTGTCAAAATGAAGGAACCCCTTATTGAGGAGATACTAGATTCTGATAGTGAGGAATATGATGAAGAAATGGAGATGGAAACACCAGAGGGTTTGTCGCGTGATCAAGACAATAAGGGAGAGAGTAGCGACAAGGGCGTTAAGAGGTATGTTGATAAGAGAAAGGCGATAGAGATGGAGGTAGATACTCTGCAAATGCGAGATGAGCCGGATATACAGGCCGCCGAAGAATTGGAAGAAGTAATTGTTAATGATGAATACCCAGAGCAAAAAATCAAAATTGGGAAGCAGCTGGAAGAGGAGGAGAGGAATAAGTTGATAGAATTCTTGCGGGATAGTATTGATATATTTGCCTGGAAACCAGAGGATATGTGCGGAATAGATGAAAATGTCGCCCTGCATTGCCTGAATGCTGATCCAAACATAGAGCCATATAAACAGAAGGTGAGATACCTTTCCGCTGAAAAGGAGAAGGCAGTGATTGGAGAAGTGGAAAAGCTATTGAAGGCGGGAATCATAGAAGAAATCACTTATCCGGTGTGGTTGGCTTGTCCAGTTATGGTGCTGAAGGCGAACAAAAAATGGAGAATGTGCATAGATTTTACAGATTTGAATACGGCTTGCCCCAAGGATTGTTATCCTTTGCCGAAAATCGACAGATTGGTGGATTCCATCGCGGGACATAAGGTGTTTAGCTTCATTGATGCTTATTCAGGATATCACCAAATCAAGATGCTTGAAGAAGACAAGGCCAAAACAGCGTTTAGAACCCCCATAGGCAATTTTTGTTATAGAATGATGCCCTTTGGTCTGAAGAATGCTGGGGCGACATACCAAAGAATGGTCAATAAGGTATTTAAGTCACAAATTGGAAGGAATGTCGAAGCTTACATTGATGATATGGTAATCAAAACCAAGGGGGAGGATCATTTGGTGGATCTGGCTGAGACCTTTGAGAATTTGAGGAAAAATTCCATGAAGCTTAATCCAAGTAAATGTACTTTTGGAGTAACAGCGGGAAAGTTTTTGGGATTCTTGGTAAACCGCCGCGGCATAGAAGCAAATCCGGAGAAGATCCAAGCTTTAATAGATATGAAGTCGCCTAGAACAATCCAAGAGATTCAAAGGTTGAATGGTAGGGTGATAGCTTTGGGGCGATTTGTGTCACGGTCGACGGAGAAGTGTTTGCCATTTTTTAAGGTATTGAAGGGGGATCAAAAGTTTTCCTGGGATGAGAAGTGCGAGGAAGCTTTTCAAAAGGTTAAGGAGTATTTGGAAAAGCCGCCAATTCTATGTAGCCCTGAAGAAGGTGACCATTTGTATGTTTATCTCGCGGCTTCAGATCTTGCAGTCGCAGCGGTACTGATAAAGGAAGATGGTGGCATGCAGAAACCTGTGTACTATGTTTCGAAGGCTTTAAGTGAAGTGGAGGCGAGATATTTTAATGCGGAAAAATTGGCCTACGCGTTGGTAATTGCAACTCGAAAGTTGAGGGCCTATTTCCTCTCTCATCCTATCACTGTTTTGACCAATGCTCCTCTGAGGAAGATTTTGCAACAGCCTGATTCAGCGGGAAGGCTCCTCAAATGGTCGATTGAATTGACAGAGTTTGATATTCATTACGAGGCGAGAAAAGCCATTAAGGCACAGGCTTTGGCAGATTTTATTCTTGAAACTTCATTTACTTATGAGAGGGAGGAGATAGAAACTCAGGGGGCTAAGAAGAGGAAGGCTAAGTCGCAGGATCCTGAAGTCGAAGAAGAGCGAGAAAGGCCGGCTGGTTGTTGGGAGCTTTATGTCGATGGGTCTTCCGCTAAAGACAAAGGAGGAGCTGGAATCTCGCTGAGTTCACCAGAGAAAGATTACACATACGAGAAAGCTTTGAGGTTCAAATTCAACATGACAAATAATCAGGCGGAGTATGAGGCGCTGGTAGCGGGTTTGGAGTTATGTAGAGATATTGGGGTAAAACAGTTGGTCGCTCATTCTGACTCCCAATTAATTGTTAACCAAGTCAAAGGCAGGTATGGGGTGGTGGATTCAACTCTGGCAAAATATTGCGATATGGTGAGGCAGATTTTGCAAAGTTTTATTTATTGGGAATTGGTACAGATAGATAGAGATAAAAATGAGCGCGCCGACATGTTGAGCAAAGCCGCCTGCGATAAAATAGAAGAGTTGCCTAAAAAGATTGTGGTGGAGTTTGTAGAAGAGCCGGAGTATGATAGGCCGCTAATCATGGAGGTCGAAGTGGGCGAAAAAGATTGGGTTAGCGAGATGAAGGATTATCTGGAAAGGGAAGAATTGCCCCAAGAGGAGGATAAGGCAAAGATTGTTAAGAAAATGTCGCCGAGATTTACTGTGCAGGATGGGATTTTGTATCGCAAATCTTTCTCGCGACCTCTGATGAGATGTGTGGAGCCAGACAAATTTGTGTAAGTGCTCCAATTTGAATTGGTAGCTTTTTCGTTAGAAAGTTAACGAAAGTTTTAACATTTCTAACATTCCTAACAAACCCTAACCTTTCTAACAAAGTGAGGGTAAAGTGGGCATTGCCACTTAAGGTTAAGCCTAGAAAAGAATCTCAAAAAGCCAAAAACCAAAGATAGAAACCGCTGAACAAAAACTGGCCGATTAATTTGAATTTTGAAAAGATTTTTCTTCCCGTCCAAAGCCCGGAGCCGTAATTAATGAACAAAGGCACGCCGACGATACCCTCCGCGCGGACATGATTGAGGATTTCAGAGGGCTATAAATTGAACCCTCCTCTCTCGCCTTAAACAACACAATTTGATCATAGCAACGAAGTTCTCGCGAATATAGAGAGAAAACAAAGTGGGAATCCTTGATTGCCACCATTTTCTCTTGAATCTTTCCCAATCTCACTCCAAACACAAATCCAAACATCAAACCTTGATACTCCTCAAGCCAAACACCAAATCTTGATACTCCTCAAGTCAAATTCCAAGCCTAGGAAGATAGGGTGTCACCATTGGTAAAGCCCTCCTTCTCAAAACCCTAAAATTCTCTTTTGATCTCTTGATCATCTTGTTCTTCTTACTTTGACTTATTTTATGTCTAGTTTAACTTGAGTTTTGACCTAAGATGGTCATCTTGAAGTTCATCTTCATGAATGACCATCTCAAATGGTCCATATTTTAGATCTTTAGTCAATTCTTTCTCCTTGGTTTCATCTTTACAAAACCCCCTTTCCCTTTGCAAAGGACATGTTTCAACCCCATAAATTCCCCAAGGATGACTTGAATATGATAACCACTTAACAAAAGGTAGTGGTATCAAGTCTAGGGATGAAAATGGGGTGAACATAGATGCAAATCCCCCAAAAATCACATTTTCCCTCAAGAACATCTTGCTGTCCAGTAGCATTGTTCTGAGACCTCAGTCCATTTTCCTATTTTTTGGACCCAGTAAAACTTGGAATTTGGTGTTTATTACAAAATACTTTTTGTAGCCAACATCCAGATATTTCCATACATATTTTTACTTTATTTTTTGTGTGAGTAAAACTCCTTTTTTCAATTTTTCTTTTAGAGGCCAGTTCATCAGCTTCTGGAAATCCAGATTTCAGATCTGAGATTTCCAGAAGGTTTTGACCCCTCAAATCATCTCCAAAATGAAAAGTTCTTTTACAGAAACCTTTTTTAAGGTGTTTTGAACATTTTTCATTCCCGGACTTTTCCCAGATTCTGGAGTTTTCAAGCCCTAAAGTCCATTTCAAAGTCAAGGGTCAACTGCCTTTTTCATTCTGGCAGAAATGGTTTTCAACTTCCAAAAATCTTTTGAGTTACAAATCTCAACCCAAAAATCACCCAAAAAATCATGGGATCAGTTTAAAGCCTTAAAAAGAGTTCCCAATTTTTACTTACCTCAGTTTCAACATATTTTGGCCAAAACACACACACACACACACACACACAACAAAGGATTTTGAATGTTTGGAAGACTCGTTTTTACGAGGCGTTCCGGGTGCACACTAACGTCCTTCCCGGCACGTAACGTGACCTCCGAACCTAAATTTCTGATCTCGGACATTTTTCAAAGTTTTGGCCCTCAAAATTAAAATGGCGTGGCGACTCCGTTTGATTTTCAAAAAAAATCGGGTACATCACAGTGGCGACTCCGCTGGGGAATAAACAAGTTTTATCTTTTCAAAAAAAAAAAGAAAAACTTTTGAGGGTCAAGCTTCCGTCCCGACATTTGAAATCTTTTGTTGTGTGTGTGGTGATTTTTGCACAGTTTTCGTGTTTGTTTTTGGCCGCCTCGGAAAAGTCAAAATTTTGACTGTCGGAATAATGTCCCTAACTGTCGGAATTTTTGTGCTTATGTGCTTATGTGTTCATAAAATTTTCAAAAAAAAATTTTCAAAAAAAAATTTCAAAAAAAAATCATGCATCATGCCTTTTTAAGACACATAAAAAAAATTCCTATTTTACTCAGAAAAAGAATATAGACTGCTTGCACACTACGCGCACGTGACCGTACACTGCACACTACATCCTTAACCCGGGGAAATCCTTGTCGCGGTCCGTTTGGTCTTATTACGCCTCTCGGATGAGCACAGGACTACCCAAACATCCCATGGAGCCTCGTGTCGACCATGCACTTGTCCGTGACACACTTTGTCCGAGACCCGGTTGGTTTTTAGTCCGGTCCGTGTCATGCCCCGTCTCGTGTATAGACCTTTCCTTTCAAGCCTTTGTCGGCATACCGACTCAATATCTTTCGGGGACCCTAATCGGTCGAAGTTCGCCGGTTTTCCGCCGCAGACTTTGACCAAGATATTGGCCGGCGCCTTGACTTCGGCTCGACCGGCACAAATTATACACCGACTCCCAAAGATTGACACCGAGTCATCAAGGATTAATGAATATTCCATGCCTAATTACGGCTTAACCGACGACAAGTCAAGATCAATTGTGGACGCTTATCGATCCAAATCATGCCGACTTTTCGTCGAGCCCTGGACATGATCTTGACTTTCGACGCGCCTTGTCCGTAATTTACATCGAATGCTCGTTAAGACTCGATTACCCGCCGTACTTTTAGGATCGTTTTCTTTCGGCCGGTGGGACCCGCTTGCCCTATAGGACCCTCGCCCGGGCCGTCCACCCCGGGAGGTCGAAATACGGGTGGAATACGAGGGCTTATAGACGTAGTGACGGGGCCCACCGATCCAGGAATCGAGTAGTTTGCAAAAAAAAAGAGCAATCTTTTCCAACCGATTAGGTTAATAAAACGTGTTTTAAGTAAACATGAACAAATAATTGCATGTTGCACGAGCCTTGAGCCCAAACACCTACCCACCTTCACCCCGCCATCCGAACCCTCGTGTCTTTCCCCCGCAGCCTCCGCACAAAGCTTGGTTTCGGGCACCGGTCACCGTTTGATCGCTTGGGAAGAGTCAAGCGCATCGTCGCCTTCGTCGTTTGTTTCAACTCCGGGTTTGAATGTCTCGCATCACCGGTAACGATGGGGACAACGTCACTCCGCCTCCCGGACTCCTCGGACGCAACAAGCAATGGAATCGCTTAGCGTAACAGTATGAGAGTGCGACAGAAGCACACCGAATAGCCTTATCGAGGCTATTAAGAGCCATGGTCCGGCCGCCGCCTCAACCCGCATGGCACCTTCACCGTGGAAGAAGAGGAAGACCTCAACCCCACTCTTGGTCGGCCGACTACTCCAGGATGCCACCACCGGCCTCCCACGGTACTACCACCGTAATCCATGCTTCTCGGCCTCGGGTCACCCGGCTCCCCAAATGCACCATTTGGATCCCCTGCAGCCCGACGAGGACGAGCCAATTCCCAGTCCTCGGTGGGGACAAAATCGCACGGAATATCTTCTCATGCTTGGGGCTACCCGAATGCCACAAAGAAATGGGGATCCCACCTCGCCGGGACCAATCAATCCGGACCTTCACAAAGAATATTTGGGATACCACCCCGCTTTGGTTCGGCAACAATCAGAGTCCCACCTCGAATGGTACTAGCCTCGCTCCTCACACAGCTCTCACAAATCCATTTCTCACTCAGACTTCTATGGGTTATCAAGCCTCCATCCCGGTGTCATCCGAATCACTAGGACCGCAAGATCCCCTGGTTACACACCTTGCCACAAAGCCATGCAATTCAACAATCCGGGACAAGGCGGCCACACTCAAGCCTACTTATGGGCCTCACTCCGGAAATCCGAGCTATCCGGCTACCTCAGTCCGCTTCCGCCTTCCTCGCCAATGGAAAGCCAACAAAGAAGTCAGCCGGGTTTTATCCTTTTGCCCAAGCTCCTACCTACACTCCCTGGTAATTTGGGCCAAGGACAAAGTTTTCACCTATGCCCCGAAATATGGTATCCCTTCCACCAGTGTGCCGCCTGGTAACTCCTCTCTTCTCGATCACCGGTTTGAACGCTATGGCTCCACCTTTGGATCCCCAATTGGCTTGGTTTATGGAGCAACACAAGGAAATGAAAGCACGATTGCCGAATTGACCGCCAAAAGAACACCGCTCTTCGGCCTACTGCATCCCGACTCGATTGTCCCCCGCCTCACAAGTTTGTGATGCCCACTGGAATTGTTTGACGGGAGTGCATGCCCTAAAACTCACTTGGACACCTATACTTTGGCAATGAAGGCTAAGGGATGCACAAACCAGCATTGGCCGATTACTTTAGTCTCTCTTTGAAGTCGGGGGCTTTGAAATGGTTTTTCCGATTGCGGCTGAAGCTAGGGCTACTTGGGAACAAATTACCAAGATTTTCACGTATAAGTATAGAGCCAACTTGGAGTGGGAGACAAACGAGTTGACTGCAAACAACGATGCAAACGCCCTAATGAGAATATTGGGGATTTCTATAAGAGATGGAACTTAAAGCTCGGTGAAATGGCCATTCCTCCCTCCGACGAGGAGCGCTTAGACATCTTTCGGTCATGCTTGAAGCCGCATTTGAGAGCTTCCCTCGCCCACTTCCCTACGCCGACTTGCGTGCAATGGTTAATTCCGGCTAAGTTTGAAAAGGCTTACAATCGCCAGCCGACCGCTGCACTCGCCTACGGATATCGGGCTCCTCCCTCCAAAACTACTCTCACTTTCGCTAAAGGCAAAGAGGCGATCGGCTACGCGGGACAGGACTGTAACAATGCCACTTCCTTTGTTCCCAAGAAGCCTGATGCATCCAGATCCCGGCTCCAAGACTTGAGAAACTTTAGAATGCCTTTGAGTGATATCTTCAGAGGTTTGGTGAGAGAAGGTTTGCTCCGGCCTTTGGAAAATTATCGCCCTAGAAACCCCAACGCTCCTTTGGATACCTCCAAGCATTGTGCCTTTCATCGCACTCGTGGGCACCTGACGGATGATTGCGTCCCCCTGAAAAAGGCCATCCAAGGTTTGATTGAGCAAGGGAGGTTAGAGATGCCTGAAGGGCCTAACACTATCAATAACCCGCTCCCTAACAACATGAGTGTCAACATGATCGAGTTTGGTGGTTCAAGCCTTGTGGGCATAATGGAATTTGACACGCCCCCTTGTGACGTCGGTGAATCAGCCATCGCAGCGATGAAAGTGTTTGGATTAAGAAAAAGATTGCCAAGGAAATCCCGATGGAAAGATCCGCAATAGCTCCCGTCTCCGCGTCGAAGAATAGATGCATGGTTCAACAAAGAAAGAGCGGCTAGATCTGGGGGCTACCTATCTTTAAAATAGTCTTTTGAGTCAACCTTCGTAGGGTCTAGTACTTTTCTTTCACCTAAGTCCTTCCCGACATTTGTCGTTGTAGTCCATTTTGGACATAGTGGTTAAGTGTCTAATTTTTAATATAAGTCTTTTTTTCTTTTCTTGCTAGACTCGAGACATCATTTGCGCACCCACGTTACACTTAATTGAAATGGTTTTATCCAAAATGATCACTTGTGCTGCTCAACCACTAATTCTTCGAAAATGATTAATATTTAAACTAATCGGAGTGAGAAAATCAATTGATATCCTTCCCAAATTGGGGCTTACCAACTCCCCATCTTGCATCTCATATGCTCACATCCCTTTCATCATCATCATCTCGTTGCTCGATGAATTTGCATGGATTTTTCTCATATAAAGCTTAAGCAAGCAATGAAGACTTAATCTCGTAGGGATTGCGGTTGAAACCTTTCACCCATAGGAAAGCCATTACCTCACCCTTACTAAACACTACCCTCTCATTTCAAGATCGGCGTGTTTTGAAACCCGGTTTAGCCATCATTTTTGCTCCATACTGAGAGAAAGTCCAAGCGAGTCCGAGAAGTTAGCTTCGAGAATCGGCGATGCGCAAATTATCTCAAGCCATGAAGGAAGGACAAAGATAATCCTCAACTCCTCAGGAAGCTTTCCAAGTCAAAAAAAAAAAAAACAAAAAAAAAAAAAAAAAAAAAAAAAAAAAAAAAAAAACAAAAAAAAAAAAAACAAAAAAAAAAAAAAGAAACAAAAAAAAAGAAGGATTTTAAAATCCTCACAATCTCGGATATAATTCCAAGCTCCTCAGAAGCCTTCCAAAAAAAAAAAAAGAAGAAGAACTCAACAGTCCCCGACATCTCAAGCAGCTCTCCAATGATCAAAAAGGAGCCCGAATTCTCGCAAGATCGCAAAAAGTTGTCACGCTCTGACTTCCTCTTATCATTACCTTAAACCAATCCCAAGCCATCCTCTCAATTTTAGAGGATACTCCCATCACCATTACCCTTGCCCTTGGCCAAGTCAAAATCTCGACCTCTCATTCTTGGAGGCAATCAATCTTCCTCGCCATAGATTTCCCAAACACATCCCCGCGAGCCAACCTCTCATCTTTAGAGGTTCGCCGCAAAGGCCTAGCCGACCTCTCATCTCAAGAGGTCATAATCTCCCAAATCACCCGATAGCCGATCGAAGCCCTAAACCCAACTACAGCCCCTATCGGATAGCGCTTCATTCTAATATCCTCGATGTCGGATCAAATTAATGCTTCATTGCTTGCTTAAATTGGAATCTAATCCATTTTGGTTCAAAATTACCAATCAAAGATTGTGCAAATTCAACCCTTCCCTTCATGTGAGCATATTTCATTTCTCCTCACAAACACTTGCCGTGGATGTCCCACTGGGCTTCGCATCCGTGTCTTTCATGGACACTCTAAGGGGATATGTTATTCAATCCTCCAAATCCTCAAAATCCCCAAAGGTCCTCGGACCCTCGAATTTCAACATCCATTCTCTTTTCATTCGGGATAGGCCCGAACTACGGCGACCGAGCTCTTCATAATGGAGGGAACGTAGGCAACCGTAAATGGTCCTGGCCGAAATCACAAACAAATCTCAAAAAAAAAAAAAAATCCGGTCCCATCAAGGATCGTCCCTATACACTTTCCGCCCTTCCAAGCTTGATTTTCGATATCGCTGGTTTTCTCCTTGTGATTAATCAAAATATTTGTTCATATCGTATTTAGGAGTTGAATAACCCGAACATTAACAAAGGGTTTTAAGCGGCCTTGTGATCATCATGAATAAGACAATTTTTCAAGTGTCTCGACAAGTCTTCTCTCTACATCATAGGAAAATAGAGCCAAACACTCGTCTTTCCGTCGCCAGGGCTTCCATACACTTTTCCACACCTTGTAACGCTTATACTCTCTCAAAAGAGTCAAACCTAAAGCGAGTGTGTATACACAAAATCGGGATTCATTCCCACTTTTCGAAAGATGTGCCCCCGCACGTAAACATTCCCGAGTCTTGTCCATTGACTGTTGACTAAGATCTGAAAAGATGGGTGCCTCCTTGGTCACATGATGACTCGTCCGCAATAGGACTGCTCCGTGTTTCTTCACGCCGGGGCTTGCTAAGCGGTCCTCCTGTGTTCTCCTCGTACGCCTCTTTAAGATGGGACTTCTATAGTCATCCTTGGGTCCACATTGCGTTCTTCACTACGAGATAGATTCGCCAAGTCACTTCTTCAAAATCCGGACTTTGCCTACTCAGATCCGGGGCTTTGTCAAGACGGTCTTTTGGACCCGAATTTTATCAAGAAAGAATTTCACTTCGTAACTTGGTACACGGCAGCCTTCCCGTAGCATCGAATTCAAGATCGTGGTTTCTCCCGCATTAGCAATTCCATCAAATCATTCTCCTGATAAGGTTTCGGCCGAGGTCACACTCACCCAAATGAAAGAAGCTTCACTCATATCAACGTGCCCTAGAGCCTCGTCAAGATCGCCTTCAAATGACCAAGATTAAGAGAGAAAATTCCAATCAAGACCCGGATCCGAATCCAATCTCATCAAAATTGAGGTCCATGTGATACCGCCGACAAAACCTCACCAACGACCGCCGTTTAAATCGCGATCAAGGGTTCTCATCCCCCACATGCTCAAAATCTGTTCCAAACAAATGTCCGGACACATACATAACCATGCATCCCCACAAAAATCTCCCAAGGGCTCATGTAGCATGCACAAAACTTGAATCAATAGGAAAAATCCTAAGTGAATTGAAGATCATAAATCATAATTTCCCTGTCAAAAGCTTAGGCCAGTGCATCTTCGAAAGCAAGTAAATGCATCATCTCGCAAACATATGCAAAGCGATACTCTCACAATCATTTTTGGCTCTATGCATGCATCCGTCATCATGAATGTCATATATGCATCTTCCTCTTCACTAACGAATGCAGGAATTCAAACGTGAAATCAAATCCCCTTTTCGGCAAG
Organism: Adenophora triphylla var. japonica; assembly: GCA_022495995.1. Taxonomy (NCBI): domain Eukaryota; kingdom Viridiplantae; phylum Streptophyta; class Magnoliopsida; order Asterales; family Campanulaceae; genus Adenophora; species Adenophora triphylla. The sequence continues at coordinate 1,268,090 of JAFEMH010000004.1, forward strand.
AATGATCTTCACCAAAGTCGACCTCCAATGTCCACAAACGGATGAAGACACCTCCAAAGATCTACAGCTGGCAAAGACAAGCTTCGGCGTACGCAACTTGCTAAAGACGACCCCCAATGTCCACAAATGGATGAAAACTCCCCCAATGAAGACCACCTCCGGTGTCTACAATTCGGTCGAGACGCCAAGTTCTCGAATACAAGTCTGGTCGTGGACGCCAAGTTCTCAAAATGCAAATCGGTCGGGGACGCCAAGTTCTCAAATGCAAATCAAATGCCGGTTGGTCGAGACGCCAAGTTCTCAAATACAATTCGGTCGAGACGCCAAGTTCTCAAATACAGGTTCGGTCGGGACGCCAAGTTCTCAAATGCAAATCAAATGCCGGTCGGTCGAGACGCCAAGTTCTCCAATACAAATCGGTCAGAGACGCCAAGTTCTCCAAGGCAAGAAGGTCAGAGACGCCAAGCTCTCCAATACAATGCGGTCAGAGACACCAAGTTCTCAAAAGCAAGAAGTCCCAATGTGAATACAAGCTCAACCACCTCTACAAGGTTGACGATCACCAGCAAGATGCAGACTCAACCAAACTCCTCCTTCAGGTCAAAATGCTTCCAAAGACAACAAATCGTCAGCAGAAACCGTCCCACGAACAGCAACTTAACAACTCTTCATCAACATCAACCGTAGCCTCAGCCCTTCCGCAACTACAGTGTAAGCACAAAGACAGTATGAAAGCATATCTTAGTCAACTACTTTTCTAAAAGAACATTATCATCAGATCATAGGGCGACTTCCCAAAAATAGTCAGATCATAGGGTGACTTCCCAAAAATAGTCAAACCATAGGGCGACTTCCCCAAAACAGTCAAACCATAGGGCGACTTCCCCAAAGCAGTCAAATCATAGGGCGACTTCCCAAAAATAGTCAAACCATAGGGCGACTTCCCAAAAATAGTCAAACCATAGGGCGACTTCCCAAAAATAGTCAGATCATAGGGTGACTTCCCAAAAACAGTCAAACCATAGGGCGACTTCCCCAAAACAGTCAAACCATAGGGCGACTTCCCAAAAATAGTCAAACCATAGGGCGACTTCCCAAAAATAGTCAGATCATAGGGCGACTTCCCCAAAGCAGTCAAATCATAGGGCGACTTCCCAAAAATAGTCAAACCATAGGGCGACTCCCCAAAGCAGTCAAACCATAGGGTGACTTCCCAAAAACAGTCAAACCATAGGGCGACTTCCCCAAAACAGTCAAACCATAGGGCGACTTCCCAAAAATAGTCAAACCACGGGTCGACTTCCCAAAATAGTCAAATCATAGGGCGACTTCCCAAAATAGTCAAATCATGTGGCGACTTCCCAAAAATAGTCAAACCATAGGGCGACTCCCCAAAATAGTCAAACCACGTGGCGACTTCCCAAAATAGTCGATCATAGGGCGACTTCCCAAAAATAGTCAGATCATAGGGCGACTTCCCAAAAATAGTCAAACCATAGGGCGATTTCCCAAAAATAGTCAGATCGTAGGGTGACTTCCCAAAAATAGTCAAACCATAGGGTGACTTCCCAAAAATAGTCAGATCATAGGGTGACTTCCCAAAAATAGTCAAACCATAGGGCGACTTCCCAAAAATAGTCAGATCATAGGGTGAATTCCCAAAAATAGTCAAACCATAGGGCGACTTCCCAAAAATAGTCGATCATAGGGTGACTTCCCAAAAATAGTCAAACCATAGGGCGACTTCCCAAAAATAGTCGATCATGTAGGGCGACTTCCCTAAAATAGTCAATCCCTGGTGACTCCCAAATACAAATCAATCTCAGACGACTTCCCTAAAATAGTCAATCCTCGGGTGACCCCTGCATACGCCAATCCTTGGTCCATCCACTTGACCGACATTGATCACCTTTCTTCCCGATGATTCTCGTAAGCCCGAGTCTTCCCCAGCAAGAACACCTTCAAATAGCCTCCATCAGGTACCGAACCTCAACTTAGGTTCATACTCCTGAACAAAACCTCAACTTAGGTTCATACTCCTGAAATAAGTTCCCATTTAGGTTCATACTCCTGAACCAAATCTCAACTTAGGTTCATACTCCTGAACTAAGTATCCATTTAGGTTCATACTCCTGAACAAGACCTCAACTTAGGTTCATACTCCTGAACTAAGTCCCCATTTAGGTTCATACTCCTGAACCAAATCTCAACTTAGGTTCATACTCCTGAACTAAGTTCCCATTTAGGTTCATACCCTCTCACAAGAAATTCCCAGCTAAACGTAAGACCGAGTGCCCCGAGAAAGATAACGGAATCCCGTTTCTTTCATCAAAATTACCCCCGGCAGTCAAACGTAAGACCGAATGCCCCGAGAAAGATAACGAGATCCCGTATCTTTCATCAAAATCTTCCCCGGCAGTCAAACGTAAGACCGAGTGCCCCGAGAAAGATAACGAGATCCCGTATCTTTCATCAAAATCTTCCCCGGCAGTCAAACGTAAGACCGATCTCCTCGAGAAAGATAACGAGATCCCGTATCTTTCATCAAAATCATCCCCGGCAGTCAAACGTAAGACCGATCTCCTCGAGAAAGATAACGAGATCCCGTATCTTTCATCAAAATCTTCCCCGGCAGTCAAACGTAAGACCGATTTCCCTGCACGAATACGTCTGATTTTCCCCAAAGAAAGGCTAACAAAATCCCCAAAGAAAGTCAACGGAATCCCAAAAGCCAACGGAATCTCGAGTAGTACTCGAACTACGAAAGGGCTTGATTCCCACTAGGGATACGTAGGTAGCCTATCATTAGGTCCAGCCCCTCGACCAAAACGGTCACCCTATCCTTCGGCAGCAGACAAAGTCCACCGAAAGGCCATTCCAAATTAAGGTCCGAGGCGCCTAAAAAGCCATCATCATCAAGGTTCGAGGCACCTAAAACGCCATCTCCAAGGTTCGAGGCACCTAAAACGCCATCTCCAAGGTCCGAGGCACCTAAAACGCCATCTCCAAGGTTTGAGGCACCTAAGACGCTATCACTAGAAAAGCGATAAATCGCAGTCATCCCCAGCAGAGACCGAAAATGGTCATTCCTATCCCTAGCAGAACGGATACCCGTCAGACCGAAAATGGTCATCTCTTATCCCCAGCAGAGTTTCTTTCCAAAGAACCGACCGCAGAACTCGCTCATCAGGTTCGAGGCACCTAAAACGCCATCATTCCCCGGGTCAAAGACCCGAACTACGGTCGGCTTGATTCCCACTCGGGATACGTAGGTAGCCTATCGCTAGGTTCACCACCCGATCACTCGATCATCCCGCCAAATATGGAGCCTTACTCTTATCGACGACCCCGCTTCCTTCGAAAGCACCGTCGCCGAGGGCTACCGTAAGTGCTCCAATTTGAATTGGTAGCTTTTCGTTAGAAAGTTAACGAAAGTTTTAACATTTCTAACATTCCTAACAAACCCTAACCTTTCTAACAAAGTGAGGGTAAAGTGGGCATTGCCACTTAAGGTTAAGCCTAGAAAAGAATCTCAAAAAGCCAAAAAACCAAAGATAGAAAGCTTCTTTGGAACAAAAAGCTGGCCGATTAATTTGAATTTTGAAAAGATTTTCTTCCTGTCCAAAGCCTGGAGCTGTAATTAATGAACAGTGCACGCTGACGATACCCTCCGCGCGGACATGATTGAGGATTTCAGAGGGCTATAAATTGAACCCTCCTCTCTCAGTTTAAACAACACAATTTGATCATAGCAACGAAGTTCTGGCGAAATATAGAGAGAAAACAGTGGGAATCCCTTGATTGCCACCATTTTCTCTTGAATCTTTCCCAATCTCACTCCAAACACAAATCCAAACATCAAACCTTGATACTCCTCAAGCCAAACACCAAATCTTGATACTCCTCAAGTCAAATTCCAAGCCTAGGAAGATAGGGTGTCACCATTGGTAAAGCCCTCCTTCTCAAAACCCTAAAATTCTCTTTTGATCTCTTGATCATCTTGTTCTTCTTACTTTGACTTATTTTATGTCTAGTTTAACTTGAGTTTTGACCTAAGATGGTCATCTTGAAGTTCATCTTCATGAATGACCATCTCAAATGGTCCATATTTTAGATCTTTAGTCAATTCTTTCTCCTTGGTTTCATCTTTACAAAACCCCCTTTCCCTTTGCAAAGGACATGTTTCAACCCCATAAATTCCCCAAGGATGACTTGAATATGATAACCACTTAACAAAAGGTAGTGGTATCAAGTCTAGGGATGAAAATGGGGTGAACATAGATGCAAATCCCCCAAAAATCACATTTTCCCTCAAGAACATCTTGCTGTCCAGTAGCATTGTTCTGAGACCTCAGTCCATTTTCCTATTTTTTGGACCCAGTAAAACTTGGAATTTGGTGTTGATTACAAAATACTTTTTGTAGCCAACATCCAGATCTTTCCATACATATTTTTACTTTATTTTTTGTGTGAGTAAAACTCCTTTTTTCAATTTTTATTTTAGAGGCCAGTTCATCAGCTTCTGGAAATCCAGATTTCAGATCTGAGATTTCCAGAAGGTTTTGACCCCTCAAATCATCTCCAAAATGAAAAGTTCTTTTACAGAAACCTTTTTTAAGGTGTTTTGAACATTTTTCATTCCCGGACTTTTCCCAGATTCTGGAGTTTTCAAGCCCTAAAGTCCATTTCAAAGTCAAGGGTCAACTGCCTTTTTCATTCTGGCAGAAATGGTTTTCAACTTCCAAAAATCTTTTGAGTTACAAATCTCAACCCAAAAATCACCCAAAAAATCATGGGATCAGTTTAAAGCCTTAAAAAGAGTTCCCAATTTTTACTTACCTCAGTTTCAACATATTTTGGCCAAAACACACACACACACACACACACAACAAAGGATTTTGAATGTTTGGAAGACTCGTTTTTACGAGGCGTTCCGGGTGCACACTAACGTCCTTCCCGGCACGTAACGTGACCTCCGAACCTAAATTTCTGATCTCGGGCATTTTTCAAAGTTTTGGCCCTCAAAATTAAAATGGCGTGGCGACTCCGTTTGATTTTCAAAAAAAATCGGGTACATCACAAGTTGATAATGTTTTATTTGAAGTGCATGAAGGTGTTTGCGGCAGCCATCCCGGAGCAAGAACATTGGCCAATAAAATCATGTTTCATGGGTATTACTGGCCCACTTTGAAGAAAGACGCGGAAGAGTATGTGAGGAGATGTGATCAGTGCCAGCGACATGCAAACATCCCTAGACAACCTGCGACTGAACTGACACCTATTGTAGTGGCTTGTCCCTTTGACATGTGGGGGATTGATCTCATAGGGCCTTTCCCTAAAGCCAAAGGAGGAGCTCAAATGGTGGTGGTAGCTGTTGATTATTTCACTAAGTGGACAGAGGCAAGGGCATTAACTTCTACCACTGAGGACCAAATAATCAGATTTGTAACGGAAGAAATCTTGTGTCGCCATGGAATGCCGCGAGCAATCATTTCGGATCATGGGCCGCAATTCAGGAAGAAGTTTCATGGTTTTTGCTCGAATTTGAACATCAAACATTGGCAGTCCGCAGTATATAGGCCGCAGTGCAATGGACAAGTGGAGGCCGCCAACAAACAAGTTCTGGAGATTTTATGTAAGAACATAGAGAAAAGAGGAGGGGCTTGGTTGGAAGAATTGTCTACAGCCTTGTGGTATGTCAGAACGACGGTGAAAGGATCAACTGGCGAGACAGCCTTTGCATTGACTTACGGCTCAGAAGCAATGGCCCCCGCTGAGATGGGTTTGCCTACCCATAGGGTAACTTATTATGATGAAGTAATGAATGGCGATAGAAGATGCTTCGAGCTAGATCTGAGTGATGAAAAGAGGCTTAGGGCGAGAATGAGGATGATCAATTATAAGCAGAGGATGAAGGCACAGCACGACAAAAGGGTGAGCAAGAGATCATTCAGTGTGGGGGATTGGGTGTTGAGAAGCCGCGAAGTCAAAGGTGCAACGGCAGGATTTGCAAAGCTAGATCCAAAATGGGAGGGTCCCTTTCAGATTACCAAGATAGTGCGAGAGGGGACTTATCATTTGAAGGAAGAAGGCGGCAAAGATGTCCCGAATGCATGGAGTGTAGATCATCTAAAGAAGTATTATCATTGAAAGGATAAGGGTAATTTGTTTATTTGAAATTATTCTTATTAAAGTCTTTTTCATGAGTAATTTTGATGAATTTATGGATTTTTCAAACATGAATGAAAGTCATATATGTCTTATAACTTTGAATGAAACGAAAGTACCTTGAATAGAAGATATATATGTTTTGAATATGTGTTGAATATGCTTTGAATATAATGAAAGTATGAAATTGTATTGCTCAGATTTATCTTGCCTAGATTAAATCCTATGCTATAATTAATAATGTTTATATGATTAGTCGCCAATAGCATGGTAAGTAAGTCGCTTGGAGTAAAGTTGCCTAAAGACAACTTCACTTTTTCGATGGGAGTATATGTATATGGTGATATCTCGCCAAAGGTAAGAAGGTAAAGAGTTTTTGATGAATTATCAAAACAATATGTATATGGTGATATCTCGCCAAAGGTAAGAAGGTAAAGAGTTTTTGATGAATTATCTAAACAATTTTGGATGAGTTGATTGAAACTAGTTGATGAAGAAAAAGAGAAAAGGAAAGTAAGTCGCAAAATATCAGGTGAAAGAGAGTCTACGCGACTATAAAAATGAAAGTCTACGCGACTATAAAAAGGAGAGTCTACGCGACTATAAAAATGAGAGTCTACGCGACTATAAAAATGAGAGTCTACGTGACTATAAAAATAAAAGTCCACGGACTATAAAAATGAGAGTCTCCGGACTATAAATAAGAAAGTCGCTAGACTATAAATAAGAGATATCTATCTCGCTTGAATGTCATGCAAAGAAGTAGTTTAAGGGAAGATATGAAGGCAAAAAGAAGGAAATTATTCTAAGTAAGAAGCAAGGGTGGATCAAAATAAAGTTAAGATCAGCGACAAGGTGAATCGCGTAGTATGCACTGTAAGTAAAGTCGCCTAAAGACGACTTCACTTTTTCGATGGGAGTATATGTATATGGTGTACCTGCCATGAAAAAAGGAGAATTTTGATGACCTATCAAAACAAAGTAATAAGGGCGAGATATAAATGATGAAACAAGCAAGTAAGGCATAAAGGAAAAGGGGCAAGCACGAAGGCCGCGAATATACATTGTTTAGAGGCACACAGGCCCCAAATAAAGAAAGTAAATTGTTTCAGCCACCAAGGCAAATTACAAAAGTTGGTCAAAAGAAGCTAAGTACTAAAAAGCAAAATCAAGTTGAAGCATTTAGATCATCAGTTGGTGCGGGTTGTTGAGCAGAGCTGGAGGTCGCAAGGGCTAGAGCTTTGGCATCATCCAAGAGTTTATGCTTCTGTTCAAGTAAATCGCCCCACAAAGCAACGACATTTGGATCTCGGGCAGGAGGGGGATTCCATGGCGACTTACCCAATAAGGCGTCCTCTTCAGCAAGATCATTAAGTTCTTCGGGAGAGTAAGGAACTAAGGGATGACCGCGGCGACATACCTCGCTAAAGATTGGCTCTGAGCCCCAGTGGGCAAGCCGTTCAAGTGTGATAGCGGGAATATCACGGGCGTCAGCCGCTGCAGCTCACAGAACTTGTAGAGAGGTTTGGTCGCCAATATCGACAATGTCATCTTTTAATTTGGACACATCAGCGTTGAGAGAAGTAATTTTTGTGACCTTCTCAGTCAGCTCCTCCCTCAGTTTAGCTATCTCGCCTTGGAAGAATTGAGTATCAGCGGCATGAGACTTCTGTAAAGTCTCATTCTCGCTCATAAGTTTGGCGGCATTCTCCTTGACAGAATTAAGCTCAGTATTAGCAGTGGTGAGGTCCTCTTTAGTGGTAGTAAGCTCGGTATTGACATTTTCAAGATGATTCTGGGAGGTAGTTAAGGCAGTCTTCAACTTGTCTCGTTCACCCTCCAAGTTGTTGATCGTGGCATCCCGCCTTGCAACTCTACCTTTGAGGGTATCCTTATCGCGCCACAAAATTTGATTTGTAGCCTTCAAGTTCGTTGATTCATTATCAAGACGAGTATTTTTCTCGCTGATACCCATGATGGAAGCTCCTAGCTGAGAAAGGTAACAATTGAAAGTTAAGAAGTAACGATGAATAAAGTCAAGATTGAGCGAGGAAAGAAAGAACGACTAACCAATGAAAAATAAAGCCCAGCCTGACAGGCGGCATGGTTAGGATCCATTTGGGCGACACATTGAACTTGAATCTGGTCACTAGCTCTGATCAAGGCTGAGCTACCCAATAGACACTCTTTCGCGCTGCGAGTTTCTTCGATCAGTCCCTTTATGCGAGGGACTTTGGCGACCTCCTTACTGAGTTCATAAAGCCCCTCAAAATCACTGGGCTTAGAAAAGTTTTCTTGAAGCCAGCTGGGGGTGGGAAGAGCAGATGAAGTATTTGGGTCGCGAGGAGTTGGAGGAGAACTAGAAACGGTGGTTAAGTCGCATACTTCCATATCGCGAGGAGGAGGAATTTCAGTTTGGTTGGGCTCAACAACATTAACCTCTAAAGTGGGAGAATCAGATGGAACAGAGTCAGAAGGAAGAACCTCAATATTTTCAGTCGCTGGGGCAACAGTGGTTGGCATGATGACATTTGGTGAGACATTGCTCTCAGAAGGTGGCGGGATGGAAACTGGCGGGAGATTAACTTCAGTTGATGAAGGAGCTGAAACGGTGACAGGATTAGACGGGATATTTCCTTGAGAGGCTGGGGTGACCTTTGTCGAAATGGAAGCAATTCGTTTTTGTCGCTTTGAACGGGTATCTGGATTAGTAGGCTTGGCTCTAGCCTTGGAGGAACCTTGGGTTTTTTCTAATGCTATCTCTTCTGTGTCTTTTCCATCTTGGGATAGGGGCAGTGGAAGATTATCAGGAAGGAGGGCAAGAGCAGTGTCGCGAGCACTAGCAAGTCTTTTCCTTCTCTTGTCAGTTTCCGAATTTGCAGCTTGGCGACTTTCCATTGATTTGGCACGATGATCTGAAAACAAGGAAAAAGTAAGTTAAGAGTTAGAGTAAGGCAAATATAAACCAAAGTGGAAAAAGAATAAGGTTAAAGAGGAGACATACAAAGAACAGTATTCATTGCGGTACAGTTACGAGTACCCTTGCACGACTGGCATTCATGAGCGTATTTGTTGACTGTGTGTCGCTCCCATCCATCAAAGTAAACATGGCTTATAGCAACTCGCGGCGGGACACGAGGTAAGTTATCAGCAATTCCAACTTGATCAAGTAATCCCCTATTTCGCAAAATGCCTCTCCAGGAAATGAGAGGTTGGGGTGTATCATCAGGAGAATTTTCAGGAAGGGTAACAAGGGCACGAATGTCGGCACAGAGGATATTGTCGCCAACAACGGATGCATTTCCGGTTTCAATTTGAGGTTTGATAGGGTGAAGATCGGCGGGATGAGACCACCCTACATGGGAAACTATGAAGAGTGGGTCGCTTAACCATTCGTGGACTTTGGTGGGTAAGGGAGTGAGGATTTTGGGGCCTTGTTGATACTGAAGGGAAAGGCGAGTTTCTGTTGTCCCATCAGCAAGTTTTTTGGTTTGCTTGTATCCTTTGAATAGAGTAATCAAGGAGGTAATAGTGGGTTCCTTCCTTAAAGCGCGGCATATAGTGATAAAAGCAGTAATGATCCTAATGGCGTTGGGATGAATCTCCGTTATCATAGCTTGGGCTTTATATAAGGCTTCACAAAGAAAAGGGTCTAGAGGAATTCTAAGTCCTGCCTTAAGTTGGGAAGGGAAGACTACTATACCATCCCGCATTTCTCTTAGATGGGCGAGAGATGTATTTCCTTGATAGTCGGAAATATGATAAATTGAATGATCTATATGGTATGTTCTGTGCCAGTCAGTAATGGGGTTAGGAATGAGGGAGCTTATGTTTGATGCAAGAGAAGATCCCGCCTCAGCATGGGCGGGATTGGTGAAGAGGGTACCTTCAGTTAAGTTGAGATTTTGAACCCTGGTGGAAGAGGGGTTGCTGGAAGTCGCCGCGGGAGAAGAGGCCGCTTGATCAGTCATCTCGCGGGAATCACTGGAAGAAGAAGAATAAAGGACTGATTTATAATGCATCCTACGTTTGGAAAAAGGGTCAGCGACACAATGGGATTCAGATGAGTCGCTTAAATTGGGGTCGTACTTATCTTTGATAAATCGGACCAATTCTGTATGGGAAGTAAAAATATGGGACATAGGGGCTGAAGGGGGAAGAAAGAAGCGGCCTTGGATTTCGAGAGAGTCGATTATCGAAGGATCCACCCAATTCTCAACAAGGAGCTTGACTATGTCGGCCTTGGGCAATCTTGCCCAAGTAGTTCGCAGGCGCCTGTATAAGCTGCCTGAAACTTGACATTTACCGTACCTAACCCGCCTAGAACAATTTTTGTATCTCGCCATGAAGGGTAATTTGGGAATAAAATTGAAGGAACGGACAAAGGGGAAAAATAAGACTCAAACAATTGGGCAAAAATGAAAGATCGAAGTATGGGGGTTTAAAGAATATGAAGGGTTTTGAAAAAATTACCTGATGTAAATGAAGATCAGTCGGAGAAGACGAAGGATCGCCGGAGAGTATGGTCGGAATCCTGAGAAACAAGAAATGGGGCACCAAAATCAACTCCAAATGGCAACTGATGAGCGAAACAAGATTTTAGGAACAATTTCAAGGTTAAATCCAGAAAAGAACGGTGTAAATATGAAGAAATTACGTCGGAGTCGAAGTTGGGGTTCGCCGGAATTTGAGAGCGTTTGAGCAAGAAAGAAGAGATTAAAAAGAGAAATATGGAAAGGAAGATAGGTATTTATATGAGAGAGGAATTTGGGGGAACTGATTGATGTGACGGTTGAAGTAAAATTTTAAATTTCCCCCTCACAATTTGGCACGATTTCCAAATGACGGCTCATTAAAATTTTAGGGGTTTACCAGGAAAGGGACACGTGTATGAACAGAGATTACCAACTTTCAGGCTTCTTGGAGAAGGAACTGTATGTCGCAAGATGGTGAGGAAGTGAACATCAAGTTTTTGGCGAGACCATAAATGAATCTCGCCATAAACTTAGGGGCTTCTGATGCTGCCTAATAATAAGGGTTGGGCCCGATCCAAGTCCAAAAGCTAGAAATTATCAAGTAGGCCCAAGGTGAGATAAAGCCCAAGAAGAAGACAAAAATAGAGGTGGCCCAAGGGTGGATCGCAAGGAAGCGAGATAGGAAGTATCCCGCTAGAGTCAATGAAAGGGGGGAAGACCAAGGCAGTAATAGCGAGATTTCATGAGGCAAGCCGGCGAGGCAATGATAAAAATGAGAGGCGAGATATTATAGTAAGGCGACATGAACCATGGTTAACCTTATCCTGCGAGGGATGGATCCCAGTTTATACTATTCATAAGAGGCGGCATATAAATATCTTTGAAGTGGGACCCATTGAACGGTTATGCATTGGGAAAAGTGATCACGTGTTGAGGGTTTGTTTATATAAAGGACCAATAGAGGGATGACACGTGTAAGGAGGCATGGAACGTGAGGATGTCATGTGCACGGCACGAGGGAAGGGGTATATATATGAGAGATAGGCTTCACCATCAAGGTACATTGAACACACACACCCATCCACAAAACACCCTTTCCAGTTGTTCAGATTTCTCCCTTCTTAGACGAATACTTATCCTCACGCCGGAGGGGCTTACGCCGGAGCCGCCCCCGGCTTAGTTGATGTTTGATTGTGTGTAGGCGTGAAGAAGGAGCCGGAGTTGTCCAATCCCGACTACAACGGTGTGTTGCTGTTTGAGGATATCCCTGGCAACATCATCTCTCTTAACATTCACCCCAAATCGGAAATGGGTTCTTCCTTCTTAACCGGAAATGAGCAACACAGAAACCAAACTAGAGCATTAAACGCAAATTCATTCAATTCCTCGGCACAATCATATAAACTGGATACCTATATTGAGAAACGAGCCTCGAAATTCCTGCCAAATTCAAGAACAGAAGAATTATTTCACCTCCATACTTGTATCGTCGAAGCTTAATCGCATTCTTCAATCTGCTGTTTGTCAAAGAATCAATTGAATTTGAATCATCATTAACAATCAACCTTCAAATTCCTAATCCTTATCGACTTCATCCGCCTGGTACTATGTCTTCCTTTTACCCTAGTTTTTGTTCGTTTGGTGGCTCCGCCAGGCGTCATCTCTTCGATTTCTACTCGGATCTGTTGATTTTGTGGGTTTTTAGCTTGTTTTCCGGCCCCGATCGTTTTAATCTCTGCTTTTATGTATCCCAAACCCGCCTAGTCCGCCCAACCCGCCTAGCTCCCCCCAGCTCCCCCAGCCCTTCAACGCCTAATCTCCCCGCCTAGCCGTAAATCGCGGTGCCCGGCCAGTGCCTAGGCGCCGCCTAGGCTTTTTAGAACACTGCAAAAAACAAGTAAAACACATTCTTTAAAAATGATGATAAATCAAATACAACATTTATTAAATTATGGGACGGAAGATTTAATTTTAAATACATACAATGTACAAATACATTTTATAAGTTTCCTTTTTTTAAGGAATATATTTTATGTATTCGTAAAATCTAGGGAGAAACGCGTTTCTCCATAAGTTATGGAGAAATGGGTTACGGGTATCCAGAACCTTTTGAAAGGATATCCAGAAACTTTTTGTATTGGCCATGACCTTGTCCCATGGTTACTTTCGATATCGATCTCAAAGGTTCCGATATCCGTAACCCTTTGAAAGGATATCCGTAAGCTTATGAAAGTGATATCCGTGAAACCTTCAAATGATATCCAAACTTTCAAAATGTTTCCTGGATATTCATTTGATGGTTTCGGATATACATTTGAAGGTTCGGATATCCAAACCTTCAATAAGCAATTTAGTCTTGGCCTTGATTTGACTTCAAATCTATTTTTCTGATATCCGCCCAAAGCGCTTCGGATATCCGTTCCAAAGCTTTCCGGATATCCGCATCCCTTTGAGACTAATATCCGTAAATTTTCTTCTGCTATCAAACGTATAAATTTTCCTCATTATTAAAAACGCGTTTCTCCATAATTATGGAGAAACGCGTTTCTCAGCAGACCTACTCTTATGTATTTGACTACGTAATTATTTCTTCTTGTGACAGAGCATGTTTGTTCCAAGGTTGAGAATTGGGCTAAGGATGGACCAATTGGTGACGGCAATATTGGTCCATTAATTAGATTGGGAGTTACCTGAGGAGCTCAATATGGACGAAGGGTAAGGGTTCACACTACAAAGGGACTTTTTATAAAGTCTAAGATAATTTTTACTGATTGCTATAAAAAAAAAAAAAAAAAAAAAAAAAAGATAACTTTTACTGTGTCAAAATAATTGTTCAAAATCTTTTCCAACTCTTTATTATAGACATTCATTTGAGACAGAGGTTAATTATTCCTGGCCCAAAAAAGGAATCAGTGTAACCATTCGGCCTTTCTAATTTATTTGACAAGAAGGTTGTAGTCTAGTGATTACACTCCTCACTTGAAATCATAGGTCTCTAGTTCGAGTCATCAAAAATATAAAAATATGTGTAGAAACATCAAATCAAATTGAAAAGAATTCTTTCAAATAAAAGACAAAATGAGCTAAATGCTCAATGGCGTAGGCTTTTATTACAAACAAACTGTAAATAGCAACTCAACTACTCTCTTGAAAATGAAAAGTTAAATACTTATTAATTACTTAGTGGAAAACATCACTAAAAAAAATAATAAGAAAATGCACTTTAAAGCTTAGAAATAAAGATTAAAATATTACATATTCTTTTTATTTTCACAATTAAAAAATGGATGTCCTACAAAATGGAAGTCCCGAGTACGTGATTGTATCAGCACACGTAAAAAATTAAAAAATGTTAGTAAATTAAAGTAACAAAAAGATAATAAATATAATATATATATATATAAAATGACAGTCCATAAATATCTGAGAATGGGAAGAGTTTTTTTTTCCCTTTACTTTATAAACCTTTCCTTTTAAGTTTTAACCTTATGCTTTTTATTCTGCAAGCATTTCATATCCTCAACAACATAATATAATCAAGCAAAAAATGCCTTTGATTTCCACTCTCCATCTATTGATGGGTATCAAAATCAAATTTTGATACCCACCTCAAAGAGCTAAAATCTTCAATGCAAAAATACTTGGGTACCAAATTTAGAGGAGTTAAGCAAGGTACCAAATTTGATACCTTGCTTAACTCTTGCTGAGTTCACATCACGCGCGAGTGGAAGGAAATAAGTCAGCAAAAACAATGACAAAGCATCACATGGGCTTGTGGGAACAAACCAGCAATTGTTGTCTTTTTTGTCAATTTGTGAAGGATTTTGGCAATTGGCTTCGTGATATTTTTTTTTAACCTTTTGCCCGATTTGTTGCGACTTTCGGGCCCTCTAAAAAAACTTGATGACCTTTAACTAAATAATTATTTAATTATTATTTGAAATTATTCATTATTAATTATTAATAATATTTAATTAGTTGAAAGATTTTAAATGTGAAATAAAATTAAAAATATGAAAATAAAAATAAAATTTGATACCTACCATTGTAGATGAAAATTTGGTACCCTAATAGTGCTCTATAGGTATCAAAATTTACATATCGCTTAACTCTCTCGATTACCCTTATAGTCGATGCTATTGAGGTTAGAATTCTAACTGATTATTCTAAATTGCAAACTTATTTTAAATTTATATGATTAATATACAGTTCAAAATGTCTATGATAGAGAAGAGAGGTTATATGAGAATGAGAGGAATGACTGAACGGAATTTTAAGAAAACATAGACGGGATTTAAACCCTCAATAATAGTTGCTCACAGCAAAACTATATTTCATAAATCAAATATCAAAGTCTGCTAAACTATTACAATTAACTTGGCTTTTATAGGACTCCTAAAACTTGGAAAAGACTTTCTTGCCAAATCACAATTCTAAGTTACCTAAATGTGATTGGCTAAAATAACTAAATATACTGATAAAAACCCAAGTAAATTATGACTCTAAATAACTATTACTAAATAATAATAAATAAGGAATACAATCCTTGCTCAAAGTGGACACCACAATTACTAAAGTCGTGTAATTGCCTTGCAAAGAACATTCCCCGCCAATCGCTTCTTCCCGTGTCACCCACTTCGCTCCATTGCTCGACTTTCCGCATGGCCGCTGGTAATGGCTGTTGGTGAGGCGCTCGCCTGGATTATGGTGAGGCGCCCGCCTCGCTTCCGGCTGCTTCCTCAGGACTGCCTTCTGCCGCTTCCGTTTCCGCCATGTATCAACCTGCATCATCCTCCCCTCCTTAGAAAAAATTCGTCCACGAATTTGACATGTTGCGCTGAAAAGGACCTTACAAAATTCACCCTTCAACTGTAGACGGACTGTATACTTGATATAATTACTCATTATATCCATCCAATCAGTCCATCGGTAGTTAAGAAAAACTCGCAATCAATTTCTGAATGATGTATCGAGCCGAAGAACGTGGGATAAACCTGTCAAACGGATCTTCATACGGAGGAAAAAACATGGTTTCAACGGGTGGGGGCCGCTGCACGGGTCGCCGCCTTGTTGCTTCATGCTTGTCTATTCTTCCCAAGCCGACTTCCATCATTCCAGGTTGCGATGTCTTGGGTGTTCCGCCGTGTCGATTGCGTGAGTTGTCACAACATTACAAATCTCGCAATCACACTTATCAAACACCGGTGGTATGGACCAATCAACAAACTTTTCAGCCGCGACTTACCTTCTAACTCCGAATCTCGGTCTTCATGTCGCCGATAACCCTAGAAGGATATGTCCACTTCCCTGTTACCAAGTTCGTGATCCCTAGCGGAGGATTGGTCACCGCTAAACCCTCTTCATCGTACGATATGCCCGATTCGTAGTCCTCCAACCGCGCTAGCTGACGTTGGATTCGTCGACCCTCCACCCGATCAAAGTATCGTTGGAGTTCACGAATCTCGGAACGCAACAAACGGAGTTTGAGATCTTGAATCTTTCTTCGCAATTCGTCCTTCTTGATTTCATATAGTGCGCGTTCGTGATGGGGATCGTATTCCTGGGGATTCGCTTCACGAACCCTACTACGAACACCATGAACACCACGACCATGCCTTCGTTCAGCCATCAATTCGACCAGGAAACTGATACCAAATGATAGAGAAGAGAGGTTATATGAGAATGAGAGGAATGACTGAACGGAATTTTAAGAAAACAAGACGGGATTTAAACCCTCAATAATAGTTGCTCACAGCAAAACTATATTTCATAAATCAAATATCAAAGTCTGCTAAACTATTACAATTAACTTGGCTTTTATAGGACTCCTAAAACTTGGAAAAGACTTTCTTGCCAAATCACAATTCTAAGTTACCTAAATGTGATTGGCTAAAATAACTAAATATACTGATAAAAACCCAAGTAAATTATGACTCTAAATAACTATTACTAAATAATAATAAATAAGGAATACAATCCTTGCTCAAAGTGGACACCACAATTACTAAAGTCGTGTAATTGCCTTGCAGCAACATTCCCCGCCAATCAGTTCTTCCCGTGTCACCCACTTCTGCTCCATTGCCTGACTTTCCGCATGGCTGTTGGTAATGGCTGTTGGTGAGGCGCTCGCCTGGATTATGGTGAGGCGCCCGCCTCGCTTCCGGCTGCTTCCTCAGGACTGCCTTCTGCCGCTTCCGTTTCCGCCATGTATCAACCTGCATCAGTCTACATATACAACTATATTTACAAGAGGATGAAAAATCATTTTTTTATGTTTTTTGCTTGTGTTTTCGTAGTCACCTAATCTGGTCTGTATTCTTTCTTTTCAAACACGCACACACACACACACACACACGCACACATACACATACACATACACATACACATACACATACACATACACATACACATACACATACACATACACATACATAAGCAAGGTGAGTATATAACATGTGGAGGTCAAATTAAACATTCAGTAACTTTTGCAGAACAAAACATTTAGTAACTTTTGTAAGACAAAACTCAGATCATTCATTAATAGAAACTAAGTTTTACTATATAGATATACCATATTCAACTGCTACAGATTCATCCACAACAATCAGTGACAAGGGTAACAGTTAAAGCACCCATTAAATGCAGTTGTTTGCATGTTTAATTCTAGTATGCGAGTTGCTTCGGTGTTTTGATATTTTCAGAAACAGCAACACTTGGCAAGGGAAAGGTTTTGGGAAAATAAATTTTGCATTTTTCCAACTCCCTTTATCTTCCTCTCCTGTATGCAACTTTTCTATCAGATTTTTTCCAGGTGATCATTCTTATTGTCATGTAAATAGCTAGTAACATTCCAACTTCCAGTTTTTTTTTTGGAGGATTGTTTTCAGTTTGTTGTAATGAATGAAACTTTTAGTTTAAATTTATTTATAAAATAAAAATAAAAAATTGTTGTGATGTTTTCAGGAGGAAGAGTTGCTTCTTGACAATGCGTATTACTCTGAAATGAGGGATGCTGGGTTTTTTGACAGTGACTGGGAGGAGTAAGCTCTATTATACTAGATGATACGAAATGAACATCTTCTCCTTGATAAATTACGTTTATACACGATCACACTGTATCTTTGTACTGCAAACATGCATCACACGGGTAGTGTTGGTCGACTCCATTTTCTATTTGTTAAAATTGTATATAGATCGTGTAACTCAAGAACCATATAGCGCGTATTGGATACTCGGCTATATATTGACATTGTGTACATACTTGGTTCTTCATATTCAACATACTTGAGTTTCAACAGTCTATATGGCTTTTGAACTCAAAAATCCAAAAACGAAGAGCTTTGTTATTCACACCCGTAAAAATTCTAACTATACTCATATGTATGGTTAAGGTATTTTTACAGTACAACATTTTAATGCATGATATGGGTATACTCATAAAGATGAGCCAACAATCATAGTGTCATTGTCGAACCAAATATAATTCATGCTATGCCATGGAATCAATCTTAGCCATGCTTGTAAGATGCTTATAAAGATGATGCATTGTTGGCCTTGCTTGTGGATTGGCATTTAAACAGTCCCTTGCCATTATTAGAATGGATATCACCACCTTCTCGATTTCGGGTGACAGAGGTGGAAGACGTTGATCGATCATGTCGTTGGATAATATCTCCTCTGCCGTAGAAGATAAGATAGAAGTAATGAGATCACCGGGGTGCTCTCCTTTAATTACTTCTAGTGCCAACACTCCAAAGCTATAGACGTCACATTTCTCTGTTACCTTCATTGTATAAGCAAACTCTACAAAAAAAAAATGCCCACATTAATGTTTCCATCAGTATAATATTAGTATAAAAGAAAAAATAATAATAAATCAACAGTACCTGGTGCAATGTATCCATATGTGCCAGCAAGTGCAGTTAGGTTGGATGAGTCTAACTTTAAGAGCTTGGAAGTACCGAAATCTGAAACACGAGCCTCATACTCAGAATCAAGCAGAATATTTTTGCTTGATATATCCCGATGCACAATTGGGGGTGTGCAATCGTGGTGCATATATGACAAAGCCCGAGCAACACCTTTAATGATATTCACCCTCTTAAACCAGTCTAGCAACTGAGCTAGGTCTTCCCTGCTCAACATGGCAGCAAGACTGCCCCTTTCAATGAACTCATAAATCAGTAATGAGTGTATGGAATGGGAACAAAATCCATGAAGTTTCACAATGTTACGGTGCCTTATTTCTGTCAATGCTCTCACCTCATTTAGAAAAGATCTTCGATCAGCAGGCTGATCAGAAGAGGATGAATGGAGTTTTTTAACAGCAACTGTATGATTAGGCTGTAGACATGCCTTGTACACAATTCCATGTGCCCCTTCTCCAATACAATGCTCCTTGTCAAAATTGTTGGTGGCATTTAAGATTTCCTCATACACTGCTCTACCATCAAAAGTTGTTATAGCAAAAAGATCT
Source organism: Adenophora triphylla var. japonica (assembly GCA_022495995.1). Lineage (NCBI taxonomy): Eukaryota > Viridiplantae > Streptophyta > Magnoliopsida > Asterales > Campanulaceae > Adenophora > Adenophora triphylla. Next base: position 1,287,209 of record JAFEMH010000004.1, read on the forward strand.
ATGGTTTCTGTACTAGTGTTGCTTACTACTGTTCGCTGCCTTATTCTTCTTCTTCTATAAATGATGAAAATCCCGAAGAATGCGCTTAGAAGGAAAGATGCTCCGAGAATGGGGAGTATGATCAGAAGAATGGTGTGGTTGTGGTGGTTCTCTTTCAAACTTTTACAAGATTTCAACCCAGTAAGGTTTCCACATAACCCTTTGTTGCCTTGTAATAAAGAAGAATTCAGAAAGACCTTGGTGTTTGGAATGGGACCCTGCAAATCATTATAGGATACATCAACTTCAAGCAGCCAGCGCATATTGTCAAAAGCCTGGGGAATGGAACCAGAGAGTTGATTGTGGGAAAGATTTAGCTTCTCCAAGCTCTGCATCCCTTGAATTTCTGGTGGAATCTTCCCTGTGAGCGAGTTATGACTCAAATCAAGTACCTCCAGATGTTTTAACTGAGTTACTTGAACTGGTATAACATCTGTAAAGTTATTGGTTGACAAGTTCAAGTAATACAGCGGTGACAAATCCCCAAGATTTGCTGGAACCAACCCACTCAATTGGTTTTCTGAGAGATCCAAATACAAAAGTTCTTTTAGTGATCCAAGCTCTTTTGGTATTGCGCCAGAAAGTTGGTTTCCACCCAAATCAAGTTTCAGCATATGACTCAATTGACCAATTTCATTTGGAATCTCCCCAACTAAATAGTTTGAAGAAAGATAGACTTCTCGCAGTTGAGTTGCCATTCCGAGCTCTGGGGGTATACTACCACCGACATTGTTGCCCGTTATCCACAGGTCAGACAAGTTTCTGCAATTGCCCAATTCAGGGGGAATGGAACCAGAAAGATGATTAAGATGGAAATAGGCCTGACTTAAGGAACTAAGGTTACCAAATGATGCAGGGATTTGACCCGTCAGTCTAGTGCTGGAAAGTTCTAGGACTTGAAGTGATCTTAATTTCCCAAGTTCAGAGGGAACTGAACCAGATAATTGATTCATGGATAGTTGCAAGAACGTTAAGCTTTTCAAACTCTCAAAAGTTGATGGAATACTACCTGTTAATGAGTTGTTGAGAATCTCTAATGCCATAAGAGTTGAGAGATTTCCCAATTCAAGAGGAATGGGACCAGAGAGTTGATTACCATAAAAAACAAGATGACTTAGGGAACTTAGGTTACCAAATGATGCAGGGATTTGACCCATGAGTCTATTGACGGAAAGGTCTAGGTTTTGAAGTGATCTTAATTTCCCAAGTTCAGAGGGAATTGAACCAGATAATTGATTCACGGATAGTTGCAAGATCGTTAAGCCTTTCAAACTCTCAAAAGTTGATGGAATAATACCTGTTAATGAGTTGTTGGAAATATCTAATTCTGTAAGAGTTGAGAGATTTCCCAATTCGGGAGGAATGGAACCAGAAAGATAATTATCATACAATAAGAGACTGCTTAGGGAACCTAGATTAGCCAATGATGTAGGGATTTGACCTGTGAGTCTATTGCCATCCAAAGAAAGATAACTTAGGGAACTTAAATAACCCAATGATATAGGGATTGCACCCGAGAGACTGTTCATGTAAAGAATTAGAAACTGGAGTGATTTCATGTCGCCAATCGTAGAGGGAATGGAACCAGATAAATGATTCTGGGAGAGAACCAAGAGAGTCAAGTTTTTTAAGTTTCCGGTAGTTGATGGAATAGTACCTGTTAGAGAGTTTGCTGAAATCAAGTTTCTCGAGATGATAGAGATTTCCCAAAGATGAAGGGATTTGACCCGAAAGATTGTTATCTCTAAGGAGGAGATTACGTAATGAGCTTAAGCTACCTAAAGATGAAGGGATTTGACCTGGAAAACTGTTTCCAAAAAGGCGGAGCCCTTGAAGGGATTTTAACATCCCTACTTCAGGAGGTATCATGCCCGAAAATTCATTTTCAGAGAAGTTGAGAAAGATGAGATTGGAGAGGTGAGTTATCTCAGGCCCAGGGACGTTACCAAAAAGCTCATTTGTGCCAAGATGAAAGTGAGTAAGATTGGGGAAAGATGAGAAAGAGAAATGGTCAAGTGTACCTTTCAAACTCGACATATTTAGTTCCAATCCGGTCACACTCCCATCAGCATTGCATGAAACTCCGTACCAAGTACATGGGATATTCAGCGCACTTTGATTTGCTTTGGTATGAAAATTGGTGGGAGACGATGGAAGAGCCCGTGAAGATAGGCGGGAAGTGTTGTAGCTTTCAAGGCTGGCTTTCCATTTCAAGAGAGCATTTGCTTCTTGTGCAGAAGCAGACACCACAAGGGAACAAGTCAAGAATGTTATAAGGTATATAAAACACATTAGGATAAGAAAGAAGGGATTTTTCATGGTTACCATAAAAACAAATGGTTCTGTTTTTGGTGTACGAAACTAATGATTCCAATCGAGATCATTTATAGTCTGCAAAAATGTTTGAGTACTGCAAAGACTTTGAAAAATAGTAGTGAGTCAACCTATGCAATATTGTGCCCCAGCTACTGCAAAGACTTTGAAAAAATGATTGAGTACTGCAAAAACTTCATTGTGGAAGACTTGGAAGTCTATGAAGATTATGCTTTTTGTGCCCCAGCTACTAAAGCAAATAGAACTAGCACTAAGGGAATAATCAAGAAAAATCATTAAAATCTAACTATTGAAGGAAAATGGGAGTTAAATGCCCTTTAGTCCTCAACCTATTCAATCTTTTTTCTTTTCGTCCTTAAGTCATTTTTTTTTTTTCGATTTTATCCTTGTTCCTTAATGTATGCATTTGTGAGACCATTTAGTTCTTCCATTAGTTTAGCGTCCATTTCTTTGTTAAATAAGGTGATGTAGCTAAGTGATGTCATCTTTTTGACTTATGTTACAATTTACAAAGAAACTTTTGTTGATGTGATATTGTAAGGGGTGAAAGTGTAAATATAAAATAATTAGTTCTGAATAAAAGCAAATAAAATATAAAATGAATAAAAAATATGTGACAATAAAAAAAATTATTAGATTAACATCAAATAAATATAAAATAGTAAAAAGCTAAAAAATAAAATAAAATATCTTTTGGTTACTTATTTTATTTAGTTATTTATTCTATTTTTTTAATTTTAATTTTCTAGATATCTTATATTTATGCTTTTAAAGCAAACTATAGTATATTGCATTTATTTAAAAAATATTATAATTATTTTGTTTGATGAATTATTCTTTAAATATTATTTTTAAAAGACACTTATTGAAATTAATGTATTAGTTTCTTTAAATACTAACCAGTACCCAGATAGCCGAAGAGGCAGAGAAGGAGAGGCGATGACGGATATAGGCGCGGATGGATGGAGAAGCAAGAGAGAGAGAACAGGCGAGAGGCGGGCTGGTTATGAGCGACGATTGAAGGCCAATTGCCGTGAAAGATTGTAGATGGTCGGAGACGAGGGAGCCGCGTCGAGCTTGCAGCACAAGGAGAGAAGTGGGATTGTGGATCTGGGTACTGGCAAACGGCGACCGGAAAACAGTGACTGAGAGACTGCCAGCGTGAGGCGAGGGGACGTGAAGGGGAGGGGCGGGATGCAGGGGAAATAGAAGAGACGGCTTGATGACAATTGAATTAGAACTAGGTTTTTGTTTTTATATTTAGGAATACCAGTATTTTCAAATTTAGCCCCTCCATTTTAATCGAAAAGATTATATAGTGAGCAATCAGGGCCGGCCTTTAGGAGGAGCGGGGTGAGCGCTCGCTCCGGGCCTCAAAATTTGAGGGGCACCAAAAAAAAAACCATTATTTCTTTCTCCATTCGTCTCTCGGTCTCTGATCGATTGGCTCCTCGTCTTCCACCTCCTCCATTCGGTTGATCGGCTCCAATTCACCCTCCCCCACTCCCTCTGTAACAGAACCAAAATCGCCATCAAAGATAGTCGATACTCTCTCCCGCCATCAAACCCTAGCCCAGCACCTCCATTGTCGTATCCACAAGAACCAAAATCGCAGCTTGAAGCTGGGAATTACAGATTTACAGTGCACAATCAATCAGGTGGGTAACTCAAATTTAGGCCTTGTTGGTTTCGAATTCCACCTCCCACTTGCAGTCCAAGAGCAGAGCAGTTTGTCGATTACTATTGGGGAGGAACATCAGACTCGTCAGGTCGGATTTAGAGGGGCAATCCAAAATAATTTCTTCACAAGTGCTTGGACAGTCTCGTACAAGTTGTCCTCAATCACATGATTCATCTCTTTGTCAGGTTCTTTCGTTCTTTTCATACTTTATAATTTTAAGATATGAGTTATAGAATTAGGAAACAAGATTCCGGATGTGAAAAACGTAAAAAGCAAAAAAGAATTGAAGTTTTCAATCAATCACAAAAGGGAGCCCTTGATAAATTTATGATAAAAAATTCACATATTTCTTCTGAAAATAAAAAACAGAATATTGATATTGCTAATGCTAATGTTAATGTTAATGATGATTTTGATGCTAATGTTGTTGATGATGATTTTGATGTTAATGATGATCTTGATGTTAATGATAATTTGGATGTCAATGTTAGTGATGATCATGATGTTAACTTTATTGTTAGTGATGCTAATTTAGATTCTAATATGAACAATTTGCCTAATGCTCAGAATAATGGTGTTGATGAGACTATGAATGATTTACATGCTAATGTTGATGATGACAATATTGATGATTCTTTACATGGGGTTAATATATTTGATCCAAGAACTTGGGATGATTTAAATTCTAAAATGATCGATATTTTAGTAAAAAAGGGTCCTAAACGAGATTTGTCTATTGAATATGGTCCTTATGATAAATGTTCGAGAAGATTTTCATCATTATTTTATACAAGAGTTTTGTCAAACGGAGTAAAATGTGATGGAGATTGGCTTGTGTATTCTAAGGAGCTTGATAAAGTAATTTGTTTTTGTTGTAAAATATTTACAAAAGGGTGTAAAAAAAGTGCTATAGCAAATAATGGTTATTAGGATTGGGCACATCTTTGTATTAGACTTAGTGAACATGAAACCAGTGCAGAGCATGTTAAGAACATGGCCACTTGGTACGATTTGCGTTTGAGATTTCAAAAAATGAAACAATTGATAAAATGGCACAAAAAGAACTTGAGAAAGAAAAAAATCATTGGAAAAAAGTGTTGTTTAGAATTATTTCAATTGTAAAATTTCTTGCAAAACATAATTTAGCATTTCGTGGAACTAATGAGAGAATTTTTCAAAATAATAATGGTAACTTTTTAGGCTTAATTGAGATGTTGGCCGAGTTTGACCCTATAATTCAAGACCATGTTAAACGTATTACAGATGATAGCATTCATCGTCATTATCTTGGTCATAATATTCAAAATGAGTTAATACTTTTGCTTGCTTCAACCATCAAAACTGAAATTATTAAAAAAATAAAAGAAGCGAAGTATTTCTCTGTTATACTTGATTGCACTCCGGATATAGGTCACCAAGAACAAATGTCTTTAATAATAAGATATGTAGATGTCTCTTCCAAATCAGTTACTATTGAAGAATCATTTTTAGGATTTTTAACTGTCAATGATACAACCGGGAAAGGGCTCTTTGAAGTTTTGAAAAATGAATTGAAAACCCTTGATCTTAATATAGATGATGTGCGAGGTCAGGGCTATGATAATGGGGCAAATATGAAAGGTAAACATCAAGGAGTTCAAAAATAATTTTTAGATGAAAATCCTAGAGCGTTCTATACTTCTTGTGGTTGTCATAGTCTTAATTTGACATTATGTGATATGGCCAACACTAGTGGAAAAGCTATAGATTTTTTTGGAGTCATACAATGTATATACACAATATTTGCGAATTCCACTAAGAGATTGGCAAATTTTGAAAGATAATGTCAAAGGATTGACTCTTAAGCCATTGTCTTCTACTCGTTGGGAGAGTCGTATTGATAGTGTTAAAGCAATAAGATTTCAAACTTCAGAAATACAAGAAGCTTTATTTCAAGTAGCTGAAAGTGATAATGATTCCAAAATAAGAAGTGAAGCGAAATCTCTAGCAGAAAATGAGCTAGGTAATTTTGAGTTTTTACTTGCAATAGTCATTTGGTATGAAATATTATCTATGGTTAATTTGGTTAGCAAAACTTTACAATCAAAAGATATGCTCATTAATGTTGCTATTGAAAAAGTAAAAGGGTTGCTATCCTTCTTTGAAAAGTATAGAGAGAATGGATTTTCAAATGCGTTGGATACTACGAAAGAAATTGCAAACGAAATGAGCATAGATCCCGTTTTTCCTAAAAAACGTCAAATTCGAAGAAAAAAACAATTTGATGAAAACCAAAATGATACATCCTCAACTGATGCACAATCTGAAGAGGAATCTTTTAGGGTCAAATATTTTCTATATATTATTGATCAAGCAATTGTTTCATTAACTAGGAGGTTCGAGCAATATCAAGAATATGAAAATAATTTTGGTTTCTTGTTTACTTCTGATAAATTAAATTCATTGGATGATGCAGGTTTAAAGTCTTGTTGTAGTCGTTTTGAAGATACACTTAAAAGTGGTAATCAGTCGGATATTAATGGAGAAGAACTATATGTGGAATTAAAATTACTCCAAGAACTACTGCCTAAGAAAAAGATGGGACCTGTTGATATTTTAAATTATTTAAAACGTATGGATTGTTTTCCAAATGCAACAATTGCATATAGAATTTTGTTGACACTTCCTGTGACTGTTGCATCCGCAGAAAGGAGCTTTTCCAAATTGAAGTTATTAAAGTCTTACTTACGTTCGACAATGACACAAGAAAGACTCAATGGATTGGCTCTCATAGCAATTGAACATGATCTTCTCGAAAAAATTGACTATGAAGATTTGATTGAAGATTTTGCTTCGAAGAATGTTAGACGGACAATACTTTTCAAATAAGAACTTTGATGATTATAATAATTTTTGAGATTTTAGTATTTTATTGTAAGAACATAATTTTAAAATATTGCTATTATAACATATTTTCTTGCATTTTATTTTTTGTTAGTGTTTTTGGGGCCTCATTTTGAACTTTGCACAGGGCCTCTAAATTATGAGAACCGGCCCTGTGAGCAATCTATTTATAGTATAAATGAGGGAAGTGGGATGAATAGTTGTATGAATAGTGCCAATGAGGGAAGTTCTCATTTTACCCTCACTAAGTTGTCTCTTTCCCATTTTGCCCTCACTTTTAATTAAATTTAATTAAATAGTATAAATGAGGGAAGTGGGATGAATAGTTGTATGAATAGTGCCAATGAGGGAAGTTCCCATTTTACTCTCACTAAGTTGTTCCTTTCCCATTTTGTCCTCACTTTTAATTAAAAAAATACCACGTGTCCTCGGACACGGGCTTTTACTAGTAGTACTATAAATCACACTAGTTGGGTGAACAGTACTATGAACAGTATCAAATGCCAAATTTTTTATTTTGCCCTTACTAAATTATTTCTTTCCCATTTTGCCCTAAAAAAAACACGTGTCCTCGGACACGGGCTTTTACTAGTCTATAGTATAAACGAGGGAATGAGCGAACAGTTGAATGAATAGTTCCAATGGCCGAAATTCTCATTTTGCCCTCACTATTTTGTTCCTTTCCCATTTTGCCCTTATAAAAAATTTTTTTTTTTAAATAAAAAAAAATGTGTCCGCTTAATTAAAAAAATAAAAAAAAATAACGTGTCCTCGAACACGGGCTTATTCTAGTGTTTAATATTGCATACTTCTATCCCTTAAATTTCCAACCCAGCAAACTTTTTCAAGCAATACTTCCATGTCAGCAAAAAAGGTGACACCACATCACCTGATTTAACATAGCAATGGACGGCAATCGGATCGGACAAAAGGATTAAATGGTTTCACAAATGCATATATTAAGGACGAAATCGAAAAAAAAATAGCTTAAAGACGAAAAGGATAAATATTACAGGTTAAGAATGAAAAGGGTATTTAAATCGGGAAAATGGGGACTAGAGGGACATGAGAAGAGACTTAAGAGACTAGCACTTTGAATACCCTTTTCATTATTCATTATTGAATAATTCTTATTTGAAAGACTTTTAATTATCAAAGATTTTTATAGTGGAAAACTCAATTTTATTATTGAACTAGTAAAAGCTCGTGTCCAAAAATACGTGTTTTTTTTTTTTTAATTTAATTTTTTTTTTAAAGGCAAAATGAGAAAGGGACAACTTATTGAAGGCAAAATAGAAAATTTGGCATTTGAAATTGTTCACATAACTGTTCACGGACAATTGTGTTTTATACTATATAGATAATTCTTCTTTCTTATTTTTCTTATAGTGCGTTCTTCTGATAACAATACCAATACCTGTAATACTTTGACTATTTATACAAATTATGAAAGACTTTCATAGTGGAAAACTCATAGTGGAAGACTTTCATAGTGGAAGACTACTATGAATATTTATACAAATTAAAAGTCACTAACTAAAATGACTTATATTTTAAAATAGTATTAGTGCTATTTAATCATTGTACATGTAATGTACAAAAAACAAGTAAAACGCATTCTTTAAAAATGATGATAAATTAAAGGTTTTATTACAAAAAATCCACTCAAAAAGATGACATTTACAAAAAAAAAACATGTAAAATGGAAAATTACAAAAAATTACTTTTTTTTTTTCTTTTTTTACAAAAAACTTTTTTTTTGGTTTTTTTTTATCAGTTTTGGGCAAACAATTGATAATTTCAGTTATCAGTTAAATTATCAGTTGTTTGAAGAGTAATTTGTGCTTCAAACAACTGATAATTTCAATTATCAGTTGTAAACAAGTGATAACTGAAATTATCAGTTGTTTGAACAAATGATAACGAAAATGATCAGTTGTTTGACCAAAACTGATAAAAAAAACCAAAAAAAAATTGTAATTTCGAACTTATGTGTTTTTTTTTTTTTTTGTAATTTCCATCTTTCTAAAGTAGTTTTTTGTAAATAACTCTAAATCAAATACAACATTTATTAAATTATGGGACGGAAGATTTAATTTTAAATACATACAATGTACAAATACATTTTATAAATTTCCTTTTTTCAAGGTATATATTTTCTGTATTTGACTACTTAATTATTTCTTCTTGTGACAGAGCATGTTTGTTCCAAGGTTGAGAATTGGGCTAAGGATGGACCAATTGGTGACGGCAACATTGGTCCATTAATTAGATTGGGAGTTACCTGAGGAGCTCAATATGGAAGAAGGGTAAGGGTTCACACTACAAAGGGACTTTTTATAAAGTCCAAGATAATTTTTAATGATTGCTCAAAAAAAAAAAAAAAAACTTTTACTGTGTCAAAATAATTGTTCAAAATCATTTCCAACTCTTTATTTATTATAGACATTCATTTGAGACAGAGGTTAATTATTTCGAGTGCGTCTGCTGAGAAACGCGTTTCTCCATAACTATGGAGAAACGTGTTTTTCATAGCCAGAAGCTTTACATTTGATAACCAGAAAAAAAAACCCAAGGCCAAGACCAAAAGCTTCTGGATATCCGTAAGCTTTGCATTTGATAGCCGAAGCTTTGCTTGATATCCGTAAGCTTTGTATTTGATAGCCGTAAGGATGTGAAATGTATATCCGTAAACCGTAGGTGCATATTCGTAAAACTGTTAGGTGCATATCCGTAAATGTGTTAGGGCATATCTAGAAATTGCTATTGAAGGTTTTCGGATATCCTGTAAACCTTCAAATGTATATCCAAAACATTTTGAAGGTTTCGGATATTCATTTGAAGGTTTCTGGATATCACTTTCATAGGTTTCTGGCTATCTAGCTCATTGTCGCGCGACATGTCGGGACCCGTTTCTCCATAACTTATGGAGAAACGCGTTTCTCCCTAGATTTTGTGAATTATTTCTGGCCCAAAAAAGGAACCGGTGTAACCATTGGGCGTTTCTGGCCAAAAAAAAAAAGAAATCGGTATGATATCATGATGTTATTTGAATCAGGTTACATATTATTAAGTTGAAGCATTGTGTTACATCATAACTTATTGAATGCATAAGAAAACTTACAGAACATTCTCTATAGAAAAATATATTACTTATTACTTCCTCAAAATGAATACTCACTTTTATTTTTAAATTTAATAGTTTGACCTTCACAGCAAAAAAAAAAAAAAAAAAAAAAAAAAAAAAAAAAAACACCGCCGACATAAAAACTCGTGGTATTTTCAAAAATTCACATACAACATTTGACCCAAATTAAAATTTCATATAAACTCAAAACCCTTTTTATCTCATCTCTCTCTAAAACACATTCGCACACACACGTCCCGTTTCTCCCTCTACGGTCAATCCCTCATTCTCTTCGGCCAATCCCTCCAATTTTTTTCTGGCCAATCCCCAATTGCATTAAAAAACTGTGCTGCCCCTAGACCATCACACGCGCTATGGCAGAATGTCAGACCCATCACAAAACCATCTCCTTCAGCTTGCATTAGGACTAGAGGCTGAGCAATTGAAGAGGGGTGATCAGGGAGTAGCTTATCAAAGGGTCGGACCGAGTGAAACGGATTTAAACCGATGGAGCGGACCGAGTTTGCAAGAAAATACTTGTTTCCTAATGTTAGCTTCGTATTTTAGGAAGACTCCTTAATTAAGTAGGAAAGTAGAATACATAGCTAAAATAGAATCCTAGTCAAAGAAGGATTATTATGTATATATAGGATTGTATCTCCTATTAGAATTAGGACTCTAAAAGTAGTATAAATAGGTGTTTAGGACAATTGTAAAAGAGGAGAGTGAAATAATATAGAAATTATAATCCTACTCCTCTCCACATTTTAACATGGTATCAGAGCTAAGATCCATAGAAGGACTTCTCCGCTAAAATCCTAGCGGCAAAACCCTAAGCCGCCCCAAATCACATCACCGTCGTAGTTCCTTTGCCATTCACTTGCGATTCTGAGAACCTGAGTGCCCTTGCTTTCTTTTTCTGTTCTTCCGCTGAATCAATAATAGTACTAGAAACTGGTGCAAACCTAGCATGCCTAGCCTTCTTCTAATCCTCATCTCTAGGCACAGATTGTGTTGTTCCAAATCTTTCTGCACTAGCCTTCCATCACCAATATGAGTGCCTTTGCCGTGAACCATGACCAGAATGGTAAAACAGAAGCAATCTCCCGGTTGACAGCCATCCACCAATAAACCTTACGACCCAATTTTTTTCTTTTGTAATTAAACCCCCCTCGGCTCAAATTTTTCCCGTTCGAATTTTTTTTCTTTCTTAAAATTTTTTATCTTTAATGTCTCCTCCATGATTACCCAATTCGCTTCCGCAACGAATTCCTAAAACCTAGGGTTCTGATTGTTGCTTTATCCCTTTGATTATACCAACTTCACTATCCCTTGAAAAAAAAAATTAAAAAAAAATTGAGTGTCGTTCACTATAAAAACATTGATTGAGTGTCGTTCACTATAAAAACGATAATCGAGTGTCGTCCACTATAAAAACGATAATCGAGTGTCGTTCACTATAAAAACGATAATCGAGTGTCGTCCACTATAAAAACGATGATTGAGTGTCGTTCACTATAAAAACGATAATCGAGTGTCGTCCACTATAAAAACGATAATCGAGTGTCGTCCACTATAAAAACGATGATTGAGTGTCGTTCACTATAAAAACGATAATCGAGTGTCGTCCACTATAAAAACGATAATCGAGTGTCGTCCACTATAAAAACGATGATTGAGTGTCGTTCACTATAAAAACGATGATCGAGTGTCGTTCACTCTAAAAAGGGAGATTGAAGAAAAAGAAGATATGTGCGAGCACAAATTGTGCACAGAATTGAAGAAAGAAGACCTGATGTAGATGACTCTTCAGATATTGGAACAAATTTTTGTTGTTGTTGAAAAAAAAAAAAAAAAAAAAAAAAAAGACGAACCCGAGGTTGCTTGAACTGCAACACGAAAAAGGAAGAACTTGACGCAGATGTCGCATGTCGAAGTGAAAGATTTTTTTTTTAAAACGTTTTAATTTTTATTTGGCAAGTTGGGTATCTACGTTGTAGATCCTCCAACTTGAGGGGGGGAGTTGGAGAATATGGTGGAGCGACATGGATCGGACCGAGTGAAACGGATCTAAACCGATGGAGCGGACCGAGTTTGCAAGAAAATACTTGTTTCCTAATGTTAGCTTCGTATTTTAGGAAGACTCCTTAATTAAGTAGGAAAGTAGAATACATAGCTAAAATAGAATCCTAGTCAAAGAAGGATTATTATGTATATATAGGATTGTATCTCCTATTAGAATTAGGACTCTAAAAGTAGTATAAATAGGTGTTTAGGACAATTGTAAAAGAGGAGAGTGAAATAATATAGAAATTATAATCCTACTCCTCTCCACATTTTAACAGTACGGATGTCACGTCTTCAAAGAATGATCATATCGAATTTAACTAAAAATATTCAGTGAAGATTGAATTTAGGATCATCACTCTTTTTGGTTTCTAATATTTGCTGGAGTTAATGAAATTTGTGTAATTAACTAGCTTTTAGTTTTTTATGAAAAGTCTAAAAATAATTCTAGTCTTATACCTTATGTATATGAGCATACTGTGTGATAAAATATATAATTTTTTTTAATAAATGAGAAAAATTGTGAACAATTGTGAAAAAATACACTTATACCTAGGTATAAGAATAATTTAATTATACATTTAGGTATAGAAGCGGATTGTTTAATAAAAATATACTGCCTCCGTCCCGGCAGAAGCGTCGCCATTTTTAGCTCGACACGCAAATTAAGAAAATAGGTGGGAAGAAAAAATATTGTGAGTGTAATTTGAAAATAGGAGAGAGAATTAGTGGAGGAAATAGTGAATTTAAAAAGTGTTGTGAGTGTAGAGGAGAGAGAATTAGTGGAGGGAATAGTGGATGGGATAATAGAATATTAATAAAATATTTCCTTTTTAGGAAAGGTGACGCTTCAAATGGGACGCCATTTTGGGTAAAAAGTGACGCTTCTAGCGGGACAGAGGGAGTATATATATATATATTTATTAATTTTACGAAAATGTGAAAAACTGTAAAAAATAATAATACTCGTATACCTAGGTATAATAGTAATTTTAGTACATTTGCATGAGTTTCTGAAAAATTTTGAATTTAATGTGATCATTTATAAGTTTGTTATATCATCCGGGGTCCTAGTTCCGTAGCTCTAAACTATATTAGCTCAGTTATAATTTGTAGGAGTACTTATTTTGATGGATTTTTTTCACTCGATGCACTTGGAATATTATTTCTATATTTTCTCACTCATCAGACTATCATTGTAAATCCGTCCTAAGTCTTGTTAAAAACGCATTTTTTTATCGCTTAAAAAACGAGTTGAATGCATATTTTTCTTGTAAATGTCGGTGTTAATGTTATAAATTAGTAGTCATTCATCTAAAGTTTTATATACATTTATATGAGCACTTATGAATATTCAAAATGATATTTTTATCACTTATTAATAAAGTGCCAATGTGTGTATTAAATAATGTAAGTGTACTGTGTGAAGAAAGTGATACCGGTAATTTAAAAATAGTGCTAGTTTTAGTATAAAAAAGAGTATCAGAGTGTGTGTTAAGGAGTGTTAGTTCTAGTGTTAAAGAGTGTAAATGGTAGTGATAATGAGCCCCAATATGTTTTTAAAAAGTCTGACTATTTACAAAAATATTATCAGATGTTTTAAATAAAATTCATGTTATTTATTAAAATGTCACCTGATGTTTTTTAAAAAATCAGCTATTTACAAAATTTTCAACGCATGAAAACCTATTAATTTAATATCTTAAAAATGCATTTTTTTTTCTCTCAACTTTTTCCACCCAAATAAAATAATAAAATCAATATACCGTTATATAAAGATATTGCCCATTCAAGCATGACCATTATCCATAAATAATCTATAACTATATAATGAGTCCAAAATGATCAACTCGTATGACTCAGTCAAGGGAGGGTCGTTCGGACCCTGAGCCGTCAGGGAGAGTCGTTCGGACCATCGGACCCTGAGCGTTCATGAGCCCCTTCGACACGCCTTTACTTTCCCCGGGGGAACCCAACCGGTGAATGTTGATGAAATCCGACTGCCAGAATCGAACTGGGCATTGGCGGATTTGGTCAATACGAAATAGATGACGATCAAATGAAAGAAGCTCAGCGCGGATGTTAACTTGCTTTATCGTTTGCTTCGCTCAAGTGCAAAAAGCACACTTACTAAAAAAAAAGGGGCGATTTCGCTCCAAAACCTGGCACCAAATATAGCATTTTTCATTTATGGAGTTGTAACATTTTGCAGATTTCAAGTAAAAACAAAAAATGAAAAAAGAATATCATTAAAGAATAAGCTCCCAAATTATTACAAACCAACCTGTTAAATAGCAACTCAACTACTCTCTTGAAAATGAAAAGTGAAATACTTACGGTCTCGCCTAATAATTTAATTACTTAGTGGAAAACATCACTAAAAAAAAAGAAAATGCACTTTAAAGCTTAGAAATAAAGATTAAAATATTACATATTCTTTTTATTTTCACAATTAAATAATGGAAGTCCTGAGTAAGTGCTTGTATCAGCACACGTAAAAAATGTTAGTAAATTAAAGTAACAAAAAGATAATAAATTTAATATATATATATAAAATGACAGTCCATAAATATCTGAGAATGGGAAGAGTTTTTTTTTTTTTTAATGGCACTTAGCAAACTTTCCAATAATGTTCAATTAAAAATGTCTACAATCCATATGCTAGAGCCCACATATGTACATGCATGAAGCACACTAGCGAAAACATGACACAGAAAGCACATACATTTTGCTAACTACGGAGCATTTTTTATAATTTCTAATCAACTTGATAAATTATCAAAACAAATGAAATAAAAAATGTTTTCCATCCACATCCATCTTAGAGTTCAAAGCTAACACGACATCCTGTAATGGCACATAATATTCAAAATCGTCTTAATGGAGTAGCAGTGGTACAGCTCAACATCATCCCTATCAGTTTCACTAAGTACAGGCCATCTAATTCAAATATCATTTACTAATTACAGATAGAAAAAATCGGAAGATAGTCACATTCTAAACACTACAAGGAAAATCCATTTTAGCTACGGCAAATTCCGTAGCTAAAATGAAGATTCCGTAGCTAAATCGTGTTTAGCTACGAATTTGTTCCGTAGCTATTCCGTGGATGCAGGTTTGTGACTAAATTGGGCGTCGCTATTTTGTAGCTATTTTAGAGACGGATATGTCCGTCTCTAATTTAGAGACAGATATGGCCGTCTCTAAATTAGAGACAGATATATCCGTCTCTAAATTAGAGACAGATATGTCCGTGTCTAAATTAGCTACAGATATGACCGTCTACGAATTAGCGACAGATTTTCCGTCTCTATTTAAATTCTCGTTTTATTTTCGAACCATTTTAGCGATGGATATTTCCGTCGCTAAATTGATAATTTTTTTAAAAAATATATATATATATTTAAAAATATATATTAATATATTTTAAATATATATATATATATATATATATATATATATATATATATATATATATATATGTATATATATATATATATATATTAAAATAGATAAATATATATTTTTAAATATATATTAAATCAGTCCCTTACCTTTTTTTATTTTTAAATAAGTCCCTTAACTTTTATTATTTTCATATCAGTCCCTTAACTTTTATTATTATCAAATCAGTCCCCTAAATTTCTTTTATACTCAAATAGTCCTCACAACTTCCACCACCAATCACCACCGATCACCACCAGCAACCACCGGCGACCACAATCAACCACCGAATCTGAAAAAATACAAATTACCATACTAGGTTTCCAAATTTTTGAATCTTTACAAAATCAACAAAAAAATCAGATCCAAACATTGACGATTGAACACAAACGAAATCAAAACACAAAAATCTGTTCGGATTGAACAGATTTTTGATTTAGATCAACAAAACACAAAATCAACAAAATCTGGGTTTATAAATCTCAACAAAATCAATAAAAATCTCAAGCAAACCCAAACGAAATAAGATCCGGGTTTTGATTTAGATCAAGAGAGAGCGAGAGAGAGAGAGAGTTTACAACCATTGACGATTGAACAGCCATAGCCCTCGCCGGAATTCCTTTGCTTCAAATGCTCTGTTCGGATTGATAATGTCACCGGCCGGAAAATAGAGAGGGAGAGGGAGGCGTATTGTGAGTGACGGAGGGCGAAGGAAATGGAGAAAGAGAGAGAGTGACGGAGGGCGTAAGAGTCTGAAGCTGTGGTGGCGCGGAGGGCGACGGCGGAGACGGTGAGGGAGCTGAGGGAAAAATGAGAGAGAGAGAGAGAAAACGGTGGGTGTGGGTCTCTGTAATTTGAATTGAAACTGAGTAAGAGAGAGAGAGAGAAATGAGGAGAGAAATAGGAGAGGGAGGGATTGT
Organism: Adenophora triphylla var. japonica; assembly: GCA_022495995.1. Classification (NCBI taxonomy): domain Eukaryota; kingdom Viridiplantae; phylum Streptophyta; class Magnoliopsida; order Asterales; family Campanulaceae; genus Adenophora; species Adenophora triphylla. The sequence continues at coordinate 1,303,704 of JAFEMH010000004.1, forward strand.
TTTTGTTTAAAACATTTTGGGCCGTTTGATTTAAGGTAATGAAAGGTCGGATCTTGCTTTGGCCACAATCCGCGTGAAAATTTGAAATCCAATCAAACAACGCCACATCACGTACTTATATATATTTCACACTATATTATACACTAACTAAATTATTTATGTCTAATATTAAGAATAATAATATTTATTATTAATAATATTTATTATTAATAGTATTTATTATTAATAATATTTATTAATAAATTATTAATTATATAATTAATTAATATTAATATTAATTTTATAATCAGTAATAATATTAATAATAGTATTAATAATAATTAGAAATTTTTATTATTTTTTATTGAATAGAAAAAAAATATTTTAGATTTTTTTTATTACTGAAATTTACAAAAAGTTATCTAAAATATTAACATGCTTTTATTTGATTTACCCAAAATTTTAGTTATAGTAATATGCCTAATATCAAGAATAATAACATTATCATATAATTAGTAATAATACTTAATAATAAGACTAATAATGATGTTATTGTTAATTATTCAATTATATAATTGAATATATTAATAATTATTATTATATAATTAATAATAATATTAATAATAACTAGTAATAATACATAACATCAAAAATAATAATGTTATTAATTAATAATAATATTCATTAATTTAATTATTTTAAATTTATTAATAATAATTTAATAATTTAAACTTTTAAGAAATATTAATATACCTAAGTAATAATTGATATTAATAAATTATAAAAAAATACTTATTAACAATAACAATAATTTAATCTGTAATTATTTTAAATGACATTTAAAGTGTTTTTCATCTTTATGACTTTCCTCAAAATCCAAATGAAAATTGAGTTACAAAATGTGCCATTATTTAGGGTTTTAAGGAATGTGTCCCGATCTTGTGAAAATGGTATACGACTACCTCGTTTATTTTTTTTTTAATTTTTTTCTACATTCTAAGTGACATTCAAAGTGTTTTTCATCTTTATGAATTTCCTCAAAATCCAAATGGAAATTGAGTTTCAAATATGTGCCATTATTTAGGGTTTTAAGGAATGTGTCCCGATCTTGTGAAAATGGTATACGGCTACCTCATTTACTTTTTTTTATTTTTTTCTACATTCTAAATGACATTTAAAGTGTTTTTCATCTTTATAACTTTCCTCAAAATCCAAATGGAAATTGAGTTACAAATATGTGTCATTATTTAGGGTTTTAAGGAATGTGTCCCGATCTTGTGAAAATGGTATACGGCTACCTCGTTTATTTTTTTTTATTTTTTTCTACATTCTAAATGACATTTAAAGTGTTTTTCATCTTTATAACTTTCCTCAAAATCCAAATGGAAATTGAGTTACAAATATGTGCCATTATTTAGGATTTTAAGAAATGTGTCCCGATCTTGTGAAAATGGTATACAGCTACCTCGTTTATTTTTTTTTTAATTTTTTTCTACATTCTAAATGACATATAAAGTGTTTTTAATCTTTATGACTTTCCTCAAAATCCAAATGGATAAGGGTATAGGGTTTAAGGTTTAGGGTTTAGGGCTCAGAGTTAGGGGTATAGGGTTTAGGGTATAGGGTTTAGGGTTTAGGGTTTAGGGGTTAGGGGTTCGGGTTTAGGGGTTAGGGGTTAGGGTTTAGGGTTTAGGGGTTAGAGTATAGGGTTTAGGGTTTAGGGGTTAGGGTATAGGGTTTAGGGTTTAGGGTTTAGGGTTTAGGGTTTAGGGGTTAGGGGTTAGGGTTTAGGGTTTAGGGGTTAGGGTATAGGGTTTAGGGTTTAGGGTATAGGGTTTAGGGTTTAGGGTATAGGATTTAGGGTTTAGGGGTTAGGGTATAGGGTTTAGGGTTTAGTGCTTAGGGTTTAAGGTTTAGGGGTTAGGGTATAGGGTTTAGGGGTTAGGGTATAGGATTTAGAGTTTAGGGTTTAGGGTTTAGGATATAGGGTATAGGATTTAGGGTTTAGGAGTTAGGGTATAGGGTTTAGGGTTTAGGGTATAGGGTTTAGGGGTTAGGGGTTAGGGTTTAGGGTTTAGGGTATAGGGTATAGGATTTAGGGTTTAAACCCCAAACCCTATACCTTGAACCCTATACCCTAAACCCTAAACCCTATACCCTACCCTAAACCCTAAACCCTATTCACTATACCCTAACCCCTAAACCCTAACCCCTAAACCCTAAACCCTAAACCCTAAACCCTATACACTATACCCTAAACCCTATACACTATACCCTATTCACTGGGGTGGATTTCAAGAGATGGCAACAAAAGATGCTATTCTACTTGACCACCCTAAGCTTGCACCGCTTCTTAAAGGAAGATCCTCCGGCGGTGGCAAATAGTTATCCCAACCCTCAAAGGCTTATGGCCAAGGAGGCTTGGGCTCATGATAATTTCTTGTGTAAGAATTACATCCTAAACGGACTCGACAATGCACTATACAATGTGTATAGTAACGTCGAGATAGCCAAGGCGTTGTGGGACACCTTGGAAAGGAAGTACAAGATAGAAGACGCCGGGTCAAAGAAATTTGTCGTCGGTAAGTATCTTGACTTCAAGATGGTCGATTCCAAATCGGTAACAACTAAAGTGGATGAGTTCCAACTCATTCTACATGGGCTTGATGCCGAGGGGATGATCATGAATGATCCATTCAAGGTGGCATCAATCATTGAAAAGTTGCCGCCTTCATGGAAGGACTTCAAGAACTATCTCAAGCATAAACGCAAGGAGATGTCCTTGGAAGACATAGTTGTTCGTCTTCAAATTGAAGAGAACAATAGAAACAACGAGGCCAAGGATGCTAAGGGCAAGATGGAGGCTAAGGTCAATCTCGCCGAGGCTAGCACAAGTGGCACAAAGAGAAAGCATTCCGGAATTGCCGGGAATGCTAAGAAAGGAAAGAATAAGGGCCCTACAACTAAGAAGTTCAAGGGGACTTGCTATAATTGTGGCAAACCGGGCCACTTAGCAAAGGACTGTCGTCTCTCGAAGAAAGAGGCAAATAATGTTGACCACATGGACCAAGACTTTGCAGCGGTGGTCTTCGAGGCTAACGTTGCAAACTTGGATGATAATCCAAAAGCTTGGTGGATAGATACCGGTGCTACCTGCCACATTTGTGCTAATAAGGAGAGTTTCTCCTCCTATACTCCCATCTCCGGAAGGAAGCTCTACATGGGAAATTCAGCGACCTTCGATGTTCAAGGCATTGGAAACGTGATATTGAAGATGACTTCCGAAAAAGAAGTAACCTTGTTGGATGTGCTGCATGTTCCAGACATCCGTAAAAATTTAGTTTCCGGCGCTTTGCTTAGTAAGGCCGGATTTAGACTTGTATTTGAATCAGACAAATTTGTAATAACTAAGAATGGTTTGTTCCTTGGAAAGGGCTACCTCGAGGAGGGCCTTTTCAAGATGAATGTAATGAATATCGTCCGCCATAGTGCGAAGAATAAAAGTGTTGTTTCTTATGTTTACTTGTCAGAAAGTTCTAATTTATGGCATGATAAATTAGGACATGTAAACCTCGACACCATTAAGAAATTAGCGAAACAAGATTTAATCCAAATGACTAAATCCGACTCGACTAATAGGTGCGAAGTTTGCGTTGAGGCAAAAATGACGAAATCGCCATTTAATGCAATAAAAAGAAACACAACTCCTCTTGAATTAATTCACACCGATATACGTGATTTAAAACTTGTGCAAACTCGAGGAGGTAAAAAGTACTTCATTACATTTATAGATGATTGCACAAAGTATTGCTATGTTTATCTCTTAAGAAGTAAAGATGAAGCCTTAGGGGCTTTTGAGACTTATAAGAAAGAAGTTGAAAATAACCTTAACTTGAAGATTAAGAAAATTAGAAGCGATAGAGGTGGAGAATATGAAGCACCGTTTGAAGGACTATGTTGGGAATCCGGCATAATTCATCAAACAACGGCTCCATATACCCCTCAATCTAACGGAGTTGCTGAACGCAAAAACCGTACTCTCAAGGAGATGATGAACGCGCTTTTAATAAGTTCAGGCTTACCCGACAACTTGTGGGGGGAAGCCATACTCACTTCTAATTATGTTCTTAATAAAATACCCAAGAAAGGTATTGATAAAACGCCCTATGAATTATGGCATAATCGTAGACCATGTTATAAATACCTTAAAGTGTGGGGGTGTTTGGCCAAGGTTGAAGTACCTAAGCCGAAACAAGTCAAGATTGGTCCAAAGACCATTGACTGTGTTTTTATTGGATATGCCAATAATAGTAGTGCCTATCGTTTTATAGTGCATAAATCGGACATTCCTGATATGTATATAGGAACTACTATAGAATCAAGGAATGCGGTATTCCTTGAAAACATCTTTCCGGCTAAGGACAGGAAAGATATAGGTTCTAATAAGAGAACATATGAGTCTACAACCAGTCCTTCTCAAATAGAAGATGAAGAACCGAGACGTAGCAAAAGGGCAAGAGTGGAAAAGTCTTTTGGTCCTGATTTTCTATCTTACATGTTAGAAAACGAACCAGCCACTGTTAAAGAAGCTTTATCTGGTCCGGATAGTTCGTTCTGGAAAGAGGCTATTAACAGTGAAATAGAATCCATAATGCTCAACAATACTTGGGAATTAGTTGATCTCCCTCCAGGTTGCAAACCATTAGGTTGCAAATGGATCCTTAAAAGGAAGTATAAGTCAGATGGATCAATCGATAAGTACAAAGCTAGGCTAGTTGCCAAAGGCTTTAGACAGAAAGAGGGATATGATTTCTTCGATACATACTCCCTGTCACAAGGATCACATCTATTCGTGTTCTCATAGATATTGCAACAGTGCATAATCTTGAGATACACCAAATGGATGTGAAGACTGCTTTCCCAAATGGAGAACTTGATGAAGAAATTTACATGGAACAACCCGAAGGGTTCGCAGTTCCTGGTAAAGAAAGAAAGGTGTGTAAACTCGTAAAGTCCTTGTATGGACTAAAACAAGCACCTAAACAATGGCATGAGAAGTTCGATAGAACCATGTTGTCGAATGGATTCAAGATTAACGAATGTGACAAATGTGTCTACATTAAAGGAACATCCGAATCATTCGTTATCGTTTGTCTTTATGTAGACGATATGCTCATAATGGGAAATAGTCATGATTTGATCATGAATACCAAAGGCATGTTAAAGAAGAACTTTGACATGAAAGACATGGGATTAGCTAATGTAATATTAGGGATAAAGATCTCTAGAACATCTGAAGGATTAGTTCTTTCACAATCCCATTACCTAGAGAATGTTTTTAGGAAATTCAATGTCTTTGATGACCCTCGACACCGGTAGACTTGGCTCTACATTTAGCCAAGAACAAAGGGGAACCAGTTTCTCAACTGGAATATGCAAGAATAATTGGTAGTCTGATGTACTTAACGAATTGTACACATCTAGACATTGCATATTCAATGAGGAAACTAAGTAGGTTCACAAGTAATCCTAGTACTGATCATTGGAAAGCACTAATGAGAGTACTAAGATATTTAAGGTATACATTAAACCATGGGATACTTTACAAGAAATATCCAGCAGTATTGGAAGGATACTGTGATGAAAATTGGATATCGGACACGAAAGTCTCTAAGTCCAAGAGTGGATATGTATTCACAATAGGTGGAGGAGCAGTGTCATGGAAATCCTCCAAACAGACATGTATAGCCAGATCCACGATGGAGTCTGAGTTTATCGCTTTAGATAAAGCTGGGGAAGAAGCAGAATGGCTTAAGAACTTCCTGGAGGATATTCCTTGTTGGAGCAAACCTGTGCCTACTGTACTAATACATTGTGATAGTCAATCAGCAATTGGAAGGGCACATAATAGTAGGTACAATGGTAAGTCTAGACATATTCGTCGTAGACACAATACCATTAAACAGTTGATCAAGAATGGCGTTATCACTATTGGTTATGTAAAGTCATGTGATAACTTAGCGGATCCGTTTACCAAAGGTATAATTTGAGATCAACTGTATAAACTGTTAAGGGGAATGGGTTTAAAACCCACAACAAAGGACTTATAGCGGACACTCAACCTTGAGAAATGGAAATCCCAGGCCCTTGGTTCAATGAGACAACCAAGTTATAAAGTTCTAGTAGAGTTACTTGGAAACAACAACTCGGTTTATTAACCTGGAGATGTTGAATACTCATTCCCAGAACATCCAAGTACAAGCATATGCAGCAGTGGTAAGGATAAGTTGAGAAAACTTTTAATGATTTCTATACCTATGGGTGGAGTAGTGCATGATACTCCTTATAGTGAGAATCACCTATATAACCGAGAGGTAATTTGGCTGCCTCTAACTGAACGCTTATGAATGAGATACGGTCCAGGGCCAAAATGGACAAAACGTGAGAACAACAATTGTTAGAGCTGTTATTATGTGAGTATTATCGTCTTGGTATACATCCGACAGTCACTGGTTCAAAGCGACTCGCTTCCAAATGGCTAGTATATCCGATAATATTTCACTAGGAAGGATTCAAGGCCACAAGCTATCTATCCCGATGTAATAATAGTTCGCCGGAACTTTGGACGAAATTGCATTCATGCATTAATTGTCATTCATGTAGGGGATTGTTGGAAATGGGTAACAGAAAGTTAAGCTTAACTTAACGTTGATCTAGGTTTCTAACGAAAGTTCGTTATTTGTTAACGAAACTTGTTACAAATGGTAATCTACATTTGTTTTAGATTATATCATTCATTTATTGTCTCAAAATCATTTCCGGGTGAATGAGAAATTAATGACTAGTAACTTAACGAAAGTTAAATTAAAGGGTTAAAAGTTAACTTGGGTCAGTCCAAATTAACTTGAATCGAAACTGTTCCAAAAGGCACGTCACCGGGTTTGAGCGCGGTCGCGCCATTGCCTAGGGAGGCCGCGCTGAATTTCAGTGAATTTTGGCCTGGTTCTCGTCAGGCTAGCGCGGTCGCGCTAAAGGCCAGGGCGGCCGCGCTCGTACGCAGATTCTTAACAGTTTTAGCGCCTTTTGGTGGGAAAATTCATGAACCCTTTAACTTTCTTTAAATAGTTTCCCTCCGAATTTCAATTACATACATACAGATTTTGAGTCTTCCTAAACCCTCTTGAGTTAGTCTAATCAAGTCAATTCATTTGCATCTTGTTGCATACCTCCTTCAAAGTCCAAGTTTCAAACTTTGTGTTGTTCGTTAGAACAATCAATTTGGAGTGCTCCTATTGATTGTTTATAAAGTCGTTTTATCTTACGAGAGTTTTGTTATTTAACCGTAAGCACCGGTGCGGGACAAATAACTCTTACGGAGATTGTATACAATACAAGACTCGACTTGTGTCCTAGTTTTCCAATCTCCGTTAAATTCTCCATCAGTTTTCCAGTTAAGTTCTTGAGAAGCCATACCTAAAATTCCAACAGGAGTCCCTCTTTTCGTGGATGTTGAAATCAGTCATAGGGCGAAATGGGGCTTGTGGACAATGCATGAACTGTTGTTTTCAGGGGTTTACGCTTACATCTTATTTGTGCATTACTCAAAGTGGAGAGATAAGCTGCCACGCGAGTCTTATCTCATTTGCAGGTTGTACAATATCATGATCATCGGCTATCACTCCCTTTATCTTCCTCTCCTATATGCAACTTTTCTATCAGATTTTTTCCAGGTGATCATTCTTATTGTCATGTAAATACTAGTAACATTCCAACTTCCAGTTTTTTTTTTTGGAGGATTGTTTTCAGTTTGTCGTAATGAATGAAACTTTTAGTTTAAATTTATTTATAAAATAAAAATAAAAATTGTTGTGATGTTTTCAGGAGGAAGAGTTGCTTCTTGACAATGCGTATTACTCTGAAATGAGGGATGCTGGGTTTTTTGACAGTGACTGGGAGGAGTAAGCTCTATTATACTAGATGATACGAAATGAACATCTTCTCCTTGATAAATTACGTTTATACATGATCATAGTGTATATTTGTACTGCAAACATGCATAACACGGGTAGTATTGGTCGACTCCATTTTCTATTTGTTAAAATTGTATATAGATCGTGTAACAACTCAAGAACCATATAGGGTGTATTGGATACTCGGCTATATATTGACATTGTGTACATACTTGGTTCTTCATATTCAACATACTTGAGTTTCAACAGTCTATATGGCTTTTGAACTCAAAAATCCGAAAACGAAGAGCTTTGTTATTCACACCCGCAAAAATTCAATCTATACTCATATGTATGGTTAAGGTATTTTTACAGTACAACATTTTAATGCATGATATGGGTATACTCATAAATTTTACGGGTGTGAATATCAACACTCAACAAGAACCAAATGTTGAGAATGTTTTCAAGTCAGAACCATAGTTTTAGCTAAAAGTTTGGACTGGGTTGATTGATACATGATTCAGAATATTGTTAGGGACAGTTTAAAAAACTCTGGTGGTCAGATGCTCTGGAGCTAAGGATTACAAGGCTTTTCTTGTTGGAAGAGATACACCATGCAACAATATCCATATGAAAACAATAAAAGGCAAGAACACGAGATTTGTTCACTCGATTCATCCCACAAAGGAACTACATCCGGGGGCACTATCAAAATAGGATATTTAACAATATCAAATCTGTTGTATTAAAATCAAAGCCCATGATCTCCCTACGAAATCATCCACTCTATGTAAACACACACCATCTAGATATAAATTAGGTCATCCACGGAATGTCCCTAAGGGACCTTAAAGACCTACTATGCCTTTGACTCTCTTTGTGGATCTCACAAATTTTCTCTGACTAATTTTCCTAGCAAACAATAATATTGACTGCCACTTGGTTTATATAGGATCCTAGGAACAAACCCAGGAATTCAGCTGGCCTGTTTCATGGGCTGCCCATGGTTTCAACCATGCCCGTGATTCATGTTGTCCGAGTCTCCAACACTCATCAGCCGGCTTCATGGCTGCTCATGGTTTCAACCATGGGCATGATTCTTCTATTTCATAATTTCTTCCTTCTTTCTTTCAAGTTTACCCTTTGTCTCCATTTCCTAACAATCTCCTACCTGGAGACAAATCAACTCCCATGACTACCTCCGTCAAACTCCCACCCGAGAATGACATCCAATCAGTGTTGTCAATTCCTTTTGCAATTGCACTAAGCCACCAATACTAATTGAAGTGAACGAGTCTTCAATGTGTTGCCCAGATTCCTTGCATTGAGTCTTCACCCCGTGATCCTCCTGCAACCATCCCGCTTCGTCTTCTAGTACCCACTTATGAATAATCTGATACCAATTTTTGAGACAGTTATGCATGCATTACCTTGACTGTTAAATTAATTTCCAAATGACTATCATATATATATGTATGTATAAACACGCAAATTGGAGAAATGAGAAGTAAAGCGAATGAGAATAAACAAAATTTTTAGTTTCCAGAAAGATCATAAAATTGTAACACTCTTATTGTATATAAATCACCAACTTTATAGTACAAGAAAATAGACTCGTAGGTATATTTGAGCAAGGACTAAATATATGAGCCAACAATCATAGTGTCATTCTCGAACCAGATATAACTCATGCTATGCCATGGAATCAATCTTAGACATGCTTGTAAGATGCTTATAAAGATGATGCATTGTTGGCCTTGCTTGTGGATTCGCATTTAAACAGTCCCTTGCCATTATTAGAACGTGATGCAGTTCAACAAGCACCTCAAACAACCCACGCAGTTGTGACCCAAGCAGCAAGCACAGCAGGCAAACCAAGGATCTGCAAGCCAGGCGGGCGCCCTACCAGTGATCAAGCGGGCGCCTCAGCTGAAGGGAATGAGGGCCAACCTTCTGCACTTGAGGCGGGCGCTCCACACCATGCCAGGCGGCTGCTTCGTCTGCTGATGGATTGACGGGAGTTGAGGCTGGCGCCTCATACAATTGGGGCGGGCGCCTCAATGATCGGTGCTACTTCCTTATTTATGAAATTGCTGTTTCCTTATTCCGTAGTTGGTGTTTTCTTTTAAACTTTTAAGTAGGGTTATTTTGGTCTTTCGTTGCTAGTTCTTTTTAGGGTTTTCTTAGAGTATTTAAACATGTTTAGTTGTATCAATTGGTATCAGTTTCCTGGTTGAATTGATGACTGAACGAAGGCGTGGTCATGGTGTTCATGACCTATATGAAATCAAGAAGGACGAACTGCGAAGAAAGATTCAAGATCTCAAACTCCGTTTGTTGCGTTCCGAGATTCGAGAACTCAAAAGATACTTTGATCGGGTGGAGGGTCGACGAATCCAACGACAACTAGCGCAGTTGGAGAACTCGGATTCAGACGTATCGTCTGATGAAGAGGGTGTAGCGGTGACCAATCCCTCCGCTAGGGATCACGAACTTGGTGACAGGACGTGGACATATCCTTCTAGGGTTATCGGCGACATGAAGACCGAGATTCCGGAGTTCGAAAGTGAGTCACAGCCTGAAAAGTTTGTTGATTGGTCTATACCACCGGTGTTTGACAAGTGTGATTGCGAGATTTGTCATGTTGTGACAACTCACGTAATGGACGACGCGGAACACCTAATACGGCTGCAACCTGGGTGGACGGACGTCAGCCTGGGAGACCGGAAGGAAGTCACGGCCGAGCCCCTGAGCTTGAGGCGGGCGCCTCATTGGAGGCCAGGCGGGCGCCTCGTTAACGAGAGGCAAGGTGCGATGTTTGGTACACACGTTGATTTGGTATGGCATTCTGAAACCATGTTTTTTCCTCCGTATGAAGATCCGTTTGACAGGTATATCCCACGTTCTTCGGTTCGATACATCATCCAGAAGTTGCTTAGTGAGTTCTTTGTATCGTTCCAATGGTGTGATTGGATGGATGTCGGGTTGAAAGGAATGAAGTATACAATTCTTCGTCGTTTAAAAGATAAATTTCGAGCAACCTTTCCCGTTACGACACTCAAAATTCGTGGACGAATTTTTTCTAAGGAGGGGAGGATGATACAATATGGTATGATATGGGCCATCCGAAGGCAATCTTGAATGACAAGCTTGGGCTGTTTCCTTTTCTTATTTCATTGTTTTCCTTATTTCATTGCTAGTATTTTTGGACTATTATTTTACTGATATTCTGAGTTATTTTAATTAGGTTTATTTTGGTAGTGTTCTAGAATAATCTTAGGAGTAGTATAAATAAGAAGCTAGGGTCATTGTAATCGGGGACTTTTTGATTTATGATTTATGAAAATAGATTGCTGTGAGCAACTATCATTGAGGGTTTAAATCCCGTCTTGTTTTCTTAAATTCCGTTCAGTCATTCCTCTCATTCTCATATAACCTCTCTTCTGTATCATAATTGGTTATCAGATAGTTGCAAGAACGTTAAGCTTTTCAAACTCTCAAATGTTGATGGAATAATACCTGTTAATGAGTTGTACTGAATCTCTAATGCCATAAGAGTTGAGAGATTTCCCAATCCGGGAGGAATGGAACCAGAAAGATAATTATCATACAATAAGAGATTACTTTGGGAACCTAGATTAGCCAATGATGTAGGGATTTGACCCGTGAGCCTATTCACGCAAAGCTCTAGGATTTCAAGTGATCTCAATTTCCCAAGTTCAGAGGGAACTGAACCAGATAATTGATTATCGGATAGTTGCAAGAATGTTAAGCTTTTCAAACTCTCAAAAGTTGATGGAATAATACCTGTTAATGAGTTGTTGGAAATATCTAAATCTGCAAGAGTTGAGAGATTTCCCAATCCGGGAGGAATGGACCCAGAAAGATAATTATCATACAATAAGAGAATACTTAGGGAACCTAGATTAGCCAATGATGTAGGGATTTGACCTGTGAGTCTATTGCCATTCAAAAAAAGATCACTTAGGGAACTTAAATAACCCAATGATGTAGGGATTGCACCCGAGAGACTGTTCATGTAAAGAATTAGAAACTGGAGTGATTTCATGTTGCCAATTGTAGAGGGAATGGAACCAGATAAATGATTCTGGTTGAGAAACAAGCGAGTCAAGTTTTTCAAGTTCCCGAAAGTTGATGGAATAGTACCTGTTAGAGAGTTGTTGCTGAAATCAAGTTTCTCGAGATGATAGAGATTTCCCAAAGATGAAGGGATTTGACCCAAAAGATTGTTATCTCTAAGGATGAGAATACGTAGTGAGCTTAAGCTACCTAAAGATGAAGGGATTTGACCTGAAAAACTGTTTTCATAAAGGCGGAGCCCTTGAAGGGATTTTAACATCCCTACTTCAGGAGGTATTGTGCCCGAAAATTCATTTTCAGAGAAGTTAAGAAAGACGAGATTGGAGAGGTGAGTTATCTCAGGCCCAGGGATGCTACCAAAAAGCTCATTTGTGCCAAGATGAAAGTGAGTAAGATTGGGGAAAGATGAGAAAGAGAAATGGTCAAGTGTACCTTTCAGGCTCGACATATTTAGTTCCAATCCGGTCACACTCCCATCAGTATTGCACGAAACTCCGTACCATGTACATGGAATATTCAGCGCACTTTTATTTGCTTTGGTATAAAAATTGGTGGGAGATGATGGAAGAGCCCATGAAGATAGGAGGGGAGCGTTGTAGCTTTCAAGGCTGGCTTTCCATTTCAAGAGAGCATTTGCTTCTTGGGAAGAAGCAGACACCACAAGGGAACAAGTCAAGAATGTTAAAAGGGAAAGAAAGAAAAGCTTTTCCATGGCTACCATTAAATAAATGGTTCTGTTTTTGGTGTACAAAACTAATGGTTCCAATTGAGATCATTTATAGTCTGCAAAAATGTTTATGCGTTTAGAGTACTGCAAAGACTTTGAAGAATAGTAGTGAGTCAACTTCATTGGGGAAGACTTGGAAGTCTATGAAGATTATGCTTATGGTTCCCCAGCTACATAAGAAAATGGAAGTATCACCAAGGGAATAATCAACAAAAAGCATTTAAATCAAACTATTGAAGGAAAATGGGGACCATAAGGAAATGAGGAGAGATTTAGTCTTCTTGATGATACAACTGTCTGAAAGACTGGAGGGAACTGTAGTATTCCAGCTTCTTCTAGAAATGTTGAATTTCAAATGGGAACTCCATTAATGGAAGACGGCACCGTCCATGAAAAATCTCTCCTCATTTCCTTATGGTCCCCAAAGCAGATTACAAACTTGCTGGAAATTTGGTTTTGGAAACTTGTTGGAAATTTGGTTTTAGAAAACTTGTTGGAAAATTTGGTTTTGGAAAATAGGTGTTTGACAAACTTGTGAATGAGAAATTAATACTAAGTTGCATAATTGTAATCTACAATTTAAGTAGATTAAAATGATATATATTTTTTTTCTCAAAACCAATTTTGGGTGAATGAGAAATTAGTATTGAAAGTATGCTGAGTGCGTCTGCTGAGAAACGCGTTTCTACATAACTATGGAGAAACGTGTTTTTCATAGCCAGAAGCTTTACATTTGATAACCAGAAAAAAAAAACCCAAGGCCAAGACCAAAAGCTTCTGGATATCCAGAAGCTTTGCATTTGATAGCCAGAAGCTTTGCAGTTGATATCCAGAAGCTTTGTATTTGATAGCGAAGGATGTGAAATGTATATCCGAAGCGTAGGTGCATATCCAGAAAACTGTTAGGTGCATATCCAGAAATGTGTTAGGGCATATCCAGAAATTGCTATTGAAGGTTTCTGGATATACAGAAACCTTCAAATGTATATCCAGAAACATTTTGAAGGTTTCTGGATATTCATTTGAAGGTTTCTGGATATCACTTTCATAGGTTTCTGGCTATCTAGCTCATTGTCGCGCGACATGTCGGGACCCGTTTCTCCATAACTTATGGAGAAACGCGTTTCTCCCTAGATTTTGTGAAGTATGCTACTTGGTGTTGTAAGTTGAAGAGTTTAATTGATAAATAAAGGACATTTTTGGTTTCAAAAGACACCAAATTATGTGAAAGATGTGTTGGATCAATAGATTAATATGTTTTATTAACATATTATCACTTTTGAGCCCTAAAACCTAACTTTGTTAGTCTTCCGTTAGAAAAAAATAGCGAAAAGACATGTCTATATGTTATATTTAACGAAAAGACATGACTTTCTGTTAGAAATTTAACTATAGTTTATGCAAATTTCCTGACCGTTAATTATATGTTTTGGTTTATTAATATGATATTTGTCATTTCGTTAAATTCAAGAAAGCCATTAATTCATTGTTATATGATAATAATTTTTTTCATAACAAAACTTGCTACAAGGCAGTGATATTTATCCCTTCAATTATTGTTTTAGGAGAATTCAAGTAAAATTTTGCTTACTCCCCCCCCCCCTTTATATCCGGTCTTAAAATAATAATCACATATCTAAATAAGTAAATAATCATATTGCAATTTTACCATAGTACAAACATTGCGCAAAGACTATTATATGCTTTTGTTTGTAGTACTGTTTGTGTAAAATAAATTTTACATTTTTTTATAACATTTCAGTTCTGCAAAACAAAGAAAAGACCTGCAGCTGAATCCGACCTCTGCGAGGTCAACGGCTACTTCATTTCGAAGGCTCAACTCTTTTGGTTAACGTTTGGGCCATTGCACGTAACCCAAATGCATGGGCAGACCCACTTGAGTTTCAGCCCGGACGGTTCTTACCGGGTGGCGAAAAGGCTAACGCTGATGTTAATGGGAATGATTTTGATGTGATAGCATTTTGTGCGGGCCGGATAATTTGTGCGGGGTTAAGCCTTGGGCTAAGGACGTCCAGTTGATTACCGCGACTTTGTTCCGTTCATTTGATTGGGAGTTGGCTAATGGAAGAAGGGTATGGGTTGACTCTTCAATGGGATAAACCATAGACAAGAGAATGATCAACATTCAACACCACATACATAATTAAGTAGTGTAATTGTTCTATTAAGTAACCTAATTAAATTAAAAGAAACTATTTTAAAAAAAAATTGCAATTACAAGAAACACACAAGTTACCGTTTAAAATTCTATCTTAGATACAAATTATACAATATTAGTATTTTTAAGTTTTAATAAAATATTAAAGATATTAATTCTTAAAATAATATGAAAATAATTATTTTTTATAACTTTTTGGTTAAGTTCAATCAAATAGTAATATATATCTATTTATATAAGGGTTGAAGTGCATAGATCACTTCAACAAGCACAATTTTCCTCCAAAATATGGATGGTTCTAGAATATTGGTTTTGCTTCGAATCAAATAATCAAGAAAACAATTAATTGTTTTTAAATTAACCTAAGTACCTTTTTCCCTCCCCTATCAATTAAATGCAAATGAAGTATTACTTTTTTTTTTTTTATATTAGTTTTGCTTCAAATCAACTAATTAAGAAAACAATTAATTGTCTTTGAATTAACCTAATTACCCTTTCCCATCCCTATTAATTAAATGAAATGAAGTATAACTTCTTTCTCTTAGTCACTATACATAAACCCTTTTTTCACAAATTCATAAATATCATTGCTTCGCAAACTCTTAGGGCTCGTTTGGTTGTAGGATAAGAATAAGCATTATTATTAGTGAGGGGATTATTAAGCCCCTCATTATTAGTTATGGTACTAATAATACTAGTTTTAGGGAGAAGATGGCGTTCGATAGGAATGGGATTAACATGCCCATATCATATTTAATACAAATGACACTATTCATTTTTCAACTATACCCCTAATTGAACTTAACATCGCTCGAGCAACCTACCTTTTTTGTTGTTCTCAATCATGAACAAGTAATTGTTGGAAATCATAAAAATTTCACCCAAGTGTGAAAAAAATCTTGTTTGAACTAATCCCTGAAATGCCAATTTAAAATTTCGATAAGATTTTGTCTTCGAAAGATTGAGACGTTTCTTTCATTGATGAAGAAGAACAAGAACTCTACAGAGAGAGAGAGAGAGAGAGAGAGAGAGAGAGAGAGAGAGAGAGAGAGAGAGAGAGAGAGAGAGAGAGAGTGCAATGGATTCTAGGGTTCAATAAGGAAGGTCATAATAGAGATAAACCTTGTAGTCAAATTATCCGGTTCGATAGGATAAATAATACCACCATTTAGCCAGAATTATTAGTGAAGGGATAAAGTCCTAATCCCATTGTTTCGGATAATTAATACTAGTGCCATATTATCGACCAAACACATGACAATTATTTTTAGTTATCTCGATCATTGTTATCCGACGCTTATACTTCCTACCAAACAGCCCCTTAGTTTTGCGAATAAAAATGGAATATGAAAAAAGAATGGTAAAAATACATTAAGGAACATATTTTGGGACAAAAGAGATAATTTATCTTTGAATAAGAAAGTAGTTTATTTTGAAATGTGGGTAATACAAAGAATTGTCTTTTTTTTTTAAAGGCATATGAAAATTCCCAAACCAACAATTATTTTGGACATTGAATACATTCATTTAATAAAATGATATTTTTGACTTAATATAAATTTTTAAATTCTATCTTGGATACAAATTGTAAAATGTTATTATTTTTAAGTTCTAAAATAATATAAAAGATATTTTATTCTTAAAATAATATATAAATAATTAATGTTTTATAACTTTTTGGTTAAAGTTCAATCATAGAGTAATTTTAGTTTTTTTTTTAAATCTTAATTAGTTATACATATATGATTTTTTTTTTGTTTCAAAACAAACAAACAAACAAACATATATGTGAAACTAATTAAGTTTTTTTTTTATATAAAAAAATAGTTATTGATTATGTATAACCATGATATTTAGATATTTTATTCATTTTTTTCTCAAATGTAGAGTGTCTTTTATATGAAAATAGTTATGATTATGTTTAGGAATCTAAAATATTATTAAATTAATGTTATTATATATTTTTATTGAAATTTTTGTTTTAAAAATTATATTTTCTTAAAATATTCTTTGTTTTTATAAAAAAAATTCTTTTTCTTCATTAATTTTTTCAAACTAAGTGTTTTTTAGCTTACAATTATAATGTAATTTAAAAAAAAAAATAGGCTTGAAATCTTATTTATCCACTTTTTTTTTTAACACAACTATTGAGTTTATTATTGATAATTTATTTTTCAATTAAAACTCCAAGAAAATAATAAAATAAAAAATTGAGATTTTACTTTTTAGTGTCTTATTATTGAACCATCTTCTTAAAGAGTAATATAGATTTAAGTTTCAACGAGTAATATTTAGGTGAACTTTCACAAATAAAAAAAAATTGGTAAACAAAAAGTATAAGAAAGGATCGTAAAAAATTGTGATAATTGTTTTGCATTAAAAATTTAAGCATAAAATCTAGGGAGAAACGCGTTTCTCCATAAGCTAGGGAGAAACAGGGCCCGACTTGTCACGCGACAATGCAAGTGATATCCAGAAACCATCAAATGAATATCCAGAAACCTTCAAAATGTTTCTGGATATTCATTTGATGGTTTCTGGATATACATTTGAAGGTTTCTGGATATCCAAAAATGTGTTAGGTGCATATCAAGAAATTGTTTATTGAAGGTTTATGGATATCCAAAAACCTTCAAATGTATATCCAGAAACCATCAAATGAATATCCAGAAACATTTTGAAGGTTTCTGGATATTCCAGAAACCTTCAAATGTATATCCAGAAACCATCAAATGAATATCCAGAAATATTTTGAAGGTTTCTGGATATTCATTTGATGGTTTCTGGATATCACTTGTACTGTCGCGCGACAAGTCGGGCCCCGTTTCTCCATAACTTATGGAGAAACGCGTTTCTCCGGAGACCTACTCAAATTTAAGTTGGTTTTTTTTGGGGTTATAAATTGTTTATTTGTTGCTAGAACAATAATTAAATGTTTTTTTTTAACTATTTCAAAATATTTTTCTAAAAAAATCTATTTATATGGATTTTTTCAATTAAAGTATAAGATAATTTTTTTAAAAAAAATAATATTGGTTCGAAAATACGATGTAAGAAATTATAAGATTATCCAAAAAATACTATTTTTAAAAGACATGAATTAATGAAAAAAATGGAGTTGTTGATAATATTAATTACTCAGAAATGAGACAATTATTTCTATTTAATGATAGGCATGCAATTAAAATGAGATAGTTACAATAACTAAATTGATTTAATTCCTGTTATTTGTCAAAGTTGTGCGTTTAACGCACGAGTGTTAGACTAGTTCATTAATAAAACAACGAATAAATTACTCCCTCTGTTTTTTAAAACATTGTCATTTAAAAAGAAAAAATTATTCCAAAAACATTGTCATTTCACGGTATCCAACAACATTTTAGTTATATTTTTCAGATTAATCCTTAGCCTTTATTCACTTGACCTTTAATATTTTTTGACAATGAACTTCAATACACATTAAATACAGAGTGCGTCTGCTGAGAAACGCGTTTCTCCATAACTATGGAGAAACGTGTTTTTCATAGCCAGAAGCTTTACATTTGATAACCAGAAAAAAAAAAACCCAAGGCCAAGACCAAAAGCTTCTGGATATCCAGAAGCTTTGCATTTGATAGCCAGAAAGCTTTGCAGTTGATATCCAGAAGCTTTGTATTTGATAGCCAGAAGGATGTGAAATGTATATCCAGAAACTGTTAGGTGCATATCCGTAAAACCTAGGTGCATATCCAGAAATGTGTTAGGGCATATCCAGAAATTGCTATTGAAGGTTTCTGGATATCCAGAAACCTTCAAATGTATATCCAGAAACATTTTGAAGGTTTCTGGATATTCATTTAAAGGTTTCTGGATATCACTTTCATAGGTTTCTGGCTATCTAGCTCATTGTCGCGCGACATGTCGGGACCCGTTTCTCCATAACTTATGGAGAAACGCGTTTCTTCCTAGATTTTGTGTTAAATACATGAGTAGTTAATGGTAGCATAGTACTTTAACATATTTTTTTATTATGTATGTAGCTAGATTAAATGACATTGTTTTAGAAGCGAAGGACGTACATCAATTTTCAATAATATAAGGATAAAAAAGTAATTTTATCAAATATTTATTTAAAATTAACAATTATTTTAATAAATCTTTTAACGATTCACTTGTAATGTGTGTCAAATTAATACTTCTATTAATTTAATACACATTACAAGAGAATCTTTAAAAGATTTATTAAAAGATTATCTTGTAATGTGTGTCAAGTATTAATTTGACACACATTACAAGTGAATCTTTAGTCCTTATCGTGTGCCCATGGTCACACAATAGAAAAATCCATTTTTTATTATGTATGTAACGAGATTAAAAGACATTGTTTTAGAAGCGAAGGACGTACATCAATTTTCAATAACATAAGGATAAAAAAGTAATTTTATAAAATCTTTATTCAAAATTAACAATTATTTTGGATAAAAAAATTAGAATGCAGAGAAAACAAAAAAAAAGGCTGATCTGATCCAAATATTAGGACAAAATATGTTTACCCTTCGAAAATATCTACTGATTCCCACTTTGCACCCTCGTTTGAAAAATCGGTCTGTTTGGTACCTAAAATTTCAAATTGTCCCACTTTTCCCCGGACACTAATGAATATTAGAAAAGTTAACGAAATAGATCAAGTGTCGAGCACATGATGACAAATGGGCTATTTTTTAATAATTATTAGTTTTTAAGGGTTTAAATGCAAAGTTTTGAATATAAAGTGGTAAAAATTTATTTCTTTTTCCAAAATAATTCATATTTTTTTAAAATAATTAATATTTCTTGAAAATAACATTTTTCTATTAAAAAATAATATATATTTTTGTATTTTTATTGTAAAAAAAGTTATGTTCGTAATAGCATATATTAACATTATCTTAAATAATTAATATTTTCAGAAAATATATGTTTAAATAGGATTAAAAAATAAAAATTAGAGAATATTATAAATAAAAAAAATGTATTTTTTAAGAGAATTGTATTTATTTTTGAAAAAAAAATATTTCTTTTAAAATAAAATAATTTTTAAAAATAAAAAACCTTTCATTCAAAATACGTTTTTAGATTTAAAATATTCTATAATTTTATTTTTATTCATATTTAAAAAATATAGTTTTTGAAAATATTATTATTTAAGATAATGTTAATATATGTTATTACGATCATAATTTTTTTTACAATAAAAATACAAAAAAATATATTTTTTAAACATAAAAAGTATTATTTTCAGGAAATATTAATTATTTAAGAAAATGTTAATTATTTTAGAAAAATAAATAAATTTTTAGCACTTTAAATTTAAAACTTTGCATTTAACCCCTTAAAAACTAATTACTATTATAAACTAGCCCATCTGTCATCATTAGAGCTGTCAAAATCGAGCCCGATCCATAGGCTCAATCCAGCCCACCCGATTTTTTAAGGGTCTGGCCACAAATTAGAAGGCCCGAAAAAAATCGGGCCTCTTTGGCCCGACCTGGTAGGCCCGTGGACTTATGCGACCCGAACATGAAAAGCCCGGAAAAGCCCGGCCCGACACGACCAAAAATAATGACCAAAAAATCTTAAAAAATTATTAGGGACTAAGCTTTTTAAGAAAAATTGTCCACAAATTTCAGGAAGAAAGGGTCAAATTACCAAAAGTGATTCACATGCCCCCCACACAAATTGCAGTCACAATTTTTAGAAGAAAACAGGGAAACTCGGACATAAAAAGTTTGAGCTTTTTACCAAAGTGATTCACCATCACACGCACACGACAAAGTTCAATTACCAACTGCTCTTGCCAAGATTGAAAAAGAAACAAGAGGATTTCAAATCTAGAATGTAGCAACCCCAAGCATCGTAATCCATTAACCCATTATCAAGTCAAGAACGCGGTAAATCCAAACAGTAAACCCCTAAATTTTGAAGAAAAATTTAAACCCCAATGGATTTCAAGATCCGAAAATGAAGAAAATGGGAAGAAACCTAACGAAGGGAGGAGTTTGTAGGAACTTATGTGAAATTGTGTGGTAAAAGATGAAAATTAAAAGTGTTTTTTGAAATAAGAGCTTTTGGTAAAGTTTAGATGTGTGCACTAAAAAGGTCGTGACTTTTGATTCTGGATGAACCACGGAACGCACAGCATATCAAATCGAAGCTCTTTTCGAGATGGACAAAAGTCATGGGGCACAGCCCCATGACACAGGTTTTTATAAACATAAAGCTCGAATCTTGGCAATCAAGTCAAATGATGTGCTGAACTAATTTAATTTTTTTAAATTAGTATTAAAATATTTTTTAATATTATTTTAAATTATTATTTTAAGTTCTGGATAATGCCAAGATTTGATTTTTGAATCAACAGTTTCAACTGTCATAAACTGTTGAAAATCTGTGTCTGAATTTGAAAAGACATGTCTTTACAAAACTTAGTCCTATATAAACCATTTCAGATTGTGTTCCAATATACACAAAGTTTTCATCTTCTCTTTCCCTTCTATCTTTCTGAAAGTATTTAGTATATTCGCCAGGGAACAAGTTCTTCTGTAGAAACTTGTTCCAAAGTGTTGTATCCTCAAGCCAGACGTCCTAAACTGTAGCAAAAGCGGGGACGATGTCTTTACAAAACTTAGTCCTATATAAACCATTTCAGATTGTGTTCCAATATACACAAAGTTTTCATCTTCTCTTTCCCTTCTATCTTTCTGAAAGTATTTAGTATATTCGCCAGGGAACAAGTTCTTCTGTAGAAACTTGTTCCAAAGTGTTGTATCCTCAAGCCAGACGTCCTAAACTGTAGCAAAAGCGGGGACGAATTTCTGACTTAGGACACTGCTAAGCAGGCCTCACTTTGAAGAATTCGTAGCGTTTTCAGGTTTTTATTTGTTTTATAATCTGATTTTGATTTAAATAATATTATAATTACTGTTATTGATATTTCTAATTATAGAATAGTAGATTGGTTCTAACAGAGTTTAGAACTACATAAACACTAATGAACAAAGAAAAGGGGAAGAAAATGGAAAAATCAAATAGAGGAAGAGGGTTATCGGAGAGAGCCAAGAGAGAAATCAGTCGTGTTTCACATAGTCTATGTTTCATTGCTATACAAAAAAAGTATTAAGCTACACATTGTTTTGAGCAGTATAGTATGCCAATCTATTATGGCTTTCCCAACTTGTTTTGGTCATTGTTTGCTTGTCAGAATCTTTGTGTATTGGAATGGCTCACTGACAATTTTTTTGTATAAGCTAATAGTATGCCATTTTTGTCGTTGCTAATCATAGGCCTATAGGCCCGAAGGCTCGATGTTCACATGGGCCGGGCTTGACTTTTACTAGGCCCACTAATGTTTAGACCCGACCCGTTTGACAGCACTAGTCATCATGTGCTCGCCACATGACCTATTCCGTTAACCTTTCTAACGTTAGTTAGTATCAGGGGGCAAATTGGGACAATTTGGAAGTTTATGTACCAAACAGATCGACTTTTCAAACGAGGATGCAAAGTGGAAATCAGTGGATACTTTTGGGAGGGTAAGAATATTTGGTCCAAATATTATTAAATGAGAAAAATGAATAAAAGAAGAGAGAGAGAGAGAAGTAGAATGGTCTAGGACGTTCGAGTGAACTTTTTCCCGAAATGACAATGTTTCTAAAAGTATTTCCCAAAATGTCACACTTTTAAAAGTATTGACCAGAATAGCCTAGTTTTTAGAATTCGCGGTTGACAACTGCGTTTTCAATGTTGAATTCGCAGTTGCCAACCACGTTTAAAATAAAATTATAAAAATTATAAACTGGCGGTTGCCAACTGCGAATTCATTAATGAAAACGCAGTTGCCAATCGCGATTTCTAAAAACTAGGCTATTCTGGTCAATACTTTTAAAAGTGTGACATTTTGGGAAATACTTTTTGAAACAGTATCATTTTGGGAAAAAATTCACGTTCGAGTTCCCCACCACCAAAAATTCCTGATTTCTCCTTTCCCCTAACAAAATCACCTCCCACTCCCCCAATTCTGTGATGTACCCGATTTTTTTTGAAAATCAAACGGAGTCGCCACGCCGTTTTTAGTTTAAGGGCCAAAACTTTGAAAAATGCCCAAAAATGAGAGAAATGAGTTCAGAGGTCACGTTACATTTCGGGAAGAACGTTAGGGTTCACCCGGAATGCCTCGTAAAACGAGTCTTCCTAACTTAAAACCATTTGTGTGTGTGTGTGTGTGTGTTTTGCAAAAGGAATCTTCTGGAAATAAGAGTTTTGACTGGACTGGATTGAAATTTATCAAAACAGTGTGCTTCTGTAAGTGAAAATTGACTGAAAGAAAAAATGTCTGTCCATAACATTCTTGTCCGTGCGGATCAGGCCGAGGCTCAGTCCTGTCCGCGCGGATGGGACAGTAATATTCCTTTTTTGCAGCTTTCCAGTCTGATTTTGTAAATTCCAGAATGTCAACTGGAGTTACAGAATCAGAACTGGAGTTTGCAACAGAAAATGATAATTAAAAATATTTTTGAATTTTGCATCCATGCTTGTCCCCACTTTCCTTAGGCTTTGATTAGTGATCACTAAACATGATTAGTGGTGATCTACTATATCAAGCCATCCTTAGGGTACATTAGGACTTGAAAGCACTTCATTTGCTTGGGATGGGGAGATTTGACATAAATTAGAGATTTATACATGTATATAGAATTTAGGTTAAGGTTGTATCAACTTTAGAGTGGATTTCTAAGGTGGTCATTAAAATCACCATCCTTGAGATCTTTGAACTCAATGTATCAACTTCACCCTTTTTGTAACCTATGAGCCTTAGTGATCTTCATCCATGGAAATTGTTCCAAGGTGTAGATCTTAGGCTAGGGAAAAACATTTACAAAGAAATAAACTATTTAGACCATTTGATATGGTCATCCATGGAAATTTATTCCATGATGACCACATTTTAGGTCAAGTGAGAACCAATAACACAAAAGAAAATGAAAATAAGAATATGGACCATTTAGTGTGATCATCCATGGAGATGAACTCCAAGGTGACCACACTTTAGGCCAAGAGATCAAGTAACAACTAGTTAATGTAGAGAGTGGAGAATAACAAGCTAAAAGAATGTAGATCCTTGTAGAGAATCATCCATGGAGATGAACTCCATGGAGATCCTCTTGGATCTAGGATAAGAGATGAACAACAAGTAAATGAACAAGTTACACCTTTAAAATGTGAGATGTATGCATGGATGAGGGAGATTAAGGTAAGGAGAAGGAGGGTTTACCAATGGTTTTACCCTATCTTCCTTGGATTTGTGTTTGGGGCTAGAATGTGATCAAGATTTGTGTTTGGATTTTGTGTTTTTGCTTGGTGTTTAGGCTGTTTTCTGGGATTTTCTTGAAAATAACAGTAGGGTTCGAATTCTGGGATCCTTTGAACTGAGAGAGAATGATTTAATTTATAGGCTGATTTTAGGTTTCGAAGATGTCCGCGCGGACGAGACTGAGTCTCATTCCTGTCCGCGCGGATTGGAGTGTAAGCGTGCCTGATTTTGCAGAAAGCAGTTTTGGCTTCTTGCATTTAATGAAAAGTTGGTCAATTTCTTGGAAATGACTCTTCCCAGCGAGATCAAACCTATTTTTATTGTTCCTTTAAGGTCCTTCCTTGTTTAAATTGCCTTAGGAAGTGACCAAAATGCCCTTGAATGTTTATTTGACGTGGAAAACTTTAAATTGGGCTGAAGGAACATTGGCGGCTCAGATTGGGACACTTACAGTAGCCCCTCGGCGACGGCACTTTTGGAGGAAGTGGGGTCGTCGATAAAAGTGAGGTCCCAATCTGTTGGGGAAAAGAGGGTGACCATTTTGGTCGGACCGCTCGGGAAAGGAATGACCATTTTGGTCTGATGACTGAACCTAATGATAGGCTACCTACGTATCCTTAAAAGGAATCAAGCCGGTCGTAGTTCGGGTCTTCCGACTATCTTCAGACGTCGACCCTAGAGTGACTGTTTTAGGATGTCAACCTGGTAATGATTTCGGTTTGTCGAATCAGAGGATGATTGCGATTTATCGCTTTCCTCGTGCTTCGTGTTGAAACCGAAGTGATAGCGTTTAGATGCCTCAAGCCTTAGTGATAGCGTTTAGGTGCCTCAATCCTTGATGATGGCATTTTAGGTGCCTCGAACCTTGATGATGGCATTTTAGGTGCCTCGGACTTTGATGATGGCGTTTTAGGTGCCCCGGACCTTGATGATGGCGTTTTAGGTGCCTCGAACCTTAAAGATGGCATTTTAGGTGCCTCAGACCTTGATGATGGCGTTTTAGGTGCCTCAGACCTTAATTTGAAATGATTTCCTTCGATGTTTTGCATCCTTTCGTTGGGGACGGACTCTGAGGCGATAGATGGTCCTTTGGTGGACTTCATTTGAAGGAATCGGTCTTACGTTTGCTACCAGGAAAAAGGGTGACCGTATTGGTCTAGTGGCTGGACCTATGGTAGGCTACCTACGTATCCCGAATGGGAATCAAGCCTATACGTAGTTCAAAAGCTGCTGGGGATGGAAATGAGGAAAGAAACGGGATTCTGTTAGCTTTCGTCGGAGAAAACGGGCTTACATTTCACTGCCGTTAGTGAAAACGAGGAAAGAAACGGGATTCCGTTAACTTTTGTCGGAGAAAACGGGCTTACGTTTCACTGTCGTGGATGAAAATGAGGAAAGAAACGGGATTCCGTTAACTTTCTTTAGAGAAAACGGGCTTACGTTTTACTACCGTGGGGTTCTTTTGAAAGAGGGTTAACTTGGGTTAACTTTGGTTATCCTCAGTTAAGTCTGGGGTCAAACTGCAAAGTCTAAATTTTTAAAGGGCAAAAAGGGGAATTTTTACCCCTCAATCCTGTCCGCGCGGACAGGAACGAAGTGGGGACAGGTTTTTTAAAAAGGCCGAGGCCTTTCTTCTTCCTCTTCACCGCCCTTACAGGTTTTTTAAAAGCGCGGACGGAGTTTTATTTCTGTTGACTCCGTATGAATGAATGAATGTAAAAAAATTGTTTATGTGTGCTATTTTGTGAAAAATGGGACGGAGTTTTGTTTCTGTTGACTCTCTGTCATTGACATGTCCCCTTATGTATGAAAGAATGTTGAATGGTGATTGCTGAAAAGCTTTTTCTTTTGTGCAAGAAAAATGGGGTTGAGTTCATTGTATGCCGTTATGCTGCCGAATTTTTCTTCAAAATTTTATGCCTAGGATGTTTGTGTATGCTTTTAAATGCAAATGTGATGTTTTTATTGACATCTTGTCTTTCAATTGCAGGGTGGTGATCGATTTGTGCAGGATCAGCTGAATAAGCTGAAGACCCGCGGATCAGTTGAGGCTGTGATTAGCCTGTGGGACCAGCTTCCGATCTTGGGTAGAGGGGCGATGATGAGTCCGAGGCAGATTATTATTGAGACGGGGTTGTACGAGTTTGTTGAGTGCTTGAGGGGATTGGTGAAGTTGCCGAAGAGCAAGGGCTTGACTTTTGCCCTGGCGGAGCATTGGTGGGACGTGACTCACACCTTCCACTTCTTTTGGGGCAAGGCTACAGTTACGCCCTCTGACTATGCTGCGATCACAGGCCTGTCCTTTAAGGGACGCAACATTGAGTGGTGGGACGGCTATAGTGACCGCGATTTGCAGGATCTTCTCGGTTTTGTCCCCAATCCCAAGAAGGGGATGGGGATGGAGTATGCAGTGGTCCACGGGAATATCGTGGAGAGCATAGCGAGGTATGAGGCTGGTGATGATAGGATAGCTGCTGAGCAGATTGCTAGGTCTTTTCTGTGGTTCGCTTTTTCGAGTACGTTGTTTGGACATGCCGAGGGGACGGCTGTGTTTGCTTTATTAAGGATGTTGACTGATGTGGAGTGTTAGGCCCAATAGGCGAGGAAATAGGCTAGAGGGGGGGGGTGAATAGCCTTTTTGCAATTTTAATTAAAATACCTTAATGGTCATAGCCACTGATCAGAAAGTTGTAAGATAATCAGTAAGCACAGCGGAATATTAGTGACTAAGTTTGAACTCACACAAAATCAGCAAGAAATTGTTTAGAGCTTGATTTTAAACACAAAGTATTTATGTAAATCATATATGCAGAGCAACTTGTTTGGTTTAGGGAAATACTTATGATTCAGCAGGATGAACTGTTCTGATTTGTTGTGGTGAACTACTTGGCAAGATGAAAATAAAGTAAAGACAAGGACACAGTATTTGGAGAGGTTCACAGCGTGAATGCTGCTACGTCCTCTACCAAGATTGGTCAGATCTTGGATTTTGGGAAAAGTTTACTATCAGTATGTCCTAGTCTATTACAAGTGCGGCCTTGCCGGTTACAAGGACTGAATACAAGGATCTACTGATGGATCTTTAAATGAAGAACTGACCAGGTGTTTTTGAGTGGCAAGTTAGACTTATCTCACTCAGGTGTGTGTGTGAATCTCAATCAATACATTCTAATGATTGTCTTGTTGGAGAATGCTTACAAGGTTGATTGAGAAGTGCACGAGTGTATATCCCTAATAAAGTCTAATAATTTTATGGATTTGAAGACTTGAACACAATCAATGCTTCAAGCACACTCTTCTTCAATGCAAATCACCAACCTTCTTTAATGCAGCAAAGTCTTCTCTATATATACTTGAGGAGAAAGGAAGAGAAGAACTAAAGATGCCGTTGAAGGGTAGAATCGGAAAGAGGTTGGTAGGTGAGGATCATTTAATGCCATATCTTTGCAATTAATGCGGGAGATTTGAATAAGACATTTACGCTGTTATACAGCGGGTAAAAACCCCTTTGTCCCAACCGGTTACTGCGGCGCGAGACAAAGGACAAAGTAGAGCTAAAAGTGGCTCTTGTGTCGATCAGCGAGAATGGTGTTGGCAGGAAAAATATAACTACTTTTAGCAAACAAGTACGATGAAAGAGATAGAGATGTGACCGTTGTGACTGAGATTTTATTTCAAACGAAAGGAGTCATCCAAACATATGTCACCTATCTGCTGAAGTATGTTGCTGAAAAGAGTTAACTCCTGCTGATTACCAGGCAGATCCCACCAGCAGGATAGTATCCTGCAGAACATGCTGAAATAACTGGGAGAGCATCAGTAAGAGATCCAAAAATAAAATCTAATTAAATTAGGGGTCTCTAACTAGCTGAGTGATTGGGATTAAGCAATTCTGAGTCCACATATATTTTGACCCAACAATCTCCTCCTAATTGCTTAAGGCCAATCACCTATAAACAGAATCACTTAAGAGGATATGAATAGATAAAAGATAAGTGATAACTGAAAAGATGACTAATAAAGTTCCTGCAGAAGAGTTAGATAGATATTAAGCAAAAACCATAAAGTCAAAAACCAAATTGTCAGAAAAAGAAAGTTTGTTTTTGGGGCTTCACGAGGATATCTATATCATTGGTTACGAGACAGTCAAGAATCAGCAGGATCAGCAGGATCAGCATCAGCAGCAGTATCAGCAGGATCAGCAGTGGAGGAATCAGGCTTGGATCTTTTCTGCTTCTTGGCTTCAGCCTTTTCAGCTTTCCTCTTCTTGCTAGCCTTGTAACGCTCCACTAGCACTTCATTTTTCCCTTCAAGCTTTGCAATCTTCAGGTTAGCTTCAGCAAGCTCAGCTTCAACAGCAGCAATCCTACTTCCAGCAGCTTCAAGCTTTAACTCCAACTCCTTGATGGTGCGATCCTGATTCAAGTTAACATCAAGCACCACTTTCTGAACCTGGGTGGAGCTGTCTAAGAGATCACTGAGCCGATCAAAATCAGCAGCACTAAGATTACTGAGAGAAGAGGTCTGAGGTCTGCTGAGGGCTTGGGAAATAGATGCAGAAACTTTGGCTGAGACTTTGGATGCGATTCTGTTTGCTAACTCCTCCTCCTGAATGGACTTAAGCAACAAATCCTTAACTTCTTCAATTTCACTCCGGAAAAACATCCCCAAATCTCCAATGTCACCTCTAAGAGCGGGTTGGTATGCTTCAGAAAGATGACCATGCTCATTGGCAAAGTAGCCAAACAGAGTATAAACGGGTGGAGGATCAGAGGGTACCAGGAAGGAAGGAGGAATGACTGTGCTGACAATCAATGGGACATCAGTAGATCCTGGAACAGGGGGGTCAAGAAGGAGAGGGAAATCTGGATGGATTATAATGGGGAGATCAGCAAACATTTGACCATTATTTTCCAAGGACATCTTGCAGGCAAGCATGAAGTTCAGAAAAGCTCTTCCATTCAGCAGATCTCGCATGATGCCAAGACTTAGAATTCTGCCGGTGTCCACAGAATGATCTTGCTGAAATGGTCTGGAAGCATAGAGAGGTAGGGTTAAGGCTAGGGCATGCTGATACACCATCTTCCAAACACCAACAGCAGAATAAGGAGAATAGCTAAGAGTTTCCACCACGAGATCATTAATCACTAAGCGCCTGCTCATCATTCCACCAGAATAAATGCAAACTTCAATTGGAGATTCACCAGAAGGACAGATTTCACCTCGAATTTTTAAGGAGCCAGGTTGGTTGGTAGCTGGAGGGAGAGATTTGACTTTGGCATGAGAAACAGCAGGAGTTTTCTTCTTGCCATGCTTGATATCCTTGTTCCATTTCAGTAGAATAGGGGGCATGCTGGTAGAACCCTCAGTAGGAACAGAATTTTTGAAGGAATTCTTCACAATCTTTGTACCAGATCTCCATTTGAGTTTCTGATGAGGAGGGAATAGGGGATTACCAGAAGAGTCCTTTGGAATGGACTTGAAGGTGGTATACCAATTTGAGCACATCATCAACCTACAGTCATCAGAAAGGGAGTTGTACCAGGATGGAGGTGAGGTATCTTCTTCAGCATCATCAGGGATCTCATCATAGTCTTCCGGGTCAATTTCATCTGGGCTATCTTCATCAGCAACAGCAACAGGAAGAGATTCATCATGGACCAAGAGATCAGCAGCAGCTTGATGAATAAGTGCTTGAACAGGGTCATAGACAACAATTGCAGAGAAGGCATTATCAACTTCCTGAGTCTGAAGATCAGCAGCAATATCAGAGTCTGAGATAGCTCCTCCTCCCAACTCAACAACCTCTTGAAATGGTTCAGCAGGAACATCAATGAAGATGGGAGCTTGATCAGAATTAAGAAAGACTCCTCCTGTGACCACTATAGGTGTAGATGGAGCAGGGTTAGCAGATGGGCTGGAATGAGCATCAGATGAAGGAGTATTTTTCAGAAGCACAGTGCTGATAAACTGTTGGTCATCATCAGAGATAGTTCTGCTGGATTCAATAGTGTCGCTTGAGGAATCAGCAGGAGGAACTTTATCAGCCTTGCTTGAATCAGCATTCACTTCAGAAGCATTATCTTCTTTCCTTTTCAATGCTTCTTCAGAATAAGTAATGAGCTCCTGAGTTATCTTCAAAACATTTTCAATAAACTGGGTGGCAAGAGCACCTCTGGTCAGAGTCTCAGCATCAGAGTACTTGAATCCCCAATCTTCATCATTTTCAGCTCTTCCTAGCTGATAGGGATCATTTTCTTCAAAATCAAACTGCGTTTTGTAGACAGAGGCATATGCAATCCAAACAGAGATGACCATCAGATCTTGCCTAATTCGATCTTGAAAAAGATAGACTTGATTCCAGAGGAGAGGCAAGAGATCAAAATATCGATTGAAATTCAGCATCAACACATTCTTGCTGAAATTTTGATATTTGGAGAGCGGAGGAAACTTCTCGGCAAAAGTCTCATTCAAGTCCAGTCTTGACCTATCAACATAGTCAGTCAATAGTCCGGCGAGCACGTATCTTTCTGTTCTTCATGGAACTGAAGAAGCCTTCTAATGAATGGCTGGAGATGGTCAATAGGAAATACCCAGTTGCTTGGAGCAATCTTGTTGATCATGGACCAAGGATTATTGAAGTAGATGTGAAAGGTGGGGTTCTTGATAGGAGCACATTTTCTGGTCCTTGCTTCAATGGCTACTCCGGATGAGGCAAAGTGTCTTCGAATGTCCAAGGTTAGGATAAGATAATAAAAGGGGTTGCAATGGAATTCTCCTCCTCAAATCTTGCTCAATCATTCTTCTTCTTTCAGAAATTTCTTGATTAATTTCCTCAAGTGATTTAGTGACCTTTGAAAATTGGTTTGGGGAGAAGAGATGCCTCATCAAGAACTGGTTCAAGAACAAAGTTTTTCGACTCTAGGATCGAAGGAGGGATAACAAAGGATTCTGGAGCTTTGGCGTATACAGACTTTGATTTCTTGGATGATTTGGCGTAAGATGCAGGCATGGTTCTTTTCTTAGGTTCAGCGAGAGGATGGGGCAACAGGAATGGAGGCTGATTTCTTAGCTCTTGTAACAGCCCAACAAAGAACAAAGGATGAGGAGGCAGGGCCGAGATAATCGAAGGCTTTGAACTAGCAGGGCTAGGGATGGTTTCTTTGATTTCTTCTTCTTCTCTTTCTCAGCAGCAGAGCAGAGTTGAACTCTCGGCAGAGCAAGAACTCTAATAACAGAACAGGAGCTCCACCAGCCAGACGGTATCGCTAATCCTTTTCCAATCACCTTCACCGTGGTGCTTTAACTTGAGTTTGGAAATGCTTGGTAGCATTGGGGTCAGCAAGAACTACAACGGGGTTACCTCTGATTATCCCGTCAAAGAACCAATAGTGACATCCTTTGCCGGGAAAATCCTTTCCTTTTTGCCTATCGCCAAAGATACTTCCTGGCCGCTGAGCAATCACTCTAAAAATGAATCCACACCAGCTGAAATTTATCCTTAGCACTATTACGGCGAATGCCTCAAACTCAAGATCGCAATATGGCTATGTGAGCCAGATCGGCAAATTAGACATCTGTCAATAATTTCTATCAAAGCGAAGAATCTCCTAACATAATCAACCTTAAAATGCTTGTCTCCACTGAGTCTTGGACCGGCATCAGCACCTCTAATAAGATTCCAGGCATCATCCAGATCTGAAGCATCCATAGAATTAGGGCCAGAATTTCCTAGGGTTGGAAAGATGGAGGATATGCTTTCAGGGGTGACAGAGATTGGAACACCAGAAACAGTAGAAGAAATGGCAGAGAAGGATTCGGGATCATCTTCATCGGAATATTCAACGACGGAATTTGCGAAGAACTCTCTGACGGAATCAATATAAACTCCAAAATTATCAGAAGGAGTCGAAAGGGAAGAACAGAAGAGTCTCGATAAGAGATCTCTCGAGAAATTGCCCGTCAACAGATCATCGAAGAAGCTTGAGTCTATGTAACCTCCATAGATATCCTTTTCATTACTCATGATTTCGCAAAACTCAACAATCAAACAAACTCAAACACAATAAACCAATGTTAGAATCGATAATTGAGATATTAAAATGGACTTACCAGTATTCAAGGAAGAAGTTTGAGAAATGGAGACTTGAGATAGCAAGATAGAATTTTGATGAGAATGTGAAAAGGTTTTTGAAAGAGTAAGCTGTGCTTAAATATGTTATGGAGTTTGGAGGGAACGGTTTATTTGAAAAGGGTTTTCAAAAGACGAAAACTGCTTCATTTTCATTGAAATACGTGCCAGCCTCCATTTAAAGCGCCGAATTTGAGCGATTAAGAATGATTACCATAACTGTTTAAGATTTAAAATGATACAGCTTTACCCGAGATTTATCACAAAATTAATTGGAATAAATCATTTGACACGATTTTCGGAAATGGCGGTACACACACGTGTCGAGAGGGGTGTGACCAACCGTCCTTGATTTGATAGGTCCGACAGGACTCAGCTTTACATTTAAAGAGAAGCTTGCGATGGGAGACATAGATAGCTGGCAACCACTACTTAGAATATCGGCAGAAAAGAGCATCGGCAAGCAATCGGCGTAAATATCAATCACAAAGAAGGACGTATCGCAGGCATAGCGATTTCAAGAAGATGTAAGCATCAACCAGAGAATAACCAATAACACCCACTCACTCCTAAGGAATTCAAATCTCTTCGATCAAGAGGCTTTGTCAAGATATCGGCTCTCCGAAAGTCAAGATGAACTTTCAAAGAAGATAACGTTGCCTTTCTCAACATGATCTTTCAAGAAATGGTATTTTATGTCAATGTGCTGTGTTTTGGAGTGCATTACTGGATTATTTGAGCCGGAGATGGCGTGCATCGATTGTCACAAGAGATTGGGCGTACTTGAGGAGGAATCTCATAGTCTACTAATTGTTGCTTCATCCATAGAATCTCGAGAGCAGCTAGCCTACCGGCAATGTATTCCGCCTCGCCTGTGGAAGTTGAGGTTGCCGTTTGCTTTTGCATGACCAAGAGACTAGCCTCTCACCAAGAAACCGGCAAGTTCCACTGGTGCTCTTCCTTGTGACTCCAAGCAAGATAGTCGGCATCTGAGTAACCGATAAGATTGAATGAAGAATCTCTGGCATACCATAGACCAAGATCAGTAGTGCCACTTAGATATTTGATAATTCTTTTCACGGCTTGCAGATGGGATTCTCTAGGATCGGCTTGAAATCTGGCGCGCGCACAAACAAAGAACATAATATCCTATTCATTGGCCGTTAGATAGAGCAGGTGAACCAATCATTCCTCTCGTAAAGAGTCATGTCCACTTTCTTGCCGGATTCGTCTTTGTCAAGATGCACATTTGTCGCCATAGGAGTGCTTTGAGGATGAGCATTATCAAAACCAAATTTCTTGATTAGTTCCTTGGTGTATTTGGCTTGATGTATAAAAATTCCTTCATTGGTTTGCTTCACTTGTAGACCAAGGAAATAGGTAAGCTCACCCATCATACTCATTTCGAACTTGCTTTGCATGAGCTTTTCAAATGTTTTGCATAGAGCTTCATTTGTGGAACCGAAGATGATGTCGTCCACATATATTTGAACAAACAATGAATGACCCTTGTGCTTGGTAACAAATAGAGTTGTATCGATCTTTCCTCTTGTAAATCCCACGCCATCACTGAGTAGAAATTTGGACGGGGTTTCGTACCGTGCCCTAGGAGCTTGCTTCAAGCCATAGAGAGCTTTCTTCAATCGGTAGACATGATTTGGTTTCTTAGGATCTTCAAAGCCCGGCGGTTGTTCAACGTAGACCGCTTCTTGAAGTTCACCATTTAGGAATGCGCTTTTCACGTCCATTTGATATAGCTTGAATTCTTTGAAGGCGATAGGCAAGAAACAGTCTTATCGCTTCTAATCTTGCTAGTGCGAAAGTTTGATCATAATCAATCCCTTCCTCTTGACGGTATCCTTTGGCCACTAATCTCGCTTTGTTTCTTGTAATCTTTCCCGATTCATCCAACTTATTTCGAATACCCATTTCGTTCCAATGACTTGCCGAGAGGAAGGTCTCGGTACAGCTCCCGAACTTTACATCTTTCAAACCGATTCAACTCTTCTTGCATAGCTTCCACCCGGCTTGGATCAGCAAGGGCTTCTTCGCCTTCTCGAGGCTCAATATCGTACACCATAGCCGAAGAAAAGAGATTCTCATCAAAATCCTTGTTCGATTTCGGTCACTCTGGGTCCAAAAATATCACCAATGACATTTTCAAGAGGGTGGTCACGATGAGGTCTAACTTCTCTCGGAAGGTCTTGTCTTACCGATTCTTGTCTTAAGGATTCTAGAGGAGGTTCGGAATCGGCGGAGATTTGGAAGATGATAAATTTAAAGGAATAGGAGAGATAGTAGGGTTTGGACTTTGAGTGGATTTGGAATTTGATCGAGGAATATTTGGTATAGGAGGATGAATTACAGAGATTGGATTTGGGCTAGGATTCATTGGTACAGGATGAGGAGGATTGGCAGAATGGCTATCAGCAGAGACGTCTGGAGGATTATCAGCAGGACGGTTTCTTGCTGAGGATGGAAAGATGTCTGCTGGATCTTCTGCAACAACAAAAGGATCTTGTGCATTATCTGCCGATTGATTAGTATAACTAGATTCACCTGTCTCAAAACCACTGGATTGGTTAGCACTATTTGGAGTCTGGTCAGACTCTAACAAGTCAAATTCATCAAAAGTTACATGAACAGATTCAACAATTTTCAAAAGTTTCTTATTGAAAACTCGAAAGGCCTTACTGTGTTTAGAGTAGCCGACAAAGATGCCTTCATCAGCTTTTTCATCAAATTTACCTCGGTGCTCTCTTCCGTTGTAAAGCACATAACATTTGCATCCGAAGATTTTGAAGAATCCAATATTTGGTACTCGGCCTCTCCAGAGTTCATAAGGAGTCTTATTATGGAATTTGTTGATGAGAGATCTGTTCTGAGTGAAGCAGGCGGTATGAATGGCTTCGCCCGTAAATATTTCTAAGAAAGCTTCGTAAATCATGGTCTTACCGGCTTCAATAAGCGTCCTATTCTTTCTCTCAACTACACCATTTTGTTGAGTTGTACCAAGACGCAGAGAAATTATGGTCTATACCATGATCGTCACAATATCGAGCAATACCGTTATTTGTAAATTCGGTCCCATTGTCGATCTCATGCGACGATATCGCTCTCCTTCGAGTCCAGCAGTCGGAATAACTTGGTGGTAACAGATATGTGTCATCTTTATTGCCGAAAGCTTCCACCCAAGTATATCGAGAATAATCATCTACTACGACCGGGGTATATCTACTTCCCCAAGGCCGGCCGTGGTTGTGGGGCCAAATAGATCCATGTGTAACATTTGTAGGCACCTAGAAGTTGACATGCAGGGCTTGGACTCAAAAGAGGATTTGTGTTGTTTTCCCAGCTGGCAAGCTACGCACTTCTTTCCATGATCGGCGGACACTTTTGGAAGACCGGTTGCCAATCCGGAGCGGCAAGCTTGGATATTGATTTGAAGTTTAAGTTCTGAGTCTCTTGTGCCATAGCCACGAGTTCTCGCGATGTTCTTAGCTACAAAACAAATATTAGTAACACCGATAATAGCACTTAAGTCTCTTTGCATAAATGTTACCTTTTCTTTTGGCGGTGAGAAGTGTTTCATTCGAGGCAATATCTTTTATGTAGCAACTTGAAGTAGTGAAGATACATTGCATTCCTCTATCACGGAATTGTGATATGGATAGAAAGGTTATGTTTGAGTCCATCCACCAAAGAGACCTTACGTACGATGCTGCACCTCTAATGATGGTACCACATCCAATTATTTTACCTCTACCATTGTCACCAAAAACTACGGGAGGACTGATGCATCGGCAATATCGGCCAAGGAGATCGGCCACGGCCGGTCATGTGTCTCGAACAGCCACTATCCAAAATCCATACATCTTTGCGCATCGGTCGAGGCCATAAAGCATTCTGCAAGTAAAACATGCTTATG
The DNA here is from genome assembly GCA_022495995.1 of Adenophora triphylla var. japonica. Lineage (NCBI taxonomy): Eukaryota > Viridiplantae > Streptophyta > Magnoliopsida > Asterales > Campanulaceae > Adenophora > Adenophora triphylla. The sequence goes on from JAFEMH010000004.1 coordinate 1,340,029, forward strand.
GTCCCCCTTATATCTTGGGTCCAAGAGGTTAGTTCCTCTTGGGCGGCCATATCTGGCCGCCGCTAGAGGCTTTTGCCCTTGTGGGTCTGAGAGGCATTCATGAGCATGATGACCATAATCCAAACAGTTTTCACATTTCACTTTCTTTGATTGGCGAGTAGTCGGCAAGACACCACTAGATTTAGTCATTGCATCATTAGGCTTAGAAGAATCGGCGAGCACGAACGTAGGGTCTTTATAAGTGTTGGTTTTGCCCTTCTTGCCTTTACGCTTTGCCTTTGCGAGTCACCTTTGGGGAGGCTGATCATTGGTAGAATTTGAATCAAGATTGGCAATACCGGCTTTCTTGATGCATTTACTTTCAATATCTTCATCCAATGATTCATTTTCGGCAATCTTAATTCCCTTTTGTACGTACCTGGCTTTCTCCATTTCCTTGTAGTGAGGATACTTCATTGATACATCATTATATTTTAGCTTAGTATCCTTATGCAATGAGTTAATCGAGTTGTTCTCAGCCTTCTTATCCTTTTTCTCCGTTACAGAGACATTAGTACACTTGCTGCTTCTAGTTTCAAAACCTATCCCATGTTGATCATTTTTAGGAATAGCTTGGCATGCATTAATTGCCATTTTAGCAGCGTTAGGTTTGGAAAAAGTATTAATGGTTTTCATAAGAGAATCATTTCTTTGAGCTAAATCTTTAATCTGTGCTATGTGTACTTTTGCTCGCTTTTGAGATCTAGGTTTTCGGTTTGAAGGCGATCGAGTTCACTCGATTTTGTTTTCAAAGAATCAAGTTCGGCTTTGAGTGATTCTCTTTCGGCGGAGATTAAGCTGAAATTAACAGTCAATATTTCATGAACACTACTCAACTTTTCATAATCAACAAAAAGTTCATCCATGGTCTCTATCATCTCGGCCTTAGATATCTCGGGAAGAGGGTCGGTAGTGTTTCTTTTGGGTGAGTGATCTTTTGGTTCGGGAGAGAAGTTGGGTAGGGATGAAATGGGTTTGGCAAGATTTCTTGAAATACTTGGAAGTTTGGTAAAGGATGGCTTCTTTTCGGAGGATTGTGGAGGACTTGGTTCGGTTGCATGAGAGGCAATGGGTCCACACTTTGTCCATAAAGTGAGGTTCCAACTTGAATGACTTTGAAACCATAAGGATTGGCTTGCATTGACTTTGACTTCTTGAAATGAATGTCTTCTTTGGTCTTTCTCTCCTTGAAGATGTTCTTGGAGGAGAAGCATTCCGGTGAATAGGAGTAGGTAAATCTAGTGCTATTTCATCATCGGCATCCAGGCAACAAAGCTTATATCGGCATCTTCATTGTCATCGGCGGCGCCTTCACCTTACGAGTCGGTTTCACACCGGGCGCATAGCTTTCTCAGTCTTTGTCATACGCAACATAGCTTCTGGACTTTGGATGTCTTTGGTTTACCGATTTCCTGACATATTCATATTTTGGTTGGGGACACTTAGATGCAAAATGTCCGGGTTTTCGGCGGTTAAAGCATACCAAGTCTCCTTTCTTTGTTCTTTCCGTCGGGAGTCTTTGGTAGAAGGCTTATGGTTCTTTGGTGGCTCTATGGAAGGGAGTAGTAAATGGTTTATTTTGATTTGGTTTGCTTTGTCTTTTTGCATTTTCTTGAAGTTTTTGAACTTTCGGTAGTTTACGGCAAATGCGGCAAATTCTTCTTCTTCCATAAGAGGCTCGGGAGGATTTTCAAGGGTTTTGCTACAGCAAGGGCTTTGGCATTGATCGAGTAGGAGGATAAGGAGTAGGCATTTGAGATATGCGAGTCTGTCTTTGAGAGAGACATACATTTGAAGTTTTTGTCGAGAATATTAAGTTTTTGTAGTTCTCTCTCATACAAAAATAGACTAGACACAATATTTTGAATAGAAGTGGTATTTAAATCTCTAGCTTCTCTAAGAACATTAACCTTAGTATGATATATACTTCCTAAAGCACTTAGAAATCGTATATTCGGGTCTTTCATAGTATATACTTTACCAAGAGAAGCACAAAGATTACTTACCTCGCGGGAATCGATCATATCTTTGTTACGAGTGATTCGCCATCTGATTTTTGAAGGATTCGAACTCGTGATAGCATCATAAAGCTGTTGTCCTTGGTGCGTGCATCTCCTTGAAGTATTCAAGGAGCTTGTTCCGGCATTCTTGTGCCGTGTAACACAAGTCAATGAGCTTATCTTGTTTGTCGTCTAAACCGCAAGAGATAATGTGGTGGCTTTCCCATCAAGAGCATAGGTTAACTTGTCTTCGTCGGTCCATTCATCTCTTGGTTTTTCGACCGAGTTTCCGTAACTTGAACATCTGTTTGTTGTTCATCGTCGGCGTCGGCATGCGCGGATTAGGGGAGTGGAAGGTATTGGTTTGTAGGTGGTTTGAACTTTCAAGGGAGTAATCGGTCCACCTTCCACTACTTTCATTAATCGTTCATCTATGGAGTTCATGTACTTTATCATTCGGGATTTCCAAACACCAAACTCGTTGATGTTCAACATCGGTATGGTAGTGATGTTAAACGTACGCATAATTTTTCCCGCCATGGTATCGGCAATCAAGCTGTGAGGCTTGGAAATTTCTTTCAAAAATGTCAAGCTCGATACCAATTGTTAGGCCCAAGAGGCGAGGAAATAGGCTAGAGGGGGGGGGGTGAATAGCCTTTTTGCAATTTTAATTAAAATACCTTAATGGTCATAGTCAGCGATCGGAAAGTTGTAAGATAATCGGTAAGCACGGCGGAATATTAGTGACTAAGTTTGAACTCACACAAAATCGGCAAGAAATTGTTTAGAGCTTGATTTTAAACACAAAGTATTTATGTAAATCATATATGCGAGCAACTTGTTTGGTTTAGGGAAATACTTATGATTGACGGGGATGAAGCATTACGATTTGTTGTGGTGAACTACGGCAAGATGAAAATAAAGTAAAGACAAGGACACGGTATTTGGAGAGGTTCACGGCGTGAATCTTTGCTACGTCCTCTACCAAGATTGGTCGAGATCTTGGATTTTGGGAAAAGTTTACTATCGGTATGTCCTAGTCTATTACAAGTGCGGCCTTGCCGGTTACAAGGGCTGAATACAAGGATCTGCGATGGATCTTTAAATGAAGAAGCTGACCGGGTGTTTTGAGTGGCAAGTTAGACTTATCTCACTCAGGTGTGTGTGTGAATCTCAATCAATGCATTCTAATGACTGTCTTGTTGGAGAATGCTTACAAGGTTGATTGAGAAGTGCACGAGTGTATATCCCTAATAAAGTCTAATAATTATATGGATTTGAAGACTTGAACACAATCAATGCTTCAAGCACACTCTTCTTCAATGCAAATCACCAACCTTCTTTAATGCAGCAAAGTCTTCTCTATATATACTTGAGGAGAAAGGAAGAGAAGAACTAAAGATGCCGTTGAAGGGTAGAATCGGAAAGAGGTTGGTAGGTGAGGATCATTTAATGCCATATCTTTGCAATTAATGCGGGAGATTTGAATAAGACATTTCTGCTATTGTACAGCGGGTAAAAACCCCTTTGTCCCAACCGGTTACTGCGACGACGGACAAAGGACAAAGTAGAGCTAAAAGTGGCTCTTGTGTCGATGCCGCGAGAATGGTGTTGGCAGGAAAAATATAACTACTTTTAGCAAACAAGTACGATGAAAGAGATAGAGATGTGACCGTTGTGACTGAGATTTTATTTCAAACGAAAGGAGTCATCCAAACATATGTCACCTATCTGCTGAAGTATGTTGCTGAAAAGAGTTAACTCCTGGCGATTACCGAGCGAATCCCACCGGCGGGATAGTATCTGCGAGAACATCTTGAAATAACTGGGAGAGCATTAGTAAGAGATCCAAAAATAAAATCTAATTAAATTAGGGGTCTCTAACTAGCTGAGTGATTGGGATTAAGCAATTCTGAGTCCACATATATTTTGACCCAACATGGAGAGAGCTGGAGAGGTGGCCTGGGGGGAGGCCGGGCTAGCAGAGCTATATTTTGCTCTAGACATGTACAGTCGGAAGGCTGTGAGCTCCCTTACGTGCTTTGAGTTTCCGCTGGAGGTACAAGCTTCTGCCTTTTCTTTTCCTTTAGCGCGTGTTGTTTCTTTTCAACTTAACTGATGTAATCCTTTCCTTTCGCAGGTATGGGCTCTGGAGTTCTTTCACGTCACGATGTGGCGGCAGCCGGCGGAGCACAATGGGGCGTATCCGGCTATGCTCTCCTGGACTAGGCAGGCTCGGGAGAAAAGGGGTGCTCGGCCCCTTATGAGAGCGGAGACTGATGAGAGGATTAGGTTCTACCCCTGGGGTCGTTTTGACGTGGAGCAGCTGAAGGGTGCGGAGAGATGGACGGTAGAGAGGAGGATCTTGAGGGGGTTGTCTTGCGACGTTTATTACTTGGGGGATAGGGTGACGCGCCAGCATGGTGACGGCGCGCCTTTGATGGCACCGATGGAGCCTCCTGCTGACATGATGAGTCCGACTGAGGGCTCGGAGACTTGGGCTTATTACCGGGGAGGCCATCACTTTTTCGGGTTTGTGACGGATGAGGAGTATTCGCTGTTTGTGCTGAGGAGGCTGAGGATGCCCCAGGTGCTTGAGAGAGAGGGGATCCCGGTTGTGCGGTACCCTCGGTCGGACTTTTCATATGTCCAGGATGGGGTGAGATTGAGAGTGCACATTCCTATCCCCGAGAGGGCCCCCCGAGCATTTCGGCCTCGTCCGGATATGAGGGTACGTCTCTTTATTTCTTCTGTCTCTTCTCTTCTTCTCTTCTCTTTTTTTTTTCTTCGACCACTTCTAACGCCTTTGTTCTTGTGCAGTTCTCGGCCGTGGTTGTCGAGAAGCTGATGCGGCAGGTGATCGGGGCCAAGAGGTTCATCAGGCGGCTTGTTACTCGTGGGGCCGCTCGGGGCAGAGAGAGACGAGCACAGTCGGCGCCAGTAGAGGGAGAGCCCTCCCCTACTCATTCTGAGCATTCCGCAGACACTCCCCCTTCTCCCTTCATGGATTCCAGCATGGAGCTGCCTCCAGATCGCGTCATTCTCGGGGATTTGCGTGGACAGTTAGGAACAGGTCTAGGATCCTGGGCCTTTTGACAATTCGGAGGCTGTCACCTTAAGGAACTAAAGCTTACGTCGCTATTGCGGAGATAGAGGTAGCTAAAGCTATGGGTAATCATGCAACATTTGTGAATGTATGCATATTTTTGAGATATGTTGAGGGACTAACGTACCTTTGCTGTGCTTACTTGCAGGAGAGCAAGTCGTGGGGGCTCTGTGGTAGTTGATAGTGTTGAGAGTCTTGATGCATCTGATCGAGATGTTGAAACATTTAGGGGGGTGAGGTACCTCCGACCGATTGGCATTTAAGAACTTGGCGTCCCTGACCTACTTGCCTTTGAGAACTTGGCGTCCCTGATCGATTTGCATTTGAGAACTTGGCGTCCCTGACCCATTTGCATTTGAGAACTTGGCGTCCCTGACCAATTTGCATTTGAGAACTTGGCATCCCTGACCGATTTGCATTTGAGAACTTGGCATCTCTGACCGAATTGTATTTGAGAACTTGGCGTCCCTTACCTATTTGCATTTTGAGAACTTGGCATCCCTGACCGATTTGCATTTGAGAACTTGGCGTCCCTGACCGATTTGCATTTTGAGAACTTGGCGTCCCTGACCAATTTGCATTTGAGAACTTGGCGTCTCTGACCGAATTGTAGACACTGGAGGCGGTCTTCACATGTTTTGCCCGGAATCATCTCTTGCCGAAAATGGGGATTTGATTTCTTGCAATTTTGCTGAGTTTTGGTAAATATATTCCTTGTTGAGGATAGGTCTCATTAGCGATGGAAAATGGTCTTTCACGTTTGAATTCCTACATTCGTTAGTGAAGAGACAAACAGAGATATGTATGACATTTATGACGACGCAAGGAGGCATGAGATGGTATGACCATGAATATGTTAGCAAGGCTAAAGGGGTGACAAACAACTCATGCAATCACTTAGAATGATGATGATTTTTTTTTATTTTTTTCTTTCATTTATTATTTTCATTTTGCTTTTGGGGCATGCGCGAGCATAATTTTGGGCAAAAGTATTTCCTGTTTTGATTTGCAATCAATTTTGTGCATGTCACATGAGCCACGGGCTGACTCTTTTGCGGGAAGGCAATGGGAGAAGGGTTTTACGAAAGAATGTGTTGGGGGAATGTGTTTGGATGTATATATTTGGAAATTGTTTGAGACAGGTTTCGAGCAGGTGGGGTCGTATCCTTTGGGTGCGGACTGAACTGATGTCGTTGTTGAGATGTTGTCGATGCTGCTTAAAGGCATCATGTGGACCAGAATTCCCTCTTGGGCTGAGATCAGGTTCAAACCTCGGGTCTTGATTAAGGTACCTTTCTCAAACTCTGGCACTTGAAGCTGATGCTGATAGGCTTTTCAAACCAAAGACTAAAGCAAATGTCAAAGTGACCAAACCTCTCTTCTGAGGGTGGATGTGACTCATCGAAGCCCCGGTCTGAGGAAATAATTCTGCAAAGCCCCAGGTTCTATTAAAGAGAGGAAATATCCTTTCATTGGCAAAGCCCTGGATTAAAGAGATGACTTGGTAGAGCTCTAATTGATGGTCTGATCCAAGATAACAGCGAAACACTAAACTGGATGGTCATTCAAAGAGAGAGTCATATTTTAAACGACCTCAAGGAATCAATGAACAAAAACTTCTCCAAATGACTTGCGAAGTTCCCAGTCTTGACAAAGTATCATGGGGAAGGCCCGAATGTATTGGTTTTAGAAACAAACTGGTTGGTTGACCATGACTGATCTCAAAATGCACTTAATGCAGCCCCAATCCGTTGAAGCATTACGTTATGAAGCCCATCCTAGTTTCAAGAATAGATTCTCGTTCTGATTGGTGCGAAAGGGTCTTGTAGACTCGACTTCCAATGTTGGACTTAAAGTTATGATTAAGCCCTGGTCCTGATTACAATCTCATTCTCGAACTTGGACACCAAGGAATTTGCTCGTGGCAGGCTTTCAACAAACAAAACTTCCCTTTGCTTGGCAAAGCCTCGGTTTGATGAACTGAGTAGGCGAATTTTTAAATTTTGAAGAGGTGACTTGGTGAAGCCCCAATCTTATGACCTAGCAAAAGTCTCAATCTGATTAGTATTGCAAAAGTGATCCTGAGGTTGATTTGACCAGACTGAATCCATTTTGTGACATAGTGTGGAACCCGATGCGGACCCAAAGATGACTAGAGAAGTCCTAATTCCAAGAAATGACCTGACAAAAGCCCCACCTTGAAGAGTTCCAATGCAGCCTCAATGCAAATTGAATCATTATGTAGGCAAAGGGACAACCCATCCTTCTATATTTACTTTGTTATTTTCTTTAGTCAACCGAAGGAAAATGTAACAGAAAGAAAATTTAGAAATGTATACCTGCAGTGACATATTTTTCAAAAAGTGGGGACGAATCCCCGATTTGTATTATTTGATGGCCTCATTTGATGAAGGCACAAAAGAACTCGTTTTGGGTTTGGCTCTTTTGAGAGAGCATAAGTGTAGAAAGGTTTGTAAAAGTGTATGGAAGCCCCTGCTGACAGAAAATCAGTGTTTAGCTCTATTTTTCCTATAACATAGAAAAAGAAGACTTGTCAAGACATCTGAAAACTTGTTTTAGTTACAATGATCACAAGATTGCTTAAAACCCTTTATTAATGTTCGGGTTATTCAACCACTAATCTCGATATGAAAAAACATTTTGATTAATCATGAGGAGAAAGTCAACCAATGTTGTGGATCAAGGTTGGCTGCGTGTGAAAGAAAGGTTCGTGTATAGGGAGGTCATTGATGAGACCGGATTCTCTGGGATTTGAATATGTTCATGAGAGAGGCCATTGATGAGACCGGGTTTTCGGGAGTTTGAATGTGTTTATGGGAGAAGTCATTGATGAGATCGAATTTTCTGGAATTTGAATATGCTTATTACTGGACCATTTCTGGTTGCCTACGTTCCTATCATTGTGAGGAGCTCAGGTCGCCGTAGTTCGGCCTCGGCTGAACTGTGTTTGGTTTTAGGAAATAGGATTTGAGCATTTGTGGTTCCTTTGGTGGAAAGGCTCGGATGAGAAGGTTGGATGATGAGGCGTGGGCCTCGGGATAATTCCTTGACCAAGTCATTTTTGGATGGCTGCTTCAATTGCTTCCTGATTGGCATATGCCTAAAGCTTATGAAATGTTTCTGCCTTGGCTTTGACCGCTTCATTGTTATCGACAACATCTGTTCTTCGAGCTTTGATTTTGCCCCACCTGTCAAGCTTCTGATTGGCGGTGCTGAGTCCTTGGCCTCATTTTTTTATTATTATTTTATTTTTATTTCTTTTTTTTTATTTTATATATGTGCAACCCTGTTTTTTACCTACACCGTCCCTTTCAGGGTTTTCAGCCTAGCTGGGTATTACTCTTTTTGCACTATATATATATATATATATATATATATATATATATATATATTGTGTGCAACCCTGTTTTTTGTCTAGACTACCCTTTACAATGTTTTAGCCTAGCTGGGTATTACTCTTTTTGCACCTCTTTTTTTTTCTTCTTCTTCTTTTTTTTTTTAACACATGAGGGCCAAGGCGAGCCCCTGCTTGAACTTTCTTGATGCGTACGAATGTGAAGGCAAGCCCCTGGGTTGTTGTCGACATGGGGTCAATCTTCTGATGCTGAGTGACCTTTAGTTGTCCCTTGATGTTCGCCGTCATTGACTTGGTCAAGGTGATGATGGGGACATGTTTTGAAAAGTGTATGGCTTGAGGAAGGCTTTTGTGAGGTAAGGAAGGTGTATAGGGAGGGCATTAGTTGACTTTCTCACATCAATTAATTAAAATCTTAATCATTTCAAGAGATTATTTGTTGAGCAATGCGAGTGATCATTTAAAATAAAACCATTTCATTAAATGTAATGTAGGTGTGCAAATAATGTCTCGAGTCTAGCAAGAAAAGAAAAAAAGATTCTTTTATAGAAAATTTAAGATTAACTACGATGTGCGAGGAGGACTTGATTGAACGAAGAGAGTACTAGAACCTACGAAGGTTGACTAAGATTGTTTTAACATTTTAATTTAATACATAAGGATAGGTAGCCCCTAGTCTAGCTACTCTTCGCTGAATGGACTGCCAGGACGCTTGAGCTTTCCCTCTTTTGTTAACTTCTGAATTCCATACCGCAGACCGAGGCGGTGGTCAATTATGTGCCCATGATACTGGTGGAAGTGGAGGGATTTGAGGCCATGGAGCAGCTGGAGCAAATACAAGTTGTTCGAAGAAATGGGTCGGAAAAGTCACAGGGACGAAACATGATGACTGAGCATATTGAGAGAAGGAAGTGAATACGGGAGGATTTTGATGGTTATCTGGATTTGCTTGAGAGGGTCCAGCGCTGCGCTGGTTGTTCTGAGTGAAAGTGGTAGAACCGACTCCAAGCCTTTCTTTCAACTTTTGCTGGGAAGAGGCTTTCTTCTTTTTGGGAGGATGATCTTCATTTATCTCATCCTGATAGTCTCTCTCGAGACAGTCGAGACAGTCACAGACATCCCACCAAATGTGCTCAACAGCTAGGGGTGGATTCGGGGTCTCAGGCCGAGCTGTGCTAGAATGGTTCTGAGTTGAGCTAGATTGAGGAGATTTGCTGCTGGGCTCGCCTGGAAACAAATGGTTGGATTCCAAGGGGTAACGAGAGGCATTAGAAGACGGAGGAGCAGGCACGTATTTGTCCTTCAGCGGAGCTCCAGTCGGCTGGGGGATTGTCAATGTCCCGAAATGACGGGTGGCCTCTTCGATCCAAGCCTGTTGCTCATTCTGGCGTTCCTCGAGAGCCCTGATGGCTAAACACACTTTCTCCATTGTTTGGAAATTTCCCGGAGGCAAACTTTCATTCCCTCTGCTGGTATCTGCAAGATCGGTACCATTCTGAGGGGGGAAACCTGACGGCTGCTGAGGCATGCCGAATTGCTCCATCCCTGACTGTTGTTGGGATGGCGGCACTTTGAATTGCTGTTTGGGGGCTAGCTGGCCTGTAAGTCAACGGGCAGGAGTTCCTCCGGTGGTGACATAGGAAGCCGGTGGTGGCATCCTGACATATCCGGGACGATTGAGAGCGGGAGGAGGATTTTCTTCCATCTTCACGGTAAAAGTGACATCGATATTGGGACTGGCGGCCAAACCATGGCTCCCAAAGACCTCCAGAAGATTGTCAATTTGAGCTTCATGTCGCAGTCTCATCTGCTCTACCAACTGGATCCAATGCTGGTCTGTCTGAGGGATATCGGGAGGATATGTCTGTCCATCATTCTCAAATCCGGATTCGAGATTAATCATCTGGGGATTTTCACCAATTTCCACATTTTCCTTGGCATGCGAAGGTTCTCCGATTTCAATCATGTTCACTTGGTTATGGTTCCTTGGAAAAGGCTTTTTGACTGTATTAGGCCCCTCAGGGACTTCTAACTTTCCTTGCTCTATCAAACCTTGGATTGCCCTCTTCAGGGGGACGCAATCATCTGTCAGATGCCCATGGTACTGATGAAAGGCCTAATGCTTGGAGGTATCCAAAGGAGCATTGGGGTTTCTAGGCTGATAATTATCTAAAGGCCGGAGCAAACCTTCTTTTACCAAACCTCTGAAGATATCACTCAAAGGCATCCCAAAGTTTCCCAAACCTTGGAGTCGGGATCTGGATGCATCAGGTTTCTTGGGAACAAAGGAAGTGGCATTGTTACAGTCCTGCCCCGCATAGGGCTGGGCAGGAGTCGTGTTGGAAGTGGAAGAAGCCCGGTATCTGTAAGTAGGTGCAACAACTTGCTGTTGATTGTAAGCTCTCTCAAATTTAGCCCCGAAACTGACCATTGCACGTAAGCCCGAGTAGGGGAAGTGGCTGAGGGAAGTTCTCAAATGCGGATTCAAGCATGACTGGAAGATGTCTAACTGCTCCTCGTCAGAGGGGGGGATGGCCATTTCACTGAGCTTCAAGTTCCACCTTTTATAAAAATCCCCAATATTCTCATCAGGGCGCTGTATCGTTGTCTGCAGGTCAACTCTGTTTGTCTCCCATTCCAATTTGGCTTTATACTTATCTGTGAAAGTACTGGTAATCTGTTCCCAAGTAGCCCTAGCTTCAGGCTTCAATCGAAAGAACCATTTCAAAGCTCCTGACTTCAAAGAGAGACTGAAGTAGTCGGCAAGCTGCTGTTTTGTGCACCCTTTAGCTTTCATTGCCAAGGTGTATGTGTCCAGGTGAGTTTTTGGGCATGCAGTCCCATTAAACATGTCTAGATTAGGCATCACAAACTTGTGGCGTAGGGGGACAATAGAGTCCGGGTCCGTAGGTCGGAAGGCAACTTTCTTAGCAGTCAATTCAGCAAGCTGTGCTTTCATTTCCTTGTGTTGTTCCATGAACCAGGCCAGGTGAGGGTCCTTTGGTGGAGCCATAGCGTTCAGACCAGTGAGTGAGCTGGAGAGAGGAGTTACCACTGGCGGCACACTGGTGGAGGGAATACCATATCCTGGAGCATAGGTGTAAACATACCCTTAACCCGGATTGCCCTGAGGGGTAGGAGCTTGAACATGACGGTTGTGCCCGAAAGCTTACTGTGGGTTTTCAAGGGACAGAGAAGGTGGAGGCAGACCTGAGGTAGCCGAATAGCTCGGATTTCCAGGGTGAGACTCATAAATAGGCCTAAATGCGGGCTGCTGTCCCTGGTTGTTGAACTGCATGCCTGACTGTGGCAAGGGTGTATAACTAGGAGGGCACTGCAGTCTTGGTGATTTTGATGAAACTAGGACAGGGGCTTGCTGGCCCAATGGACCCTGAGTGAGAAATGGGTTTGTGGGAGCTGGCGAGGTGTTAGGAGCGGCTGAACCAACATCATTTTGAGGAGGGGCTCCTGACTGCTGCCCTAGACCGAACTGTGGCGGCGACATTCCAAACTATTGCTGTGGTACCCTGAACTGTTGCTACGAGGATCCGGGCTGATTGGTCCCAAACTGAGGAGGGATCACAACTTGCTGTGGCATTCCGAGGTACCCCCAACCGTGGGAAGATATTCCGTACTGATTTTGTCCCCACTGAGGAACTGCGAACTGGTTTGTCCCGTCAGGTTGGATGGGCCCAGTAATCTGTGGTTGGGGAGCTGGCTGACCCATAAAACGAGAAGCATGGGCTTCGGTAGTAGTACCATAGGAGGTTGGAGGTGGCATTCTGGAGTAGTCAGGGCGACCAAGAGTGGGATTGGGGTCCTCCTCTTCTTCCACGGTGAAAGTGCCATCGGGATTGAGACTGGCGGCCAAACCATGGCTCTTAATAGCCTCCAGAAGGCTATTCATCTGTCCTTCCTGTCGCAGTCTCATTTGTTCAACCAACTGATTCCACTTCTGTTATGTTTGGGGAGTCCCGGGAGGCGGAGTGGTGTTGTCCCCGTCGTTACCAGCTGATGCAGACATTCTAAAAACCGGAGTCGAAGCAAATGGTGAAGGTGACGATGCGCTTGATTCTTCCCAACTGATCAGATGGTGACCCGGTGCCCGAAACCAAGCTTTGTGAGGAGCTGCGGGGGAAAGACGCGAGGGTTCAGATATTTGGGAATGAAGGAGGGTAGGTGTTTTGGCTCAGGGCTCATGCAACATGCAGTTATTTGTTCTTGTTTACTTAAAACATGTTTTATTAAAACCTAAGCGGTTGGAAAAGATTGCTCTTCTTTTTCGCAAACTACTCTAAGTCCTGGATCAGTGGGTCCCATCACTACGCTACAGACCCTCAACCTAAAACCTCGAACAAGGGTTCTGTAGGGCAAGCAGGTCCCACCGACCGAAAAGAAAAATGATCCTAAAGTCTGGCGGGTAATCGAGTCTTAACGCGTATTCAATGTAAATTACGGGGAAAGCTGACGCCAAAGGTCAAGATCATGTCCGGGGGCTCGACGAAAAGTCGGCATGGTTTTGACTGATAACTGTCCATAATTGATCTTGACCTGTCGTCAGATAGGCCGTAATTAGACATGGCATAATCGTTAATCCTTGATGACTCAGTGTCATGTCGGAAGTCGGTGCATAAGTTGTGCAAATCAAAGTCAAAGTCAAGGCGCCAGTCAAGATTTGGTCGAAGTTCATGGCGGAAAACCGGCATGACCTTGACTGATTAGGGTCTCCGAAGAATATTGACTTAGCGTGCCGACTAAGGTTTGACTGACACGGTGTATACACATACAGGACATGACACGGACCAAACTAAAAACCAACCGGGTCTCGGACAAAGTGGGTCACGGACGAGTGCATGGTCGACACAAGGCTCCAAGGGATGTTTGGGTAGTCCCGTGCTCGCACCGAGAGGCGTAGTAAGGCCAAACGGGCTGCTACTGGGATTTTTCCGGGTTAAGGACGTAGTGTGCAGTGTAAGGTCAAGTGCGCGTAGTGTGTGGACAGTCTATCTTCTTTTTCTGAGTAAAACAGAAGTTTTCACATGTGTCTTAAGAGCATGATACATGCAAAAAAAATTTGAAAATGATTTTTTTTTAATTTTTTTTTTTGAAAAACAAGTAAACACATAAGCACATAAAATTTAACAGTTAAGGAAATGGGTCCGACAGTCAAAATATTGATTTTTCCGGGACGGTCAAAACAACACAAAATGGGAAAAATACACACACATAAATGGTTTCAAGTGCCGGGACGGAAGTTTGACCCACAAAAGCTTTTTTTTTTTTGAAATGATACCGGTATGTGGTTTTGTTAGACCATAGTTTATCCCAGACTCGTGTTATGAGGCGGTGACGGGAAGCTTAATGGTTTCCACCTACATACCAAATATCATTTTTTTTTAATTAATTTTTTTTAAAAGATAAAGCTTATTTTTTTTTTTGTCCCCAGCGGAGTCGCCACTGTGATATACCCGATTTTTTTTGAAAATCAAACGGAGTCGCCACGCTGTTTTTAGTTTAATGGCCAAAAATTTGAAAAATGCCCAAAAATGAGAGAAGTGAGTTCGGAGGTCACGTTACATTTCGGGAAGAACGTTAGTGTTCACCCGGAATGCCTCGTAAAACGAGTCTTCCTAACTTAAAACCATTTGTGTGTGTGTGTGTGTGTTTTGCAAAAGGAATCTTCTGGAAATAAGAGTTTTGACTAGACTGGATTGAAATTTATCAAAACAGTGTGCTTCTGTGAGTGAAAAATGACTGAAAGAAAAAATGTCTGTCCATAACATTCTTGTCCGCGCGGATGGGACAGTAATATTCCTTTTTTGCAGCTTTCCAGTCTGATTCTGTAAATTCCAGAATGTCAACTGGAGTTACAGAATCAGAACTGAAGTTTGCAACAAAAAATGATAAGTAAAAACATTTTTGAATTTTGCATCCATGCTTGTCCCCACTTTCCTTAGGCTTTGATTAGTGATCACTAAATATGATTAGTGGTGATCTACTATATCAAGCCATCCTTAGGGTACATTAGGACTTGAAAGCACTTCATTTGCTTGGGATGGGGAGATTTGACATAAATTAAAGATTAATACATGAAAATAGAATTAAGGTTAAGGGTGTATCAACTTTAGAGTGGGTTTCTAAGGTGGTCATTAAAATGACCATCCTTGAGATCTTTGAACTCAATGTATCAACTTCACCCTTTTTGTAACCTATGAGCCTTAGTGATCTTCATCCATGAAAATTGTTCCAAGGTGTAGATCTTAGGCTAGGGAAAAATATTTACAAACACTAGTACAGATTTGAGCTTAGATAGCGCTTTTTTTTAGCTTAGATAGCGCTTATAAGCGCTATCTAAGCTACAACTATGCAAGTTAGCATAGCGCTTATTATGCGCTACCTAAGCTCATGCACTTAGATAGCGCTTTTGAAAAACGCTATCTAAGCACTCCTTTTATTTTCAAAAGTCATCTTAGATAGCGTTTTTTAAGTGCTATATAAGCAATTTTTTACAAAAAACAAGCTTAGATAGCGCTTAAAAAAACACTATCTAAGGCTACTTTTCATTTTTCATTTTTTATTTTGTATTTTTTTTCCAACTGCGCCTATTTCAAATTATATGACTTATTACACCAATAATAATTCTTACAATCATCCACAAGTTATAAACTAACTAGTCTAACACCCGACACACGACATGAAACTTTGACCAAAAATTTAAACAAATCAAAGAATGTCGCAATCTAATTAATGGGCATCAAGAATGAAGAACTGCCAAAGATTACCCATTACAATACTTGGTGTCTGATACTGTTGAGCCATTCCAATACTTGATGTCTGATACATTTATTATGGGTTGAAGGGATACTCTCAGTTGCAGTTGCAGGATGTCTTGCAGATTCAAAATAGTATACTCACCACAAAGAGCTCGCGATAAACAGTTATTCTCCACGTACTCATAAACCAACGATAATTGGTTTCCTTCAACACAACACCCGTATAGCTTTACGAGATTAGGGTGTTGTAATGCTGAGATCATCCCAATTTCATTGACGAATTCACGGGTTCCTTGTTTAGACTTTGAAGAAAGCTGTTTTACTGCGAATAATGTTCCATCTGATAAATGCCCCTGCATAAGGAAGAAAGAAAAACAAAAATTTGTTTTATTTTATAAAGTCGTTAAAATGTTCCAAAAACATTTAAATGTAAAATGAAAAGAGAATCAAAAGTACCTTATAAACTGCACCAAACCCACCCTCTCCTAGCTTGTTTGTAGAATCAAAGTTCTGGGTTGCAGCTTTAATCTGTTTTAATGTAAATAGCCCTGTTTGAAGGTCTAGGCCTCTAAGCTCTGTAGAAAATCCATTGTCAGACTCAGATTACCCTATTCACAGAGTCATGTTTTCAGACGCGACATATAGAGGATCATTTGTTTCAGTTAAAAACGATCCAAAGACGGGAATAAAGCTACTTGAAATCCTGCCATCTTGTTAAGTTGGAAGTATTTCAGGTTTAATTGTTAAGATGAGTGAATCGTTAAGAGAGTGGTACCTTTATCTGCAGCTACTTTGCCACCAAAGAAACCTTTTCTCCATATGACAAGCAGTACCAGAACCACAACAAATAACCATCCGGCAATAATTCCAAGTACCACACCAATTTAAATATTTTTATGATCAATTGGAGGTTTGAAGTCTGCAAGAGAAAGATTGCAATACTGTAAATCCGTCATTTAGAATGCTAAATGCAAGTGAATCTGCATTGAGTGTCACTTTCTTTAGAAAGTAGCTTGATTCACCTCTAACAAATATCATATCCCAATATACTCTTGCAAGTTTACAAGTTCATGTATTTATGCTACTAAAATTGCTTGAAAGACCACTTTTCAAATTATCCCTCGAAGTCAAAAATGTACACTTATTTAGCATCAGAGGGAGCGGTATCATGTTTCTATAATGATCATATTATACTCAATACACATCAAAATCCTATAAAAGGTAAATTTCTATACCAAAAACCAAATTAATTACTAATAAGAAAAATATCTTCATTTTATGAGTTCTCAATTTGGAGCTCTCATCATACAAATGCATTCCTTCAGTAAATCTAGCAATGGCTCGTATGAAACGAGGTATAGTAAGCAAGAATTAATCATGAATATCAAAACTACACACATAATTCACAAGGCAACAAGTTGAAACATTTTGGATGCTTACTAAAGCCATATGAGTTATGCTTGGCGTTGCACGATGAAATGGTAAGGATGCTTTAGGCACACCTTTGCCCTCACGCTGCAACTCAACAGAAGATATCAAATGAGTAATCACAGCAAGATCATGTGCTCAAACGGTAGGCAATCGGAGGAAGGTTTCCATCCGTCTTTACCCTTCACCTTTCCCCATTTGGGGAAGATTGCCAAAAAGCTCATAATGTTTTTAATATTGCAACTTGTGACACTATGAACTGAAAAGAGAAGCATGGTTTTTACCTGCAGAGTCCAAACTCCTTTTGGGCCTCGGAAATCAGGTATCCCACAAGAAGTTGATATTCCTGCACCTGTAAACACAACTAGATGCTTACTCTGCAACCACAATCAATGTTTTTGAAATGGCAAATGATTTCACATGCTTTACAAGCATGTACAGGAAACTACAAATATAATTGAGACTTTGAAAGCTCTCAACCTTTTTTACCATCTGTGCAAGCTGTTTGATCTGCCAAGAAAGAATAAAATAGTATATCAGCATAACGTAAACCTTGAAAGCTGATTTGAGCATAGCCCTCAACTAACTATTATTGTGAAAATTATCATAAACAATCAAAATAAGGTAATTAGCCATTTTAAAATCTTTAGTTATCATGAAAAAAAAAAATAATCACTTGGTACACATATTTTTACCTCTGTAGTTCCTACGGCTAAATAGTACAACAAAAAATGGATTTCTTACTTCATTCTATAGACTACCCATACTAAAGCTGCAGATTACAAGTAGATTACAAGTAGACATGAATCTACCCATTCAGACATTTTAACAAACAGTTGAACTACAACTAATGACTAAATTGAACCAAAACCCAGAAAATTGCAACAAAGTGTAAAAGAAAAGTAGTAAAATTGAAAATATATTTTTATCTCTGTAGTTCCTACTGCATAAGAATTGATTGCTCTCAATAAAGATCCATAAAAACCCCAGAAAATTGCAAGATGAGAGAGATCAAAACCCCTAAAATTGAAAAAAAAAATTAGACCTAAATCAAACCCAAACAAATTTGAAGAAAATCAACAAAGAAGGGGAAGAGAATGGAGTAGAAGCAAAGGAAACGAAATCAGAAAGGAAATGACTACAGAAATTTACCAGATTTTAAAAACGAAAACAGAAATTCACATAATTTACCAGATTTCTCAAAACTCTATGCATGGGTCTCTCGACCTGAGCACCTCTATTGCCAGAGAGGTTCCTAGGGTTTGCGTGAGGCGATTAGACGGAGAACATAGTGACGGGATTGGTACGGATGGAGGCGAGAGGCTTGTGCTACTGGATGTCGCCGGAACAGGAAGCGGGCTAGGGATTTGACTAGTTGTGTTTGATTACGAGGAGGAGGAAGGAGTGGGGAGAGAAGGTGAATACGTGAGTAAGAGGGGAGAGAGACAACGGTGAAGATATGGGTCAAAACAAAAAAAATTAACTTAGGAAGCGTTTAGTAACTTAGCGCTTCTGTGAAGCGCTATGGTAGCTTTTAATTAGATAGCGTTTTTTTAATATACGCTATGTTAGTTAAAAAAAATTTATTTATTTTTTATTTTTTAGTCTTGGTTATTAAATTTAAAGATGTAGATGCGCTATGTAAGTTTACACCTTAGATAGCATTTTATAAAAGCGCTATCTAAGGTGTGTTTCCTAATATCCAAATTGTACTAGTGAAAGAAATAAACTATTTAGACCATTTGATATGGTCATCCATGGAAATTTATTCCATGATGACCACATTTTAGGTCAAGTAAGAACCAATAACACAAAAGAAAATGAAAATAAGAATATGGACCATTTAGTGTGATCATCCATGGAGATGAACTCCAAGGTGACCACACTTTAGGCCAAGAGATCAAGTAACAACTAGTTAATGTAGAGAGTGGAGAATAACAGTAGGGTTCGAATTCTGGGATCCTTTGAACTGAGAGAGAATGATTTAATTTATAGGCTGATTTTAGGTTTCGAAGATGTCCGCGCGGACGAGACTGAGTCTCATTCCTGTCCTCGCGGATTGGAGTGTAAACGTGCCTGATTTTGCAGAAAGCAGTTTTGGCTGCTTGCATTTAATGAAAAGTTGGTCAATTTCTTGGAAATGACTCTTCCCAGCGAGATCCAACCTATTTTTATTGTTCCTTTAAGGTCCTTCCTTGTTAAAATTGCCTTAGGAAGTGACCAAAATGCCCTTGAATGTTTATTTGACGTGGAAAACTTTAAATTGGGCCGAAGGAACATTGGCGGCTCAGATTGGGACACTTACAGATTCCTCCTCAACATTCATTTTTGAATTCGCAAAAATATTCGCTTACAGATTTCTCGATCACACTTGGTTCAAAGGAAAAACAACTTCTTAATCACTTGCTCAATTTCTTACCCAACCAAGGTAATGTTTTATCTATTGCATTTATTTATATTTTATCAGCATTTTCTAGCATGATTTTTCAGTTTTTGTTGCTGAATTTTGTCAGCCTGCTGTGAAATTCACTTGCTCAATTGATTTTGCTTTTCAGTTCCTGGATGTATCTGTACTATATGGGCTGTCAAATTTGTACTCCGTAGATGGTCGATTCTGAGCTCAATTGTTCCTGAGCCTAGAACTTACTCTCTGATCTTCTAGTGTGTTTTATGATATGTGGGTCTGAATATTTAGTTTGTCTTTATGAAATTAACACTCAGATTTTGTGTTGCTGTATTTTCTTCAGTGATTAGACTTTAGAATCCACAATGAATCCTGACAAGTTCACTCACAAGACAAATGAGGCCCTTGCTGGAGCTCATGAGCTGGCCATGAATGCTGGTCACACCCAGTTCACACCTCTTCATATGGCAGTTGCGTTAATTTCGGGCCCAAATGGCATTTTCCGACAAGCGATAAACAATGTTGGTGGGAGTGAGCAGGCTGCGAATTCAGCTGAAAGGGTCTTTAATCAAGCAATGAAGAAGCTGCCTTCGCAAACACCACCTCCTGATGAAATTCCCGCGAGTATGAAAGAGTATAAATACTCTTGATATTTCTTTTTTATTTTTGTAATTATGGCTTGTATAGTTTACAAAATTAGATTAGGAAATTAATTGTAAATATAGATTTAGTTGTTGACTAATATTAGACTTTTATTTTTAGTTGGTGTTTATTTTATTTAGGTAACATCTCAAAGAAGGAAAGCTTGTGGAGATTAGGAATGAAGCCTTGATTTTCGGATTGCATGGAGATAATTGACTCCTTGCCATACAAGGAGTCAACCGCTTATAAAAGGAAGTCTATGCCTGTTTTCTTCACACGGATTTTTAGAGAGTTTACTCCATACATTCAAAGAGAGTTACACCAAGCAATAGAGAAAAATCCTTGAGTGTTTTTGTTCTTGTATCTTGAAAGATCAGAGATTGTATCTTCAAGATTGTTTCGTGTTTAGTAGTTCTGGACTTAGAACTCTTTTGGTCTTTTGTTATTTGTTTTCTTTCATTGTAAGTTTTATTACAACTTGTTCTTAACGAGGTTGTGTTTTATGAATGGTTTCCAGCAAGCATAGTCTTGCTGAAGTGTTTAATTCGTTGGTATTCTGCTACTTTTAAATTATGTTATTTATTTTATTTTCTGGAAAATTCTGTTCTGTAAGTGGTGCTGACAGTTGTGCGAACAACTGTACAGATCAGCCATCGTACAACTGGTTACAGTCCTAGCTACAAATCTTTCAATTGGTATCTGAGCCTACTCTCGACTCAAACTGAGATCGATCCTTAAAAGTAGCCAAGATGGATTGTCACCATAGTCATATCCATAATAAACTGCCTACTCTAAATGGTTCTAACTATACCATTTGGAAAGCAAAAATGATTATGCACATAAAGTATATTGATCATTGTGTGTGGGTTAGTCTTGTGAATGGCTACACTCCACCTATGATTGAGCTTACCCCAGCCACGTTTGATGGCAAAGACGAGAGAAATTATGGTCCTAAACCCATAGAAACATGGACACTTTGAGCAAATCGCACTAGCCAACTATAATGCTAAGGCAATGGGAGCCATTTCAGACCACGTGGATCCTCATATGTACAGCTTGTTCTCGACTCAAACGGTTGCCAAAACCGCGTGGGACATACTTCAACTTCATTGTGAAGGACCGGCTAGTGTTAGGAAAACTAAGTTAAGAACTTTATTGACTAAGTTTGAAACTTTAAGGATGGGAGAAAATGAAACAATAAAAGAGTACTTTGCTAAGATCTTGGACATCTCTTACGAATATTTTTCATTGGGTGAATCTATATCCAATGCGAGACTTGTTAGCAAAGTACTAAGAACTCTCCCTGAAAGTTTAATATGAAAACCTCTGTGATTGAGGAAACTCAGGATGTCCAAACTGTTGGACTTGATACCATTCTGGGTAAATTTTGAATTAAATCTTGGGGTACAAGAGGCTAGCAGAGAAAACTCAATGGCTCTTACGAGTGCACTCAAAGTATCTCAGGATCTTGTTCAACTGTCTAATGATATAGATGAGTCAAACTTGGGAGAAGATGAGTTTGAATTGATAACACAAAATTTCAACAACATGTTGAAAAAGAAACAATCAACAAAGTTTTCTATTTCATCATACTCTCCTTCTTCCACGGTTGAATCATCTAAAAGGGAGAGCATTGTAAAGAAACCTTTTTTATAAAGTAAGAAGCCCATCGAGTCAATTCAGTGTAGGGCTTGTAAAAGTTTTGGACATTTTGCTAATGAATGTGCAAATACCTTAAGGAAAAGGGAAATGAGTTTTTCTGCATCCTTAAGTGATTTTGATGATGATGAACATACTGCAAATATGTCTATATGGCATTCATCTCAGATCACATTGTTCGATAGTGATTCGGAGGTGGAAGTTGTGCAATACTCTGATCGCACAACTTACCACACAAATGACTACACAACTGATAACAGTATGTATACCTGCTTGAATTCTTCGACTGCTGGTGAAACTAATAAATAATGATCCAAAAGAAGAAGAGTGTGCTACCTATGAGGACTTGCACAATACCTATGTTGAACTCCATGCCGAATGGGCCAAACGTATGGGGCAACTCAAGGTATTTAAACAGGTAAATGAGAAACTAACTGCTGAAAATCTCAAACTAAAATCTGAGGTTGAGGATTTATCTAAGGAGAGTGATTCTCAAAAGGACTCGATAGCCAAATTGGAAGTTTTACTCACAAATAAAAATATTGAGTGTGAAAAGTTCAAAACTGAACTTAAAAGAGAAACTGAAATTCAAACTAACAATGGTAAGGCTGAGTTGGAAAAAGTTTTGAATTTAGGTAATCAAGGAAAATCTGAAATTGGCTATGGAGGTCACAATTTTGTCAAAGAGGGTGAGGGTTCTTCCGAAGTTGAAATGAAAAATGTTTTAAAAAACAAAAGGAAAGGTCACAGGCGAAGACAATTTGTTTGCCACCATTGTTTTGTTCCTGGTCACATTCGACCATTTTGCTATAAGTTGAAACAAGAACTTGAATTTATGAAAAATGGTGAACACTTGGGCAGTCAGTTGTGTGCACAACTGTACATACAACCCAAAGCTGGAAGAAAAACTGCCTGGGTAAGAAAGGAAACCGTGAACTGTCAGGTGGCCTTCACCTCTCTTAAGAGTAGTATTGAAGGTTCCAGGTACTTCGACAGTGGCTGCTCCTGCCACATGACTGGGCACTTGAGCATTTCAGTGACTATGAACCATTCAAAGGTGTAAAAGTAAACTTTGGTGGAGGAGCTCAAGGTAAGATCATTGGCAAAGGTACGTTGCATGTAGAAGGTTTACCTAAGTTGCATAATGTGTTGCATGTTGATGGGCTAAAGGCTAATTTGATAAGCATAAGCCAATTGTGTGATGATGATCTGCATGTCAAATTTGATAAGAAGATGTGTGAGGACTTCAATGATTTAAATAGATGTGTTTTGACAGGAGTAAGATCCTCAGATCATTGTTACAAGTTGGTTGAAAATCTTCCATATCTTAAATCAATTTTTGATGATGCTCCTGATCTTATTGTCAAAAATGCTGAGGATGCTATTGTAGGTTGTACTTGGAAGCCAGAACCGGTTAATGACGAATCTAACCAGTAGAGGTGAATAAAACTGCAGAAAAGTCTGCTTGTTCACACAACTGACAACACAAGTTGTCAAACAGCTGATGACCAATGTTCAGATTCTGAAACTGATGAAAGATAAGTAAGCAGAGAGAGGGACATTCCTTCCAGAATACAAGAAAATCATCCTACCTCCCAGATTATTGGGTAAGTGGATGAAGGAATAAAACCAATAGGAAAGAAGGTCGATTACTGTGACCTTGCAGGTTTGTTTTGCATGAACTCCATACACCATTTGGTACATTCATGTGTTGCCAATGATGAATCTAATTCATAGGCATGGTTTAAGGCATTTGAGGGGGGAGATAATCATTGATTCCAAAAGCACCAATGTTGGATTTATATGTCTTGAAAATAAGTTGTATTCATGGGATAATGGGGAACAAACTTTTGTTTTTCTATCAGCTGCTGAATCAAAATATGTGGCAGTTGATAATAAGTGCATCAAACTGTTTTGGATGAACAATTGGTCAAAGATTATGAAATCAAAAACAAAGTTTTATCTATTTTTTGTGATGCTAAAAGTACCATAGAAATGGCAAATGGCACTGTTCAATGTTCTACTCCTAAGCATCTAGATTTTAGACTTCATTTTGTTAGAGATATTGTTGAACAGAAAATTATTAGTTGTGAATTTGCTGAAACTAATAAACGATTTATTGATGTTTTCATGAAGGCCATTGTTTTCGAGAGATTTTCCTTAAAATGGTCTCTCGGATTGTATGTGTTGGGATGATCACACGACTGTGTGGACATCTGTCTGCATCTCTGTATAAATGTATATTACAGAAAACACAAAAAAAAACTGCATTCATTAACTGCACGATTATCTCTTGTGATCACTTGATTGGTTTGCATCTTTGACACTGTGTTTGACTCTTGAATGTGAGATCCCTCCTAACTTGGTGATAAAAATCCCTTGTTAAAAATTTCATTTGAAATCTATCATGGAGTGGGTGTCTAATCTAAGATCACTGAGAAAAACAAGCTGCCTCCATTTATTTTAAAGCTTCCACTCATGTGCTCAATGCCAATGACTTATTATTGCATCACTTGGGAAAAAAATTTGGGCAAGCACTATGGTGTGAGAGTGAATAGCTCCTTCTCAGTGACTGATTCAATGCCAAATGTGGAAACATTCTAGAGGCTACATGATTGAGGGTTATCTCATTGACTTCTTGTAAAGTCAATTCGTGTCATTATGTAAATTTATTTATTACATATCACACTTCATTGAGGTCTATCTCCACTTGTGTGCTCATAATTTGCATCATTATAGGCATAATTATAAGCTAGGACATCTTTGGCCCCATAAAATACTCATTTGATTGGTTATTATTTTCATCAAATTGTGGGCTAATCATTTTTTGGTTAACAATATGTTTGTCCAGGTTTGAGTGCAAAGGAAATCTGAATGGAACAATCTTTTAGGGTCCAAGTGGAAAGGATTTCCTATGGCAGTGCCACTACCAGAAAAAGGTCATTTAGCGACGGAAATTTCCGCCGCTAAAATTAAATTTCTGTCGCTAAAATAAATCACCGACGGAAAAATTCCGTCGGTGGTCCGCCGCTACCAGCTCGTCGCAGTGCTCCGACGGGTCAATTTCCGCCGCTATTTTTTTCTTTTACCGACGGAATTTAATTCCGCCGGTGAATTAATGGTTTCAGCGACGGAAAATTCCGCTGCTATATTAATTTAATTTAATTAAATTAAATTTTCATTTCAGCGGCGGAAATTTCCGTCGCTGTAATAAAAATTAATTTAATTAAATTAATTTCAGCGGCAGAAATTTCCATCGCTGTAATAAAATTTAAATTAAAATTAAATTATTTCAGCGCCGGAAATTACCGTCGCTGAAATTATTTAATTTTAATTTAAATTTTATTACAGCGACGGAAGTTTCCGCCGTTGAAATCAAAAATTAAATAAAAATTAAATGATTATAGCGGCGGAAATTCCGTCGCTGAAATTAATTTATTTAATTAATTTTTGTTTCAGCATTAATTTCAGCGACGGAAAATTCCGTCGGCGATTAAAATAAATTAAAAAAATAATTTAAAATATCAATAAACCAATTTTTTTGTACACGATATAACATTTCAATTTATAAAACTAAAACTATAAAAACTAAAATTCAAATATCAACGTACCAAATAAAAACTAAATACCACCGTACCAATTCGGGAGGGGAGAGGGGAGAGGGGGAGGGGGAGAGGGGGAGGGGGAGGGGAGAGGGGAGAGGGGGAGAGGGGTGGAGCGGGGGAGAGGCGGGGAGGGGCTCCGCGGGTACCAAATGTCTCAAATGTTTACAAACAAGTATAAATTAATACAAAAATGTCTAAAAATCCGCAATCAACCCGGGGACGCCGGAAATTACCACAGGAGTCCTGGCCGAGATGAGCCATCAACAGCGCCAATTGTCTTTGAGTCTCTGCATGTTGTCTTTGAATCTCTGCATGACGTCGAACGTTCTCCTCCTGCATCTGCGTCTGAACTGCCAAAGCATCCGCAAGCTTTGCCCGCTCGCGTTTCTCCTCCTCCAACGCTGCCTCCAGAGTGTCGACCCTCGGATCATGAAACGTGGGCTGGGCTACATTTCGCCGACGGCCGGTCGACGTCGACGGGCATTGCCGCCCGTAATCCCCCATCCCTAACACTCGGGCTCCTCTCCTTGGATGTCCCTGAGAGGTGACCTCGTGCTAAACATCAGGCACGAAGGGGACGTGCTCGCCGGGAGGCGTTCCTTCGAGAACAACGGCGGCTTGATATGCAGCCTGTCAAAATAAAACAAACAATTATAATCATATACACAATGTAAGTTGCATAAATAAATTTACATATTCAAAATCAAGTCATTTAATGGTAGTTTACTTACAAAGGCAGTAGCAGATCGATCGTCAACCCATTGCGGAGGTTGATCGGGCGCTGTAGAATTCCGAATATGGGTGCAAGCGTAAACATCCACAAAACTGATATTCGGACCATACTCCCTATATACCCTATACCCTATACACTATATCCTATACCCTATACCCTATATACCCTATACCCTATACCCTATACACTATATCCTATACCCTATACCCTATACCCTATACCCTATACCCTATACACTATACCCTATACCATATACCCTATACACTATATCCTATACCCTATACCCTATATACCCTATACCCTATACCCTATACCCTATACCCTATACACTATACCCTATATCCTATACCCTATACACTATATCCTATACCCTATACCCTATACCCTATACCCTATACCCTATATACCCTATATATACCCTATACCCTATACACTATATCCTATACCTTATACCCTATACACTATACCCTATACACTATACCCTATACCCTATACCCTATACCCTATATACCCTATACCCTATATACCCTATACCCTATACACTATATCCTATACCTTATACCCTATACACTATACCCTATACCCTATACACTATACCCTATACCCTATACCCTATACACTATACCCTATACCCTATACACTATAGGGTTTAGGGTTTAGGGTTTAGGGTTTAGGGTTTAGGGTTTAGGGGTTAGGGTTTAGGGTTTAGGGTTTAGGGTTTAGGGTTTAGGGTTTAGGGTTTAGGGTTTAGGGGTTAGGGTTTAGGGGTTAGGGGTTAGGGGTTAGGGGTTAGGGTTTAGGGTTTAGGGTTTAGGGTTTAGGGTTTAGGGGTTAGGGTTTAGGGGTTAGGGGTTAGGGGTTAGGGTTTAGGGTTTAGGGTTTAGGGTTTAGGGTTTAGGGTTTAGGGTTAGGGTTTAGGGTTTAGGGTTTAGGGTTTAGGGTTTAGGGTTTAGGGTTTAGGGTTTAGGGTTTAGGGTTTAGGGTTTAGGGTTTAGGGTTTAGGGTTTAGGGTTTAGGGGTTAGGGGTTAGGGTTTAGGGGTTAGGGTTTAGTCCAAAACTAGGAACTAACCAACTATTAGACAACACTCTGGAGATTATTGTCTCATAAGTAATAACTAAGATATCCAGAAAACAAAGACCCACATCGTGAAGGGTTGTCTCCTCCCACTCTTCAAGCTCCATATCTGTCATCTGCGATGAAGGCTTAGGAGGCAGCATACCCTCTAGGGCCTTGCATTGTTCGGAAGTCAAGGAATCTGGGAAGTCGACCGAGAAGTGGATGTATAATTTGCCCCTCATGAATGGTCTTTTGTACATTGGCATCCCTTCGTCATTTATTGCCTTGAATTGATCTGGCTTAACAACTTCTCCAGGTTGGGATTTGATGAGGAGCTGCCTGTTATCTAGATGAGTCAAGATAAATTGGAAGCCACATAATGCCTCAGTATAGGGTCAACGCGTGCTCAACAAATATGTCATCACCCTTTCGCTTGAACTTTGGGTGCCCTTTCTGTTGTAGTACAAAGACTATGTCTCCAGTAAGAGTGTCAGGAGCTTCATCGGCTTCTCCTGAGAATGTAATTTTCTGTCCATTTTGCATACCCTTCTCCACAACCACTTCCAAGACCTTCTTCTCCTGTACAACCTTTTCGCCCTTGCATTGTGGGCAGCGGTCCTTGTCATTGATAGGGTATATGGTATAGGGTATAGGGTATACGGTGTAGGGTATAGGGTATAGGGTGTAGGGTATAGGGTATAGTGTATAGGGTATAGGGTATAGGGTATAGAGTATAGTGTATATGGTGTAGGGTATAGTGTATATTATATAGGGTAATAAGTTTAGGGTTTACAATTTATTTATTTTTTCAAAAATAATATTTATTGACTCATATTTATTTTTTTGAGAGTAATTTAAAATAACTTTCATATTTTATATAAATAAAAATAATGGCATTATAAAATTAATATTAATAAATATTTATGATTTATTTATTTTTTCAAAAATATCATAAATATTTATGATATTTTAATGTTTTTTAGTTTGTTATTTTGTTAATTAGTTCTAAAAATAAACAAAAATTACGTTTTATTATCAGCAACGGAATATTTCCGTCGCTGATAAATAAAAAAATATTAAATTATCAGCGGCGGAAATATTCCGTCGGTGTTTAATAAAAAAAAAAAACCATTTAATTTCACCGTCGGAATTTTTCCGACGCTAATAAATTAAAAAAAAATAATTATTTAGCGTCGGAAATATTCCGTCGGTGTAATATTTCAAAAAGAAAAATAAAAAATATTTTAATTTCACCGTCGGAATATTTCCGACGCTGATAAATAAAAAAATAAAAAAATTATATATTTTCACCGGCGGAATATTTCCGTCGCTGATAAAGATTTAGCGGCGGAATATTCCGTCGGTAAATCAACCGCCAAATTAGCGGCGGAAATAAACGAATATTCGAGGAATATTCGTTTTAGCGGCGGAATTTAGCGGCGGAATTAAATTTCGTCGCTAAATTTGACGCCAAAAATATTCCGACGCTAAAGCCTATATTCCGCCGCTATTTAGCGACGGAATCTGTCCGTCGCTGATAATTCCGTCGCTAAATGACCTGTTTCTGGTAGTGATTGTTGTTGCAGGATAACAAATCTTGGTCAATCTCCGAACAATCAAATTCTTTCCGGTTCGTGGAGCTGCCTCAAATCTTAAATCAAGAGTATTGCGAATCTCATTGTACCGATTTCGAATCTCTTCTTCAATATCATCATCGTAACTCATGATCGGTAGGGTATCTAGCTTACGCCAAAATGCATGAACTTTATCAAGTGGGATGGGCGAGTTGAATTGCATGAACTGTGCAAGCTCATGTGGGCAAGGGAGCCCGCATGCCGATCTCACCGCACACCCACACAACAATGGATCTCGGCTACCATCATATACAGAATCCAGTGAGTTGAAAATCAAATCCAATGCATTTATAGACACCATGCCTCTAACCTCACTCCATAGCGATGACTTGAATTTGTGTTGAACCACAGTCCTGCTTTTCTCAAATGAGGCAATGATTGCAATATGGGAGCATTCGATGAGTTTATGAATTTGTTTCCAACATGTCTCAAATGATCCCTGGTTCGATCCAAGTTGTTTCTTCAATAAGGCATGTTGACTCTCCACCCTAACATAGGTTACGCAATTTATTAGCATATAATTAACAAAACATCAAAACATATGACAGAAACATAAAGTTCCCCCGATATACCTGTTAGTAGTCAAGTTGTCAAAGTGCATAACATGGTTTGTCCAACACGAGACAAATCTTTCTTTGTAAGGCACAATCCACTGGTTCAGGACATAATTGACCGCATCGGGATATTGACTGTAATCTTCTGATAATCGCCGTAAATAGTCATCAAACGATGCCTCCGTATCAGCGTTGACCATTACATTCCAATGAAGAATGAACGCCTCCCAAATCTCTTGCATATCAAACATTTTCTTGCATTTTGCTAGAATATTCCTGTTGATATGCCATCGACAAAGCAAATGAGTTGTCGTTGGGAACGTCTCACGAATTGCATTCATCAAGGCAAGCTCCCTATCGGTCACGATAACATTAGGAAGACATGATTGATCCATCAAAGATTTCAACACTTCGCATGCCCACGTGTAGTTTCCTTCTTTCTCAGCCTCTAGGTATACACCAGCAATTAAGAAGGTCATTTTGGTTGAAGTCACGCCCACAATCTCAAGCAAAGGTAAGTTGTACCTATTTGTCTTGTAAGTGCAATCCATGAACAAGACGTATGGAAATGCCTTCATCAATTCAATGCTTTTCGGATGAGCAAAGAATATCTCCTTAATGACATTTGTATTCTTGCATTGCCAATATTCGAAGTGATAAGCATGCTCGATCAATTTAAACATGAGCTGTTGGATTTGAGAACGACCCGCACGCTCAGTTGCCCTGTTCTTCACTCGCGCATTATAACTAGTCCGTATTATGGACTTGTTTTCCGGAAATTTCTCTTTTAATCCATGTAAAATATCCTTCGGCCGGCTATTTGCATGTGACAATTCTATCACGTACTCCTCCTCTGATTTAAGTAATCTACCGACATAAGAGTGACCCAACATGGATTCGCAAATAGGATGATTGTGAAAGCCACAAACCACTTTTAATTGCCATTCACCATCAACCGTGACTTGTCTGGCGTTCAACTGAAACTTACAACCGCATTTCTTTGTTCCGCTCTCTCTATTTTTTTCTTTTTTTTCCCAATTCCAATATTTCAAGGTTGGCAGTTCCTTGAGAGGACAGAGAGAATTGTTTTTCCTTGTATTTCCCCAGCGATCACAGACAAGCGTCATTCGAGGAGCGGAATTACGGCTCCCATTATTCGACCGACCGACTACGATGACAAACCCATGCTCTTCCCCCTTTTTACGCACCCATTCAAACATTATTTTTCGGTCTCGAAAAAACAAGGGCATTGTGAATTCTGGGGTGTAGTCTCGCAAAACGCTTTCAAAATCAACCGAGACATAGTTGTTGTCACCCAGGGAATACTGCAACAATTAAATAAAACAACAAGGGAGGTGTAAGCAGAAAAACAAAGGTTCGGCCAGTGGTGGCCGAATTTTCTTCGACGGTTCGGCTGGGTGTGGCCGAATAATTTCAAATTTTCGGCCAGTACTTGACCGAAAAAATTCAAATTTTCGGCCAGTAGTACTGATCGAAAAATAGCCCAGAATCGGCAAACCAGAGCCGAAATTAATTTCGGCTCGGTGTGGCCGAACCATAGCTAAATTTCGGCCGGGGGTGGCCGAACCTGAACAGAAATTCGGTCACTACTAGCCGAATTGGAGCTACGAAACAGAAAATACATTTTTAACAAATTTAAATGGTTAGAAAACTTACATTATCATTCGATGGTAGAGCTAGAGCATCCATGATGAGCCTGCTGAATCTCTTGTCTTGGAACAAATGTGTATGGATTTTTTTTTGATTTTTTTTTTGGGAGAGGAAGAGGAAGGAAAGGGAGGAGGTAATTTTTTTTGGAGTAAAAAAATAAAGAAGAAGTGATTAAGTAAAAATGTGGTGAAAATTGATGAGGGAGGGAGGGGGAAGGTGGTGAAAATTGATGAGGGAGGGAGGGGAAGGTGGTGAAAATTGATGAGGGAGGGAGGGGAAGGTGGTGAAAATTATATACGGGTTTACTCAACAATTTTACGGGTTTATTTAACATTAGTGAATGAGGGAATAAATTTAGGGATATTTTTGTCATTTAACTCGATGGCATTTTTGAAAAATTCAACTTACGGGTTTACTCAACAATTTTACGGGTTTATATAACAATTCTCTTTTAATTTTATACACTTGCATCACTGCAATCCTGCTCTACTGTCTCTTTAACCTGCGCACACTCTTATCTTCCCGCCATCCACTACCACCGGGTCCAAAGCCATGGCCTATCATCGGAAACCTCCCTCACTTAGGCACCAAGCCTCACCAAACTATTGCCGCCTTGGCTCGCACCTACGGACCACTAATGCACCTTCGCCTCGGTTTCGTTGACGTGGTGGTTGCCGCCTCCGGATCTGTGGCGGAGCAGTTTCTAAAAGTGCATGATTCAAATTTCTCCAATAGACCACCAAATTCTGGAGCCAAGCATATTGTTTATAATTATCAGGATCTGGTGTTTGCCCCCTATGGACCACGGTGGCGCTTGCTTCGGAAGATCTCGTCTGTTCATCACTTGTTCTCTAACAAGGCTCTCGACGAATTCCGTCACTTGCGCGAGGTTTGTTAACCGATCTTAAATCCTAATTAATTAATGTAATTATGTGAAAGCCTGATATACGTCAGCTTAAGCTTTTAGATTAAATTATAATTTAACATGACATCAGAGCTCTTGTTTGTTACGACAAAGTCCTCAATTTGATTATTTCTTTTTAAAAAAATAGATTTTTTATTAATTAATCATAACATTTTTACAAGAGTGTTATTTGAAAGACGTTTGGTAGTTATTGAACTCTTAACCACTCTCGCATGAATAGTATAACTAGTGCTATTTTGTTTGAGTTCGAGTTCGAGTTCGAAACGTCTCACTTACAATGTTACTCGTAATCGTGAGTACAAAAAATTGCACTATATTAGGCATGCCCGAGACGCGTGTGAAAGAGTGAATCAGTGAAAGCTTGATATATTTTATTGATTCCCAATCTTGACATTTTAATTTTTTTAGATGAAATGATATATAGCTTACTATAATTAAGGATTGAAAAATGTGAATGATTCAATTCAAAACTTAAATCTGCAGGAGGAAATAGCCGTACTAGTAGGCTCTCTTGCGAGTGCAGGGAAAGCGGCAGTGAATTTGAATTGAACCGGCTACTGAGCGTGTGCACTACAAACGCCCTCGGGCGTGTGATGTTAGGGAAGAGAGTGTTCGGCGGCGGGGCCGATTCAATGGCGGAGGAGTTCAAGGAGATGGTGGTGGAGCTGATGGTTCTGGCCGGCGTTTTCAACATCGGCGATTTTATACCGGTACTTGATAGATTTGATCTACAAGGTGTGGTTGGGAAAATGAAGAAACTGCACGCGCGATTTGATTCGTTCCTTGACTCGATACTTGAGCAACACAAGATTGAAGGACGTGGTGGTGATTCAGGAAAACACGTGGACTTGTTGAGTACATTAATTTCGCTCAAGGATGATTTTGCTGGAGATGGGGAGAAGCTTACTGATACTGAAATTAAAGCTCTGCTTCTGGTAATTAATCAACACTTGTCTGCATTTTCAATTGCTAAAAATCTCTAATATACAATTTATCTCTATTTTTTACAATTTTTTTAATACTCCCTTCCCCTATAACAAATGTCGCGATCAACTAAATTGAACTTTGATCAACATTTAATTCTAAATTATTTACCTTCATAAAAATTTAAAAATGATTATTAATACTGTTTCTATTGATTTACTAATAACTTTCAGAACAATCTGAAAATAATCAAATTTTTATAAAATTTTGATTAAAGTATTTTAGTAATATCTTTTTATTTGTTCCAATCTCTTTTAAGAAATTTGGATCTACCTTATAAATTACCATTATTGGACTAATTAATTAATTGTTGTGACAGAACATGTTTGTTGCGGGGACGGACACATCATCAATTACTATTGAATGGGCTTTAGCAGAACTGATCCGGCATCCAAAAATCTTAGCCCAAGCCCAACAGGAGCTAGACAAAGTAGTTGGTCAAGAAAGGCTCGTAACCGAAGCCGACCTCTTTCAACTAACTTATTTCCAAGCCATCATAAAAGAAACCTTCCGACTTCACCCATCCACCCCACTCTCCCTTCCTCGAATGGCCTCAGAAAGTTGTGAAATCAACGGTTACTTCATTCCGAAAGGCTCAACACTTTTGGTTAACGTTTGGGCCATTGCCCGTGACCCAAATGTATGGGCCGACCCACTAGAGTTTCGGCCCGAGCGGTTTCTACCGGGTGGCGAAAAGGCTAATGTGGATGTTAAGGGGAATGATTTTGATGTGATACCATTTGGTGCGGGACGGAGAATTTGTGCGGGATTGAGCCTTGGGCTAAGGATGGTTCAATTGGTGACCGCGACTTTGGTCCATTCATTTAATTGGGAGTTGGCTGATGGGGAGAAGCCCTGAGGAGCTTAATATGGAAGAAGGGTATGGGTTGTCTTTACAAAGGGATAAACCATTGAAGGTTCATCCAAGGCCCAGGTTAGTTCTGTTGTGAATATGGCCCTCCACACCCAAGCAAACCTACAAGAATAATAATCGCACACAAACCAAGCACAAGAAATCAAAGAAAACAGAAAAGAACACAAGAAATTGTTAACCCAGTTCACCAATTTGATTGGCTACGTCTGGGGGCACTACCAAGCCAGGATCTTGCACTATGTATGTAAAATATGTGTTACAATGAGTTGGGGGGCGGAATTACTACTTAAATATATACTAGGGCATCAAACCAAGTCCTAGATTACAAAGGAATCCCGAAAATACGCCAGAATCAGAGTCCAGATTTACTTCCTCCCGACACATGGGCGGTCGCCCAAGGTCCCATGGGCGGTCGCCCAAGCCAAGTTTTTCCCGAACCAATGTTTCTGTACAACTGAGCGGTCGCTCAGCACCAATTGGGCGGTCGCCCACAACGATGAACAAAACTCGACGTACCCACTGATCAACTGGGCGGTCGCCCATCATCACCTGGGCGGTCGCCCACCCCGACAGAAACTTCAGACGAATTTCTCCCCTTTTGCTCGTAATCTAACCCGGTTGGTTCTCTATCCCAACAATCTCCCACCTAGAGATCAACCATACAAATAAGCCCTGTATCCGTCTTCAACTCACCCTTGGTGTCCTCCTAGTGCTCACCTCGATCATGGTAGTGCCATCCTCCTCTCTCATTCTTCAAGCCCAATTGAAGCTTTGCACAGCTTCAACTTCTCAAGGTTCACAACCTTTGTCAACATGTCAGCCGGATTCTCCGATCCCAATATCTTCTCAAGCCACAAAGTCTTCTCCTCCAAGAGATGCCTGATGTAGTGAAACCTCAGTTCAATGTGCTTCGTCCTCGAATGAAACGCCGGATTCTTTGCCAAGTGAATTGCGCTCTGACTGTCACTATAGAGAATATTACCACTTCGCGTCTTCCCAAGTTCACCCAAGAAGTTCTGCAGCCAAACCATCTCTTTACTTGCTTCTGTCACTGCCACATATTCTGCTTCTGCAGTCGACTGAGCCACGATCTTTTGCAACTTAGAAGCCCAGGAGATTGCTGTACCACCCAATGTAAACACATAACCCGTAGTACTTCTCCTCTTATCAAGATCACTTGATGCCAAGTCCGCATCAACATAACCCGCTAACACCACTTCCTTGCTTGAAAAACATAGAGCCTTACCAAGGCATTCTTCAAGTAACGTAGGATCCACTTAACCGCTTCCCAATGTTGCTTTCCTGGATTGCCCATGAACCGGCTGACTACTCCCACCGCATGTGCAATGTCCGGCCTTGTACACACCATTGCATACATGAGACTCCCCACAGCTGAAGCATATGGAGTTCTCTCCATCTTGTCACGCTCTTCCTTGTTCCTAGGCGAGTCCCTCTCGGATAGCTTGAAATGCAAACCCAATGGTGTCCCTGTTGGCTTCGCCTCTTCCATACAAAACCTTGCTAAGACCTTCTCAACATATTCTGCTTGTGAAAGAACCAACTTGCCCGACTCCCTATCCCGATCAATCCGCATGCCCAAGATTTTCCTTGCCTCTCCCAAATCCTTCATCTCGAACCGTTCGACAACCGAGTCTTCAACCCGTTTACCTCTCTACTGCTAGAGCCCGCTATTAACATGTCGTCCACATATAACAAAGCAAGATAATATACCCATTGTCCGTGTTCTTGAAGTAGCAACAATGATCCACCTCACATCTGATAAAATCAATGTCGTGCATGAATCCATCAAATTTCCTGTACCACTGCCTAGGAGCTTGTTTAAGGCCATACAAGCTCTGAGTCAATCTGCAAACTAGCTCCTCGCTACCCTTAGACAAGAAACCCTCTGCCGTACCATGTAAATTTCCTCCTCCAAGTCTCCATGAAGAAAGGCTGTCTTCACATCCATCTGCTCTAGCAAAGCAAGTCATCCGCCACTACTAACCCCGTAACCATTCGATAGTGGTCATCTTCACAACCGGAGTGAATACTTCGGTGTAGTCAATACCATACTTCTGCTGAAACCCTTTAACAACCAGTCTTGCCTTGTAACGCTTGCTACCGTCTGCTTCCTCCTTGATTCTGTAAACCCATTTGTTATGCAGAGCCTTCTTCCCCTTAGGTAGATTAGTCAACTCCCAAGTTTTGTTGGCCTTCAATGAGATCATCTCATCATCCATCGCAGCTTTCCACTTATTACAAAGCACACTACGAACTGCCTCCGCATAACATTCTGGTTCCCCATTATCTGTCAACAACAAATAATAATTCGAAGGAGTATACCTGTCAGGTGATCCACGCAATCTGCTGGATCTACGCAGCGGAATATCCGGTTCTGGAGTACGTGGTTCATCTTCAGTGACCTCCTGACCATGGTCAACATGAACTGTCCTGCTCCCACCCGAGTCTGGAATATCCACCTCTACAACCTCCGGTTCCGAACTAGTATCATCAGATGCCCCCTTTCTATCCTTGTACAAAACCTGTTCATTGAATACCACATCTCGACTACGAATAACCTTATGGTTTTGATCATCCCAAAATTTATACCCGAAGTCATCCCCGCCATACCCAATAAATGTACACTTAATGATTTAGCATCTAATTTAGTTCTCTCAGCAGAATCAACATGAACATAAGAAACGCAGCCAAATATGCGAAGAAAGGACAGATTTACCTGCTTGCCACTCCACGCTTCCTCTGGAATTCCATTCCCCAATGGAACCGATGGTCCCCGATTGATCAAGAAAGCTGCCGTGTCAACTGCATATGCCCAGAACGTCTTCGGAAGTCCACACTTCAATCTCATACTTCTAGCCCGCTCGTTCAATGTTCTGTTCATCCTTTCTGCTACCCCGTTGAGTTGTGGAGTCTTCTTTGGAGTCTTCTCCATACGAATACCATTCGCAGCACAATATTCCCTAAACTCCCCGAGCTCATACTCCCCACCATTGTCTGATCTCAAGCACTTAAGCTTAAGTCCCGTTTGATTCTCCACCAAGGCCCTCCACTTCTTGAACACCTCGAAAGCCTCATCTTTCCCCTTCAAGAAATAGACCCAAACCTTCCTTGTAGAATCATCAATAAAAGTCATGTAATATGACGCACCACCCAGAGATGTAACCGGAGATGGCCCCCACAAGTCCGTGTGAACCAATTCCAACTTTGCTTCCCTCAATCCCCTACCTGTCCTTGAGAAATTATTTCTCCCTTGTTTGCCAAACATACAATCTTCGCAGATCCCCACGTTGACTGTCTTCAATCCCGGTAGTAGACCCTTAGAACAAAGTACCTTCATCCCTGTCTCACTCATGTGACCCAATCGACAGTGCCACAAATCAGTATCACCCTTGGCTGCTGCCACCGCAATACTATCCTTGGTGTTGTTCGCCAAATACAGAGTACCCTCCTTATTACCCCGAGCGATCTCACAATCCTCCTTGGTAATAACCCAGTTCCTGCAGCCGAAAGTCACCTTGTAACCCTCTTCGTCCAACTGCCCAACTGAAAGTAGGTTCTTTTTCAAACCCGGAATGTGCCTGACCCCGTTCAGATGTAGAACCTTCCCGTCCGATGCTCCTATCCTGACATCCCCCTTCCCCTTGATTTCCAAAGGCTCGCCATCAGCTAGATAGACCTTCCCGAAATCACCGGAAGTGTAATTATCCATCTCTTCCTTATGCCCGCAAGAGTGGAATGATGCCCCCGAATCCAGCACCCATGATTCTAGTGCACTACTAACACTCAGAACCAGTACATCATCACCTTCAACTGCCACATTCGCCTGATTGCCCTTACGATTTGGACAATCCCTCTTGAAGTGTCCCAATTCCTTACAATAATAGCACTGAACAGATCCCTTCGCAACCTTCGGTTTGTCCTTGGTCTCATCAGCTTTGCCCTTACCACTCACTCCGTTCTCCCTAGATTCGGTTCTCCCTTGTTTGCTAGTACCCGGCTTCCCCCTACTAGTAGTAGCTAAAGCCGCTCCCGAAGTACTTGATGTCCCCAACTTCTTCATGCGATTTTCCTCACCTAAAAGAAAGTCTTTAACATCATCATATTTCAATTTTTCTTACCTGCTGAAGCGTTGATTGCAGTCACCGTTCCGCTCCAACTTGCCGGTAAAGAAGCTAGCAACAAGCATGCATGAACCTCATCATCGAACTTGATCTCCACCGCTGTCAATGAATCTATGACATCCATACATTCATCGATGTGCTTAGCCAAGGATCCTCCCTCTTGCATCTTGAGACTACCCATCTTACGTATCAAATCAACCTTATTTGCAGCAGACGGAGTTTCAAATCTCTCAGTAAGATAATCCAATAGCTCCTTGGTGGTTGTCGCCTTCCTGGTAGTCTTCGCGATCCACTTTGACAAAGTAGATCTAACCACCCCTAAAGCCTTTCGATCCATGAGTTCCCATTCTTCCTGACTTACATCTTCCGGTTTGACACCCTTCAGAGGCTTGTAGAGATCTTTGTTGTACAAGAGATCCTCAATCTGCATCCTCCAATATCCGTAGTCAGACCCATCGAATTTCTCCACCGCCTGTTTGTCCTTGCCCATTCTTGATTGCTTGAAACAACTCCCTTGATCCTGAACCAAGAGCTCTGATACCAGTTGTTGTGAATATGGCCCTCCACACCCAAGCAAACCTACAAGAATAATAATCGCACACAAACCAAGCACAAGAAATCAAAGAAAACAGAAAAGAACACAAGAAATTGTTAACCCAGTTCACCAATTTGATTGGCTACGTCTGGGGGCACTACCAAGCCAGGATCTTGCACTATGTATGTAAAATATGTGTTACAATGAGTTGGGGGGCGGAATTACTACTTAAATATATACTAGGGCATCAAACCAAGTCCTAGATTACAAAGGAATCCCGAAAATACGCCAGAATCAGAGTCCAGATTTACTTCCTCCCGACACATGGGCGGTCGCCCAAGGTCCCATGGGCGGTCGCCCAAGCCAAGTTTTTCCCGAACCAATGTTTCTGTACAACTGAGCGGTCGCTCAGCACCAATTGGGCGGTCGCCCACAACGATGAACAAAACTCGACGTACCCACTGATCAACTGGGCGGTCGCCCATCATCACCTGGGCGGTCGCCCACCCCGACAGAAACTTCAGACGAATTTCTCCCCTTTTGCTCGTAATCTAACCCGGTTGGTTCTCTATTCCAACAAGTTCCACATGTTTATAAAGCTTAGATTAGTAATTTGTAATTTGATTTAGGGCCCAAAAGGAGAACCGGTGTGACCAAATGGCCTTTATGCATACATTCTTAAAGTCCAAGATAATTTGTAATTGTTTTATGGCCAAAATATGAGCCGATATAACCCAATGGGCCTTAATGTTTTGATATGTTTTCTAGTGGTTAGCGGAAAATGAGGAAATAAAAGAAATTACGATTTGGTTTATTAAAAAATAAACTAGTGTTATACACCATAGTGTCATTCTCGAACAAGATATAATTCATGCTATGCCATGGAATCAATCTTAGCCATGCTTGTAAGATGCTTATAAAGATGATGCATTGTTGGCCTTGCTTGTGGATTGGCATTTAAACAGTCCCTTGCCATTATTAGAATGGATATCACCACCTTCTCGATTTCGGGTGACAGAGGTGGAAGACGTTGATCGACCATGTCATTGGATAATATCTCCTCTGCCGATGAAGATAAGATAGAAGTAATAAGATCACCGGGGTGCTCTCCTTTAATTACTTCTAGTGCCAACACTCCAAAGCTATAGACATCACATTTCTCTGTTACCTTCATTGTATAAGCAAACTCTACAATAAAAAAAAAATGCCCACATTAATGTTTCCATCAGTATAATATTAGTATAAAAGAAAAAAGAAAAAATAATAATAAATCAACAGTACCTGGTGCAATGTATCCATATGTGCCAGCAAGTGCAGTTAGGTTGGATGAGTCTAACTTTAAGAGCTTGGAAATACCGAAATCTGAAACACGAGCCTCATACTCAGAATCAAGCAGAATATTTTTGCTTGATATATCCCGATGCACAATTGGGAGTGTGCAATCGTGGTGCATATATGACAAAGCCCGAGCAACACCCTTAATGATATTCACCCTCTTAAACCAGTCTAGCAACTGAGCCAGGTCTTCCCTGCTCATCATGGCAGCAAGACTGCCCCTTTCAATGAACTCATAAATCAGTAATGAGTGTATGGAATGGGAACAAAATCCATGAAGTTTCACAATGTTACGGTGCCTTATTTCTGTCAATGCTCTCACTTCATTTAGAAAAGATCTTCGATCAGCAGGCTGATCAGAAGAGGATGAATGGAGTTTTTTAACTGCAACTGTATGATTAGGCTGTAGACATGCCTTGTACACAATTCCATGTGCCCCTTCTCCAATAGAATGCTCCTCGTCAAAATTGTTGGTGGCATTTAAGATTTCCTCATACACTGCTCTACCATCAAAAGTTGTTATAGCAAAAAGATCGATGGTTTCTGTACTAGTGTTGCTTACTTCTGTTCGCTGCCTTCTTCTTCTATAAATGATGAAAATCCCGAAGAATGCGCTTAGAAGGAAAGATGCTCCGAGAATGGGGAGTATGATCAGAAGAATGGTGTGGTTGTGGTGGTTCTCTTTCAAACTTTTACAAGATTTCAACCCAGTAATGTTTCCACATAACCCTTTGTTGCCTTGTAATATAGAAGCATTCAGAAAGACCTTGGTGTTTGGAATGGGACCCTGCAAATCATTATAGGATACATCAACTTCAAGCAGCGAGCGCATATTGTCAAAAGCCTGGGGAATGGAACCAGAGAGTTGATTGTGGGAAAGATTCAGCTTCTCCAAGCTCTGCATCCCTTGAATTTGTGGTGGAATCATCCCTGTGAGCGAGTTATGACTCAAATCAAGTACCCCCAGAAGTTTTAACTGAGTTACTTGAACTGGTATAACATCTGTAAAGTTATTGGTTGACAAGTTCAAGTAAATCAACGGTGACAAATACCCAAGATTTGCTGGAACCCACCCACTCAATTGGTTTTCTGAGAGATCCAAAGACAAAAGTTCTTTTAGTGATCCAAGCTCTTTTGGTATTGCGCCAGAAAGTTGGTTTCTACCCAAATCAAGTTTCAGCATATGACTCAGTTGCCCAATTTCATTTGGAATCTCCCCAACTAAATAGTTTGAAGAAAGATAAACTTCTCGCAGTTGAGTTGCCATTCCGAGCTCTGGGGGTATACTACCACCGACCTTGTTGCCCACTATCACCAGGAGGGACAAGTTTCTGCAATTACCCAATTCAGGAGGAATTGAACCAGAAAGATGATTGTACGCCAAATCGAGAATACTTAGGGAACTTAGGTTACCAAATGATGCAGGGATTTGACCCGTGAGTCTATTGCTTTCAAGTCCTAGGAATTGAAGTGATCTTAATTTCCCAAGTTCAGAGGGAACTGAACCAGATAATTGATTCAAGGATAGTTGCAAGGCCGTTAAGCTTTTCAAACTCTCAAAAGTTGATGGAATAATACCTGTTAATGAGTTGATGGAAATATCTAATTCCACAAGAGTTGAGAGATTTCCCAATTCAGGAGGAATGGGACCAGAGAGTTGATTATCATACAAAGAAAGATGACTTAGGGAACTTAGGTTAGCAATTGATGCAGGGATTTGACCCGTGAGTCTATTGCTGAAAAGGTTTAGGACTTGAAGTGATCTTAATTTCCCATGTTCAGAGGGAACTGAACCAGATAATTGAGTCATGGATAGTTGCAAGAACGTTAAGCTTTTCAAATTCCCAAAAGTTGATGGAATAATACCTGTTAGAGAGTTGTTGCTGAAATCAAGCACCTCGAGATGATAAAGATTTCCCAAAGATGAAGGGATTTGGCCCGAAAGATTGTTATTTCTAAGGAGGAGAATACGTAGTGAGCTTAAGCTACCTAAAGATGAAGGAATTTGACCTGAAAAACTATTTCCAAAAAGGCGGAGCCCTTGAAGGGATTTTAACATCCCTACTTCAGGAGGTATTATGCCCGAAAGTTCATTTTCAGAGAAGTTAAGAAAGACGAGATTAGAGAGGTGAGTTATCTCAGGCCCAGGGATGCTACCAAAAAGCTCATTTGTGCCAAGATGAAAGTGAGTAAGATTGGGGAAAGATGAGAAAGAGAAATGGTCAAGTGTACCTTTCAGACTCGACACATTTAGTTCCAATCCGGTCACACTCCCATCAACATTGCACAAAACTCCGTACCAAGTACATGGAATATTCAGCGCACTTTCATTTGCTTTGGTATAAAAATTAGTGGGAGATGATGGAAGAGCCCATGAAGATAGGAGGGAAGCATTGTAGCTTTCAAGGCTGGCTTTCCATTTCAAGAGAGCATTTGCTTCTTGGGGTGAAGCAGACACCACAAGGGAACAAGTCAAGAATGTTAAAAGGGCAAGAAAGAAAAGCTTTTCCATGGCTACCATTAAATAAATGGTTCTGTTTTTGGTGTACAAAACTAATGGTTCCAATTGAGATCATTTATAGTTTGCAAAAATGTTTATGCGTTTAGAGTACTGCAAAGACTTTGAAGAATAGTAGTGAGTCAACTTCATTGCGAAGACTTGGAATTCTATGAAGATTATGCTTATGTGGCCAAAAAACTTGGGGAGGGACCAAATTAGAAGACTTTCTCCCAAAAGACTTGAGAATGGACAAAGCTAAAAGACCTGTCCAAAGCAGATCACAAACTTGCTACAAGTCAGTGATATTTATCCCTTCAATTATTGTTTTAGGAGAATTCAAATAAATTTTTGCTTACTCCCCCCGTTATATGAGAAATGTCGCGCTTTTTTGTTATGTTCAATCTTAAAATAATTATCGCATATCTAAATAAGTAAATAATCATAGTGCAATTTTACCATAGTACAAACA
Source organism: Adenophora triphylla var. japonica (assembly GCA_022495995.1). NCBI lineage: Eukaryota > Viridiplantae > Streptophyta > Magnoliopsida > Asterales > Campanulaceae > Adenophora > Adenophora triphylla. The sequence continues at coordinate 1,382,475 of JAFEMH010000004.1, forward strand.
TTGCGCAAAGACAATTATATGCTTTTATTTGATGTACTGTTTGTGTAAGGACGGTCCAATGGGTTACCGAGACTTTGTGCGGGGTTGAGGCTTGGTGCTAAGGACGGTCCAGTTGACTACCGCGACTTTGTTCCTATTAAGTAACATAATTAAATTAAAAGAAACTCTTAAAAAAATTGCAATTACAAGAAACACACAAGTTACCGTTGCTCCCCATTCCTTCTTGTTATGTTACAAACAAGGGTGAAAATGGAGTGACAGAGCCTCAACCCATGATATCAAAAATGTTTATGCGTTTAGAGTACTGCAAAGACTTAGAATTCTATGAAGATTATGCTTATGAAGACTTGGAATTCTATGAAGAATAGTACTGCAAAGACTTTGAAGAATAGTAGCGAGTCAACTGTCTAATTTGGGGAGGGACCAAGTCGGAAGACTTGTTCCCAAAAGACTTGTAAATGGACAAAACTAAAAGACCTTGCAGGTCTACTTGACCCGGCAAGTGAAAAATACACGTTCCATTATTGGTATCGGAAACTTGTTCCATTATAGTTTCTTATCAGAAACTATAAGAAAAAGAAAATGAAGAAACTGCACGCGCAATTTGATTAGTTCCTTGACTCGATACTTGAGCAACACAAGATTGAAGGACGTGGTGGTGATTCAGGTAAACACATGGACTTGTTGAGTATATTAATTTCTCTCAAGGATGATTTTGCTGGAGATGGGGAGAAGCTTACTGATACTGAAATTAAAGCTCCGCTTCTCGTAATTAATTAACACTTGTCTGCATTTTCAAATTTTCAAGTACTCAAACTCTCTAATTTACAATTTATTTCTTTTTTTACAAATATTTTGGTCTGAATAAATGCAACGTTTTTTTAACAATTCGCACTCAGATAAATGTCGCGTATTATGGTCAACTAAGTTTATCTTTGATCGACATTTAATGCTAAATTATTTATCTTCATGAAATTTAAAAATTATTATGAATAATGTTACAATTTATTTGCCACTAACCACTTTCAAAAAAGAAAATAATCATTTTGAACAGTATAAACCGAGATACGAACATGGACTTGTTCGGGTCAGGCCCAAGTGGATTGGGCTATAAACATAATCCATCTATGAGTTACGAGGGACAACCATGGGCTTCCTCGGCCTCGTTCCTAGTCATCAAAATGGCCAAACAAGGCCCAACAAGCAAGCATAATATGCCCCAACTATGAATGCCGAGGAGACCTCCCTCGTATGCCGAGATCATCTCCATAGAGGACGAGGTGCTTTCCTCGGCCTTAACGTCGTCAACGGGCTCCCTATATTCTTATTTCCTCCCCGGCTCATCATAGACCAAGAGGTCATGAATGACGAGGAGAGAAAAGTTCTCACCTCGACATATCTCCATATGACGAGGAGACAAAATCATTCACCTCGGCATTTCTTCATGCCGGGTGATCTCTATAAGACGAGGAGACAAACTCGTGCATCTCGGCCTACCAGCGAATGACGAGATAAGGAAATTACTCTCCTCGGCTTACCGGCAAGCAGTTATAACAATCCTATTCAAACAAGGATTCAACAATTACAATCTTATCAAAATTGTAACCACCTCCTACAATACAGAACAAATAAGGACTCCTTAATAGATATAATCCTTCTAGGATTACATCTTATCTTTTACAGTTCAAGTTCAACATGGATTCTGTCAATCCATCCCTATAAATACAAGCCTTATATCACATTATTTGGTACGTTACTTTTTACATACAGAAACTCTGTCAACTTAGTTTCTCATATCAAAACTGTGAACTTATTCTCACGTCGGAGGGCCTTCGCCGGTAAAGCCCCGGCTTAGTTTACGTGTTTTCTCTTATTTTCAGGCCTAGCAATCGCTGGAGCAAACGATCGCTTGGATTTGGGATGAATTGACGATTTTGGCATCATCAATTGGTTCCATTGCCGAGAAATCGACTCAAACGCCCTTTGTTTGGCCTGGAAAAAGCTCGCTTGAAGCCAGATTTCTTGCCAGATTACTCCTTGATTTGAACAGAAAAATCTGTTCCGTTTTTGCTCTGTCTTCAATTCCGCCGAATTCTGCACATTCGGCCGGAATCTGCTACTTATTGTCTGAAGCAAACGTTTTTGACTGGAAAATTTTGGCGTTGTTAATATCACAAATTACAATTTCGTGTTTGTGACGAATTCTGCTCCAAATTTTGGCTTGAAATCTTGATTATTGAGAAATCCATCCGTTTGATAATTTGCTGTTCACAAGTGTTGATTTTCAATGGAAGACGGTCAATTTGCAAGTGTTACCAACGAGGAGCAGACCCAAGTGAACGGGATCACTCCAAATGCCGAGGTGCTTCCTCCTCCTCCACCTCAGCTCGAAGGACCACCTCCCCTCGCCATGACTCTCCGTTCCATGGGGCAGCCAACTGCCGAGGGAGCAAGTGCCAATCTTCCTCGTGCCACCCGTCCTCGAGGGAAGAGAGTTAGGAGGAAGATGACGAAGAACGCCGACTTCGGCCGAGCTGAAAGCTCCCAACCCGTCGACCGACGTACTCTGTTGCATAGACAAATGGAGACGTTGCAAAGGATTTACGAGACACAAGCTGCTCTCTTACAATTGGATCTGGACAATTCCATGGCTGAATTCATGTTGCCTTCGACGGGCAACTCTCGTGGAAGGGAACAGGGTATGCGACGAGGTCCTCCCCTCGATCCTGCTGTACAACCTAAGCAGGCTCTCCGAGATTCTCACCGTCCTCGGCCTCATAATCAAAAGAACGACAAGGCGATAGACTTGAGAAGCCAATTGAATTCCAAGGAACAGGAAGTGGACTCAAGGGATTTGAGGACGAGGCTCAGTCTAACCAAGCGTTTATCCCCTCCTCGTCTCGTCTTGGCACCTCGTCGTCCCAACTCACCTCGACCACGTCGACCTCGGTATGATTCTCCTCATCCTCGAAGAGACTCTCCCCGTCCTCGTCCTCGTGAATTTCTACGGCCGAGAACTCCCCCACCATACAGGATGTTACTTGGCGGCCATGAGCTAGAACCGAGGCAAGATAAGGCACCATCCAGACGAAGGGACAGCCATCGAAATGACGAGGAGCACAGTAGAGTGAATGGCCACCCTAAGGATAAGTCAACCCGTAGCTCCCAATGCAGCACTCATTCTAGCACTGACAAGGGAGTAGAAGCCAGACAGTGAGAGCTATTGAAACAACGCCTTGATGACATGGAAATGGGTAAAAAGGTGGATAGTGATGACTATGATTGGTCCACGCGCCCATTCTCCCAAAGAATAATTGATGCACCACCAAATCCTCACTTTAAGGTCCCGAGCTTTGAAAAGTACAATGGAACCCAAGACGCGAAGGACCACGTGCAAAGTTTTGAACAAACGATGAACCTCCTCACCAAAGCTGACGACATGCTCTGTAATGCTTTCGCGAGCACCTTCTACGGAACAGCCTTGACCTGGTTCCGTGAGCTGAAAAAAGGTTGCATCGATAGCTGGAGAGGCATGAGGAGAATGTTCTTGGACCACTTGGCCACAACTGGAAGGAGGAAGATGAGATTGACCGACCTTGCCAATATCGAGCAAGCGAAGAATGAAACCACCCTCAGTTATTACAATCAATTCCGTAAAATGGCAGAACAAGTGGAAGAAAGCCTCACTGACAGGGAGGTTATTGTTTGTTTTAATTCCGGATTGAGATCCGGTCCCCTCATCTACGAACTCTCCGCCCGAGAACCTAAGTCCATGGCTGATTTGTACAACGTGGCTTATGCTATTGCCATGGCTGAAGACAAGAGCATGAAAAGGGGATCTGACAAGGCAGAACCAGAAGTGGCTGGCACTCACCACGCTTCCAACGACAATGGGAATGGTAAGGGATCCAAGGGGAAGAATAGAACAAGGAGTACTGAAAAACCTGAAGTATTTACCCCTCTTACTAAACCCATCACGGAGATCATGCAGTTGGTAAACCTTCCCCCACCCTATCCGCTGAGCAATAAACCAAAGTTCCCTCGCGACACTTCTAAATTCTGTGATTTCCACAAGGACCATGGTCACAATACTGAAGGCTGTTACGCCCCCAAGAAAATGATCCAAAGGTGGGTTGACGAGGAAAAGCTAGATCGCTATGTCACGAAGAAAGATGGAAAGCGAAAACGGAAGGAGGAGGAAAGTGAAGATGATGATAAGAGCGAAGACGGAGAACAAAGGCCTTCTAGGGAAAAGCTACATGTGATCCGAGAAGAGACAGTTTCTACCAGAAAGCTAAGAAACCAAATCCACGAACTAAGCAAGGTATACCATGTCCCTGCTTGGGTTCATAAAGCGGAAGAGGTCATTAGATTTTCTCCTAACGAACTGGCGGGAGTCGTGCTGCCCGTGAACAACCCTTGGTGATAAAGGGTCGAATTGACAATGTGGAATCTGAAAGGCTTCTTGTTGACACGGGGGCCTCCCGTGACATTCTGTACTACTCTGCCTTCCAACAGATGGGCTTAAAAGATACCATACTAGAGCCTTATCATGGAAGGTTGGAAGGTTTCACCAACCATAAAGTTGGTGCCAAGGGAACTGTTGAGTTGGAACTTGAAATTGACGAACATCCCTTCCGATCCACGGCTACTGTCACTTTCGTAGTCATGGATTTAACAAAAGATTACCATGCTATCCTGGGCATTCCAAGTTAAGCAAAACTTGGGTTGGTCACCTCCCTCCCTCACCAACGGGTCAAATTTCCTACTCGTTCCGGGATTGGATGCGTGAGGGCGACCGCCAAAGACTTCCTGGAGCATGTCGTGCAGATCCGGAAGAAATCTAAAAGCGTGGAGATAGATACCCCTGAGGACAATATCAAGATCTCTAAATCTCTTAAAACTACCCATACCAGCTCTAGGGTGAGCTACATCCATGAGGTACTTGATGAAGAGCCTATGGTCCTAGTAATTGCAGCTGACCAGGGCATAGTTCCATCTGTCTCTGAGGAAGATCCCATTCTCGTCAACCGCCAGAACTCGGGGGCCAACCATGACTTGAGGATGGTCGATCTTCCCGACGTTGATGAACTAATGGAGGAAGAGGGCCTCAACGTGAACGACAATGAAGGTAGGAGAATTAGAGAAATCATTATCGAGTCTCTGGAATTTCGAGACGGTCCTGAAATGGAGCCTGTGGACGAACTGGAGGAGGTAGTCATCAATCCTGACTATCCTGAACAAAAATTTAAACTCGGGGGCCAGCTATCTCCGGAAGAGAAGGAAAAAATCATCTCCCTTTTAAAAAGCAGTCTCGACATCTTTGCTTGGAGAGTCGAAGACATGAGGGGAATCAATGAGGAAGTAGCACTCTATCGCTTGAAAGTTGATCCATTGGCAAAAACTATCTCACAGACAAAGAGAAATTTCGCAAGAGACAAGGAGGAAGCTATCAAAGAAGAGGTGCAAAAATTACTTAGCGCCGGAATCATTCGTGAAGTAAAGTACCCCGTGTGGTTGGCCAATGTGGTAATGGTAAAGAAGCAAAATGGGAAGTGGCGAATGTGCATCGATTTCACCGATCTTAACAAGGCCTGCCCTAAAGACAGTTATCCTCTCCCCAGAATCGACAAGTTGGTTGACTCAATCGCTGGACACCAAAGAATCAGTTTCCTAGATGCCTATTCGGGCTATCATCAGATCAAAATGGCGGAAGAGGACATCGAGAAGACGGCCTTCCAAACACCTGGGGGAAAATATTGCTATGTTATGATGCCTTTTGGGCTCAAGAATGCGGGTGCCACGTACCAACGAATGGTGAATCAAGTATTTGGCGCACAAATAGGTCAGAACATGGAGGCCTACATCGATGATATGGTCATTAAGACCAAGGAGGGTATTCACGCCCCTGACTTGGAAGAGACAATAAACAACCTCCGAGCCAACAACATGAAGCTAAACCCAAGTATGTGTGTATTTGGGGTGACAGCTGGAAAGTTCTTGGGCTTCATGGTATCGCAAAGGGGAATTGAGGCGAACCCCGAAAAAATCAAGGCATTAATTGACATGAAGGAACCTACCACCATTAAGGAGGTTCAAAGATTAAACGGAAGAATAGCGGCACTGGGAAGATTCATCGCCAAATCTGCCGAAAAGTCATTACCATTCTTCAAGGTACTGAAGGGTACCAAGAGCTTCTCCTGGACTCCTGAATGCTCCGAAGCATTCCTCCGGTTGAAGGAGTACTTGGGTTCCCCTCCCTTGCTTAGCAGTCTGATTACCGGTGAAATGTTGTACGTCTTCCTAGCTGCCACGGATCATGCAGTCGCAGCTGTTCTAGTTCAAAACGAAGAAGGAATGTAGAAGCCCGTCTACTATGTCTCTAAGGCATTGTCAGACGTAGAGAGCAGATATTTCAATGTGGAAAAGATAGCGTACGCACTAGTCATTGCCTCAAGGAAACTATGTGCCTACTTCTCTGTGCACCCTATCACTGTATACACCAATGAACCCTTGAAGAAGATCCTGCACAAGTTGGACGGCTCCGGAAGTCTCCTGAATTGATCTATCGCTCTTACCGAGTTTGATATCACTTACTAACCAAGGAAGACCCTCATGGCACAGCCTTTGGTTGACTTCATGTTTGAGACCGCCTTTATGGATGAGCACCTCCCCACTTCCGGTAGGCAAAACACTGCGGAAGAGGAAGAGTCTCCCATTGAACTCCCCTCCAACTGTTGGATCTTGTACACGGACGGATCGACTACAAAGGAAAGAAGCGGAGCCGAAGTTGTACTAGCAAGTCCAGAAGGAGAGTACACCATGCAAGACATCATCCGATTCAAGTTCCCTGCCTCCAATAATCAAGCTGAATACGAAGCTCTAATATTTGGTATTGAGTTGGCTTCCTTTTACGGAGCAACTAAGGTGGCGGCATTCTGTGACTCCCAACTCGTTGTCAAACAAGTAAAGGGAGAGTATAATACCCAAGACCCCACCCTTGCCAAATATAGAGACCTTGTCCTAGACATGACAAAGAAGATGGAATACTTTGAACTCAAACAGATAGGCAGGGAAGACAACCAAATCGCAGACGTTCTATCTAAACTAGCAACTATGGATGTGTCTAAGTCTAAGACCAATCCATACGTAGTTTTTGTTGAGGAACCTGCATACGAAAGATTACAAATCATGCTCCTAAATGGAGAGGAGAGATGTTGGATCGATGACTACATTAACTACATCGAGAAGGGACAACTCCCAGAAGATGAAGCACAAGCCAAACTTATCAAGAAGAGGTCCCCAAGGTTCGTTGTGATGAACGGAGTCCTCTACCAAAGATCTTTCACTAAGCCCCTGCTAAGGTGTGTCTATCCCAAGGAAATTGAGAACCTCTTGGCAGAAGTACATTAAGGTGTTTGCGGCGGACACCCGGGGGCTAGAACCTTAGCTGACAAGATCATCTCACTAGGTTACTATTGGCCAAACCTGAGGGAGGATGCGCACGCCTATGTTAGAAAATGTGATAAGTGCCAATGATTCTCCGACATTCCTAGACTACCGGCAGTGGAGAAGACACTTGTAATACCTACATGGCCATTTGATATGTGGGGGATCGACATCATCGGACCCTTCCCTCCCGCCCGAGGCAATTTCAAGTACGTGATAGTAGCTGTTGATTACTTTTCCAAATGGATAGAAGCGAAAGCATTGGCCAAGATAACGGAAGAGAACGCAATCAACTTTAACCACGACTACATCTGGTGTCGATTTGGCCTCCCCCACACAATTGTTTCTGATCATGGACTCCAATTTTCCACGGCATTTACAACAGAATTGGGAAGAGTCAAAGTTCGCCACGCAAAGTCCTCAGTTAGCAGACCCCAAGGCAATGGTCAAGCAGAGGCTGCCAACAAACTGGTCCTAACAGCCCTTACTAAGAACCTTGAAGGACGCGAGGGTAGATGGTTGGACGAACTTCCCCTAGCCTTATGGGTTGTTCGCACAACAACCCGGGGGCCAACCGGGGAAACCACATTTGCATTAACCTTCGGTTCTAAGGCTATGGCACCAGCTGAAATGGCCATCCCTACTGTAAGAAATTCCCATTAGAATGAGCAAGTCAACAAGGTTAATAGGCTCCTAGACCTAGACCTAGACCTGATAGATGAAAAATGACTAGTTGCATAGATGAGAATGGTAAACTACAAACAAATGACCAAGGCATATCACGACGAGAGAGTCATCAGAAGAGTATTCCAAGCAGGTGATTGTGTACTTAGAAAAATTGAAGCAACTGGTCGGAAGGAAGAACAAAACAAACTCTCCCCAAATTGGGAAGGTCCCTATATCATCACTCAAGTCATTCGAGAGGGGACCTACAGATTGAAGACTAAGGAGGGGAAGGAGCTCAAGCATCCATGTCATTCTGACAATCTTCGAAAATATTATCATTAGTCTATTTTATTTTGTAATAGATTAGTTTCCAGTCTTCAGTCTTTTCCTTCTTAGTATGATAGGATTGCAGTTCATTGTTGTCAAGTTCCAGTTTATGAAAGTCACTTTTTCCAACATCCAAGGCAACTATCAACTACTGACACAAACACTGGAAGACGGGGATCTTATCCCTGACTCTTCAAAACACATGCCTTACGTCTTGATGAGGATCTGCCTCGACTCAGTGACTATAGGCTCCTAACAACCAAGATTGAGGACCCTTCCTCGACCTACTGGCTTACCTTATGTCTTGATGAGGGTCCGCCTCGACTCAAGGACTATAAGGTTCAAACAGTCAAAATCGAGGACTTCTCCTCGGCCTATTGACTTGCCTCATGTCAAGGCAAGGAAACACCTTGTCACTACGACTAACAGGCATCACACGTCTGAAACCTGTGCACGAGTCATCTTCCTCGGCATAAGGAGACGAAAAAGAAGAAAACACCCCAACAGTCAAGACCGAGGAGCCTTCCTCGGCCTAATGACTTGAGGTATAGCCAAGATCGAGGAATCCTCCTCGACCTAACAACTCGAGGTACAGTCAAGACCAAGGAACCTCACCTCGGCCTAATGACTTCCCTCCCTCAAAGCAGTCTTGTATTTGTACATAGCCTACAAACAAGCATCCAAACAATTCATTAAAACAACACAACATGAATTGAAACAAAAGGACTTTTTCATTGATATTAAAAAGGAAATTACAAGTCCTAACACTATTACAACAAAAAGAAAAAGAAAAAAAATCTAAATCTGTGCATCCTCAAAAGGTTTCTCCAGAAACTCCTCGGTGGCGGCATCAGTGGCAGGCGGGGTGGTCTGTTCGATTTGTGTGCTTGCATGAACCTCCTCGGTATCACCACCCTCGGCCTCGGCTTCCATCTCCTCGTCTTTAATAGCCTCCACCAAGGCTTGGAGAGTGACAGGATCAACGGTTGGGGGAACCCAAGCCTCTCGGCCGGCCCGAGCATCCTCCCTGGCAATAATGCCTAAGTTATACTCGGAGAAGGGGACAAGATGGTGGAGGGCCCTAGCCTCCTCGTCAAATTGTCCTTGGCTGATCAGCCGAGCAATGGCTTTCACATCCAGACCAGTAGAGGGATCGGCCAGAAGACGGCGAGCCAGATGCAAGTAGCCGTCCACGAACATCGTGGCCGTCTTCTCATCCACGGCATCTTGAAAGGCCTGGCTAGCCTTGAAACGGGCCACGGCCTCCTCTTCCCTTGAAGCAAGGGTGGCTTCCAGGCCCCGACACTTGGCCTCGGCTTCTTCGGCCCTCACCTGGACCTCGGCTTTGAGCCTCTCTATCTCGACAAGCTTAGCGTCCTTTAGCCGGAGATGCTCCTCGGCTTTCACCCTGGCCTCCTCGGCCCTCTTTACCTCGGCCTCCACCTTAGCCTGAGCAGCCTCAAGATCAGCATCCTTGGCTTTCAACAGCTCGGCCAAAGCTGCCCTATCAATCTTACCCTTCTTCTGGGCGGCCTTAACCTCGAACAGTTGCTTGTCCGTAGCCTTGGCCAGGACATTCTCGTAGGCCGTCATAGTAGCAAGCTACAGGATAAATCAAAGTCAGATATTATATCAAGTACGAAAATTACGAGATCAAAATATACGAGTTACGAGAGAGTTACCTCGGCAAGTATAAGTCCCTTGCGACACAACATGTTTTCCTTGCTCGGCTTGTCTCGAACAAGCTTCTCGAATGCCTCCTGGTCCAAGCTCCTCGGCATCTTCATAACATTTGAAACTTTGGCCCTCACCAGAGCACCCTCTCTGATCTGCAAAGGGATGCCCCTCAAAGCTGGAACATTGGCCACCATTTGTCGGGCAAGCTCCTCGGCATCTTCATAACATTTGACACTTTGGATGGTGAGGGATGGAGGAGCTTGAGGATTTGAAGGCTCCAACTAGCAGCTCATTTAGCTGAGGGCTCCTCGGCAGAAGCACCTTGGGCCCTCTTCGAGCCTGAACGCCGCAGGACAAGGTCAATGTCCTAGGCCGACGGGATGTTAGTCTCCACAGAAACATCAACATGGGGGCTATGCCCCCTCGACATTCGATGGATTATCTCGGCCTATGGAGGCCTCGTCCTCGGCATTAACATCCCCATGTAACTTGACGGGGAGAGGTTGATCTCCCTTGGTACTTAGGAGACGATTGCGACGGTTGGCCTCTTCCTTCCTATCGGTTAAAGCCGAGAGCTTGGCCTGGCGCCTTTTCCTCTTAATCAGCTCCACGGCACTCAACTGCTCCATTTCTAACTTGGCCTTCTGCTCGGGAGATAAATCTGCAAAGACGAAGAAGATATGGTTACATTATGAAAAGGATTAGAGTAAACAGCAAAAAACACAAGTGTCAAAGACTAGGGAAAAGCAATTACATCCTACGACGTCAATCTCTTAAGGCACTGATCCTTAGGAGGGAGCTTGCATCTCGCACATTCGTCATGAAAGACGAGGTCGGGATGTGTCCTCCAGTCATTAAACCATCTTCCCCTTTTGACAGGGACGAGGGGAACCACCCCGTCCTTCGGCCCCGGCATCAACCCAGCCTGAACGTAGTATCGCTCGTCGGCTTCTAAGGCTGCCCAATCGAGGAACCCAACTTCAGAAAATTCCTCGAGGCGCTTGATCAAGTCCTTCATCCACCCATACTTCTGCACCTGACTAGATGCAGATGGCACGTCAGGATGAGAAGGGAACTCCCAGCCTCGTCGGCTCTCCACCCTTATCACATGGTTCTCCCAGCCTCCTACTTTACTAGACATTGGGAGAATAATTTTTGGCTTTGTAGAATCACTCCTTAGGACTAAGAGCCTCGAATTCTTGATGTAGCTAATACTGAAGAAGTGACGGAAGGCAGCTTGGGTAGGCTCGTAACCTAAGCTACGGCATAAAACTATAAAGCTGACAAGGACCCTAGTCCCGTTAGCTCCCAACATGGCCGGGACTACCCTCACATCACCCAGAAATTCGTTGATAAAGGGGTCTAAGGGGAGACAGAGTCCCTATTGAAACTGCTTGAAGTAGAAATGGACGTGATTGTCATTATAATAAAAACTCTTCTCTTCGGCTTCAGTGGCAAAGGTGGGTTTGCCGATATAAGTTTGCCGAAACTCAGTCTTGTCAACCCCATACTTGGTATATAATTGCTCCAGCATGGGGTCCCCGGCTTTTGGTGGTCTTTCTCGGCCTCGTCCTCCTCCTCCTCGGCCTCCCCTTCCTCGGCCTCTCTTTCCTTCAACTTGTTCGCCCTCCACGAAGGCATTAACTATCTTGGTAGATGAGGAGGCTTCACCCCCTCTTCCCGTCATATCTGCAAAACGCCAAGGAGCCAAAGTTAGTCAACGTCCAAGGCTGGGCTTAAGACAGGGAAGAGGGATGCCTCTCCTCGTCATTACAATTAGGCCGAGGAGGGAGCCTTACCACTCAGACGCTCATGTGCTATGTGATCTGAGGACGGGTAGAACAAATTGATGTGCTCCATCATCTCGGCCCTATCCTCAAGGAAGACTATGCTACGAGATGAGGAATCAACCCGATCTATCCTTGTACTGTCTGGGTATTGGATGAACATTCGTGTACGGCCATATTTCCTCAACATTTCTCCTATTTCTGCCAAGTTCAGCATCAGCCATGGTCCTCTCTCTCTCCGATAAACTCTCAGGTTGCCTTTGTGGTACCCATAAATGAATCGAGGGGAATGGTCCCAAGAACGAGCCATTTTCTAAGGGGGAATCAAGGATCAAAGGGGGAGTTCATACAAGTAATCAAAGATTCAAAGAAAATCAAAGATTAAAAAACTTCAAAGCTTTAAACTCAACAATGGCGGTTTTTGACATCCAACTCTCTACCAAAACCCTAGAAATGGCAAAATTATAGACAAAAAGCAATAAAGGGGAGAAATGTATACCTATTTTCTGAAGAGTGAACGAAATCGGACTCTGAATCAACTTCACCGGAAAATTCAAGGTTCGCCGGAGTTCTGGGCTCAACAACACGGGAAATTGGTTAAACCTTGCAACACGCTCTCAAATACTACAAGTGCAGAAAGGTTGAAATGAAAAAGGGTTTTAGCTTTTATAGTCACCAAAAATGGGTCAAACCCGAGAGCAAATTGGGTCCATGGATCTGGCGCCCCAAACATATATTGCCTGTAACAACTTCCAAGGCGTGTCAGACCTGGGGGCCCACATCTCATCATCATGCTGTTAACCGGCGGATAATGGAACGGCACAAAATTGAAGCGACCTTGACGCGTGGCAAACCTGTTCGTATTCCCATAAGCCGAGGACGAGATGACTTTCTCCTCGTCCTAAGCCGAGCTAGAAAGTCGGGGGCCACTGAACAGTATAAACCGAGATACGAACATGGGCTTGTCCGGGTCAGGCCCAAGTGGATTGGGCTATAAACATAATCCATCTATGAGTTACGAGGGACAACCATGGGCTTCCTCGGCCTCGTTCCTAGTCATCAAAATGGCCAAACAAGGACCAACAAGCAAGCAGAATATGCCCCAGCTATGAATGCCGAGGAGACCTCCCTCGTATGCCGAGATCATCTCCATAGAGGACGAGGTGATTTCCTCGGCCTTAACGTCGTCAACGGGCTCCCTATATTCTTATTTCCTCCCCGGCTCATCATGGACCGAGAGGTCATGAATGATAAGGAGAGAAAAGTTCTCACCTTGGCATATCTCCATATGACGAGGAGACAAAATCATTCACCTCGGCATTTCTTCATGCCGGCTGATCTCTATATGACGAGGAGACAAACTCGTGCATCTCGGCCTACCAGCGAATGACGAGATAAGGAAATTACTCTCCTCGGCTTACCGGCAAGCGGTTATAACAATCCTATTCAAACAAGGATTCAGCAGTTACAATCTTATCAAAATTGTAACCACCTCCTACAATACAGATCAAATAAGGACTCCTTAATAGATATAATCCTCCTAGGATTACATCTTATCTCTTTACAGTTCAAGTTCAACATGGATTCTCTCAATTCATCCCTATAAATACAAGCCATATATCACATTATTTGGTACGTTACTTTTTACATACAGAAACTCTGTCAATTTAGTTTCTCATATCAAAACCGTGAACTTATTCTCACGCCGGAGGGCCTTCGCCGGTAAAGCCCCGGCTTAGTTTACGTGTTTTCTCTTATTTTCAGGTCTAGCAATCCCCGGAGCAAACGATCGCTTGGATTTGGGCTGATTTGACGATTTTGGCATCATCACATTTTTTTTAATTTTTTGTAAAGTATTTTAGCAATATCTCTTTGTTTGTTCCAATGTCTAAGAAATTTGGATCTACCTTATAAATTACCATTATTGGACTAACTTATTAATTGTTGTGACAGAACATGTTTGTTGCGGGGACCGACACATCATCAAGTACTATTGAATGGGCTTTAGCAGAACTGATCCGGCATCCAAAAATCTTAGCCCAAGCCCAACAAGAGCTAGACAAAGTAGTTGGTCGAGAAAGGCTCGTAACCGAAGCCGACCTCTCCCAACTAACTTATTTCCAAGCCATCATCAAAGAAACCTTCCGTCTACACCCCTCCACCCCACTCTCTCTTCCTCGAATGGCCTCTGAAAGCTGTGAAATCAACAGTTACTTCATCCCAAAAGGCTCAACACTTTTGGTTAATGTTTGGGCCATTGCTGGGCCGACCCACTAGAGTTTCGGCCCGAGCGGTTTCTACCGGGTGGGGAAAAGGCTAATGTGGATGTTAAGGGGAAGTATTCTGATGTGATACCGTTTGGTGCGGGACGGAGAATTTGTGCGGGATTGAGCCTTAGGCTAAGGATGGTTCAATTGGTGACCGCGACTTTGGTCCATTCATTTGATTGGGAATTGGCTGATGGGGAGAAGCCTGAGGAGCTTAATATGGAAGAAGGGTATGGGTTAACTTTACAAAGGGATAAACCATTGAAGGTTCATCCAAGGCCTAGATTAGTTCCACATGTTTATAAAGCCTAGATGAGCAATTTGTAATGTGGTTTAGGGCCCAAAAGGAGAGGTGATGTGACCAAATGGCCTTTATGCATATGTTATTAAAGTCCAAGATAATTTGTAATTGTTTTATGGCCCAAAATATGAGCCGATGTGACCCAATGGACCTTAATGTTTTGATATGTTTTCTAGTGGTTAGCGGAAAATGAGGAAATAAAAGAAATTATGATTTGGTTTATTAAAAATTAAACAAGTGCTATACACCCGTGCGTTAAACGCATAATAAAAAAAGTTTTTAGTTTCCATAAAGCTCATAAAATTGCAACACTCTTATTGTATATAAATCACCAACTTCATAGTACAAGGAAATAGACTCATACGTATATTTGAGCAAGTACTAAATATATGAGCCAACAACCATTCTCGAACCAGATATAACTCATGCTATGCCATGGAATCAATCTTAGCCATGCTTGTAAGATGCTTATAAAGATGATGCATTGTTGGCCTTGCTTGTGGATTCGCATTTAAACAGTCCCTTGCCATTATTAGAATGGATATCACCACCTTCTCGATTTCGGGCGACAGAGGTGGAAGACGTTGATCGACCATGTCATTGGATAATATCTCCTCTGCCGATGAAGATAAGATAGAAGTAATAAGATCACCGGGGTGCTCTCCTTTAATTACTTCTAGTGCCAACACTCCAAAGCTATAGACATCACATTTCTCTGTTACCTTCATTGTATAAGCAAACTCTACAAAAAAAAAAAAAACATGCCCACATTAATGTTTCCATCAGTATAATATTAGTATAAAAGAAAAAAGAAAAAATAATAATAAATCAACAGTACCTGGTGCAATGTATCCATATGTACCAGCAAGTGCAGTTAGGTTGGATGAGTCTAACTTTAAGAGCTTAGAAATACCGAAATCTGAAACACGAGCCTCATACTCAGAATCAAGCAGAATATTTTTGCTTGATATATCCCGATGCACAATTGGGGGTGTGCAATCGTGGTGCATATAAGACAAAGCCCGAGCAACACCCTTAATGATATTCACCCTCTTAAACCAGTCTAGCAACTGAGCTAGGTCTTCCCTGCTCAACATGGCAGCAAGACTGCCCCTTTCAATGAACTCATAAATCAGTAATGAGTGTATGGAATGGGAACAAAATCCATGACGTTTCACAATGTTACGGTGTCTTATTTCTGTCAATGCTCTCACCTCATTTAGAAAAGATCTTCGATCAGCAGGCTGATCAGAAGAGGATGAATGGAGTTTTTTAACAAAGAATCGTATGATTAGGTCAGACATGCCTTGTACACAATTCCATGTGCCCCTACTCCAATACAATACTCCTTGTCAAAATTGTTGGTGGCATTTATGATTTCCTCATACACTGCTCTACCATCAAAAGTTGTTATAGCAAAAAGATCGATGGTTTCTGTACTAGTGTTGCTTAGTTCTGTTCGCTGCCTTCTTTTTCTATAAATGATGAAAATCCCGAAAAATGCGCTTAGAAGGAAAGATGCTCTGAGAATGGGGAGTATGATCAGAAGAATGGTGTGGTTGTGGTGGTTCTCTTTCAAACTTTTACAAGATTTCAACCCAGTAAGGTTTCCACATAACCCTTTGTTGCCTTGTAATATAGAAGCATTCAGAAAGACCTTGTTGTTTGGAATGGGACCCTGCAAATCATTATTGGATACATCAACTTCAAGCAGCCAGCGCATATTGTCAAAAGCCTGGGGAATGGAACCAGAGAGTTGATTGTGGGAAAGATTTAGCTTCTCCAAGCTCTGCATCCCTTGAATTTCTGGTGGAATCTTCCCTGTGAGCGAGTTATGACTCAAATCAAGTACCTCCAGAAGTTTTAACTGAGTTACTTGAACCGGTATAACATCTGTAAAGTTATTGGTTGACAAGTTCAAGTAAATCAACGGTGACAAATCCCCAAGATTTGCTGGAACCAACCCACTCAATTGGTTTGCTGAGAGATCCAAACGCAAAAGTTCTTTTAGTGATCCAAGCTCTTTTGGTATTGCGCCAGAAAGTTGGTTTCCACCCAAATCAAGTTCCAGCATACGACTCAGTTGCCCAATTTCATTTGGAATCTCCCCAACTAAATAGTTTGAAGAAAGATCGACTTTTCGCAGTTGAGTTGCCATTCCGAGCTCTGGGGGTATACTACCACCGACATTGTTGCCCGCTATATACAGTTCGGACAAGTTTCTGCAATTGCCCAATTCAGGAGGAATTGGACCAGAAAGATGATTGTACTCCAGAGCGAGAGCACTTAGGGAACTTAGGTGACCAAATGATGCAGGGATTTGACCCGTGAGCCTATTGCCGGAAAGCTCTAGGAATTGAACTGATCTTAATTTCCCAAGTTCAGAGGGAACTGTACCAGATAATTGATTCAAGGATAGTTGCAAGAGCGTTAAGCTTTTCAAACTCTCAAAAGTTGATGGAATAATACCTGTTAATGAGTTGTTGGGAATCTCTAATTCCATAAGAGTTGAGAGATTTCCCAATTCAGGAGGAATGGGACCAGAGAGTTGATTATCAGACAAATAAAGACCACTTATGGAACTTAGGTTACCAAATGATGCAGGGATTTGACCCGTGAGTCTATTGCTGAAAAGTTCTAGGAGTTGAAGTGATCTTAATTTCCCAAGTTCAGGAGGAATGGGACCAGAGAGTTGATTATCAGACAAATAACTCTTACTTAGGGAACTTAGGTTACCAAATGATGCAGGGATTTGACCCGTGAGTCTATTGCCGGAAAGCTCTAGGAATTGAACTGATCTTAATTTCCCAAGTTCAGAGGGAACTGAACCAGATAATTGATTCATGGATAGTTGCAAGAGCGTTAAGCTTTTCAAACTCTCAAAAGTTGATGGAATAATACCTGTTAATGAGTTGTTGAGAATCACTAAATCCATAAGAGTTGAGAGATTTCCCAATTCAGGAGGAATGGGACCAGAGAGTTGATTATCATACAAATAAAGACCACTTAGGGAACTTAGGTTACCAAATGATGCAGGGATTTGACCCGTGAGTCTATTGCTGTAAAGTGATAGGAATTGAAGTGATCCTAATTTCCCAAGTTCAGAGGGAACTGAACCGGATAATTGATTCATGGATAGTTGCAAGAACGTTAAGCTTTTCAAACTCTCAAAAGTTGATGGAATAATACCTGTTAATGAGTTGTTGAGAATCACTAATGCTATAAGAGTTGAGAGATTTCCCAATTCAGGAGGAATGGGACCAGATAAATGATTCTGGTAGAGACGCAAGACAGTTAAGTTTTTCAAGTTCCCGAAAGTTGATGGAATAGTACCTGTTAGAGAGTTGATGCTGAAATCAAGTTTCTCGAGATGATAGAGATTTCCCAAAGATGAAGGGATTTGACCCGAAAGATTGTTATCTCTAAGGAGGAGAATACGTAGTGAGCTTAAGCTACCTAAAGATGAAGGGATTTGACCTGAAAAACTGTTTTCATAAAGGCAGAGCCCTTGAAGGGATTTTAACATCCCTACTTCAGGAGGTATTATGCCCGAAAATTCATTTTCAGAGAAGTTAAGAAAGACGAGATTGGAGAGGTGAGTTATCTCAGGCCCAGGGATGCTACCAAAAAGCTCATTTGTGCCAAGATGAAAGTGAGTAAGATTGGGGAAAGATGAGAAAGAGAAATGGTCAAGTGTACCTTTCAGACTCGTCATATTTAGTTCCAATCCGGTCACACTCCCTTAAGCATTGCACGAAACTCCGTACCAAGTACATGGGATATTCAGCGCACTTTTACTTGCTTTGGTATGGAAATTGGTGGGAGATATCGATGATGGAAGAGTCCATGAAGATAGTTGGGAAGTGTTGTAGCTTTCAAGGCTGGCTTTCCATTTCAAGAGAGCATTTGCTTCTTGGGTAGAAGCAGACACCACAAGGGAACAAGTCAAGAATGTTAAAAGGGCAAGAAAGAAAAGCTTTTCCATGGCTACCATTAAATAAATGGTTATGTTTTTGGTGTACAAAACTAATGGTTCCAATTGAGATCATTTATAGTCTGCAAAAATGTTTATGCGTTTAGAGTACTGCAAAGACTTTGAAGAATAGTAGTGAGTCAACTTCATTGTGAAGACTTGGAATTCTATGAAGATAATGCTTATGTGTTTCCTCAGCTATTTAAGAAAATGGGGACCATAAGGAAACGAGGAGGGACTTAGTCCTCTTGATGATAGAACTGTCTTAAAGACCGGAGGGACCAAATTAAAAGACGTGTGCCCAAAAAACTTGGGGAGGGACCAAATTAGAAGACTTGTTCCCAAAAGACTTGTGAATGGACAAAACTAAAAGACCTGTCCATATCAGATCTACTTGACCCGGCAAGTGAAAAATACATGTTCTTGTTTTCTTTTACCAGCAAGAAAGTTGTGGTGCGGAGTTAAATTTTGAAGTCAATTCGACCTCCCATCTCCGTTGTATGTAACTTAATAGTTGATTCCGTAGAAAATATATGGTGATTCACAGTTACATCCAAGCCAATGATTTCTTTCAAGTTTTTTAAACAAAGACGGATTAGCATTAAATATATCCAAGCCAATGATCTCATTTTGCTATAAGTAAATAATCATAGTGCAATTTTTTCCTAGTAAAAACATTGCGCAAAGACAATTATATGCTTTTGTTTGTAGTACTATCTGAAAGACTTCTAATTTGGAGAGGGACCAAATTAGAAGACTTGTTCCCAAAAGACTTGTGAATGGACAATACTAAAAGACCTGTCCAAAGCAGATCACAAACTTGTTGGAAAATTGGTTTTGAAAAATTGGTGTTTGACAAAAAATTACATGTAGTTTCATTTTCGTAAGTGAAAATAAGTTGCATAATTGTAATCTACATTTTAAGTAGATTAAAATGATATTTTTTTTTTCTCAAAACCAATTTTGGGTGAATGAGAAATTAATATTGGAAGTATGCTACTTGGTGTTGTAAGTTGAAGAGTTTAATTGATAAATAAAGGACATTTTTGGTTTCAAAAGACACCAAAGTATGTGAAAGATGTGTTGGATCAAGAGATTAATATGTTTGATTAACATATTATCACTTTTGAGTCCTAAAACCTAACTTTCTTAGTTTTCCATTAGAAAAAATAGCGAAAAGACATGTCTATATGTTATATTTAATGAAAAGACATGACATTCTGTTAGAAATTTAACTGCAACTGCCAGAATCTGTTAGAAATTTAACAGTAACCACCAATTTCCGTCGGAAAGTTTGCAGAAATGTCACCTACTGTCAGAAACTTAACGGAACTGTCAGAAATTAACATGATTCGCGTATTTCAGTTATATATTTAACGAATCAGACTGTTTTGAACTGATTTTCAGTTTCAAGGCTAACGGATGTGTCCTTTGCTTGGATGGAATAGATTCAATGTATCTATACTTGTGTCTTTTGTCATAAAAAAATACACCATAACTCTTCATTTACTATAGATAGACCCTCCTTGTTTGTCAT
Organism: Adenophora triphylla var. japonica; assembly: GCA_022495995.1. Taxonomy (NCBI): domain Eukaryota; kingdom Viridiplantae; phylum Streptophyta; class Magnoliopsida; order Asterales; family Campanulaceae; genus Adenophora; species Adenophora triphylla. The sequence goes on from JAFEMH010000004.1 coordinate 1,402,459, forward strand.
TTATAATTCATTCAAATCCCATTCACAATTTAGAAACATAATTCAATGAAATTATGTGAATTGTTCATAGAATTCAATGGAATTCTCAAAACATTTATTAGAAAATAGATTATCTTATTGCATAAAGTCTCATTTAACATCTATTTAATGTGTCTGGAAGTGACAAATACAAATACAGTTGAGTTCGCCAAGTTTTTTATTTGAAGTGCTTCTATAAAAAATAATAAGTCATTTTATTTTGAGAGAAGATTGCCACAAAACCGTTAGCACCGTTGCGGGTCAATATCTTCTTGTGGAGATTGTGTTTCACAAGACTCGACTTCTTTTATTTTGTCCGGTTTGATTTAATTTTCGCATTTATAGCTTATGCAAATTTCCTACCCGTTAATTATGTGTTTTGGTTCATCAATAAGATATTTGTCATTTCGTTAAATTCAAGAAAGCCATTAATTCATTGTTATATGATAATAATTTTTTTCATAACAAAACTTGCTACAAGGCAGTGGTATTTATCCCTTTAATTATTGTTTTAGGAGAATTGAAGTAAAATTTTGCTTACTCCCCCCCCCCTTTATATCCGGTCTTAAAATAATAATCACATTTCTAAATAAGTAAATAATCATAGTGCAATTTTACCATAATACAAACATTGCACAAAGACATTTATATGATTTTGTTTGTAGTACTAATGTGTAAAATAAATTTTACATTTTTTTATAACATTTCAGTTCTGCAAAACAAAGAAAAGACCTGCTGTTGAATCCGACCTCTGCAAAGTCAACGGATACTTCATTCCGAAAGGCTCAACTCTTTTGGTTAACGTTTGGGCCATTGCACGTAACCCAAATGCATGGGCAGACCTACTTGAGTTTCAGCCCGGAGGGTTCTTTGTTCCATTCATTTGATTGGGAGTTGGCTAATTGATGTAAACGCAGCGGAATAGTAACCAAGGCCTGATCGAAATCAAAACCTTCTGCAAGGAATCGCAATTCCCAAGATAACAAGAATTTCCTAAGAAATCCTTCTGCAAGCCAATAAAATTGACCAAGAGTTTTGCAAGAGCAAAATATGAATTTAATTGATAAAAAGACTAATTTTCGGAATTACAATGAAGGCCTATAATATAGTGCCCAAAAAACTTGAAAAAGAATCCTAAACCTTCTAAAATTATTCCTAACCTATATAGTAACCTAATAGGACTTAAAAACTAGTAAATCTTCTCAAAATCTATTCTAAAACTACCTATAATCAACCAATTAAAATTAAATCCGAAAATACAAATGAAATAATAAAAGATACAAAAATAATTAACATCCCCATTTACATCATTCACCAACACTTCAAAAGAACTCGTCCCCGAGTTCTCATCCGATGTTTGGAAGCTGCCATCCCATTTAAAAAGATATTTCGAATAAATCTTTTTTTTAAGCATACATTGACGTAAGATGATCTCTTCTGTATATAAAATTATTCCATCAATCCCATCCTCCTTGTGTTGATTTTCCTCCCCTTCCTTCCCTTGATCAACAATGATCAATAAATCTTCAAAAATAATTTCTTTCTTGTTGTGAAAAACACCCAAATTTTCATAAAAAATTGGGGTTTTTGAACAATCAATACCAACCTCTTCTTTCTCCTTGAATTCAACTAGGACATTATCAGGGACTATAATATTTGAAGTAATAATATCACCACAAACCTGAACAATGCTCAAATCTTCTTTGAACTCACAAATAACCTCCTCATCAAAAGCTTCTTCTTGAGTAGGAAATTCTTCAATAGACAACTCACCATTAAAGACCGGAATATCCGCCCTAATCTTGGGTCGTTGATCTTGAGGAGGCACTGCCCTGGCCTCCCCTTCAACATTATCCGAAGTATCCCCGCCTATCGGATCACCACGGTGGAGATTTTCCCCGTGAGGACCAGCCCGATTTCGTGGGTTGACACCATCTCCACCTACACGCAATCCGACCAAAGCTGCCATGAGTTTCGTATGCTGTCGATCTTGGGCTGCTCTGTGCTCTCTAGCCTCTTGATCCAAACGGTCCATATGTTCCCTAGTTGCTTGATCCTGACGCTCCATACGCTCCAAGATTGCGGTAAGAATGGTTAGGTTGTCTCCGTTGTCTCCACCGGAATTGGCCATCGTCCAAGGATCTCGCCTTTTCTGATACCAACTGATGTAAACGCAGCGGAATAGTAACCAAGGCCTGATCGAAATCAAAACCTTCTGCAAGGAATCGCAATTCCCAAGATAACAAGAATTTCCTAAGAAATCCTTCTGCAAGCCAATAAAATTGACCAAGAGTTTTGCAAGAGCAAAATATGAATTTAATTGATAAAAAGACTAATTTTCGGAATTACAATGAAGGCCTATAATATAGTGCCCAAAAAACTTGAAAAAGAATCCTAAACCTTCTAAAATTATTCCTAACCTATATAGTAACCTGAAAGGTCCTGTTTACTTTAAATCAAATTAAAGGTTAGGCAGTTAAGGTTTGACAGCTGAGGTGAAATCTTAGCTGTCAGAGGTTAACTGGTTTTAAAGATTGGAGTTAAATGTGCAGCGGAATAAAAGTGTTTGAAATAATGTAAAGACAAGTGAATAGTGTGTGTGTGTGTATATGTGTGTGTGTGTTGTGTGATAATACCAATTGAACACAAGGAATTTTAAGGTGGTTCAGAGTTCACTCCTCCTACGTCCACCCTCACTGTCAACCTTGACAAGTGAGATCAATCCACTTAAATCTAGTTCCCGTTAAGATTTACAAAGGATTGAATAGGCAAGTTCCTTGAACTTCCTCTTCCTAATAAGTACAGTCTATTAGGGATCAAGCTCTAATCTGAGCTATTCTCACTACCCACTTAAAGTCAGTCTTAAGGGGTTCTTACAAATCAGTTTATACACCTGAGATCAGTTACAAGTGTCTTAATATTGTTTTGATTATTGGTTGCAGGTTGAGAAGGTTTGGATGCAAGGTTTGTAGAAGTTGGGTGTGTGTAAAGACAGGGGTGAGTCTTTAGTCTTGGAGAGTTCCTTTTATAAGCTAGGAAATAGCCGTTGGAGGAGACAAGGAGACAAGGGAGTGAATGCATGTTGGAGTTGCATTTAGGGCCTTTGTTGACTGGAGAATAAATTAGCTGGAATCTGCAACCGGGCATGTGATTTTTATGGAGATGAGCCGGCAACATCTCGTATGGAGAGATTGGGCAAGGCACATCTTGGTCATCACAGGATTTCTTCATTGCCGCCGATGTTGAAGATCATAGCCGTTGAGGGATGAAGTCTTTCTTTGTGAGAGAACCTTAGCTGTCAGAGCTAAGTTCTTGATCTAGAAGGTTTAGGCAATGTGTAAAGTATCATACTACACATGTAATTAGATACATTAATGTATATGAGTGGTTTTGAGTGATATCTTTGTGGGATGATTGAATCATAGGCATCCGGTTGATATATACAGAATTGCAGATTGAAGTTGATGGCTTAGCTGTCCAAGGTCATATGTTATCTTGGCTGTCAGATAACATATGATATATTTCTTTGTCAAAACCTATGGTAACTATGTGGCTTACATAGTTAGGTCCTAACAATTTCCCCCTTTTTGGCAAAGTAATATATCTAATAAAGATATAACCTGCAAGATACTCAAGAATGAATATACCAATGAAGATGAGAACAATCTTCTTGATTCAATCAACTGAGTCTTTAAAACAAAACATATTATCCAAAATAAACAATGTTTTTAAAAGCAGGAATTAAAGGTAGAGATTTTAAAAGAGGACTTATCCAAAAAGACATAACATTTTCTTAAGAAAATTCATCTCTTTCTCTTCTTGCTGCAAGGATCTCCTCTCTTTCTGCAAGTAGCATTCTCTTCATCTTGTCCTCAACACCTCTGTAGTACATCTCATTGTTCCATTCCCAGCTCATCTCATCATCATAGGTGAAGGTTTGGTTTTGCCTTTCCTTGAGAACAGCTTTGGACAGAGGCTCTTCATCATTTCTCAATCTCATAGTACCCCATAAGGGAGCCTTCTTTGGTTTTGAGCTTTGACCCCTTGTTCCTGCAAATAGGTTAGAAAAGAAGGGGTTTGATTGAAGAGTGATGGGTTGTTGAGTTTGAGGTGGATCAGTTGAGACAGTGAGAACAGTAGAGGTTGAGAGTTGATGCTGTTTCATCACAGGAGCACTATCTTCATCATCACTTGACACAATAACATTTGGAGCAGCACCAGAGGCTCTTTTTCCCAGGTTCACAGCTTCTTCATCAGATTCAATGGCCTTTCCTTTGGAGGCCTTCCTTTCAGATTTTGACACAGTTGAGGCTTCCAAAATGTGTCTCATCTTGGTTATCATTGACCTTGTAAATCTTTGCATGTCTGTAATGGTCACATGATATGGGGGCACAAAAGTTGAAGGATTGAAGTTTGGAGGAAGGTTGGATTGGAGAGATCTTGTGTTTAGGGGGATGAAAGAAGAGGGTACTGAAGATGAAGGGGGAAACATAGCTGTCAGGCTTGGTCTTGCAATGACAGCCATGATAATGGATTTATTGAGGCAAATCCTCCAATACATTTCTTTGGCAAGCTCAATGCATAGGGCATACACCAGGGATGAAGGCATATAAATGCATTCATTGATATTTGAAGAGAGGAGCTGGGAGAACAACATTTCCCAATCTATTATGGTAGAGATATCCATGAAGTTGGGTAGTAAGGGGGCTTTGTGAAAGAAGGAGTTGGGAAGAGCTATTCTGTACTTTTTCCATTCCTCATGGGCAAACACTATGAGGCCACATCTATTCCTTGCATGTATCATAATGGAATTTTTGCTTAACAGCCAAGGATTGGAGACCAGGTGAGGATTGGCAATTTCAGGGAAATGGGAAATATCCTTCAATCTTTGGTGGGCAGCCATGATAGAGGGGAAGGAAAAGTCAATGTCACAATCTAAAATCCAAGGTTCACAAGTAGGAAGGATTTCAGATTCAAGGGAGGGATCAACAGTTTCTTGGTTTTGATCAGTCTCACTAGGTTTAAATTGAGATTCTTGACCAGATTGAGGTTCAGGTTCAAGATTAGGTTGAGGTTCAGTTTCAGGAATGGGTTCAGGTGCAGGAATGGGTTCAGGTTCAGGAATGGGTTCAGGTGCAGGAATGGTTACTTTCTTGGCCAAATCTCTGTGTTTGATAAGTTTCAAGGCTTTTTGGGTTTCTTCCTCTGTTAGCACTTGTCTTAAGTAATAGATAACAGCAGGGACATGCATGGGATCCTCTAAGGAAAGTCCTTCAGAAGCCTTGAAAATGTTTTCAGGGATGGGGGAAGGATCTGAGGGACTGTCAGAGGGAGATTCTTGACTTGAGAGAGGGATAGCTGTCAGAATGGGAGACATAGGACTTTTATTCCCCCTTAACAGAGGCTCATCCTTTTCAGAGCTAGAGCTATTCCCCCTATCTTTTTCAACACTTGGCTCATTTGGACTAATGTTAGAGGGATTAAGATTTAGGATGCCTTGAGCCACAGAGTCATGAGGTGAACTAGATTGGTCTTTGGATGAGGAGGGTTGAGGAGTGGTTGGTTTCAACTTTTTGGATGGGGGAGCATTTTTATCTGTTTTTCTCTTCCTAGAGAAAGTACTGAGAGTAGGAGAAGGCTTAGAGATTACCTTGGATGGGGTTTCAGCACTTGAGACAACCTTAGCTGTCAGAGATGAAGCTTCCATAGCTGTCCCAGATGACTGTCCAACCTTAGCTGTCCTCACTTCCATTAGTGACTCAAGAATGCCTCTTCTCATATCTTCATCAAACTCATCACCTTGAGCTTCACCAGCATACACAGCATCAGGGATTTCTTCTTCTTCACCATCATACTCATCAATATCCTTGAAGATAGGATCTGACTGAGTCTCTTCACTGTCAGCATGCTCCTCAGCTACCATCTTTCCTCTGTCAGTTTCTTGAGCACTTTCTTGCTCAACAGCTATCTCTTCTTGAATTTGCTTTCCTTTACTAAGCTTCTTTCCCTTTCCTGTTTTCTTCATCTTGGCTAGGCTTTTTCTTCTTTTGATTTTGGCTGGAGAAGTCTCTTGAGCTCTTTCTTTTATGACAACACCTTTGTCATGCTTTCTCTTGGATCTTTTATCATTCACCATGTTTACCAATCCCTGCCATATCTTCATATCCTTCTCGCTTTTCTCTTTCAATCTTTGAGAGGCTTCATCAAAATTCTCGTAGTTTGTCCCCAAGCTCTAATTTCTTCTTGCCCTTCAGTTTGAAGGTGCTCAAGTTGAAGCTTCTGGTTGATACTAGAGATGCAGACTCAAGCCACTCATCCTTAAGGGGAGGATTCAACCTTGGAATAAGGTGATGGAGAATTCCACTCATGAATCTGAAATTGTTCATCCTTGGATTTTGTTTCTTGTATTTCCAAGGAGAGGGAGATATGGCTAATTGAAAGTTGTGAAGTAAGGCAACACTCCAGTTAACTTCTTTGGTTATCAAACTTAGGGCTTGCTTCCATTCATTGGGACTTATTTGATCAAATGATGACTGCTTTCCATCAAACCCTTTGATTACAACATCCATTAGGGTTGATTTGAACAAATCAAGGTCCTTCTTTTTGATTGGTTTGTCCTGAACCAATAGATAATTGCAGCTTGGTTTGTCAAAGAACCTTTTGTAGAAGGGTTCCAGGTTGTTGTCTTTCCTATTCCAGAGATTTGAAATACCATTGCTTTTGATGGGGATGTTGTAAACCTTGGACACAATCTTGGGGGTCACATTGATTTCAGTACCTTCAATGGTGATTTTGATTGCCCCAGTTGATTGTCTTTCTCCTTTCATAAAAATCTCTCTGCACAGCTTCTCATAAATAGGAGGTTGAGCTTCCATCATATTGCAGAGATGATTGGATTCCAAGAGTTCTTTGATGAGAGCTCCAACATTGTGCTCATAGAACTCAGGTTTGATGTAGTATCCATGGGCTTCAGGGTAAGACATGTTTGAACTTAGAACAGAGAGTTTTTAGGGTTTATGAGAAAAACAGAGGGAATTAAAGGATGAATTTGGAAGGGAGAATAGTGATTGTTTAACTGAGGGATTAAATCGCAAGGTTAAATGATAGTTTTGATATGGGGATTGGTGGAGTTCAACGGCTAATACGTGGGTTACTGCAACGGTTAAAATTTGCATTTAAGAGGGAGACTGTTCATGAACAGTGATATTTGTCTCCACTCATTACTTGTACAATAACTTCCCATAAAACATGGGAGTTATTTCCGTACACAAAGGCGAAATTTCAGAGGGAATAAACAGAGATATTAATAGATATATGTTAGTGGCAAGTTCCAAAACATCCTCGATTTGGCAAGAACTAAATTCATAGCTGTCAGACTTAATTACCAGCCAAGTCTATTTTGAATGATCATTGCCACTATTTTGACTGAAACTGAATTTGGCTATAAAAGGAAATGATTCAGATGAAGAAATTTACCAAATTCATTTCATTCATAGAGAAATGGGAAGACTTGTTTCAAAGTTCAGTCCTAGCAAAATGGCTAAGACTGCAAAGAGACTTGTTTTTCAAAGTCCAAGGGTAGATGAAACAAGAGAGGCAAGGTTTGAGAGGGAGTTTCTGTCATATAGGCTCCAAACTGATATAGGTTTGGAGCAGGAGGTGGATCAAATACTCAAAGATGATCCCAATAAGGAGGAGGAGATGAAGGAGAGAGAGATAAGAAGAAAGTTTTGGGAGGAGGAGAGATTAGCACTTTTGGAAGGTGAGGAAAATAGGTTAAGAGAGAGAGCAAAAGGTAAGGGTAAGGCTAAGATAGTTGAAGGGGGAACCAGTGATCTGACAGCTAAGGTTAAGCTGTCAAGAAAGGAGAGAGAAGGAGAGTCAAGTAGGCCAGTTAAGGACAAAGTGGAAAGGGTTTATACCTTGGGAGAGCTAGTGAAGCTTGACAGTGATGAAAGGATTAAGGTTGACACAAAAATTGGTCAACCTGATTTCATAGCTGTCAAGGAATTCACAGCTGTCACCAGGGATTCTCTAACTCTTAGCCAAACAGTTCTTGAGGGAACTGGAGATAACTTTGCAGGAGTGCAAAATTCTCCTTCCAAAGTCTATATGAAGTTGTTTTCTCAATTTCTCAAGTGTTTGAGTCCAGCTGCTCTAAATGGTGAGGAGGATGAAGGTCCTCAGTCTGATCAAGCTATTATTGCACAGGCAAGTGCAAATTCTTCAGGTACCTTCAGCTTTATCTCACCACTTAGTGAGTATCCTCCCTATAATGCAGTTGAAGAATGGTGGCCAAGGAGGGTCTGTCCTTCTTTGCAGTTCTCAACCTCTGCAATTGATCCATTTATGGAAAGGCACCCTGTTTGGTTGGAGAGATATGGAGATATCAAAGAGAGTGCATACCAAGCTCCAGACATTATTCATAGTGATAGAGGATATGGGGATGATTGCTTCCAAGATCAGCTATGGGATAAACAGGATTGACAGTCCTTAGCTGTCAAGGCTTTTCAGAGGTGCTTGCTGAGATGAGAAGGAGGGTTGATGAAGCTTTTGGTACTATGGATTTATGGTTGTTTTTAAGGTGTTTGAATTTCTGTAATGTAGGAATGAAGTTTGGTTTTGATAGGTAAGAAGCTTTTGTATTGAGAAATAGGTTAGCTGTCAGGCAATGTTGTTGACAGCAGCCATAGGAAATGTTTTGTTCCAATGAATAAGAGTTTTTCCCTTTGTTTTATTTTGGTAGATTAATCATGCCAAGCATTGCTCTTAACATCTCAAATCTTTTCTCATCCATAGCCTTTGTTAGGATGTCAGAGACATTATTTTCAGTACATACTTTAGCAAGACTAATGTTTCCTTTTTCAACATGGTCTCTGATGAAGTGATGTCTGACCTCAATATGCTTTGTCTTTGAGTGTTGGACAGGGTTTTCTGTCATGGCAATGGTACTTGAGTTGTCACAAAAGATTGGAATGTTGGACAGTTCAATTCCAAAATCTTGTAATTGACTTTTGAGGTAAAGTATTTGAGAACAGCACAAACCAGCAGCAATATATTCAGCCTCAGCTGTTGAGGTGGCTACTGAGGTTTGCTTTTTACTTGACCATGAAATGATTCTAGATCCAATGAATTGGCATCCACCACTTGTGGACTTTCTATCTAGGTTACACCCTGCATAATCGTAGTCAGTGAATCCAATTAAAGAAAATGGGGATTCGGTAGGATACCACAATCCATAATCGTGGGTTCCTTTGAGATATCTCAGAATTCTCTTGACAGCAGAGAGATGAGACTCCTTGGGATTTGCCTGAAATCTAGCACAAATACAGACACTAAACATAATGTCAGGTCTTGAGGCTGTCACATAGAGAAGGGATCCAATGTAGCTCCTGTAAAGTGTTGGATTTACACTTTGGCCATCAGGATCAGCATGAAGTTTGGTTGTGGTTGACAATGGAGTTTTAGCAGGTGAAGCAGATTGCATGTCAAACTTTTTGATCATGTCCCTTGTATATTTAGCTTGGTTGATGAATATTCCTTCCTCCATTTGCTTGACTTGAAGGCCCAAAAAGAATGTAAGCTCACCAATCATGCTCATTTCAAACTGGTCCTTCATAATATTCCCAAATTCAGTGCACAAGTCTTCATTTGATGATCCAAAAATGATGTCATCAACATAGACTTGGATGAGCAACTGATCATCTCCATATTTTTTGATAAACAAAGTGTTATCAATATGGCCCTTGGTAAATCCTTTACCAAGGAGATATCTAGATAGGGTGTCATACCAAGCTCTTGGTGCTTGTTTAAGTCCATATAGTGCTTTGTCCAATTTATATACATGATCAGGAAACTTGGGATGCTCAAATCCAGGAGGTTGAGAAACAAACACCTTTTCATTTAGGATTCCATTTAGAAATGCACTCTTAACATCCATTTGAAACACTTTCATCTTCTTAAATGAAGCATAGGCAAGAAATAGCCTTATAGCTTCAAGTCTTGCAACTGGTGCAAAAGTCTCATCATAATCAATGCCTTCTTCTTGTCTGTATCCTTGAGCAACCAGTCTAGCTTTGTTTCTTATTACAACACCCTCTTCATTCATTTTATTCCTAAACACCCATCTTGTTCCTATGACAGTTTGGTTCTTTGGTTTAGGAACAAGCTTCCAAACTTTGTTTCTTTCAAATTGCTCTAGCTCTTCCTCCATTGCTTCTATCCAGTCTGGGTCTTGAAGAGCTTCATTTATCTTTTTGGGTTCAATTTGGGAGATGAAGGCACTCATTAGAGAGTCAAGAACAGGCATGTTAGGTGGTATGTCCATTTTGTGTATAGGAAGATCTATATAGATGTTTTTGTTTGGAGGGATAATGTGGGTAATTATTTCAGGTTGAGGAATTGATTGAGAGGAGTTGTTATCAGATTGGATAGGGTCTTCTTCAAGGGGATTTTGATGTTTGGATGAAGGAAGGTTAATTGATGCATCATGACTGTCAGATGCACCTTTGCTGTTGAGAGAGGTTTCATGGCTGTCAGGCAAAGTTGATTGTTTATTTGTGTCTTTGGGCACTATATAAGGAAGGGAAGGTGAATCTTCTTCAGGAATGAGACAAGAGGGGTCATGAACAGGAGAAACCTCAGGTAGGTTATCTGAGTTGCCCACAGCTTCATCAAAATCACATAGCTCAGTGTGACTTTGGTCATTATTTTCATCAAAGTCTACATGAATTGATTCCTCTACAACAAGTCTTCTTTTGTTGTAGACTCTATAGGCTTTGCTTGTATTGGAGTATCCAAGGAAAATTCCTTCATCACTCTTTGAATCAAATTTGTCAAGATTATTTTTCCCATTGTTGTGTATGAAACATCTACTTCCAAAGCCATGGAAGTATGAAATGGTTGGTGTTCTTCCATTCCAAAGTTCATAAGGAGTCTTGGAGTGAAACTTGTTGATGAGGGTCTTGTTTTGAACATAGACAGCAGTGGTTACTGCTTCACCCCAAAAATATTTGGGAAGGTTGTGTTCGACAAAGATAGACCTTGCTGCCTCACAAATTGTTCTATTCTTTCTTTCTGCAACTCCATTTTGCTGAGGAGTTCTAGGAGCAGAAAAGTTGTGCTCAATTCCTTTTTGATCACAGTATTCTTCAACACCAGTGTTCTCAAATTCCTTACCATGATCAGATCTAATTTTGATGATGGATAAACTCTTTTGGTTTTGAATTTTATTGAACAATTTGACAAGTTGTTCCAAAGTATCCTTTTTGGATTCAAGGAGGATGATCCAAGTAAATCTAGTGTAGTCATCAACTACAACAAGAGAGTATCTCTTTCCACCAAGAGATCTAGTTCTGATAGGTCCAAAAAGGTCCATGTGAAGAAGTTGAAGAGGTTTAGAGGTATCTAGTCTGGTTTTGGCAGTGAAGGAGGTTTTCTTTTGTTTTCCACATTGACAAGCTTTGCATAACTTGTCCTTTTTGAAGGGTATTTTGGGTAGGCCTTTTACTAGGTTGGAGTTGGCTAGTTTTGAGATGCTTTTCAGGTTTAGGTGAGCTAATCTTTTGTGCCATAACCAAGACATGTCAGATTGACTGAAGGAGAGAAGGCAATGGGCATCTGAGGAATCCACAATTTCAAGGTTTAGACAGTAGAGATTGCCTTTTCTTATTCCAGTGAGGATTGATTTGTTGTTGACATCCTTGACAATGCAGTGGTTCTTGGAACATTCAACATGATATCCCTTATCACAAATCTGACTAAGGCTAATCAAATTGTGCTTGAGACCTTCTACATAAGATACATTAGTGAAAATAATATCTTTAGTAACAAGGTTTCCTGATCCTTTGACTTTGGCTTGAGAATTGTCACCAAAAGTTACATTTGGACCATTTTTGGGGACATATTGTTGTAGCCACTCCTTGTTGTAAGTCATGTGCCTGCTGCATCCACTGTCCAAGTACCATATTCCTTTCCTAGGTTCCTACAAAACAACAAAATACATTTATGGTACCCTTTATTCTTTTGGGTCCAAAGGATTAGAATTTCTTTGGTCCCCTAGCTTTGTTCATTGCTCTCTTTCCAAAGTACTGGTTTAGGGCATTATAATATCCCATGATTTGCAGCATATAGGGAGTAGGAGCAATAGGTTGGGTTTGATTAAGGAATTGGTTGGGAGAAGAGAATAGATTTTGGTTATGAAACTGAGAATGGCTTGGGGAATTATGAGATGATCTAGGAGAGGTATTGTGTTGGGCATGGTTTCTTCCATTAGAGAATGGCCAGTTAGGTCTTTGAGGTTTGGCATATGAGTGATGATCATAGAATCTTTGCTGTCTTGGAGACCTCAGCTGTTCACCATATCTTGACTGTCTAGGGAACCTCTGCTGTCCACCATGTCTTGGTTGTCTAGGAGACCTCTGCTGTCTGTCATGTCTTGGTTGGTTCTCCTTAATTTGCTCCTTGATTCCTTTCTTTTGCCATATGTATTTACCTTTGCTTGCTTGTTCTCCTTTTCCTTTTGACTGTTTTAGAATGGCTATATGATTTTTGTCAGTGTGAGTGGGGCTATCTGGAGTTGATACATCAGTGTGGCTGGAGCTAGCTTCATCCATTTTTCCTTTTTCCTTAAGATCTTCCTTGGTTTGGATAGGATAAACATTTTCTTGGACTTTGACATAGTTCATGCTTTCAAGAACCATTTTGTCAATTGCCCTTTCATCAGTAAGAGGGGTATAAGTGTACATAGTAGGGTTGTTAGCTCCAATTCCTGATTTGTCACTTGGGAGTCTTTGGTTGTAGCTAAAATGGGTCAAGGCTTCTCCAGAGCTATTCCAGGTTTTAAACTTCTTTCTGAAGGATTCATTTTCCTTTTCAAGATTGATATTGGTTTCCAGAAGTTTGGAATTCATAGCTGTCAGATCTTCATTGGCTTTTTCAAGCATAAGGTTTTGGACTTTCAGACCTTGATTGGCTTTTTCAAGGTTCTCAATGGTTTTACTTTGGGATAGATTGTCAGTGAGTAATGAAGCAAAGCCAGTTTGGTGTCTTTTTATTTGAATTAATAAAGTACTGACTAATTGTTTAAATTCTTCATTATTTAAGGTATTAAATTGAGGTACCTGTTTTAGTTCCTCAGCAACAGCTAAGGCTTCAAGATCCTCTTCATTGTCTGAGTCTTCATCATCTCCAGCCATCAAGCATATCATTGCTTCTTCTCCTTCACTTTCAGAGTCACTGTACTCACATTCCTCATCACTGAACTTGGATGAGTCAGCAATCAATACTTGCTCTTTATTCTTCTCATTCTTCTTCTTTGTGCAATTGTAGCAGTTGCATCTTGAACTATGAATTATCTCTTTAGAGTATGAGAATTTCTTAGGCTGTCGACTTTCCCTAGGTTTCCTTGGTTCGGGACAATCAGAGGAGTAATGTCCAAGCTTCTTGCAGTTGAAGCATTCAACTTTCTTTTAGGGTTCTCTTGATCGGAGGTGGATGGGCTATAGCTTCTCTCAAAGGACTTCTTATGTGCTTTCAAGGTGTTTCGACGGCCATGGATATGAGGCTTGGTAGATCTCCTTGGGAGAGGTTATTTGAAGGAAGGTTTACTTTTTGGAGGGAGAGAAGAACCATAGAATCAATATCTTGTTGGGTAATTGGTTTTTGGGTGGTTTCTTGGGCAGCTAAGGCAAGAGTTTGTGAGATGGAGGGAACAGGTTGAAGTTTTATCATTCCTTCTAGTTCATATGCTTCAAGTTTACCAAAGTATTGTTCAACAGTCATGGTGCTCCATTCTGAGCCTTCTCTTATTGGCAAAGCTACCTTCTCATATTCTTGAGGAAGGTTGGAGTATATTTTGAGACACAAGTCTTGGTTCTCAAAAGTTTTACCATGATCAGCAATGGATCTTACCAAGTCTTCAAACCTTGGTTTTGCAGCACTTACTTTCTCACCAGGGTAGAATTTGAAGTTGTCAAGTTGTCTAAGAAGATTGTATAGGTTTTGTGTTCTAACACTAGTGTGTTTTTGGAACTTGGTATGAATGAGTTCCCAAGCTGCCTTTGCAGTTGGCTCCTTGGCAATTTCTTGAGCAAGAGAGTCATTGACACTCTTTTGGAGTATGTTCTTGACTTTAAGGTTAGCACTAACAAGTTGCCTTTCTGAATCAGTCCGATTCAGGAGATTTAACTTTGCTAGGTCCACCATTTGTATCAACAGATACAGGATATGTGACTTCATTTTCAAGGGCAAACCAGTTCCAGATACTGTTGGCATCAAGGTAAGTTTTGATTTTTGATGCATATATTTCAAATGATCCACAGTCATCAATGTGGGGAATGTCTTTCTCATTATTTCTTCTTGGTTGAGGCATGGTGGGTTGGTAGTTGATCCTTCACAAGTTGTTAGACTTTTATGTGTGAAGACCAGCTCTGATACCAATTGAAAGGTCCTGTTTACTTTAAATCAAATTAAAGGTTAGGCAGTTAAGGTTTGACAGCTGAGGTGAAATCTTAGGCATCGAGGTTAACTGGTTTTAAAGATTGGAGTTAAATGTGCAGCGGAATAAAAGTGTTTGAAATAATGTAAAGACAAGTGAATAGTGTGTGTGTGTGTATATGTGTGTGTGTGTTGTGTGATAATACCAATTGAACACAAGGAATTTTAAGGTGGTTCAGAGTTCACTCCTCCTACGTCCACCCTCACTGTCAACCTTGACAAGTGAGATCAATCCACTTAAATCTAGTTCCCGTTAAGATTTACAAAGGATTGAATAGGCAAGTTCCTTGAACTTCCTCTTCCTAATAAGTACAGTCTATTAGGGATCAAGCTCTAATCTGAGCTATTCTCACTACCCACTTAAAGTCAGTCTTAAGGGGTTCTTACAAATCAGTTTATACACCGAGATCGATTACAAGTGTCTTAATATTGTTTTGATTATTGGTTGCAGGTTGAGAAGGTTTGGATGCAAGGTTTGTAGAAGTTGGGTGTGTGTAAAGACAGGGGTGAGTCTTCAGTCTTGGAGAGTTCCTTTTATAAGCTAGGAAATAGCCGTTGGAGGAGACAAGGAGACAAGGGAGTGAATGCATGTTGGAGTTGCATTTAGGGCCTTTGTTGATTTGGAGAATAAATTAGCCGGAATGCGCAACCGTGCATGTGATTTTTATGGAGATGAGCCGGCAACATACGTATGGAGAGATTGGGCAAGGCACATCTTGGTCATCACGGGATTTCTTCATTGCCGCCGATGTTGAAGATCATAGCCGTTGAGGGATGAAGTCTTTCTTTGTGAGAGAACCTTAGCTGTCAGAGCTAAGTTCTTGATCTAGAAGGTTTAGGCAATATGTAAAGTATCATACTACACATGTAATTAGATACATTAATGTATATGAGTGGTTTTGAGTGATATCTTTGTGGGATGATTGAATCATAGCATCCGATTGATATATACGTAATTGCAGATTTGAAGTTGATGGCTTAGCTGTCCAAGGTCATATGTTATCTTGGCTGTCAGATAACATATGATATATTTCTTTGTCAAAACCTATGGTAACTATGTGGCTTACATAGTTAGGTCCTAACATAACCTAATAGGACTTAAAAACTAGTAAATCTTCTCAAAATCTATTCTAAAACTACCTATAATCAACCAATTAAAATTAAATCCGAAAATACAAATGAAATAATAAAAGATACAAAAATAATTAACATCCCCATTTACATCACTAATGGAAGAAGAGTATGGGTTGACTCTTCAATGGGATAAACCATAGACAAGTGAATGATCAACATTTAACACCACATACATAATTAAGTGGTGTAATTGTTCTATTAAGTAACCTAATTAAATTAAAAGAAACTCTTTTTAAAAAAAATTGCAATTACAAGAAACACACAAGTTACCGTTGCTCCCCATTCCTTGTTGTTATGTTACAAACAAGGGTGAAAATGGAGTGACAGATCCTCAAACCATGATATCAAGGGTGAAACATGTTGGGGTGCAAACCCAATCCCACATCGGCAATTGAACAAAGTATTGTCAGGTTTATAAGAGCACACACCCACTTCATTAGTAAGAGGCCTTTTGGGAGATGACCCAAGAGCAAATCCGTGCGGGCTGGGCCCAAAGCGGACAATATCTTACTAATGTGGAGTGTGGTGGTGTTCACGGTCCCTACAAATGGTATCAGAGCCATGGTTCGGATGTTCCGGCCTGGGTGGACCGTGTGTGTGTGATTATAGTGGTGGTGGGATTCCCTCTTGTGTGACTTTGCCGACGGTGTCTTGACTCTCCACCAATCGATAGCGGCGGTTGGTGCAATCTTTCGCTTGTGTGGTCCTTGGTTTGAGGGGAGAATTGTTTGGGTGCAAACCCAATCCCACATCGGCAATTGAACAAAGTATTGTCAGGTTTATAAGAGCACACACCCACTTCATTAGTAAGAGGCCTTTTGGGAGATGACCCAAGAGCAAATCCGTGCGGGCTGGGCCCAAAGCGGACAATATCTTACTAATGTGGAGTGTGGTGGTGTTCACGGTCCCTACAAAACATTTACATCGAGTTTAAGTAATAACAACCATCGATCAAGTAAACCTTCATCCCGATTTCTTCCTTATTCAAATCTCTCCTCACTCTACCTTGTTGGGATTGGATACAAACTAAAGCATCATTAAAGGATTTGAATTTCGTGGGAGAAGGAAAGTAGGAGCAAATTTGATAGCTTCCTAATTTGATACGGTTTTCTTTTGCCAATAAGATTCCTTTCTTGGGCAGGAAGTCGATTACTTCTTGGAGAAGGAATTGAAATCTTTGTGGGTTTAAGTTTGTCGTTCCTATAAAAACAAGTGATGACCTTGAATATTGTGTGCTTAATGAACAAATTAGTTGTTGCTAATTTGTGTTAGCCATAGATAAACTGTGAGATCATCAAAGAGAGCCAAGACAGTGGTGGGTCTTGGGGTGCCCTTAGTGGCATTTCATGGGTGGCCTAACAAGGAGATGTATAGGATTTATTTGTGTAAGGCTGTGTTCATAATTTAGAGGCTATGTTTATTGTTGTTAACTTGTGTGAATATTGTAACACAATATATTTGGTGATATTAGTTGATATTCTGGCTTGGTAGTGCTCCCAGATGTAGCCGAAAGGGTAAATTGGGTGAACAAATTGTGTGTTCTTCTTCTTTTATTACTTTTCATATGTATGTTGCATGCATGTTATCTCTTCCTTGTACACTTGGTATGGGACAAGTACTGATCAGAGACCACCAATTCCCCAACAACTGGTATCAGAGCTCCGATTCAGAGATCAGGGTTGTCCGAATTGATTGGATGTGGGCTGCAGGAACATGGATCAGAATTGGGGGCTGAATAAATTCTTTTGGTTTTATGTTATTTAAAACAAATAGGATCAAGGTTTCATAATTTCGAATGAATTTAGGACTGCAGGTATTCAGATCAGGGTTTTTTTTGTCAATTTGTGAAAGATTTTGGCAGTTGGCATCACATTCGTGATTTTTTTTTTAACTTTTTGCCCAATTTGTTGTGACTTCCAGGCCCTCTAAAAAAAAATTGATGACCTTTAAGTAAATAATTATTTAATTATTATTTGAAATTATTCATTATTAATTATTAATAATATTTAATTAGTTGAAAGATTTTAAATGTGAAATAAAATTAAAAATATGAAAATAAAAATAAAAATTTGATACCTACAATTGGAGATGAAAATTTGGTACCCTATGAATAGTGCTCCATATGTATCAAAATTTGTTTTTGATACATAGTATGGCTTAACTCTCTCCATTGCCCTTATAGTTGATATTGTTGAGGTTAGAATTCTAATTGATTATTCTAAATTGCAAACTTATTTTAAATTTATATGATTAATATACAGTTCAAAACTTCTACATATACAACTATATTTACGGGTGGATGAGAAATCATATTTTTATGTTTTTTGCTTGTGTTTTCGTAGTCACCTAATCTGGTCTGTATTCTTTCTTTTCAAACATAAACAACACACACACACATAAACATATATAAGCAAGGTGAGTATATAACATGTGGAGGTCAAAGTAAACATTCAGTAACTTTTGCGGAACAAAACATTTAGTAACTTTTGTAAGACAAAACTCAGATTCATTAATAGAAACTAAGTTTTACTATATAGATATACATATGTATACCATGTTCAACTGCTACAGATTCATCCACAACAATATCAGTGACAAGATTAACAGTTAAAGCACCCATTAAATGCAGTTGTTTGCATGTTTAATCTAGCATGCGAGTTGCTTCGGTGTTTTGATATTTTCAGAAACAGCAACACTTGGCAAAGGGAAGGTTTTGGGAAAATAAATTTTGCATTTTTCTAACTCCTTTTCATTAACACATATGGGACATGGTTTAAAATTAACAAGTATATATTGTCTTCTGCTCATCACTGACCTTTTGGAGCTAGAACTTGTCATAAAACCCTGATAATAACGGTTTAAGGAAACCAGTGAATGAACCCTTCGAGTCATAGCCATTCTTGCAGCAGGTGCCATGCTATAATTTGGAAGTATAAAGATATAATTAAGCCCAAGTAATAAAATTAAAACAAAATGTTGATGGTTTAATAGACTAGGACACTTACTTTCTTTTCTGTTCATGAAAAAATTGAGCAGCTGATTTACTTTGTTTTGGCTTAGGAAGACAATGTTTGTGAAAGGCCCTTGCTTGATATGCAGATGATCAGACAGCTATGGTTTTTGTCTTAGCTGTCAGATATTGGTTGATTTGTGCAGCGGAATAGATAAGGCTAGAAATAATGATAGAACAATGAAACACAAAGAAATGAAGCAAGTGTGTGAATGTGTTTGCAGAAAGATAATAACACAGAGAATTTAAAGTGGTTCAGAGTTCACTCCTCCTGCATCCACCCCCACTGTCAATCTTGACAAGTGAGATCAATTTTATTATAATCTTAATCAACAAGAATTACAAAAGATTGATAAGGTAAGTTCCTTGAACTTCATTTTCCTAATTAGTACAGTCAACTAGGGATACACTTAAAGTACAGTCTTAAGTGTTTTTTACAACTTGAAGTACAGTCTCAAGATTTTACAAAACAACTAATACACTCAAAGTACAGTCTTGAGTGTTTACAAACTAATTCTACACCTAAAGTACAGTCTTAGGATTTTGGGATTTGTGAATTAACACACTAGGGTTGTTTGTTGTTGAAGCAGAGGTTTAGGGGTGAAGGTTTTGGTTTGGAACAGGGTTTAAAGGGTAGGGATTGGTGAGTGTGTGTGTGGATTACAGGAGGTGTGTGTGGGTGTAAGGGAAAGGTTTTGGACTGTGAAAAAAAGTATTTTTCAAGAGTATTTTGTGTAGAGGATGAACTCCTATATTTATACCCTTCAATGTAGCCGTTGGAATATGACTGTTGTAGCTACATTAATGAGCCTTGACTGGTCTTTGCCCCACTTGTCCACTTGCAGGTCTTCAGGAGCTGGCTTGAGCTGTGGCTTGAACTGAGAGCTTCCAGAAGGTCTTCAGTGGTCTTCATTGGTCTTTAATGGTGAACTTGACAGCTGTGAAGATCCAGGTTCCACTTTGGTTGAGATTGTGGTAGCAGAGATTGAGACAAAGTGATGGCTATCAGAGGAATGAAGTCATAGCTGTCAGATCATACAAGGCTTAGCTATCAGAGATGTTCTCTAAAAAAGGACTGAGATGCACTTGATGATATTGATAGTTAAGATAGGGAATATGATTCATGTTTATTGATTGAATGTAACCAATGTATAAGATAGAATCATAACTGTCATACTCATAGCTGTCAGATAAACTGAAAGATGAATATAACAGATTTCCTCTTTTGATATAAACCCTGTTCTATATATATATTCCTTAATCAAGACCAACTAACTGAGACATTGATCAAAGTTAGGTCCTAACAATTTCCCCCTTTTTGGTAAAGGAAGATCTATTTAGAACATGTCTTCATAGTTTAATGATAATAGAAATATAAATGAAAGAAGTAATTCAGGGATTCATATTATGCATAAGAAATCATAATGAGATTGAAATGCTTCTGATTTGATCTCAAAATGAGAAAGGTTCACAAATTACATCCATTCAAACACAAAACCAAACAAAAGATTGTTTCAACCACAAAAGAATTTCAACAAGATACAATTCAATCATCAGCAAGTTGATCATAAAATTCTTCTCTTTCTTGTCTTGCTGAAAGGAGCTCATTTCTTTCTTCCTCCAGTTCTCTTCTCATTTCAGGTTCAACTCCTCTGTAATAGAACTCATTGTTCCATTCCCAAGTCATCCTCTCATCATACTTGAAGAACTTATCTTCCTTTGCTTTGAGTTGTGCTCTAGTGAGAGGCATCTGATCATTTCTTATCCTCATTGTACCCCACAGATGCTTCTTCTTGTTCCTTGCTTTCTTGCTTATCTTGGGCACAAGGGATGGATCTGGATGAGGAACAGGAGACATATGAACTGGAGCTTGAGGAACAGAGGACAATTGAAAGGATTGTTGAGGAGGGTTGGGAATGGTAGAAGATGGAATGATAATGGGAGAGACTTGATGTGGGCTTGAAAGATCATCATCATCATCATCATCATCATCATCATCATCATCATCATCACTGTCAGAGTCTGATGAAAGATCAATAACAGTATGAGCTCTGCTTTGGCTGATAGCAATGGATGCTCTGAACTCTTTGATCTCAGGAATAGAGATCAGTTTCATAAAATGAGAGTTTTCATTGGGAGAGTTGAAGAGAATGGGATCAACAGTGATGAATGGTGAAAGGTAGGGCTCAATGCCTGGATTAAGGGTTGGGGGAAAGATATTGACAGTCTTGCTTATCAAAAGCATGAGGGCATACTTTTGTTCTAATAGAGAGAGAAAGAATGATTTGGCAAGTTCAATGCACAAAGTAAAAACTAGGCCTTTTGGCATGAAGAGACAAGAATTTAGTGATGGAGAGAGAAGTTGGCTAAAGAGAATTTCCCAATCAATGAGTGTATTGGGAGTGATGAATTTTGGGAATGATGGGATTTGATGAACAAAATGAGAGGTTGAAGAAGTCCTTGACACTCTCCATTCTTCATAGGCAAAGAAAACTAAGCCAGCTAGATTTCTTGCCACCATAATCAAACCATTTCTTGACAGTTCCCAGAATTTTGGATAGGTAAATGGGTTTGCAATTTCTGGGAAATGAGTTACATGGGCCAACCTTGTTCTTGCTGCCTTGATGGAAGACATAGAGAAGTCAATGCCACAGCTAAGCATCCAAGGTTCTTTCTTGGGAAGATATGCTTGAGTAGGAGGAATAGAATGGCTTGGATGGCTGTCAGGACTGTCAAGAATGGGATCACTGTCAGATATATCTTGACCATGTCCAGCTAGGATTGGACTTTGAGGAGAGGCTTCAAAAGGTTCATTTTCAGGGATTGGAGAAATTGGCTTGGAAGGTGCAGAGGCTTGGGTTGAAACAGTTGGGATTGACTCAGAGGCTTGGCCAAGACTTTGATTGAGAATATTGGAATTGAATTGAGATTTAAGGAGGTTTAAGGCTGCCCTGACTTCTCTTTTGGCCAACTTTTTCTCAAGAATAGCTGTCAGGGCTTCCTCACTTTCTGGAGTTCCATCAAACACAAGTCCCTTGCAAGCATTCATGATTGAATCTTCCTTTGAGACTAGATTTGGATCTATTTCAACTCCAACCTTTTTGAGACTTTGAATAACCTCAGTGATATTATCAAGATTCCCCCTATTAATTTCAACAGTTGGGGTAGGTTCATTCACAGCCTCAGTCTCAGGAATGGAAGGGATGATTGGGATATCTTCATACATAGCTGTCACCTTTGGATTACTAGATGACTCTCCTGGTCCACTTCTTTTCTTGATAAGCCTAGACCTGAGTTCATCAATAGCCATCACAGTCTCCTCTTTACTAAGAACATCCTCAAGATAAATGAGAGCAGCTTTCTCAGTATCAGGGTTCCCATCCAACTCAATAGCATCACTGGCTCTTAAGATCTTGGCTAACTGTTTAGGTTGGGAAGAGGGGATGTTTTCATCAGTGTTCCCCCTTAAAGGTTGCTTCTCAGATTGTTCTTTTAAGGTTAAGGATGGCTTCAATGGCTGACTGGTGACCTGAGCTAGGTGTTGATGACTTGTCCATTCTTGGACTGACAGTAGTGGATTTTGGAGAAAGGGAAGGGGTATTTATTTTGGTTTTCTTGGCCTTGGGAGCTTTCTTTTCAAGTTTTCTTTTCTTTGGCAAGGATTTAGAGGGAATGGATAAAGAGGATTGTACCTTGGATCTGGTAGTTGTCTGCCTGGTGGGGATAGCTGTCAGAGGTTGCTTGCCTTTGTGCACAGCTTTGGATAGGTTGATGGCTGCCTGAAGCTCTTGAGGGTCTATGGAATCATCACCAACATTAGCTGGACCCATTGTGTCAACTTCATGACTGTCAATGGCACCTCCTTCTTTATTAGCCTTATCATGGCTGTCAGACAAGGTAGTTTCACTGTCAGCTACCTGAACATCCTTGCCTTTGCCCTTATGAGGTACCACAATCTTTTTCAACAATCCAGTCTTCTTCACATTGGATTGCACACCCCTCTCTATTCTTTTACTTGTAGCCAATACTATCAAGTCCTTCCAGTGTTCAATCTTCTTTCTAGTTTCTGCTTGCAGTTTTTCTTGAGTCTCAATAAAACTACTGGTACTTACATCATCTCCAGCTTTCAGCACAGCTCCCTTCTTTTGTTTTAATGCAAAGGTTCTGTCATTGAAACATTTGGTCTCTGACAGCTTCACAGTCTTCAACCATTTCTTGTGTAGAGGAGGATTGAGTTTAGGAATTAGAGCATCAAGAATTCCACTCATGAATCTGAAGTTGTTCATCTTTCCACCTTGCTTTTTGAACTTTAGAGTGGAGGTTGAGACTGCAAGCTGGAAGTTGTGAAGAAGAACAATGCACCAGTTTGTGTCTTTGGTGAATAGGCTCAGCATTTGCTTCCATTCATTTGATCCCATTTGATCAAATGATGATTGCTTGCCATCAATAGCTTTGTTGACCACATCCATGAGAGTTGATTTAAAAATGTCAGCTTTGTCCTTCACCATGGCCTTGTCCTGCACACTCTTAAAGTCTTGAACTTTAACCCCAAAGAATTTCTCATAGACAGTTTTCAATCTGTCTGACCCTCTATCCCATATGTTCTTCACAACATCAGCTTTGTTTGGGATCTCATAGACATCACTGACCATCTCTGGAGTAATGGTTATCTCCACATTGTCTATGGTGGCAGTTATTGAGTTGTTATCTTTGTTCCTTCTTCCTACCAGATAAATCTCTCTGCACAGTTCTTCATAAATTGGAGGTCTTGCTCCCATGAATTTAAGCAATTCATTGACCTCAAGAAGTTCTTGGATTAATATCCCAACTTCAGACTCATAGAAGCTAGGTTTTATGAAATAACTGTGAGCATCTGGGTAGTTTGCTTTTGATGCTGCCATTGATGATTAGGAATTAGGGTTGAAGGAATACGATGAAGGATTAGTGAGGAAAAGAGATGAATTTTAAACAGAGGTTTAATGGAACAGGGGTTTTGGTGATTACGAATAGGAGAGAGAGACAAATAATGAGTGGAGAGTGGGTTTTAATGGGCATTGGGGGTTTCAAAGTTTAGTAACTGTTCATATGAACAGTGATTTTTGCCCTTTCCCACGTTGAGGCATTAACTTCCACAGAGCACAAGAAGAACATTCTCTTTTTCAAGAATTTTGCAGGTGAAGAGATGGCTAAGGAAGTGACAATTGTGAGCAATTAACACGATCAAATCACATAAAAGTTGCTTTAACCTAGCTGTTGAAAGAAAACTCTGACAGTTAAGTCTAGTTTGAATGATGATGGCTGTCTGAGATAGGTAGGTGAAACTTGCCTATAAAACAATGACAATTTCAGAGGAAACTCATTCAGATAGTATTATAGACACAAATGGGTAGATTTACCTCAAAGTTTAATCCCAAAAAGATGGCTCAAACAGCAAAACAGTTGGTTTTTGGGAAGAATTGTGAGGATGATTTGAGGAGGGATGAAATGGAGATAGAGAGAGAGTCTTTCAATATAGTTGAAAGTTCAGAGAGAGTGAGTGATAAGGGTAAGAACAAGAGAGTGAGAGTAGATCAGGACATTGATATGAAGGAGGTAGCTGTCAGGGAAAAAGTTGACAGTAGAGAGGGAGAGGGAATAAGGCTTTTTGGAAAGATTATCAAGGTTGATCAGGGAGAGTCCAGTAGAGGAAAAAGTAAGGTAGAAAGGGTATACACATTGGGGGAGTTGGTTAAGCAAGATAGGGCTCAGACAGCTATGGAGAGGAGCTTAGCTGTCAAGAAAAAGGTTGAGCCAGAGAAGCTGTATACTCCTGTGAGCAGGGATTCACTCTCTCTAGGGGTTGGTTTGTTGGAGGGGAGAGGGGATAACTTTGCAGGAGTGCATATATCTCCTTCTTCAACAATCTCATACCTATTCAACCAGGTTATAGGTTGCTTTAGCCCTACTAGAGTTCCTGCTGTGGAGAGAGTGGAGTCAAGTGTTGGTCAACCTTTTGCAGTTGCAGGGAATGGTTCTTTTTCTGGAGATTTTAGCTTTGTGACTCCAATGGAGGGTTTGCTTCATCCATATGATACAGTTGAAGAGTGGTGGCCAAGGAGAGCAAGTCCTTCTCTTCAATATTCAGTCACTTCCATTGATCCTTTCTTGGAGAGGCACCCAATATGGTTGCAAAGGTATCAACAGACCTTGCAATCAACTCAGGAGGCTAGGAATGAAGGAATGAGTGCTGGAGGAGGATCTGGAGAGACTGTGACATTTCCAAAGAATGTCTGACAGCTAAGGAGAAGGTTTGAAGAGGAGAGCTGGTTTTGAAGATTGTATGGTTTGGAGGAAGTTTTTGTTGGGTGAATGAAGATGAGAGAGAGGGATTTCATGGGTTGTTGAATGTTTTTGTTGTATGTTTTTGTTGTATGTTTTTGTTGTTGTTTTTGGTTTTCATGGGTTTTGGAAAGATAGCTATCAGTGGATGGCTATCAGGAATGTTTATGAGGGAATAGCTGTCAGGCAACATTGTGACAGCATTACCCAGTATGTAAGCCTCTTTTTATTTATGAAGAATAACTTTTTATTTTAGCATATTTAACATACCAAGCATGGCTCTTAATATCTCAAACCTCTTTTCATCCATGGCTTTTGTGAGAATATCAGACACATTATCCTCAGTGCAAACTTTTGCAAGGTTGATATTCCCTTTTTCAACATGATCCCTGATGAAATGATGTCTGACCTCAATATGCTTTGTTTTTGAATGTTGGACAGGGTTTTCTGTCATGGCAATAGTACTTGAGTTGTTACAGAAGATGGGAATGTTGGATAATTCAATTCTAAAGTCTTGAAGTTGACTTTTAAGATAGAGAATTTGTGAACAACACAAGCCTGCAGCAATATACTCAGCCTCAGCTGTTGAGGTGGCTACTGAGGTTTGCTTTTTGCTTGACCATGAAATAATCCTTGATCCAATAAACTGGCATCCACCACTTGTGGATTTTCTGTCTAGATTGCATCCAGCATAGTCAGAGTCAGTGAATCCAACTAGGGAGAATGGAGATTCAGTGGGATACCACAAGCCATAATCAGGGGTTCCTTTGAGATATCTCAAAATTCTCTTGACAGCAGAGAGATGAGATTCCTTGGGATTAGCTTGAAATCTAGCACAGAGACATACACTAAACATAATGTCGGGTCTTGAAGGCTCATCAGATAAAGGAGAGATCCAATGTAGATTCTGTAAAGTGTTGGATTTACACTTTGACCATCTTAATCAGCATGAAGTTTGGTTGTGGTTGACAAGGGAGTTTTAGCAGGGGAAGCAGTTTGCATGTCAAACTTCTTGATCATATCCCTTGTGTATTTGGCTTGGTTGATGAAAATTCCTTCCTTCATTTGCTTGACTTGGAGTCCTAAGAAGAAGGTGAGCTCACCAATCATGCTCATTTCAAACTGATCCTTCATAATATCTCCAAATTCAGTGCACAAGTCCTCATTTGATGAGCCAAAGATGATGTCATCAACATAGACTTGGATGAGCAACTGATCATCTCCATATTTTTTGATAAACAAAGTATTATCAATATGGCCCTTGGTAAATCCTTTGCCAAGGAGATATCTAGATAGGGTATCATACCAAGCTCTTGGTGCTTGTTTAAGCCCATACAATGCTTTGTTCAGTTTGAATACATGATCAGGAAACTTTGGGTGCTCAAATCCAGGGGGTTGAGATACAAACACCTTTTCATTTAAAACTCCATTTAGAAATGCACTCTTGACATCCATCTGGAATACTTTCATCTTCTTGAATGAAGCATAGGCAAGGAATAGCCTTATAGCTTCAAGTCTTGCAACAGGTGCAAAGGTCTCATCATAGTCAATACCTTCTTCTTGTCTGTATCCTTGAGCAACCAGTCTAGCTTTGTTTCTTACAACAACACCTTCTTCATTCATCTTATTTCTGAAAACCCATCTTGTTCCAATGACAGTTTGGTTTCTTGGTTTAGGAACAAGTTGCCACAGTTTGTTCCTTTCAAACTGCTCTAGTTCTTCTTCCATGGCTTCTATCCAGTCAGCATCTTGGAGTGCTTCATTTATTTTCTTTGGTTCCACTTGGGATATGAATGCACTCATGAGAAAAGGGATGTTGTCTGGAACTGGGGTCTTATCAATTTGAAGACTGATGTAAAGGTCTTTATTGGGTGTAATGATGTGAGTAATGGTGGATTCATCATTGGTTTCGGGAGGAGAAAGAGGATTATTGGATGGAGATGGAAGATGGCTAGTGGATGGATTACATTATAAATTTGGATGGCTGTCAGCTAAGGGTTGGCTGTCAGCTAAGGAAGAAGTTTGGAAGATGTCAGTCAAGGGATGACTGTTCTTTTGAGTATTCTCTTCCTCATCATTTGGATTGGTAGTGGGAGTGATTGCTGTTGACTTGGTTGGATGGATTGGTTGATGATGGGAGAGGGATTGGTCATGGTTTGTCTAGCACGGGATAGGCTGTCGAGATGAATTTCTTGGAACCATGTATGGAAGATTTGATGAATCTTGTTCATGATGGAGAAACTTGATTGAATCAAGAATGGGAGATGCTTCAGGGAGATTATCAAGGTTTCCCAATCCTTCATCAAAATCACACAATTCAGTTACACTTTGATCATTGTTTTCATCAAAGTCAACATGAATTGATTCTTCCACAACAAGTCTTCTTTTGTTGTAAACTCTATAAGCTTTGCTTGTGTTAGAGTATCCAAGAAAGATTCCTTCATCACATTTGGAGTCAAATTTGTCCAAATTGTTTTTGCCATTGTTGTGAATGAAGCATCTACTTCCAAAACTGTGAAAGTAGGAAATGGTAGGAACTTTGTCATTCCATAGTTCATATGGAGTCTTCTTGTGGAATTTGTTGATTAGAGTTTTGTTTTGAACATACACAGCAGTAATGTAGCCTTCACCCCAAAAATACTTTGGGAGATTGTGTTACGACAAAGATTGTTCTTCTTTGCCTCACAAATTGTCCTGTTCTTCCTTTCAGCAACACCATTTTGTTGGGGAGTTCTTGGGGCTGAAAAATTGTGATCTATGCCTTTGGAATCACAATATTCTTCTACTCCTGTGTTCTCAAATTCCTTCCTATGGTCAGATCTGATCTTGATGATGGATGTCCCTTTTTGATTTTGAATTTTATTGAACAGTTTTATCAGACAGCTAAGGGTGTCACTTTTGGATTCAAGAAGAATGATCCAAGTGAATCTTGTGTAATCATCAACAACAACTAGGGAGTATCTTTTTCCTCCTAAAGATCTAGTTCTTATGGGTCCAAAAAGATCCATATGAAGCAGTTCAATAGGTCTTGAGGTGTCCAACTTGGTCTTGGCTTTGAATGAAGATTTCTTTTGCTTCCCACATTGGCATGCTTTGCAAAGTTTATCCTTCTTGAATGGGATCTTTGGTAGACCTCTGACTAGATTAGAATTTGCAAGCTTGGAGATGGTTTTGTGATTGAGGTAAGCCAATCTTTTGTGCCATAGCCATGACATATCAGATTGATTGAAAGACAAAAGGCAGTGAGCATTTGAGGATTCCACAATCTCTAAGTTTAAGCAGTATAGATTTCCTTTTCTTGATCCAGTTAGAATGACTTTATTGTTTTTATCCTTAACAGTGCATTTATCCTTAGTGCAAACAACATGATATCCCTTATCACAGATTTGACTGATGCTGATCAAATTGTGTTTGAGACCTTCTACATAAGACACATTTGTAAAAATGATATCTTTTGTAATAAGATTTCCTGTTCCTTTGACCTTAGCTTGGGAATTGTCACCAAAGGTTACATTTGGACCATTTTTAGGGGAATATTGTTGCAACTAGTCTTTATTGAAGGTCATATGTCTACTACAACCACTATCTAAATACCAAAGTCCTTTCCTAGGTACCTGCAAAACAGAAAGTAAATTTTATGGTACCCCTTTTTATTCTTTTGGGTCCAAAGGATTAGTTTTTCTTTGGAACCCTAGCTTTGTTCATTGGTCCCTTGTTGAAGAACTGGTTTAGGGTATGATAATATGACATGATTTGCATCATGTAAGGTGTAAGGACAGTGGATTGGGATGGATTGAAGAAGTGGTTTGGATTGTTGTATTGGGTTTGAAACTGAAAGCTATTTGAAGAGGATGATCTAGGAGAGTCATTGTGACTTGCATGGCTTCTACCATTTGAGTATTGCCATTGAGGTTTTTGTTGTTTGGTGTATCTATGTTTGTTATAGAATCTTTGTTGCCTTGAGGTTCTTTGTTGTTTGGAAGATTTTGGTTGTCTGTCAGGCCTTGGGCATGCTGTCATGTCTTGGGCCTGTCAACCCTTGGGCATGACAGACTTGGTGACTAGCACATTCTTGCAGCTTGACTTCTTCCTGTATATTGGCTCCTTTTTGAACCCAAATATACTTGCTTCCTTGAATTTTACTTGATTCTTCCTTTGGATGACTAGGACCACCCAAGATTTCTTTTGATTTTCCTTTGGTTTGAACAGGGTAGGTTTGAGCTTGATAGCTGCCAGAACTTAGATTTTCTAGCACCATTTTTTCAATGGCCCTTTCACCAGTGGGAGGAGTGTACACTTTTGCTGATGGATTATCAGCACCAATCCCTATTTTATCACTAGGACGCCTTTGAGTGTAGGTGAATAGAGATAATGCTTTGCTTGACATGTTCCATGAATCTATTCTCTTTTTAAGAGCATCATTTTCTTTTTCAAGATTTATGATTTTTTGACAGTTTTCAAGATTCCTTGAAGCCTCAGCTGTCAGATCCATGTTTTGTTTTTCAAGCATGAAGCCTTGATCTCTTAGCCCTTGACATGCTTTTTCAAGCTCTGAAATGGTTTTTGTAAGGGTGTCTATGGTTGAGGATTGGGAAAGGTTCTCATTGACCAGTGAAGCAAAGCTAGTTTTTTGTTTTTTGGTTTGAATTAAAAGAGTGCAAACTAATTGTTTAAAACCATCAATATTTAAAGAGTTAAAATCATTTACCTCTTTTAGTTCATCGCGACGGCAAGTGCTTCCATTTCTTCCTCATTGTACGATTCTTCCTCATCTTCGACTATAAGGCATATCATGGCTTCTTCTCCTTCATTGTCGAGAATCATCACTTGACATATACTCTTCATCACCGAATTTTGATGAGTCGGCTATCATAACTTGCTCTTTGTTTTTGTCATGTTTATTTTTGGAGCAATTGAAGCGGTTGCACTTAGAGCTGTGAATGATCTCTTTTGAGTAGGTCATCTTCTTAGGCTACGATTGTCCCTAGGTTTCCTTGGTTCGGGACAATCGGATGAGTAATGTCCTTGCTTTCCACAGCTTGAAGCAATCAATTGTCTTCTTGTAGCTGTCTTGTTGAGCATTAGATGTGGAGGGATTGTATTTTTTGTCAAAAGATTTCTTTTGAAATTTCATGGCATTTCTGCAGCCATGGAAATGAGACTTGGAATGTCTTCTTGGGAGATCTGTTTGCGACGGGTTTGGAGCCTGATGTTTATCTTTTGAAGGGCATTGTTGACAATGGTCTCAATGTCTTGGTGAGTGATTGGTTTGTGTACGGTTTCTTGGCGATTAAAGCTAAAGATTGTGAAATGGTAGGGACTGGTTGAATCTTTATCATACCTTCCAATTCATAAGCTTCAAGCTTTCCAAAATACTGTTCAACTGTCATTGTGCTCCACTCAGATCCTTCTCTAATAGGTAATGCTACCTTTTCATATTCTTGAGGAAGATTTGAATATATATTGAGGCAGAGATCTTGTTGTTCAAAGGTTTTTCCATGGTCAGCAATAGATCTAACAAGGTTCTCAAACCTTGGTTGAGCAGCACTCACCTTTTCTCCAGGGTAGAACTTGAAGTTGTCTAATTGCCTAAGAAAGTTATACAAGTTTTGAGTCCTGACACTGGAGTGTTTAGTAAACTTAGTTTGAATGAGAGCCCATGCTGATCTGGCATTTGGTTCCTTAGCAATTTCTTGTGCTAATGAGTCATTTACACTCTTTTGAAGAATGTTCTTGACTTTCAAGTTTGCACTTATCAATTGCTTTTCAGCTTCAGACCATGTTTCTGGGGATTTGATCTTACTAGGTCCTCCATCAGTGCAGATTTGAGTTGGGTAGGACACTTCATTCTCTAGAACATACCAATTCCATATACTGTTTGCATCAAGGTATGTTTTTATTTTTGAAGAATAGATCTCAAAAGTCCACAGTCATCAATGTGTGGGATGTCTTTCTCATTATTTCTCCTTGGTTGAGGCATGGTGGGTTTGAAGAGGATCCTTCACAAGATGTTAGACTTTTGAATGTGAAGACAAGCTCTGATACCAATTGAAAGGCCCTTGCTTGATATGCAGATGATCAGACAGCTATGATTTTTGTCTTAGCTGTCAGATATTGGTTGATTTGTGCAGCGGAATAGATAAGGCTAGAAATAATGATAGAACAATGAAACACAAAGAAATGAAGCAAGTGTGTGAATGTGTTTGCAGAAAGATAATAACACAGAGAATTTAAAGTGGTTCAGAGTTCACTCCTCCTACATCCACCCCCACTGTCAATCTTGACAAGTGAGATCAATTTTATTATAATCTTAATCAACAAGAATTACAAAAGATTGATAAGGTAAGTTCCTTGAACTTCCTCTTCCTAATTAGTACAGTCAACTAGGGATACACTTAAAGTACAGTCTTAAGTGTTTTTTACAACTTGAAGTACAGTCTCAAGATTTTACAAAACAACTAATACACTCAAAGTACAGTCTTGAGTGTTTACAAACTAATTCTACACCTAAAGTACAGTCTTAGGATTTTGGGATTTGTGAATTAACACACTAGGGTTGTTTGTTGTTGAAGCAGAGGTTTAGGGGTGAAGGTTTTGGTTTGGAACAGGGTTTAAAGGGTAGGGATTGGTGAGTGTGTGTGTGGATTACAGGAGGTGTGTGTGGGTGTAAGGGAAAGGTTTTGGACTGTGAAAAAGAGTATTTTTCAAGAGTATTTTGTGTAGAGGATGAACTCCTCTATTTATACCCTTCAATGTAGCCGTTGGAATATGACCCATTGCGGCTACATTAATGAGCCTTGACTGGTCTTTGCCCCACTTGTCCACTTGCGGGTCTTCGTGAGCTGGCTTGAGCCGTGGCTTGGGCGAGCTTCCAGAAGGTCTTCAGTGGTCTTCATTGGTCTTTAATGGTGAACTTGACAGCTGTGAAGATCCAGGTTCCACTTTGGTTGAGATTGTGGTAGCAGAGATTGAGACAAAGTGATGGCTATCAGAGGAATGAAGTCATAGCTGTCAGATCATACAAGGCTTAGCTATCGGAGATGTTCTCTAAAAAAGGACTGAGATGCACTTGATGATCTTGATAGTTAAGATAGGGAATATGATTCATGTTTATTGATTGAATGTAACCAATGTATAAGATAGAATCATAACTGTCATACTCATAGCTGTCAGATAAACTGAAAGATGAATATAACAGATTTCCTCTTTTGATATAAACCCTGTTCTATATATATATTCCTTTATCAAAACCAACTAACTGAGACATAGATCAAAGTTAGGTCCTAACAATTTGTTCAATGCATATTAATTTATTAATTACTCACCCCTTCAGTCAATCCACTCTTGACTTCCATTGATTTCAACCATTCGTCAGCACTTTGCACCTCAACTTTAAGTTCAACATCAAAGGGAGGAGTTACAGCCTCACGTTTTGTTACAACCAAATACCTATACAAATTTAAACATAGGATATTAGTACCGGGGAAAATTTATGTAACCTTATGACATGGATCACTGAACAAACATCATATCAGTAATTACGATTAGATTTTAAAAGTAAAAAAAAAAAGGTTTGACATAAATATGAAGCAAATGACTGAATTCCGTCTATATAAAGGGTACTTTAATAATGTTCTTAAATATTTTAACCTAGATGGCATTTCAAGAATATGTGAAAACTAGGAAAGAAATTGATCATAGTTAAGAATAAATTGACATATGGAACACCATTGACGATGGTTAAGCTACCGAATTAAACAAAACCCATAAATAGTTAACAAATCAATCAACTAAACAACTCAAATCATAGTTGTTCAATTACCCTAGAAAAATCACAAAGTATGAAATCCCTAAAATGAGATTGAATTAAGGGTCGTAAATCATGGAGAAATGAAAACTCACATGTAATTTTAACCATTTCCGGTCTCTGCTTGAATATGGTTGCTTGGATTTGAGTACCCTAAAAACAAATAATTAAGATCAAGTTTCAGTTTCATTTTCAATGCTCAGTTCAAATTCAAAAATAAGCCAAGCATAATTACTGAAATATTTACATGACTGACCTTTTCAAGCATTTGAGGGTTCTATTCTTTTAGCAAATTTTGGAGTACACGGAATTTGATCAATTAAGTAAATATTCACATTGGTAAATAAATAAATGAAAGTTTACAATATTTATGGGACCTCAATAATTTTCCAACATTTGGATCTGATAAACTTGTGATTCTCATGTGTTTACTATCTTAGGAAGACAATATTTGTTCAATACATATTAACTAGTACTAACCCTCGTGCCAAGGGCACGGAGAGACGCCTATCTAATTGCGGTTATACTAAATTTATTTTTATCTTCTTTAATCGAAATCGTTGTGATAGTAAAAAAATATCATGTCCCAAAAAAGTAATTCAAACTTAGTTTTTATTTATTTTTACAACAAAAAGTAAAAAAAAAAATTCATGAACAATAAATAATAAAAAATAAAATCCAAACTATATTGCTATTGATGGTTATGAGATCAATAAGTAAATAATAATAATAAAAACAAATTAATAAAAAAAATCATGTAGTAAAAATATTCCTACTACTTCCTCCGTCCAGGATGAAAAGAATTCAAAACGCCAAAATTGTATACCATCGAAGCCCAACTGCAAATATTACTGGAACTTTACCATTTTATGAGCGTTGTTTTAAAAAATCCACTATCATCACCAACAAAAGTTGTATACTTTCTCTCCTCCACATTCTCCCACTTACCCGGCCCCTCCACCCCCCCTCTCTCACCGACCCTTATACTCTGAAAGGCCCTTTGTTGATATGCAGATGATCAGACAGCTATGGTTTGGCTTAGCTGTCAGATGATTGTTGAATTGTGCAGCGGAATAAGAGAAGCTTGAAATAATGATAGGACAAAGAACACAAAGAAATAATGCAAGTGTGTGAATGTGATTGCAGAAATGTAATAACACATAGAATTTAAAGTGGTTCAGAGTTCACTCCTCCTACATCCACCCCCACTGTCAATCTTGACAAGTGAGATCAATTTTATTATAATCTTTAATCAACAAAAATTACAAATGATTGATTTAGGCAAGTTCCTTGAACTTCCTCTTCCTAATTAGTACAGTCAACTAGGGATACACTTAAAGTACAGTCTTAAGTGTTTTTACAACTTGAAGTACAGTCTCAAGATTTTACAAAACAACTAATACACTCAAAGTACAGTCTTGAGTGTTTTACAAACTAATTCTACACCTAAAGTACAGTCTTAGGATTTTGGAATTTGTGAATTAACACACTAGGGTTGTTTGTTGTTGAAGCAGAGGTTTAGGGGTGAGGGTTTTGGTTTGGAACAGGGCTTAAAGGGTAGGGATTGGTGAGTGTGTGTGTGGATTACAGGAGGTGTGTGTGGGTGTAAGGGAAAGGTTTTGGACTGTGAAAAAGAGTATTTTTCAAGAGTTGTTTGTGTAGAAGATGAACTCCTCTATTTATACCCTTCAATGTAGCCATTGGAATATGACTGTTGCAGCTACATTAATGAGCCTTGACTGGTCTTTGCCCCACTTGTCTACTTGCAGGTCTTCATGAGCTGGCTTGAGCTGTGGCTTGAGCTGAGAGCTTCTAGAAGGTCTTCAGTGGTCTTCATTGGTCTTCAATTGTGAACTTTGACAGCTGTTAAGATCCAGGTTCCACCTTGGTTGAGATTGTGGTAGCAGAGATTGAGATAAAGTGATGGCTATCAGAGGAATGAAGTCATAGCTGTCAGATCATACAAAGGCTTAGCTATCAGAGATGTTCTCTAATAAAGACTGAGATGCACTTGATGATCTTGATAGTTAAGAGAGGGAATATGATTCATGTTATTGATTGAATGTAACCAATGTATAAGATAGAATCATAACTGTCATACTCAAAGCTGTCAGATAAACTGAAAGATGAGTATAACAGATTTCCTCTTTTGATATAAACCCTGTTCTATATATATATTCCTTTATCAAAACCAACTAACTAAGACTTTGATCAAAGTTAGGTCCTAACAATTTCCCCCTTTTTGGTAAAGGAAGATCTATTTAGAACATGTTTTCACAGTTAATGTTAAGAGAACTACTAATGAAAGAAATAACTCAGGGATTCATATCATGCACAAGTAATCAGAATGAGATTGAAATACTTGGATTTGATCTCAAGATGAGAGAAGTTCACAAATTACAGCCATTCAAACACAAAACCAAACAAAAGATTGTTTCAACCACAAAAGAATTTCAACAAAATACAATTCAGTCATCAGCAAGTTGATCATAGAATTCTTCTCTTTCTTGTCTTGCTGAAAGGAGCTCATTTCTTTCTTCCTCCAGCTCTCTTCTCATTTCTGGTTCAACTCCTCTGTAATAGAACTCATTGTTCCATTCCCAAGTCATCCTCTCATCATACTTGAAAAACTTATCTTCCTTTGCTTTCAATTGTGCTCTTGTAAGAGGCATCTGATCATTTCTTATTCTCATTGTGCCCCACATATGCTTCTTCTTGTTCCTTGCTTTCTTGCTTATCTTGGGCACAAGAGATGGATCTGGTTGAGGAACAGGGGACATATGAACTGGGGCTTGAGGAATAGGGGACATTTGAAAGGATTGTTGAGGAGGTTTGGAAATGGTAGAAGATGGAATGATTATGGGAGAGACTTGATCTGGGCTTGAAAGATCATCATCATCATCATCACTGTCAGAGTCTGATGAAAGATCAATAACATTATGAGCCCTGCTTTGACTGACAACTATGGATTCTCTGAACTCTTTGATCTCAGGAATAGAGATCAGTTTCATGAAGTGAGAGTTTTCATTGGGAGAGTTGAAAAGAATGGGATCAACAGAGATGAAGGGTGAAAGATAGGGCTCAATGCCTGGATTTAGGGTTGGGGGAAAGATATTGACAATTTTGCTTATCAAAAGCATAAGGGCACACTTCTGTTCAAACAGAGAGAGAAAGAATGATTTGGCAAGTTCAATGCACAAAGTGAAAACTAGACCTTTTGGCATGAAGAGACAAGAATTGAGTGATGGAGAGAGAAGTTGGCTAAAGAGAATTTCCCAATCAATAAGTGTATTGGGAGTGATGAATTTTGGGAATGATGGGATTTGATGAACAAAATGAGAGGTTGATGAAGTCCTTGACACTTTCCATTCTTCATAGGCAAAGAAAACTAATCCTGCAAGATTTCTTGCCACCATAATCAAACCATTTCTTGACAGTTCCCATGATTTTGGATAGGTAAAGGGGTTTGCAATTTCTGGGAAATGGGTCACATTGGCTAACCTTGTTCTTGCTGCTTTGATGGAAGAAATTGAAAAGTCAATGCCACAGCTAAGCATCCAAGGTTCCTTTTTGGGAAGGTAGGCTTGATTGGGAGTTGGAGGAATGGAATGGCTTGGAGGGCTGTCAGGACTGTTAGGGAAGGGATCACTGTCAGACACATCTTGACCTTGTCCAGCTAGGATTGGACTTTGAGGGGAGGCTTCAACTGATTCATTTTCAAGGATTGGGGAGATTGGTTTGGAAGGAGCAGAGGTATGGGTTGAAAAAGATGGGATTGAAACAGAGGATTGACCAAGACTTTGCTTGAGGAGATCAGAACAAAATTGGGATTTTAGAAGGTTCAAAGCTGCCCTAACTTCTCCCTTGGTCAACTTTTGCTCAAGAATAGATACCAGGACTGCCTCATTTTCTGGGGTTCCATCAAACACAAGTCCCTTGCAAGCACTAAGGATTGTTTCTCCCTTTAAGACAAGATTGGGATCAATTTCAACACCAACCTTTTTGAAACTTTGAATAACCTCAGTAGTCTTATCAGAATTCCCCCTATCAATTTCAACAGTTGGGGTAGGTTCATTCACAAGCTCAGTCTCAGGAATAGAGGGGATGATTTGGATATCTTCATCCATAGCTGTCACCTTTGGATTACTGGATGACTCTCCTGGTCCACTTCTTTTCTTGATAAGCCTAGACCTGAGTTCATCTATGGCTATCACTGTTTCCTCTTTACTAAGAACATCATCAAGATAAATGAGAGCAGCCTTCTCAGTATCAGGGTTCCCATCCAACTCAATAGCATCAATGGCTCTTAAGATTTTGGCTAACTGTTGAGGTTGGGTAGAGGGTATGTTTTCATCAGTGTTCCCCCTTAAAGGTTGCTTCTCTGATTGTTCTTTGAGGTTAAGGATGGCTTCTATGGCTGACTGGTGACCTGAGCTAGGTGTGGATGACTTGTCCACTCTTGGACTGACAGTAGTGGATTTTAGAGAAAGGGAAGGGGTATTTATTTTGGTTTTCTTGGCCTTGGGAGCTTTCTTTTCAAGTTTTCTTTTCTTTGGCAAGGATTTAGAAGGAATGGATAAAGAGTATTGTACCTTGGATCTGGTAGCTGTCTGCCTGGTAGGGATAGCTGTCAGAGGTTGCTTGCCTTTGTGCATAGTTTTGGATAAGTTAATGGCTGCCTGAAGCTCTTGAGGGTCTATGGTATCATCACCAACATTAGCTCGACCCATGGTGTCAACCTCATGACTGTCAATAGCATCCCTTGCTTCATTATCCTTATCATGGCTGTCAGATAAGGTAGTTTCACTGTCATCTACCTGAACACCCTTGCCTTTGCCCTTATTGCCATGAGATACCACAGTCTCTTTCAACAATCCAGTCTTCTTCACATTAGATTGTACACCCCTCTTTATTCTTCTACTTGTAGCCAATGCTATCAAGTCCTTCCAGTGTTCAATTTTCTTTCTTGTTTCTTCTTGCAGTTTTTCTTGAGTCTCAATAAAACTACTGGTACTTACATCATCTCCAGCTTTCATCACATCTCCCTTCTTTTGTTTCAATGCAAAAGTTCTGTCATTGAAACACTTGGTCTCTGACAGCTTCACAGTCTTCAACCATTTCTTGTGTAGAGGAGGATTGAGTTTAGGAATTAGAACATCAAGAATTCCACTCATGAATCTGAAGTTGTTCATCTTTCCACCTTGCTTCTTGAATTTTAGAGTGGAGGTTGAGACTGCAAGCTGGAAGTTGTGAAGAAGAACAATGCACCAGTTTGTGTCTTTGGTCAATAGGCTCAGCATTTGCTTCCATTCATTTGATCCCATTTGATCAAATGAAGATTGCTTGCCATCAATGGCTTTATTCACCACATCCATAAGAGTTGATTTGAAAATGTCAGCTTTGTCCTTAACCATGGCCTTGTCCTGCACACTCTTGAAGTCATGAACTTTTACCCCAAAGAATTTCTCATACACTGTCTTCAATCTATCTGACCCTCTATCCCATATGTTTTTCACAGCATCTGCTTTGTTTGGGATCTCATAGACTTCACTGACCATTTCTTGAGTAATGGTTATCTCCACATTGTCTATGGTGGCTGTAATTGAATTGTTTTCCTTGTTCCTCTTTCCTACAAGGTAAATTTCTCTGCACAATTCTTCATAAATTGGAGGTCTGGCTCCCATGAATTTAAGCAATTCATTGACCTCAAGAAGTTCTTGGATGAGTATCCCAACTTCAGACTCATAGAAGCTAGGTTTAATGAAGTAACTGTGAGCATCTGGGTAACTTGGTTTTGATGCTGCCATTGATGGTTAAAGGAATTAGGGTTGAAGGAATACGATGAAGGATTAGTGAGTGAAAGAGATGAATTTTAAACAGAGGTTTAATGAAACAGGGGTTTTGGTGATTACGAAAGGAGAGAGAGACAAATAATGAGTGGAGAGTGGGTTTTAATGGGCATTGGGGGTTTCAAAGTTTAGTAACTGTTCACATGAACAGTGATTTTTGCCCTTTCCCACGTTGAGGCATTAACTTCCACAGAACACAAGAAGAACATTCTCTTTTTCAAAAATTTTGCAGGTGAAGAGATGGCTAAGGAAGTGACAATTGTGAGCAATTAACACGATCAAATCACATAAAAGTTGCTTTAACCTAGCTGTAGAAAAAAAACTTTGACAGTTAAGTCTAGTTTGAATGATGATGGCTGTCTGAGATAGCTAGGGAAAACTTGCCTATAAAACAATGACAATTTCAGAGGAAACTCATTCAGATTGTTTTACAAACACAAATGGGTAGATTTTCCTCAAAGTTTAATCCCAAAAATATGGCTCAAACAGCAAGACAGTTGGTTTTTGGGAAGAATTGTGAGGATGATTTGAGGGGGGATGAAATGGAGATAGAGAGAGAGTCCTTCAATGTAGTTGAAAGTTCAGAGGGAGTGAGTGATAGAGGTAAGAACAAGAGAGTGAGAGTAGATCAGGACTATGGTGTCAAGGAGGTAGCTGTCAGAGAGAAAATTGACAGTAGAGAGGGAGAGGGAATAAGGCTTTTTGGAAAGACTATCAAGGTTGATCAGGGTAAGTCCAGTAAGGGAAAAAGTAAGGTAGAGAGGGTTTATACATTGGGGGAATTGGTTAAGCAAGATAGGGCTCAGATAGCTATGGAAAGGAGCTTAGCTGTCAAGAAGAAGGTTAAGCCTGAGAAGCTGTATACTCCAGTGAGCAGGGATTCACTCTCTCCAGGGGTTGGATTGTTGGAGGGGAGAGGAGATAACTTTGCTGGAGTGCATGTCTCTCCTTCTTCAACAATATCATACCTATTCAACCAGGTTATTGGTTGTTTTAGCCCTGCCAAAGTTCCTGCTGTTGAGAGAGAAGAGTCAAGGGCTAGCCAACCACTTGTAGTTGCTGGGAATGGATCTTATTCTGGAGAATTTAGCTTTGTGACACCAATGGAGGGTTTGCTTCAACCATATGATGCAGTTGAAGAGTGGTGGCCAAGGAGAGCAAGTCCTTCACTTCAATATTATGTCACTTCAATTGATCCCTTCCTGGAGAGGCACCCAATATGGTTGCAAAGGTATCATCAGACCTTGCAGTCTACACAGGAAGCAAGGTGTGAAGGAATGAGTGCTGGAGGAGGATCTGGAGAAACAGTGACATTCCCTAAGAATGTCTGACGGCTAAGGTGAAGATTTGAAGAGGAAGGCTGGTTCTGGAGATTGTTTGGTTTTAAGGAAGTTTTTGGTGAGTGAATGAAGATGAAAGAGAGAGGGATTTCATGGTTTGTTTTCTGTTTTTGTTTATGTTTTTGTTTTTCATGACTTTTGAATGGATAGCTATCAGTGGATAGCTATCAGAGATGTTTTTTGAGGGAATAGCCGTCTGGCTCCATTGTGACAGCATTGCCCTGAATTATGTAAGCCTCCTTTTTATTTATGAAGAACAACTCTTTATTTTGGAATATTTATCATTCCAAGCATGGCTCTTAACATCTCAAACCTCTTTTCATCCATTGCCTTAGTAAGAATATCAGAGACATTATCCTCAGTACAAACTTTTGCAAGGTTGATATTCCCTTTTTCAACATGGTCTCTGATGAAGTGATGTCTTACCTCAATATGCTTTGTTTTTGAGTGTTGGACAGGGTTTTCTGTCATGGCAATAGTGCTTGAGTTGTCACAGAAGATGGGAATGTTGGATAATTCAATTCCAAAGTCTTGAAGTTGACTTTTAAGATAGAGAATTTGAGAACAACACAAGCCTGCAGCAATATACTTAGCCTCAGCTGTTGAGGTGGCTACTGAGGTTTGCTTTTTGCTTGACCATGAAATGATTCTTGATCCAATAAACTGGCATCCACCACTTGTGGATTTTCTATCTAGATTGCATCCAGCATAGTCAGAGTCAGTGAATCCAATTAGAGAGAATGGGGATTCGGTGGGATACCACAAGCCAAAATCGTGGGTTCCTTTGAGATATCTTAGAATTCTCTTGACAGCAGAGAGATGAGATTCCTTGGGATTTGCTTGAAATCTAGCACAGAGATAGACACTAAACATAATGTCAGGTCTTGAAGTTGTTACATAAAGGAGAGATCCAATGTAACTTCTGTAAAGTGTTGGATTTACACTTTGACCATCTGGATCAGCATGGAGTTTGGTTGTGGTTGACAAGGGGGTTTTGGCAGGGGAAGCGGTTGCATGTCAAACTTCTTGATCATATCCCTTGTGTATTTAGCTTGATTAATGAAGATTCCTTCCTTCATTTGCTTGACTTGAAGACCCAAGAAGAAAGTAAGCTCACCAATCATACTCATTTCAAACTGGTCTTTCATAATATCTCCAAATTCAGTGCACAAGTCCTCATTTGATGAACCAAAAATGATGTCATCAACATAGACTTGGATGAGCAACTGATCATCTCCATATTTCTTGATAAACAAAGTGTTATCAATATGGCCCTTGGTAAATCCTTTGCCAAGGAGATATCTAGATAGAGTATCATACCAAGCTCTTGGTGCTTGTTTAAGCCCATACAATGCTTTGTCCAATTTGTACACATGATCAGGAAACTTTGGGTTCTCAAAACCAGGGGGTTGAGATACAAAAACCTTTTCATTTAAGACTCCATTCAGAAATGCACTCTTGACATCCATTTGGAATACTTTCATCTTCTTGAATGAAGCATAGGCAAGGAATAGCCTAATAGCTTCAAGTCTTGCAACAGGTGCAAAAGTCTCATCATAGTCAATACCTTCTTCTTGTCTGTATCCTTGAGCAACCAGTCTAGCTTTATTTCTTACTACAACACCTTCTTCATTCATCTTATTTCTAAAAACCCATCTTGTTCCAATGACAGTTTGGTTTCTTGGTTTAGGAACAAGTTGCTACACTTTGTTCCTTTCAAACTGCTCTAGTTCTTCTTCCATGGCTTCTATCCAGTCAGCATCTTGGAGTGCTTCATTTATTTTCTTTGTTTCCACTTGGGATATGAATGCACTCATGAGAAAAGGGATGTTGTCTGGAACTGGGGTCTTATCAATTTGAAGACTGATGTAAAGGTCTTTATTGGGTGGAATGATGTGAGTAATGGTGGATTCATCATTGGTTTCGGGAGGAGAAAGAGGATTATTGGATGGAGATGGAAGATGGCTAGTGGATGGATTACATGATAAATTTGGATGGCTGTCAGCTAAGGGTTGGCTGTCAGCTAAGGAAGAAGTTTGGAAGATGTCAGTCAAGGGATGACTGTTCTTTTGAGTATTCTCTTCCTCATCATTTGGATTGGTAGTGGGAGTGATTGCTGTTGACTTGGTTGGATGGATTGGTTGATGATGGGAGAGGGATTGGTCATGGCTGTCTAGCACAGGATAGCTGTCAGATGAATTTCTTGGAACCATGTATGGAAGATTTGATGAATCTTGTTCATGATGGAGAACAGTTGAATCAAGAATGGGAGATGCTTCAGGGAGATTATCTAGGTTTCCCAAACCTTCATCAAAATCACACAATTCAGTTACACTTTGATCATTGTTTTCATCAAAGTCAACATGAATTGATTCTTCCACAACAAGTCTT
The DNA here is from genome assembly GCA_022495995.1 of Adenophora triphylla var. japonica. Taxonomy (NCBI): domain Eukaryota; kingdom Viridiplantae; phylum Streptophyta; class Magnoliopsida; order Asterales; family Campanulaceae; genus Adenophora; species Adenophora triphylla. The sequence continues at coordinate 1,444,822 of JAFEMH010000004.1, forward strand.
CTTTTGTTGTAAACTCTATAAGCTTTGCTTGTGTTAGAGTATCCAAGAAAGATTCCTTCATCACATTTGGAGTCAAATTTGTCCAAATTGTTTTTGCCATTGTTGTGAATGAAGCATCTACTTCCAAAACTGTGAAAGTAGGAAATGGTAGGAACTTTGTCATTCCATAGTTCATATGGAGTCTTCTTATGGAATTTGTTGATTAGTGTTTTATTTTGAACATACACAGCAGTAGTGACAGCTTCACCCCAAAAATACTTTGGGAGATTGTGTTCTGACAGCATTGTTCTTGCTGCCTCACAGATTGTTCTGTTCTTCCTTTCAGCAACACCATTTTGTTGGGGTGTTCTTGGGGCTGAAAAATTGTGATCAATACCTTTTGAATCACAGTACTCTTCTACTCCTGTGTTCTCAAATTCTTTTCCATGATCAGATCTGATCTTGACAATGGATGTCCCTTTTTGATTTTAAATTTTATTGAACAGCTTTGTTAGACAGCTAAGGGTGTCACTTTTGGATTCAAGAAGAATGATCCAAGTGAATCTGGTGAAGTCATCAACCACAACAAGGGAGTATCTTTTTCCTCCTAAAGATCTAGTCCTTATGGGCCCAAAGAGATCCATATGAAGTAGTTCAATAGGTCTTGATGTGTCCAATCTGGTCTTGGGATTGAATGAAGATCTTTTTTGCTTCCCACATTGGCATGCTTTACAGAGTTTATCCTTCTTGAATGGGATCCTTGGAAGACCTCTGACTAGATTTGAATTTGCAAGCTTGGAGATGGTTTTATGGTTAAGGTGAGCCAATCTTTTGTGCCAAAGCCATGACATGTCAGATTGACTAAATGACAGAAGGCAGTGAGCATTTGAGGATTCCACTATCTCTAAGTTTAAGCAATAGAGATTTCCTTTTCTTGATCCAAATGTAATGACTTTATTGCTTTTATCTTTAACAGTACATTTATCCTTGGTGCAAACAACATGATATCCCTTATCACAGATTTGACTAATGCTAATCAAATTGTGTTTGAGACCCTCTACATAAGACACATTTGTAAAAATGATATCTTTTGTAATAAGATTTCCTGATCCTTTGACCTTAGCTTGGGAATTGTCACCAAAGGTTACATTTGGACCATTTTTAGGGGAATATTGTTGCAACCAGTCTTTATTGAAGGTCATATGTCTACTACAACCACTATCTAAATACCAGAGTCCTTTCCTAGATACCTGCAAAACAGAAAGTAAATTTTATGGTACCCCTTTTTATTCTTTTGGGTCCAAAGGATTAGTTTTTCTTTGGAACCCTAGCTTTGTTCATTGATCCCTTTTTGAAGAACTGGTTTAGGGTATGGTAATATGACATGATTTGCATCATGTAAGGTGTAAGGATGAGATTGGGATGGATTGAAGAAGTGGTTTGAGTTGTTGTATTGGGGTTGAAACTGAAAGTTATTTGAAGAGGATGATCTGGGAGAGTCATTTTGACTTGCATGACTTCTTCCATTTGAGAATTGCCATTGAGGTTTTTGTTGTTTGGTGTACCTATGTTTGTTATAGAATCTTTGTTGCCTTGGGGTTCTATGTGGTTTGGAAGATCTTGGCTGTCTGTCAGGCCTTGGCTGTCTAGCATCTTTTTGCAACTCAATTTCTTTCTGTATATTGGCCCCTTTTTGAACCCAAATATACTTGCTTCCTTGGATTTTACTTGGTCCTTTGTTTGAGTGACTAGGACCAGGTAAGATTTCCTTAGATTTTCCCTTGGTTTGAACAGGATAAGTTTGAGTTTGATAGCCGCCGTAACTTAGGTTTTCTAGAACCATTTTTTCAATGGCCCTTTCACCAATGGGAGGAGTGTACACCTTTTGTGTAGGATCATCAGCACCAATCCCTGTTTTGTCACTGGGACGCCTTTGGGTGTAGGTGAAAAGGGATAATGCTTTGCTTGACATGTTCCATGAATCTATTTTCTTTTTAAGAGCATCATTTTCTTTTTCAAGATTACTGAGTCTTTGACAATTTTCATGATTACTTGATGTCTCACTCGGATCCATGTTCTGTTTTTCAAGCATGATGCAATGATCTCTTAGCCCTTGACATGCTTTCTCAAGATCAGAATTGGTTTTTGTGAGGGTGTCAATGGTTGAGGATTGGAAAAGGTTCTCATTGACCAACTGAAGCAAAGCTAGTTTTTTGTTTTTTGGTTTGAATTAAAAGAGTGCAAACTAATTGTTTGAAACCATCAATATTTAAGGAGTTAAAATCATGTACCTCTTTTAGTTCATCTCGCAGCGGCAAGTGCTTCCATTTCTTCCTCATTGTCCGATTCTTCCTCATCTTCGCCTATAAGGCATAGCATGGCTTCTTCTCCTTCATTGTCGAATCATCACTTGACACATACTCTTCATCACCGAATTTTGATGAGTCACTATCATAACTTGCTCCTTGTTTTTGTCATGTTTATTTTTGGAGCAATTGAAGCAGTGGCACATGGAACCGTGAATGATCTCTTTTGAGTAGGTCATCTTCTTAGCCCGATTGTCCCTAGGTTTCCTTGGTTCAGGACAATCAGATGAGTAATGTCCTTGCTTTCCACAGTTGAAGCAATCAATTGTCTTCTTGTAGCTGTCTTGTTGAGAATTAGATGTGGAAGGGTTGTATTTTTTGTCAAAAGATTTCTTTTGAAATTTCATGGCATTTCTGACAGCCATGGATATGAGACTTGGAATGTCTTCTTGAGAGATCTGTTTGCTGACAGGTTTGGAGCTGATGTTTATCTTTTGAAGGGCATTGTTGACAATGGTCTCAATGTCTTGGTGAGTGATTGGTTTGTGGACAGTTTCTTGAGCAGTTAAGGCTAAAGTTTGTGAAATGGTAGGAACTGGTTGAATTTTTATCATACCTTCCAGTTCATAAGCTTCAAGCTTTCCAAAATACTTGTGAGGACCCCGACCCGGAACCTACACGTGTCCCGAGTTGGAGCGTCCTCAAACTAACCCAAATACACTAAACTTTTAAAACTTTGCTTTGACTTTCAAATATAAACATTTATAACATAACATTTCAAAAGAACTCTACTCCACTCCACATTGGAGGAGGAGTTGACCAACTTGGAAAGCGAACACTGTTTAGTTACAAAAGATTAAGGTTATGACGTAGAAATTAAAGTCTATAATTACAAACTCCATGAAGGAATTACCAAAATACATTTTATATGCCAACCTATACATACCCCGACAATACCCAAAAGTTTACTTCCAAACTCCTCTCCGTCCTTACTTGGCCGGTCCGCCTGTCTCGGGATCTAAAACATTAAAGGGAGAGGGGTGAGAATAAATCTCAGCAAGCTATTATGGATGCAACAATATGCCAAATAGATGCAACACATAACACATTGGAAAAGCCGTAAACACCTTACGTTACCTTGGTTTACCTTTTCCCCGTCTGAACATTAGTCGTACAACATTGGGTATAATAATACTCCAATCTTAAGTGAGCTGCTTAAGCAATACTCACATCTTATAAGACCTATTTTTCAGGGAACCAAATAAGATAGTAGCAACTCTGTAAGGCTTTTGGCTCAATACAGATGCTATAACCCCAACCTGTGGCCACAGGAGGGGACGGTCACAGGTATAACATAATCCGATCACATTAGGTCACACTTCCATAATTGATCGTATTATGTTATACCCCAAATATCAGCTGATTAACAACTATCAAGCACATAATAGTTACTTGAAATATAATCCACAAAAGGGATAAACAATAGCCACATGGTAATATATACTCATGCCCAATCAATATTAAAGTGCAACAATTTATGAATACACTAAACAACATCAACAATGTATGTAATATCAAGTAACGGAACGAGGTATCATTAACCCACCCTACATATTCCATATACAACGATACAAGGCCTCTATGAAGGTTCAAGCTCAATTACCAAGTGGAAGTCACAATTTATAAGTGGTCAAACAAATTTACTAATCAATTCTAGTTCAGATTTAAAATTGGGTTCTGGGGCCTTGGGCGACCGCCCATACCACTTGGGCGACCGCCCAAGTGGATTTTCAAAGGAGGTGCTTGTTTCTGTCACGATGGGCGACCGCCCACACCTCTTGGGCGACCGCCCAAGAGGAGTTTCAAGGCAAAGTGAAGTTGCTGGCGTGATGGGCGGCCGCTCAAGCCCCCCATGGGCGACCGCCCAAGTCTCCATCCAGCCCATTCTCAGATTTTAACCCTTTTGAACCTAGTTTTCCTTTCCTTCTACCATTTCTTGTCACATGAACATCAAAGGATGCCTTAGCTCTACCAAGCCTCACCTAAAACATGTAAACCCAAAACAAAGTAATCCTAGATTATTTATCACTACAAATTCCACCCATTTCAAACCCTCTAGATTGTCTTCCTTGAACTCTAACTTCAACCAATCTCATTTATCAATCATCCAACTTCCATTAAAGTTTCCAAGGCAAGAAATAAGCATCATAAGAACAAGGATAATATTTAAAGAGCTCATGAACAAGTAGAGGAAGGGAATCATAACAACTCACCTTAGGGTTTTATAATGGAAGGTTGATCTTTCTAACTTGATTGATTCTTCTAGATGATCCAACTTCAAAAATACTCTTGAACTTGAAAATGGTGGAGAAATGGCTTAGCTTCAAGACTTGGGGTTGGGAGCTTCCATGGAGGTTTTTGGTTAGGGGAAAGTATGAGAAAGAATGGAGAAGGGAGGAGGAAGTAAGAGGATGGGAGGGATTGGACACATGGCATGCTTAGGGGAGACACTACAAGAAAATGAACTTTGGGGGACGGCCAAATTCCGTAATAAATCAAAATATTCCGTCACAATAGTGGATTTGTGACAACTTTCTCCGTCTCGATGTCTGTCACCTATTCCCTAGTCACAAATGCATGTTTGGGACGGTGCCGTCACACTGTTTAAGACGGGCTGTCCGTGGCAAACTCTGTCACATTATTTTTTTTGAAAACTAAAATTTGCGTCACGATATATCGTTTAAAGTTCAAATTTTTCCGCCAAATATTTTAAAATTTGAATTTTAGGACCCCTGGTGGCTGTGACATTTGTTGTCACAAAAGTCAGAAAAGTAAAATTACCCGTCACACTCTTTAGTCACAAAATTATACATTTTTCCAATACCAATACCATTCATATTCTCAACAATAATATAATAATAATAATAATAATAATAATAATAATAATAATAATAATAATAATAATAATAATAATAATAATAATAATAATAATAATAATAATAATAATAATAATAATAATAATAATAATAATAATAAATGCAATTATGAAATATATAAAAAAAAATACACTGCAAAATTTTTATACTAACTAAAAATTAAATACTGGTAAACACAACCATCAACAAGCAAGTCATATAAATGGTTCAACAAATCTAAATTATCCTAGCCTGTACTAATATAAAAACAAATCTAAACATTTAAAAAATATACTAACACAAAATAGTTCAACTCCTCAATGACTAGATTATCCTGTTCTAATAAGAAAAAAAAAACTAAATGAAATCCATGTCAAGATTCTCCAAATTTACCCCCAAAATGAGTCAAATGATGGAATGTATGCTTCTGTATTTGTTGGTGCATTTGTTGGTGAAGGCGTAGAAACTGTTGTAGTAGCTTGACTTGTTGGAGCTATAAAAGGAAGTGAGTAGCCAATATGTCCACACAACATAGCAAAATGAGATTGCAATGTATCAAACTGAGCTTTTAATGCATCAAAGTGACTAGTCTTCTCACCAAGCTTCTCGCGTAGCTCTTTCACCTCATCTTGTAGTTGTTTTACAATTGGATCATCTCTTAACATACCTAAATATGAGGATGTAGTAGAAGCATTGAGCTTGGATGAATTAAACTTTCGTCGAGGGCCAAGCCCGAGCAATCTACCCTTTTTAACTCCAACAACTGTCTTCCATACATCATAACCAGGATCATTGTACTTATCTGGCCCATCAGAACTAGTGTTTTCTTCCAACAGTGATTTGTATTTCTCCTGTGAAAAGATGCAACACTTATATATATATCAAGGAAAAACCTTATACATGTTATGGGGAACAAAGTAATCTTCACAGTTAGATGCATTAATTTATAATTTTTTTGTAAAACAATTACATGCATTGATGAAAACAAAAAATCAGCAAACGGTCAAAACTACAGGGACCAGACTGAATTTCCGAAGTACATGGACCAGAAATACTTTAAGAATTCTGGGACCTTATTAGAATTTTAAGAATTGTTCATCTTCTACCTAATGAACCCAGCAGCCATTTTTTCCTTCTACCTCTGCTACTTCAAATATTAACCCACTTTGAATCAAAAGCTACACAACAATATTAAGCCTACATATAAATCAAAAGGGTATAACCCATGTTTTCAACTGCTAGCGTGATAAAAGTGGTATGCACAAAAGTTATGTGGCTCTTTTACTTGTCTCAACTACTGCAGCGGACAAATAGTAATCAGGAAGTTACAAATACAGTCGCAGATAACCATAAAATGAAAGATACAAATACAAACACAATAAAACACAGAAAACTAGTCATTCTGTACAGTAAAGAACTCACGCACTATGGCACAGGTTCTACTCCAGGAATCAGCCTTCTCTCCAGATTTGAGATAAGGTTGCCTACAATTACCTTCTCAGACACCGGGCCGAGAGCCTTATATCCTGTTTATGGCTTCAAGCGCACACATACACACACAAGTACGTAAACATACGCACGTACAACCACAAACAACCATGCACACGCAAATGAACATCGGTTCTAGCACCAAACACCGCCACAAACACACATTCAGAGAACTATCATTTCAACAATAAATCACACATGAGCAGGGAACCATCATCTTATTAGCTAAACAACACACAAAACATCCAAAGACACAAACGGAATCATCATTTAACCAACAAATGATACGCACAACATAAAAATCCACTGTCAAATGATCAATCATACACAAATGTGTACATACAGTACCAATAATTAGAAGGAAAAAAAACTCACAAGCAGAGACGCAGAGAAAATTAAGAACACAACACAAGCGTAAGGAAAACACCTTACAACCCATAAGTGTATATGCCACAAAAACAAAATCCATCTATGGGCGCGGTAAATAACTTCAGATCATAAATTAGCTAGTGATACTTAACATCTCTTTGGGTTAATAACGCATGCGTCCATCTTATATAATACAAAAAAATTTATCTCTCTTTTCATGGGCAAGACGTGTATTCTATCATTGGCAGAGAATATAGAGATTACGATACATATTATGGATTATCAAAAGCAAAGATTATGGATTTCAAATGCATAGGATTATGGGGAAAGAAATGAGAATGATTCTTTACCATATTTAGTGTATTAATTGAATAGAAATATATACTCGTAACGTATTCAACATAAATATATATACACTCTTAGTTAAGAATTAGCTGAATATCAACAGTGTGTATTTCTTTACCAAAAATAGGTTGTACAACAATTACTATGTAATGGAAGAGATCCTCAAGAAGAGAGATCTTCAATCAAAAACTTATCAAATTCTTCAAGAAAGAACACCAATTATTTTGAAATGTTCCATTTTTTACATTAAGCATGTTGATGAATTCTGATCTGTAGGAGGCTGCTTGAGCAAGATGGGAGCCAACCTCCAGATAAGAACTGGGATCTTAACTGATGGACCTAGGGGACCCCTCTAGCAGACACTTTCCTTCCACCACTTGATGACTTTGTTTTCTCAGGCCTGTTTCTCTGAAGTTGGTTGGTCAAAAAGCTTTGCCAACACTGCATATATTACTTCGGTTCCACCTTTTATTCTTCTATGTGATACAATGATTAAGTATAAATTGTTACCATTTTTTCAAACAGTTTATTTCAGGATTGATCGGAAATAATTCAAACCCTTTATTAGACAATCCATACTCAGATTTTAAGTGAAGTAATCGAGTTACTGCTGATAATTTTGTGTAGTCTTTACACCCTTCCCATAATGGCTCATCTCCATCCTCTAGCAATTTATAGAACTTGCTAGCCTCATCATTAGGTTTTTCACTTGTATCTATCCTCTGTTCCAAGCTAGGACCAGCAGCCTCAATCACCATATCTCTTGCCCATTGCACATTTTCCTCATGTAAATGGTCAATTCTCTCCTCTTCCTCCACTGCTAACGGTCGTTCGCCATGTCGAGTCCACCTAGTGTAGTTTGATTCAAAACCAAACTGCAATAGACAATGATGTACTTCATCTCGCTTTTTATATTTTAAACATCTGCAACGCTTACATGGACACCGAATTTTACCGTCATCTACACATTCAGGGTGATTGTATGCAAAATTAAGAAACTCCTCAACTCCTTTATGATATTCATCTGTAATCCTTCTTTTTTCCCCAACATGCCTATACATCCAACTACGATCATCTGACATTGTTCCTGTCTCAAAATTTAATTGGGGAGACCATGAATGAAACATACCTAGCTTGAAAACCATGCTTAAGTTGAGATAAAATTAAAAATGAAAGAAAGTGAATACTAAAGAAATTGCTTTAAACATTTATTAATCACTTGATATCAAATTGCTGAGCACAATAACTAAGGAAAAGTAGAAGAAAAACTTTCAATTTTGGGCAGTATAAAGTGAAGTGGGATGAATCAAAATGAAAATTGGTATCAAGTGAAGTTAATGAAGGCTTCATTCCTGATTTGGAACAACATAGCATTTGGGATATAGGAGAAGGCAAGATCAGTTTCTGGAATACTAACTGGTCTGGTTGCATATTCAGTGGTTTGACAGGAGAATTTCATGGTGACAAACTCAATGAACGGCATAGCAAAAGTCACGAAAACAGATTCAATGAAGGTGAATTTAAAATTCTGTAGAACCAGATTTTCAGTGAACTTTGAGGAATAAACTGTTCTGGTCTAGAAGGTTCCAGAAGGCGTAAAGACATCCGTTGGAAAGGTCTATGTGTCTACTTTCATACAAAAAAATCGGTTCATCGTTCCGAGCTCTAGAAAAAGAGATAATTCAATTTTTCTACAGAAGGTCCAAGCTGCTGCATACAGCCTATCAGCAACTATGATTCAAAGCAGAGGGTATAACATGGTATCTAGATGTGTCTGTTGCATGGAAAATCCTCAACAAGAAACTATCCAACATCTGTTATTACATTTCGATATGGCTAAAGAAGTGTGGAAATACTTTGGTGATATAATTGGGAAGACAGACATCTATGATTCTCTTGAACAGTTGTGGGACACTTGGATGACAAAGAGTTCAAATAGATCACAGATTGGTTTAGTGAAGAAGGAGATCATGCTATTTGTAAGCTGGGAGATTTGGAAGAGTAGATGCAAATTTAAATACGAAGGGACTCCGATTATAGTTCAAGAAATCATGAAGCAATTGAGGCAGAGTCTACAAGAAATGTGCTCTCTATTTACACCTAAATCAGATCATACAAATGCTGATATAAACATATTGATAGGGGTGCTATTTACTCCTAAATCAGATCATACAACTGCTGATATAAACATATTTACTCCTAAATCAGTTCATACAAATTCTGATATAAACATATTGATAGGGGTGCTATTTACTCCTAAATCAGATCATACAACTGCTGATAGAAACATATTTACTCCTAAATCAGATTATACAAATGCCAAAAGCCTTTACCTAAAACTTCTATACACCACAATTTACATCTATATATCCCTCCAAACTGCCTCTCTTTTAATTTCCTAGTTACAGTTTTGTAGTAATTTCCTATAGGCAGAGAAGATTAATAGAAGGGGATTAATATACACAGAGAAGATTAGTAGAAGGGAGATTAATATACCATATACGCAGAGAAGATTAATAGAAGGGGGATTAATATACCTGATTTCTTGATTGTGCTAACTGTTGCAGCGATTGATGAAGGGAAATCGCCAAGGAACCCTATACGCAGAGAAGATTACTACAAAATTGGCGCAAAATTGGATTGTTATTGCGCCAGGGCTTTGAGAATTCTCCGCTTGGATTGTTATTGCGCGATTTTGGGAAGCTTCCGCAAATTGGATTGTTTTTGCGCGGGGTGTTGGGAAGCAACGTGGAGGAACGTGGAGGGAAGTAATTTTTGGGGAAAATATAAGGAGGGAATAGGGAAAAGTTAAAAACATTGATGAAATTTATAAAAAAAATTAAAAGATAACTTATTTCTAAAAGGAAAAGGAAAAGGAAAAGGAATTTTTTTTTAAAAAAAAAGGAAAGTAAAATTAAAAGAAAATTTATTTCTAAAAGGAAAAGTTACCCAATATCGTTTAGTTTATTATGTCATTTTTTGGTTGGACTCTATTTTCTCCTCCCATAATAAATAATAGCTTTTACTTTGAGATTTTAGTTAGTAAGGAATTTTTTAAAAAAATATTATATAAAAAAAGTTAATAATTTTTAAAGAAATTCAAAGTATATAAAAAAAAAAAGAGGGACGGACAATAGCATTTACTTTTTTAATTTTTTTTTTGAATAAATAAAACTATTTGAGATATTATTTAGAAGGGAAATTTTTACAAAAAGTTATATAAAAAAATTTAATAATTTTTAAAGAAATGAAAGTATATAATAGAAAAAAAGAGGGACGGACAATAGCATTTAATTTTTTATTTTTTTTTTGAATAATAAAATTATTTGAGATGTTAGTTAGTAGGAAGATTTTTTACAAAAAGATATATAAAAAAAGTTAATAATTTTTAAAGAAATTAAAGTATATAATAGAAAAAAAAAAGGGACGGACAATAGCATTTACTTTTTTAAAATTTTTTTTTTTAATAAATAAAACTATTTGAGATGGTAGTGGTTGGTCTCTATTTTGTTGTTGGTCTTCATTTTGATAGCAAATAATATTGTGCATCATGGGGACATTCTGACGATCCCTAATTTTAATATGTTTGTCCCTATTTAGCTACCAACATTGGCCATTCCCATTTGCCCCATGTTGTTAGTCCCTACTTCAATTTATTCTAGTAAATTGGTCTCTATTTTGTTGTTGGTCTTCATTTTGATAGCAAATATTATTGTGCATAATGGGGACATTCTGACGGTCCCTAATTTTAATATGTTTGTCCCTATTTAGCTACCAAAATTGGCCATTCCCATTTGCCCCAACTTGTCAGTCCCTACTTTAATTTATTCTAGTAGTGCTCTTAGAATACCTTTGAATACAACTGACAATGAAAAATCTAATTTCAATCGCATAAGTCAAATCAAAATTATGCAGAAAAAAATTATTTTGAAATTTGTATATAATTTTTTATAATCCCATACTTTTAATACTCGTAAAGATCCAATGGTTTTTAAAATTGGTAATGACATTCAAGAATATCAAAAATAAATTAACTCTTGGTGAACCCGAAATCATCATGATTTTCCTTCTTCTTATTCACTAATTAGTTCTCAATTCAATTTGAATAGAGTTAATATGAATATTCTTGGCACTTTTTTGGAATAGACCAATACAATTTTGCATAGCTGGTAGCCTTAATTAGATCTATTTATCATTAGTAAATTGAGTGACCAATAATAATTAAAATTTTAGTTATAAAGCAATAAAAGACTTAGTAAATTGACCAATAATGAAAAATTGTATAAGTAAAAGGATAATTGTTAAATTTTAAATTTTACTTGTTACTAGTTTTTAGTAAATAATGTTAAGAGGGATATATTCGCTGCAAAAATTGAGATGCCGCCAATATGTTTGTGACAACCAAAAAATACGTCATAAATATTGATTAATTTCGTCACATGTTAAAAATTACCCGCAAAATATTTACACATAATCCGCTAAAATAGTTTTGCCGTCTCAAATTGGAGGATTATCTCGTCACATGCTTTGTGACAACTTCAATAGGTCACAAATCCAAATGACCTCGTCACAAAAAAAATTTTGAGCGGGCATATATTGGCTCCGAGAATTCTAAATAACATTGTGACGGTGTATGTGACAAAATTCCTTGTCACAATAATAATTTTTGTTTTAACCCTTCTAAAGGGTATTCATCTTGACGTATAACTTCCATCCCGTCTCAAGGTTGTCACACAATCCGTCCCCTAAAGCCCTTTTTCTTGTAGTGAGAGTAAGACATCTTGGCCCCCCAACAAATATCTAAAACTAAAGGCTTTTACCCAAATTAATTTAACCCTTCCCCCTAATTATTTATTCTACCCATTTTAACCTCCTCTTACTATTTATCTAAATTTCCATTTTTTTTTTATTATTTCCCCATGTTTATTTATTTAATACCCAATAAATTCTCAAAAGATTCTAAATTTACTTCTCACCCAATTTATCATAAGTTAAGAATTTAAAGACATAATTGAACACATAAAGCTAACATAAATATTAAAAGCATATAATATAATATTTAAAATTAGTGTCTAGGGTTGGGGTCGTCACACTCACTCCCCCTTAAAGAAAATTCGACCCGAATTTTAAAAAGACTTACTTGAATTCTCAAACAACCAAGGGTATTTCGCCCTCATCTCCGACTCTAGCTCCCACGTTGCTTCCTCGACGGTATGATTCTTCCAAAGGACCTTCACTATAGGGATACTCTTAGTTCTCAACTCCTTAACTTGGAATTCTAAGACTCTTAATGGCTCTTCAACATAAGACATGTCCGCTTGGACATCATCGGGGGGAGAACTCAAAACATGGGAGGGGTCATGACAATACTTCCTTAACATAGAAACGTGAAACACATCATGAAGCAAAGAAAAAGACGGGGGTAACGCCAACCGGTAAGCCAATTCCCCAATCTTCTCTAAAATCTCAAACGGACCTACAAACCTCGGAGCCAACTTACCCTTATTACCAAACCTTTTAATTCCCGTCCTCGGAGAGACCTTCAAGAACACAAAGTCACCAACCCGAAAAGATAAATCCCGTCTTCTATTGTCGGCGTAGCTTTTCTGTCTGCTCTGAGCCGTCTTCAATCTATCCCGAATCACCTTGATCTTCTCCATCGAATCTCTAACCAAATCCGGGCCCCAAAGTCTCGCTTCACCTACCTCGTCCCAACACATCGGAGATCGACACTTTCTACCATACAACGCCTCATACGGAGCCATCTCGATACTAGACTGATAACTGTTGTTGTAAGCAAACTCAACTAACGGTAGATGATCCTCCCACGATAATTGGAAATCCATCACACAAGCCCTTAACATATCCTCAAGTATCTGAATAGTTCTCTCGGACAGACCGTCGGTTTGAGGATGGAACGCCGTACTAAACACAATTTAGAACCCAAGGCTTCATGCAATGCTCTCCAAAATCTAGAAGTGAACCTCGGATCTCTATCGAAAACAATACTAACCGGAACCCTGTGAAGTCTCACAATCTCCTTCATATATAACTGGGCTAACTTCTCTAACGAAAACTTGGTTGATACCGGAAGAAAATGAGCCGACTTTGTCAATCTATCCACAATAACCCAAATAGCATCCATCTTCTTAGCGGTAAGAGGCAAACCCGAAACAAAATCCATCGAGATCCCTTCCCATTTCCATTCCGGAATATCCAATGGTTGAAGTAATCCCGCCGGTCTCTGATGCTCGGCCTTAATTTGCTGACAAGTCAAACACTTAGATACATAATCCGCAATTTCCCTCTTCATTCCATTCCACCAATACCCACGCTTCAAGTCTTGATACATTTTGGTACTACCCGGATGAATCGCAAACTTGGACTTATGGCCATCCTCTAAGACACGCCTCTTGATTTCCGGTGATGAAGGAACGCAAATTCTCCCTTGGAAGGTTAAAATCCCATCTCTATTCAACGCAAAATCCCCGGCTTTCCCATCTTGCACTTGATCTAAAATTTTCTTCAACTCCGGATCACCTTGTTGAGCTTCCTTCAAATCTCCATACAATGTAGGAACGGCTCGAACATTCACAATGATTACCTCACTCTTCAATTCTCGGGAACTCAAAGCTGTCACATACGCCTTTCGGCTAATCGCATCCGCCACTACATTGGCCTTCCCCGGATGATAAGAAATCACACAATCAAAATCCTTCAAAAACTCTAACCATCTTCTTTGCCGGTTGTTCAACTCCTTTTAGGTAAACAAGTACTTCAAACTCTTATGATCGGTGAATATCTCAAATTTCGCCCCATAAAGGTAATGCTTCCATTTATGTAACGCAAACACGATCGCCGCCAATTCCATATCATGAGTAGGGTAATTCTGTTCCGCCGGTGATAACTTCCTAGAGGCATACGCAATCACTTTCCCATTTTGCATCAACACACATCCCAAACCCGCCTTCGAGGCATCACTATAAATAACAAAGTTATCACAACCATCCGGAAGGGTAAGAATAGGAGCCGTTGTCAACCTCTTCTTCAATTCATCGAAACTCGCTTCACACTTGGAATCCCATACGAAAGATACATCCTTCCGAGTCAACCTAGTCAACAGAGTCGCAATCCGAGAAAAACCCTCAATGAACCTTCGGTAATACCCCGCCAAACCAAGAAAACTACGAATCTCAGTCATAGTCGAAGGTTGCTTCCAATTAACCACGGCTTCAATTTTTGAAGGATCCACGGAAATTCCCGAACTTGACACCACATGCCCCAAGAAAGAAATCTGCTCAAGCCAAAACTCGCACTTGCTGAACTTGGCGTACAACTGCTTCTCACGAAGAATGGACAAGACAATCCTCAAATGATTCTCATGCTCTTCCCGGGACTTAGAGTAAACAAGAATATCATCTATGAATACCACCACAAAGCTATCAAGATAAGGCTTGAAGACACGGTTCATCATATCCATAAAAACGGCTGGAGCATTAGTCAACCCGAAAGGCATCACAACAAACTCATAGTGACCATATCTAGTCCGGAAAGCTGTCTTAGCAATATCATCCGGTCTAATCTTCAACTGATGGTATCCGCTTCTCAAATCAAGTTTAGAGTAGATAACGGAACCTTGAAGTTGGTCAAACAAATCATCTATATGCGGAAGAGGATATTTATTCTTTATGGTGGCTTGGTTCAACAAACGATAATCAATACACAATCGTAAGGTACCATCCTTCTTCCTAACAAATAAGATCGGTGCTCCCCACGGAGACACACTAGGACGAATAAAACCTCGGTCTAACAATTCTTGCAATTGGACCTTCAACTCTTTTAACTCGGCCGGAGCCATTCTATAGGGTGCTTTAGAGATAGGAGCGGTACCGGGCACTAAGTCAATACAAAACTCTCCCTCACGATCCGGAGGCATAGAGTACTCACTAGAAAACACATCACTAAATTCATTAACAATCGGGACATGAGCTAACTCGGGAGACTTCTTATTGGAATCTACCACATAAGCCAAGTAACCCGCACACCCCTTAGATAGCATCTGCCTAGCCTTTAAAGCAGAAATAACATGTAAACCGAACATAGATCTATCCGCATCAAATATAAAAGTAGGCACATCAAGCATAGCAAATGAGACTCGCTTTCTACGACAGTCTACCAAAGCATGACACTGACTCAACCAATCCATCCCAAGGATCACATCAAAATCACGGATCGGTAACTCGACCAAATCCACCGGCAATACATGCCCACATATAGTCACATCACAACCAGGATATATCAAAGAAGATGCGAGGCACTCTCCCATAGGAGTAGAGACCTCCAACACATAAGGCATAGATTCAGGCAAGGTATGCAATGAGAATGCAAAATGCGATGCCACAAATGAATGGGAAGACCCGGGATCTATAAGAATGCGGGCCTTAACTCCTGAGACAGGAACTATACCTCTAATGACAGCATTGGGATCGACCTCTCCTTGACCCAAGGCGAACACTCGACGTTGCACCCTATCTTTGGGTTTCCCGTCCACACCTCTCTTCACACCACTACCTTGTCCCCCGAATCCGGCACCCGGAGCTTGCTTATTCTGCCACCTGGGACAATTCTTCCGGAAATGGCCTGTCGCCCCACACTCTAAAAATCTTCCTTGCTTGCTCCAACACTTATCCTCCGAATGCCCTAGCTTCTTACAATATCTACACACTGCCCCAAACTGACCTGGAGTCGAACGATTTGCCGGAGTCGTCACATTTCCTCCTCGATTTGCTCCCGGAGTGAATGTCCTTGGCTGCGCTCTATTCTGTCCCGAACCTTGACCTTGGAATCTATTTCTGTTACCGCCTTCATTTTTACCACGATGCTCCTCTATGTCATTCTCAATCCGATACGCCATATTCACGGCTGCTTGGAAGTTGGCGAAGTTATGCGTCAATAGCTGCTTCCGGAACTCCACCCTTAAACCCTTCACAAACCGGTAGATCCGCCTCTCCTCATCCGACACCAAATGGGGACAATATCGGGCTAACTCTGTGAACTTTTCTGAATACTGCGCTATAGTCATGGTCCCTTGCTCCAGTTTCAGAAACTCAACTTCCTTCTTGTCTCTAGTAACCATCGGAACGAAGTGATCCCGGAACTTGCGTGTGAAATTTTCCCAAGTCTGCGGTGTCAAGTCCCGATCCCAACCATCCTTCACTACCTGCCACCAGTGCTCAGCGGGTCCTTCCAACTTGAAAACGACGCATCTCACCTTCTCTGCATCCGAACTCTCCATAGCCGCGAAAATCTTATTCATAGCCTCAAGCCACCTCTCAGCCTTCACCGGATCCGGATCTCCGTTGAAGCTAGGAGGGGACATCTTCACGAACTTCTCTAGACCATGCTGCCCTTGTCTGCCTTCTTGATGTTGCCTTCCTTGATTCTGATTTGCCATATTCTGAAGAAACACTCGGAACATATCCATCATTTCGGCATTCGGATTACCAACATCACCCAAAGCCCGATTCTGATCACCATCATTTCCCGCCATTATAACAAACTCCTGCATTAAACACTCGACGTCAGTTATCACACACTCTCACTCAGCTAGACTCTACCCGAGAATTCTAACCAATCTCTGATACCAACTGTGAGGACCCCGACCCGGAACCTACACGTGTCCCGAGTTGGAGCGTCCTCAAACTAACCCAAATACACTAAACTTTTAAAACTTTGCTTTGACTTTCAAATATAAACATTTATAACATAACATTT
Organism: Adenophora triphylla var. japonica; assembly: GCA_022495995.1. Lineage (NCBI taxonomy): Eukaryota > Viridiplantae > Streptophyta > Magnoliopsida > Asterales > Campanulaceae > Adenophora > Adenophora triphylla. The sequence goes on from JAFEMH010000004.1 coordinate 1,461,998, forward strand.
CAAAAGAACTCTACTCCACTCCACATTGGAGGAGGAGTTGACCAACTTGGAAAGCGAACACTGTTTAGTTACAAAAGATTAAGGTTATGAAGTAGAAATTAAAGTCTATAATTACAAACTCCATGAAGGAATTACCAAAATACATTTTATATGCCAACCTATACATACCCCGACAATACCCAAATGTTTACTTCCAAACTCCTCTCCGTCCTTACTTGGCCGGTCCGCCTGTCTCGGGATCTAAAACATTAAAGGGAGAGGGGTGAGAATAAATCTCAGCAAGCTATTATGGATGCAACAATATGCCAAATAGATGCAACACATAACACATTGGAAAAGCCGTAAACACCTTACGTTACCTTGGTTTACCTTTTCCCCGTCTGAACATTAGTCGTACAACATTGGGTATAATAATACTCCAATCTTAAGTGAGCTGCTTAAGCAATACTCACATCTTATAAGACCTATTTTTCAGGGAACCAAATAAGATAGTAGCAACTCTGTAAGGCTTTTGGCTCAATACTGATGCTATAACCCCAACCTGTGGCAACAGGAGGGGACGGTCACAGGTATAACATAATCCGATCACATTAGGTCACACTTCCATAATTGATCGTATTATGTTATACCCCCAATATCAGCTGATTAACAACTATCAAGCACATAATAGTTACTTGAAATATAATCCACAAAAGGGATAAACAATAGCCACATGGTAATATATACTCATGCCCAATCAATATTAAAGTGCAACAATTTATGAATACACTAAACAACATCAACAATGTATGTAATATCAAGTAAGGGAACGAGGTATCATTAACCCACCCTACATATTCCATATACAACGATACAAGGACTCTATGAATGTTCAAGCTCAATTACCAAGTGGAAGTCACAATTTATAAGTGGTCAAACAAATTTACTAATCAATTCTAGTTCAGATTTAAAATTGGGTTCTGGGGCCTTGGGCGACCGCCCATACCACTTGGGCGACCGCCCAAGTGGATTTTCAAAGGAGGTGCTTGTTTCTGTCACGATGGGCGACCGCCCACACCTCTTGGGCGACCGCCCAAGAGGAGTTTCAAGGCAAAGTGAAGTTGCTGGCGTGATGGGCGGCCGCTCAAGCCCCCCATGGGCGACCGCCCAAGTCTCCATCCAGCCCATTCTCAGATTTTAACCCTTTTTGAACCTAGTTTTCCTTTCCTTCTACCATTTCTTGTCACATGAACATCAAAGGATGCCTTAGCTCTACCAAGCCTCACCTAAAACATGTAAACCCAAAACAAAGTAATCCTAGATTATTTATTACTACAAATTCCACCCATTTCAAACCCTCTAGATTGTCTTCCTTGAACCCTAACTTCAACCAATCTCATTTATCAATCATCCAACTTCCATTAAAGTTTCCAAGGCAAGAAATAAGCATCATAAGAACAAGGATAATATTTAAAGAGCTCATGAACAAGTAGAGGAAGGGAATCATAACAACTCACCTTAGGGTTTTATAATGGAAGGTCTTTCTAACTTGATTGATTCTTCTAGATGATCCAACTTCAAAAATACTCTTGAACTTGAAAATGGTGTAGAAATGACTTAGCTTCAAGACTTGGGGTTGGGAGCTTCCATGGAGGTTTTTGGTTAGGGAAAAGTATGAGAAAGAATGGAGAAGGGAGGAGGAAGTAAGAGGATGGGAGGGATTGGACACATGGCATGCTTAGGGGAGAGTAAGACATCTTGGCCCCCCAACAAATATCTAAAACTAAAGGCTTTCACCCAAATTAATTTAACCCTTCCCCTAATTATTTATTCTACCCATTTTAACCTCCTCTTACTATTTATCTAAATTTCCATTTTTTTTATTATTTCCCCAAGTTTCTTTATTTAATACCCAATAAATTCTCAAAAGATTCTAAATTTACTTCTCACCCAATTTATCTTAAGTTAAGAATTTAAAGACATAATTGAACACATAAAGCTAACATAAATATTAAAAGCATATAATATAATATTTAAAATTAGTGCCTAGGGTTGGGGTCGTCACAATACTGTTCAACTGTCATTGTGCTCCATTCAGATCCTTCTCTAATAGGTAAAGCTACCTTTTCATATTCTTGTGGGAGATTAGAATATATCTTGAGGCAGAGATCTTGTTGTTCAAAGGTTTTTCCATGGTCAGCAATAGATCTAACAAGGTTTTCAAACCTTGGTTGAGCAGCACTCACTTTTTCTCCAGGATAGAACTTGAAGTTGTCTAATTGTCTAAGCAAGTTATACAAATTTTGTGTCCTGACACTGGTGTGCTTAGTGAACTTTGTTTGAATGAGAGCCCATGCTGATCTGGCATTTGGTTCCTTAGCAATTTCTTGTGCAAGTGAGTCATTTACACTCTTTTGAAGAATATTTTTGACTTTTAAGTTTGCACTGATCAATTGTTTTTCAGATTCAGACCAAGTTTCTGGGGATTTGGTCTTACTAGGTCCTCCATCAATACAGATTTGAGTTGGGTAGGACACTTCATTCTCTAGAACATACCAGTTCCATATACTGTTTGCATCAAGGTATGTTTTTATTTTTGAAGCATAGATCTCAAAAGATCCACAGTCATCAATGTGTGGGATGTCTTTCTCATTATTTCTCCTTGGTTGAGGCATGGTGGGTTTGAAGAGGATCCTTCACAAGTTGTTAGACTTTTGAATGTGAAGACCAGCTTTGATACCAATTGAAAGGCCCTTTGTTGATATGCAGATGATCAGACAGCTATGGTTTGGCTTAGCTGTCAGATGATTGTTGAATTGTGCAACGGAATAAGAGAAGCTTGAAATAATGATAGGACAAAGAACACAAAGAAATAATGCAAGTGTGTGAATGTGATTGCAGAAATGTAATAACACAGAGAATTTAAAGTGGTTCAGAGTTCACTCCTCCTACATCCACCCCCACTGTCAATCTTGACAAGTGAGATCAATTTTATTATAATCTTTAATCAACAAAAATTACAAATGATTGATTTAGGCAAGTTCCTTGAACTTCCTCTTCCTAATTAGTACAGTCAACTAGGGATACACTTAAAGTACAGTCTTAAGTGTTTTTACAACTTGAAGTACAGTCTCAAGATTTTACAAAACAACTAATACACTCAAAGTACAGTCTTGAGTGTTTCACAAACTAATTCTACACCTAAAGTACAGTCTTAAGATTTTGGAATTTGTGAATTAACACACTAGGGTTGTTTGTTGTTGAAGCAGAGGTTTAGGGGTGAGTGTTTTGGTTTGGAACAGGGTTTAAAGGGTAGGGATTGGTGAGTGTGTGTGTGGATTACAGGAGGTGTGTGTGGGTGTAAGGAAAAGGTTTTGGACTGTGAAAAAGAGTATTTTTCAAGAGTTGTTTGTGTAGAGGATGAACTCCTCTATTTATACCCTTCAATGTAGCCGTTGGAATATGACTGTTGCAGCTACATTAATGAGCCTTGACTGGTCTTTGCCCCACTTGTCTACTTGCAGGTCTTTATGAGCTGGCTTGAGCTGTGGCTTGAGCTGAGAGCTTCTAGAAGGTCTTCAGTGGTCTTCATTGGTCTTCATTGGTCTTCAATTGTGAACTTTGACAGCTGTGAAGATCCAGGTTCCACCTTGGTTGAGATTGTGGTAGCAGAGATTGAGACAAAGTGATGGCTATCAGAGGAATGAAGTCATAGCTGTCAGATCATACAAAGGCTTAGCTATCAGAGATGTTCTCTAATAAGGACTGAGATGCACTTGATGATCTTGATAGTTAAGAGAGGGAATATGATTCATGTTATTGATTGAATTTAACCAATGTATAAGATAGAATCATAACTGTCATACTCATAGCTGTCAGATAAACTGAAAGATGAATATAACAGATTTCCTCTTTTGATATAAACCTTGTTCTATATATATATTCCTTTATCAAAACCAACTAACTAAGACTTTGATCAAAGTTAGGTCCTAACATACTCTTTGATTTCATAAACACTAACAACATTTAAGCAAGCTTACAACACCTTCTCTTTTCTTTTCTGAGTAAAACATCTCTTACTTTCTCTTCTTCTGTTTCTTTTTCTTTTTCCTTACACTAACTCTGGCCTCTCTTTATATGGTCAAAAGACTCATCACCAATTATACAAACACATACAATCAAAATCCTGTATTTATCTAACAATAACATACCTGGGTATTAAGGTTCTAATAAAAAAACAACAAAAGCATTGACAATAAAAATAATAATAGTAGTAGTAATAATAATAATAATAATAATAATAATAATAATAATAATAATAATAATAATAATAATAATAATAATAATAATAATAATAATAATAATAATAATAATAATAATAATAAAACTTCAATGAAGAGAAAACTGTATATAATGTAACCCAATATACAACAAAGCTGAAACCCCATTTCAAAAAAATATAAAAAAGAAGCAAGAATTATATAAGATGGTTACCATGATTGATCAGGTGAAATACCTTACAAATTCACAAATGAAGTTACCTTCCTTGTCTTTAAGTAAATGCATTTATCTTAACTACTTGAAATGTATACAATGATTGTGTTTAAACTCACATAAAAGACGTGGTGTAGTAACATGATGATTTAAGAGCAACCACCGAGTGCATTGACTGGGTTTGGATATTATGGAAGTCAGTATCCCCTGCAATGGATACATAAAGTGATTGAGAGAAAAAACACTTGAGACAAATAAATTGTTCGAATGAGGTGGACAACAATTCACAAATCGGATGCGGCAAAAACTGCATTAATCCATCTCTCTCAGGGACACCCCTCAAACCCTATTATTTACATCACCTGCAATTAGTGGACAACAATGGCCTCCCTCTTGCTACGCTAGCCTCTAAAAAATCTCACCCTTCACCTGCAATTTTCCTCTAAATAATCAACACTTATACGAAACCTAAAATCCCTAATTAAAACTGAATTATTGAAGTAGAAGTCGAATTTAAAAATACAAATCTAAAAAATATGATAAAGTGATTAAAAAGATGGACACATACTTGTCGGCAATTCATGAGAAGCCAGAGGTTATTTCTTCGCTTCTTTTTTGCGGGTGGAGGGAGGAATTGGGGGTGGAGGAGAGGTCTATAAACCGCCGTGGTAACTGCTGGTAACCGCTGCCGCAGTGAGTGGGACTTGGGAGTTAGATGGCTATTGATGGATGGATAAATCTGGCCGTTAGATCAATATTTAAGATTTAATCCCAGCCGCTCTTTGTCTCAACAGTTTTTCCCATTCCCTATTGTAATATAGATTTATTAATTAATCGAAGCATCTGATGACAACAAGATCAATTCAAAATTACCTAAATTTATGGCTCGAAATTCTGAAGCCAATTGCATGGCATTGATTTTAGGGAACCATTGAAGCTTCAATGTTGTCGGTTAATCGAGAAGCTTTTGACCCCTATACCCTTCCCTTGAAGCATTTTCTTTTCTTGGAAATCAAAGGCTAAATTCAATTAGTAGTTGAGGTCCCATATATTGTCAATTGGGTTGGATCAGATATTAGGTTGTATTTGCCAAATTGTGAGTGCTTTGTCTTATTATTAATTTGTTTGTTACTTTTATCAATTAGCTTTACATTTATGATTTATTTTTTTGGAAAATGAGAAAATTAATTAATTGAGATTGTTATAAATTAAATTTATTCGACCCAAATTTGTTATTAACAACATCAACTGCAGAAAATATTTTTCGCAACATAATATGATAAGATATTTTTTTTCTTTGAATTGTTATAAAATAAATTTAGTTGACCGAAATTTGTTATTAACAACATCAAATGCAAAAAACATTTTTTCGCGACATAATATGACTGGATATAAATAAAGGCATGATACATATGATTATACAATATTTTTCATCAGTTGTATGTTTCTTTGTTTAGGGTAACAATTCACCGGGAACAAACGGACAAGTGAACGGCGGCATTCATCCCGACGTCCTCCATATTCAACTCTCTCTCTCTCCTTTTCACTCAATCTTCCTCTCTCTCTCTCTCTCTCTCTCTACTAATATCATACGTATGTATCTATATGCGTACATGTTTAATCATGATTCAGTTTCCCCCAAATTTCAACTCCAATTAATACCCATTTTCAATACTAGGGTTCCGTCCATGTCTTCAATATCCCAATTCCCGCCTCTCTGAAAATGTCCAACAATCTCGCCCACTTTTCAATCGCTCGAGCTCCTTCTCCTACCCTAACCCCTCCCTCTAGAACCGACGGCGACGATTCCGGCCCCAAATCCAGCTGCCATGGCTTCTGGTACAATTCAAAACTTGTCATTCCCTCCGCATTATTCCTTATTTACATGGGCTTTAACGCCAAGGAGAATCTCCAAAAGCTTAGAAATGGTCGATCCTTTGTAATGATCGCTTATTATGTGCTCCTTTGGTTCTCCGTTCTTCTCAACTTCGGTTGGTGCTCCGTTCAGGTAACAATATTGACTATTCAAATTCAATGGCTTCTAGTACGCTATTATGATTCAACGTGCCTGTCATTGCATAGATGTATTCAAGAATTGGTTAATTGACACAGAGAAGTCAAAGTTTGATTATTTATGAAACGGAGGGATTTGGGTGTGTAAGCAGATTAACCAAGCTGAATAACTGTGTATTAATGTGATTGGTAAACACTCTATTTGACTGGTGAAGTTTTTAATTGGTTTGGGTTATGTGATGGTGGTGGGGCTAATGGTTCTGGCCGGCGTTTTCAACATCAGCGATTTTATACCGGTACTTGATAGATTTGATCTACAAGGTGTGGTTGGGAAAATGAAGAAATTGCACACGCGATTTGATTCGTTCCTTGACTCGATACTTGAGCAACACAAGATTGAAGGACGTGGTGGTGATTCAGGCAAAACACGTGGACTTGTTGAGTACATTAATTTCGCTCAAGGATGATTTTGCTGGAGATGGGGAGAAGCTTACTGATACTGAAATTAAAGCTCTGCTTCTGGTAATTAATCAACACTTGTCTGCATTTTCAAGTACTCAAACTCTCTAATTTACAATTTATTTCTTTTTTTACAAATTTTTTGGTCTGAATAAATGCAATGTTTTTTTAACACTCCGCACTTAGATAAATGTCGCATATGGTCAACTAAGTTTACCTTTGATTGGCATTTAATGCTAAATTATTTATCTTCATGAAAATTTAAAAATTGTTATGAATAATTTTACTATTTATTTACCATAACAGAAAATAATCATTTTTTTAATTTTTTGATTAAAGTATTTTAGCAATATCTCTTTGTTTGTTCCAATGTCTATGAAATATGGATCTACCTTATAAATTACCATTATTGGACTTAACTAATTAATTGTTGTGACGGAACATGTTTGTTGCGGGGACCGACACATCATCAAGTACTATTGAATGGGCTTTAGCAGAACTGATCAGGCATCCAAAAATCCTAGCCCAAGCCAAACAAGAGCTAGACAAAGTAGTTGGTCAAGAAAGGCTCGTAACCGAAGCCGACCTCTCCCAACTAACTTATTTCCAAGCCATCATCAAAGAAACCTTCCGTCTACACCCTTCCACCCCACTCTCTCTTCCTCGAATGGCCTCCGAAAGTTGTGAAATCAACGGTTACTTCATTTCGAAAGGCTCAACACTTTTGGTTAACGTTTGGGCCATTGCCCGTGACCCAAATGTATGGGCTGACCCACTAGAGTTTCGGCCCGAGCGGTTTCTACCGGGTGGAGAAAAGGCTAATGTGGATGTTAAGGGGAATGATTTTGATGTGATACCATTTGGTGCGGGACGGAGAATTTGTGCGGGATTGAGCCTTGGGCTAAGGATGGTTCAATTGGTGACCGCGACTTTGGTCCATTCATTTGATTGGGAATTGGCTGATGGGGAGATGCCTGAGGAGCTTAATATGGAAGAAGGGTATGGGTTGACTTTACAAAGGGATAAACCATTGAAGGTTCATCCAAGGCCTAGGTTAGTTCCACATGTTTATAAAGCCTAGATGAGTAATTTGTAATTTGATTTATGTCCCAAAAGGAGAACCGGTGTGACCAAATGGCCTTTATGCATATGTTCTTAAAGTCCAAGATAATTTGTAATTGTTTTATGGCCCAAAATATGAGTCGATGTGATCCAATGGGCCTCTATGTTTTGATATGTTTTCTAGTGGTTAGCGGAAAATGAGGAAATAAAAGCAATTATGATTTGGTTTATTAAAAAATAAACTAGTGTTATACACCCGTGCATTAAACGCACTATAAAAAAAGTTTTTAGTTTCCAATAAAGCTCATAAAATTGCACACTTTTATTGTATATAAATCACCAACTTCATAGTACAAGGAAATACTCATAGGTATATTTGAGCAAGTACTAAATATATGAGCCAACAATCATAATGTCATTCTCGAACCAGATATAATTCATGCTATGCAATGGAATCAATCTTAGCCATGCTTGTAAGATGCTTATAAAGATGATGCATTGTTGGCCTTGCTTGTGGATTCGCATTTAAACAGTCCCTTGCCATTATTAGAATGGATATCACCACCTTCTCGATTTCGGGCGACAGAGGTGGAAGACGTTGATCGACCATGTCATTGGATAATATCTCCTCTGCCGATGAAGATAAGATCACCGGGGTGCTCTCCTTTAATTACTTCTAGTGCCAACACTCCAAAGTTATAGACATCACATTTCTCTGTTACCTTCATTGTATAAGCACTCTACAAAAAAAAAAAAAAAAAAAAAAAAAAAAAAAAAAAACATGCCCACGTTAATGTTTCCATCAGTATAATATTAGTATAAAATAAAAAAGAAAAAAGAAAAAATAATAATAAATCAACAATACCTGGTGCAATGTATCCATATGTGCCAGCAAGTGCAGTTAGGTTGGATGAGTCTAACTTTAAGAGCTTGGAAATACCGAAATCTGAAACACGAGCCTCATACTCAGAGTCAAGCAGAATATTTTTGCTTGATATATCCCGATGCACGATTGGGGGTGTGCAATCGTGGTGCATATAAGACAAAGCCCGAGCAACACCCTTAATGATATTCAACCTCTTAAACCAGTCTAGCAACTGAGCTAGGTCTTCCCTGCTCAACATGGCAGCAAGACTGCCCTTTCAATGAACTCATAAATCAGTAATGAGTGTATGGAATGGGAACAAAATCCATGAAGTTTCACAATGTTACGGTGCCTTATTTCTGTCAATGCTCTCACCTCATTTAGAAAAGATCTTCGATCCGCAGCCGATCGAAGAGGATGAATGGAGTTTTTAACAAGAATCGTATGATTAGGCTGTAGACATGCCTTGTACACAATTCCATGTGCCCCTTCTCCAATACAATGCTCCTTGTCAAAATCGTTGGTGGCATTTAAGATTTCCTCATACACTACTCTACCATCAAAAGTTGTTATAGCAAAAAGATCGATGGTTTCTGTACTAGTGTTGCTTACTTCTGTTCGCTGCCTTCTTCTTCTTCTATAAATGATGAAAATCCCGAAGAATGCGCTTAGAAGGAAAGATGCTCCGAGAATGGGGAGTATGATCAGAAGAATGGTGTGGTTGTGGTGGTTCTCTTTCAAACTTTTACAAGATTTCAACCCAGTAAGGTTTCCACATAACCCTTTGTTGCCTTGTAATATAGAAGCATTCAGAAAGACCTTGGTGTTTGGAATGGGACCCTGCAAATCATTGTAGGATACATAAACTTCAAACAGCGAGCGCATATTGTCAAAAGCCTGGGGAATGGAACCAGAGAGTTGATTGTGGGAAAGATTTAGCTTCTCCAAGCTCTGCATCCCTTGAATTTTTGGTGGAATCTTCCCTGTCAGCGAGTTATGACTCAAATCAAGTACCTCCAGAAGTTTTAACTGAGTTACTTGAACTGGTATAACATCTGTAAAGTTATTGGTTGACAAGTTCAAGTAATACAGCGGTGACAAATCCCCAAGATTTGCTGGAACCAACCCACTCAATTGGTTTTCTGAGAGATCCAAAGACAAAAGTTCTTTTAGTGATCCAAGCTCTTTTGGTATTGCGCCAGAAAGTTGGTTTCCACCCAAATCAAGTTCCTGTATATGACTCAGTTGCCCAATTTCATTTGGAATCTCCCCAACTAAATAGTTTGAATAAAGATGGACTTTTTGCAGTTGAGTTGCCATTCCGAGCTCTGGGGGTATAATACTACCACCGACATTGGTGCCCGCTATCAGCAGGTCGGACAAGTTTCTGCAATTGCCCAATTCAGGAGGAATTGAACCAGAAAGATGATTGTACTCCAAATAAAGATAACTTAGGGAACTTAGGTTACCAAATGATGCAGGGATTTGACCCGTGAGTCTATTGCTGGAAAGTTCTAGGTCTTGAAGTGATCTTAATTTCCCAAGTTCAGGAGGAATGGGACCAGAGAGTTGATTATCATACAAAAGAAGATCACTTAGGGAACTTAGGTTACCAAATGATGCAGGGATTTGACCCGTGAGTCTATTGCTGGAAAGTTCTAGGTCTTGAAGTGATCTTAATTTCCCAAGTTCAGGAGGAATGGGACCAGAGAGTTGATTATCATACAAAAGAAGATAACTTAGGGAACTTAGGTTACCAAATGATGCAGGGATTTGACCCGTGAGTCTATCGCTGGAAAGTTCTAGGTCTTGAAGTGATCTTAATTTCCCAAGTTCAGGAGGAATGGGACCAGAGAGTTGATTATCATACAAAAGAAGATCACTTAGGGAACTTAGGTTACCAAATGATGCAGGGATTTGACCCGTGAGTCTATTGCTGAAAAGTTGTAGGAATTGAAGTGATCTTAATTTCCCAAGTTCAGAGGGAACTGAACCAGATAATTGATTCATGGATAGTTGCAAGAGTGTTAAGCGTTTCAAACTCTCAAAAGTTGATGGAATAATACTTGTTAATGAGTTGTTGAGAATCACTAATTCCATAAGAGTTGAGAGATTTCCCAATTCAGGAGGAATGGGACCAGAGAGTTGATTATCATACAAATAAAGACCACTTTGTTGGGATTTGGATCCTAAACCTACAAGGAAAAAAAGGGGACTAAGTCGGAGGGGTTTGTTGAGGTCAAGAAGGATTCAAAAACGGAGAAGGGCCTGGAGCAGCGCCAGGCGGGCGCCTCATATGGCCGAGGCGGGCGCACCATTGGCCGAGGCAGTGGCCGAGAATTCTTCAAGGCCAGGCGGGCGCATGGTGAACTTGGGGCGGCCGCCTCAATGCTGGCCGAGATTCTGGGCTTGATTTGTTTCCTTATTTGATTGTAACTCTTCTTAAATTAGATTTAGGGTTTCCTTGTAACTATATAAGCATAATTTCGGCCTAGAACACATTGTAGCAACATATTAGAGAGACTAATAACATATTGGCTTGGCAATTGCCCCCGGACGTAGTTCACGAGTTGGTGAATGAACCGGGTAAACAACTCTTGTGTTCTTGTGTGTGATTGTTTCTTTCTTGTACGTGTGGGTGTGTTAATTTCTTTGTGTTGATTGCAAACGGAGAGCACCAATTTCACAACAACTGGTATCAGAGCTTTGGTTCGGAGGATTCAAAATTTTTTCATTAGTTGATTAATTTTGAATCGCGTTCTTGGGGATTTTGGTGAAGCAGTCAAGATGAAGACCCAAATCGAGAAATTCAGCGGTGTGAATTTTACGTTTTGGAAGACAAGGATTGAAGACTACCTTTATTGTAAGGATCTTCATAAACCCTTGAAGGAGAAGCCCGAAGACATGTCACAAGGGGATTGGGAGGTGTTGGATCGGAAGGCGTTAGGAGCGGTAAGGAGTGCCCTAACCGACGACGTTGCACGGAACGCTATGGAGGCCAAGACAACGGTGGAGTTGCTACAAACGCTGTCCGACATGTATGAGAAGCCGTCGAATATCAATAAGGTGCATTTGATAAAGAGGTTTGCGAATGCGAAGATGTCAGAGGGGCAGACAGCGGCAAGTCATATCGGCAATTTCAAAGGTATGGTGGACCAATTGAAAAGTGTTGATATTACTTTCTCCGATGAAGTGCTAGCTTGTTTTCTTCTAAAATCATTGCACGATAGTTGGGAGGTTCTTGTCACAACGATTAGTACGTCAGAAAACGGCATTGGTGTATACGGAGGTTAGAGATCTCGTCCTGCAAGAGGAGTTGCGAAGGAAGGAGAAAAGGGGAGAATCGTCCGTAGATGGGGCTGCACTTAGGGTGGAGAGAAAAAGGGGTGGACCTAAGGGGAAAAAGGTCAAGTGCTACAATTGTGGTGAATTGGGGCACATCAGTTATGATTGTCCGGGAAAAAGTGGTGGTGCGCACGTGGTGGATGATGGTGGTGATGTATTAATCCTAGGGGAGGAGCAGTCGGGTGAAGATTGGGTGTTGGATTCTGGAGCTTCTTGTCATGCTAGTGGGGATGCGGAATCAATGAGGCGTTACAAAACCGGAGATTTTGGGGTTCTCTATCTTGGTGATGGTCAACCATTGAAGATCAAAGGTAAGGGGGATGTAATGATGAAGACACCTAATGGGACTGTTTTACAACTACACGACGTGATGCATGTTCCGGATTTGAGGAGGAGGGTGATTTCTGTGGGACAACTTGACAGTGAAGGATACGGTGTTTCTTTCATTGGTGGGTCTTGGGAAGTCACAAAAGGGGCTAAGGTGTTGGCTCATGGGGTTAAGGGGAAGACGTTGTACTCTACCTACAATGTCGCTTTTCGTTCCGGTGGGAGCAAGAGGCTTAAGAACCGGCCTGTTGGTGTAAAAAGGGGAGACATCAAGAAACGGTATGTTGGGGAGGACTCAAAGTTGATCAACGTGGTGTGGAAGTCCAAGGGCCCTAACAGAGAGCGGATTCAGACCAAGAATAGTCGATGCAAGAAACAAGGTGTGTCCAAGTTTCAAGGGGAGGCATTGCGAGGAAGGTGGGTCTGGAAGGAGAAGGCGAAGTTAGACTTGCGGGGAGAAATCAAGGTAGAAGCTGATTTGGGGAGGCAAGAACGATCTAACACGGGGAGGTTGAAACGTCGCTTGGTTTCAACTCGCCTTAGTACTTGAGGAGAGGTGTGGTAGTGTCAAGCCAATATGGATGAGGGGGAAATGTGTTCGAAGGTTTTTACTCCGTGGTGGGAGTTAATGGGTGATTCTATGTTTGTTAGTTTAGTCTCCGGTGGGAGATTGTTGGGATTTGGATCCTAAACCTACAAGGAAAAAAAGGGGACTAAGTCGGAGGGGTTTGTTGAGGTCAAGAAGGATTCAAAAACGGAGAAGGGCCTGGAGCAGCGCCAGGCGGGCGCCTCATATGGCCGAGGCGGGCGCACCATTGGCCGAGGCAGTGGCCGAGAATTCTTCAAGGCCAGGCGGGCGCATGGTGAACTTTGGGCGGCCGCCTCAATGCTGGCCGAGATTCTGGGCTTGATTTGTTTCCTTATTTGATTGTAACTCTTCTTAAATTAGATTTAGGGTTTCCTTGTAACTATATAAGCATAATTTCGGCCTAGAACACATTGTAGCAACATATTAGAGAGACTAATAACATATTGGCTTGGCAATTGCCCCCGGACGTAGTTCACGAGTTGGTGAATGAACCGGGTAAACAACTCTTGTGTTCTTGTGTGTGATTGTTTCTTTCTTGTACGTGTGGGTGTGTTAATTTCTTTGTGTTGATTGCAAACGGAGAGCACCAATTTCACAACACACTTAGGGACTTAGGTTATCAAATGATGTAGGTATTTGACCCGTGAGTCTATTGCTGGAAAGTGATAGGAATTGAAGTGATCTTAATTTCCCAAGTTCAGAGGGAACTGAACCAGATAATTGATTCATGGATAGTTGCAAGAACGTTAAGCTTTTCAAACTCTCAAAGGTTGATGGAATAATACCTGTTAATGAGTTGTTGAGAATCACTAATTTCGTAAGAGTTGAGAGATTTCCCAATTCAGGAGGAATGGGACCAGATAAATGATTCCGGGAGAGACGCAAGAGAGTCAAGTTTTTCAAGTTCCCGATAGTTGATGGAATAATACCTGTAGAGAGTTACTGCTGAAATCAAGTATCTCGAGATGATAGAGATTTCCCAAAGATGAAGGGATTTGACCCGAAAGATTGTTATCTCTAAGGAGGAGAATACGTAGTGAGCTTAAGCTACCTAAAGATGAAGGGATTTGACCTGAAAAACTGTTTTCATGAAGGCGGAGCCCTTGAAGGGATTTTAACATCCCTAGTTCAGGAGGTATTATGCCCGAAAATTCATTTTCAGAGAAGTTGAGAAAGACGAGATTGGAGAGGTGAGTTATCTCAGGCCCAGGGATGCTACCAAAAAGCTCATTTGTGCCAAGATGAAAGTGAGTAAGATTGGGGAAAGATGAGAAAGAGAAATGGTCAAGTGTACCTTTCAGACTCGACATATTTATTTCCAATCCGGTCACACTCCCATCAGCATTGCACAAAACTCCGTACCAAGTACATGGAATATTCAGTGCACTTTTATTTGCTTTGGTATAAAAATTGGTGGGAGATGATGGAAGAGCCCATGAAGATAGGAGGGAAGCGTTGTAGCTTTCAAGGCTGGCTTTCCATTTCAAGAGAGCATTTGCTTCTTGGGCAGAAGCAGACACCACAAGGGAACAAGTCAAGAATGATAAAAGGGCAAGAAAGAAAAGCTTTTCCATGACTACCATTAAATAAATGGTTCTGTTTTTGGTGTACAAAACTAATGGTTCCAATTGAGATCATTTATTGTCTGCAAAAATGTTTATGCGTTTAGAGTACTGCAAAGACTTTGAAGAATAGTAGTGAGTCAACTTCATTGTGAAGACTTGGAATTCTATGAAGATTATGCTTATGTGGTTCCTCAGCTTCTTAAGAAAATGAGGAGAGACTTAGTCCTCTTGATGATACAACTGTCTGAAAAACAGGAGGGACCAAATTAAAAGACGTGTGCCCAAAAAATTTGGGGAGGCCAGGGACCAAATTAGAAGACTTGTTCCCAAAAGACTTGTGAATGGACAAAACTAAAAGACCTGTCCAAAGATGATCACAAACATGCTACAAGTCAGTGAAATTTATCCCTTCAATTAATGTTTTAGGAGAATTCAAGTAAAATTTTGCTTACACCCCCCCTCCCCCGTTATATAAGAAGTGTCGTGCTTTTTTTTTTTAAGTCCAGTCTTAAAATAATAATCTCATATCTAAATAAGTAAATAATCATAGTGCAATTTTACCATAGTACAAACATTGCCCAAAGACAATTATATGCTTTTGTTTGTAGTACTGTTTGTGTAAAATAAATTTTACATTTTTTATAACATTTCAGTTCTGCAAAACAAAGAAAAGACCTGCAGTGAATCCGACCTCTGCGAAGTCAACGACCAGACCCACTTGAGTTTTGGCCCGGACGGTTCTTACCGGGTGGTGAAAAGGCTAATGCTGATGTTAATGGGAATGATTTTGATGTGATACCATTTGGTGCGGGCCGGAGAATTTGTGCGGGGTTAAGGCTAAGGATGGTCCAATTGGTTACCGCGACTTTGTTCCATTCATTTGATTGGGAGTTGGCTAATGGAAGAAGGGTATGGGTTGACTCTTCAATGTGTTTAGAGCACTGCAAAGACTTTGAAGAATAGTAGTGAGTCTACTATTGTGGAAGACTTGGAATTCTATGAAGATTATGCTTATGGTGTCCCATCTACTTAAGAAAATGGAACTAGACCCAAGGCTATGTTTATTGGAATTCTATGAAATACTAGGCATTATTGTGGAAGACTTGGAATTCTATGAAATAGGCATGGCAGTGCACTCCTGGAAAGGAGGTTTATTGGAACCTGCTGTCGCTGTTCACAGAATCTGGAATGCTATGTTTAGAGATTAGTGTGCTGGCCTTCTTACTTCAAGAAAATTATGCTAGTGGGTTGGAAACTTTGTCAAAGACTTTCAGTATTTCTGGCGTTATTGTTGGAGTGGATATGCTTATCAAGGTGAATGTGCTTGCACTGCTAGTTTTCTTTGATGATACTCCCTCCGTCCCGAAATGATCTTCCTACTTTTTTGTCGTTAACGCGAAGGTAATTTGAGCAATAGGCATGTCAGTGCACTCCTGGAAAGGAGGTTTATTGGAACCTGCTGTCACTGTTCACAGAATCTGGAACGATATGTTTAGAGATTAGTGTGCTGGCCTTCTTACTTCAAGAAAATTATGCTAGTGGGTTGGAAACTTTGTCAACGACTTTCATTATTTCTGGCGTGATTGCTGGAGTGGATATGCTTATCAAGGTGAATGTGCTTGCAATGCTAGTTTTCTTTGAAGGAAATAGAACTAGACCCAAGGGAATAATCAAGAAATAGCATTAAAATCAAACTATTGAAGGAAAATGGGGAATTAAGAGCCTAACACTTTCTTATAAGACTATTATTATTAGTCTGATTTTTGCGTGTATTAATGATATAAGAAACTATAAGAAAAAGAAAAGTAAGATTTATGGAAGACTTCCATAGTGGAAAACTCAATTTTATTATTGAAAACGTATGAATATTTATACAAATTAGAAGTCACAAGCTAAAATGATTTATATTTTGAAACAAATGAAAAAAATATAAAATGCCATATAATGGGTCCCATCTTAGATTCTATATTTCAGAATGAAAATTTAAACTTTGAACCAAAAATTTCATAGAATTCCAAGTCTTCCCCAATTCTATGAAGATTATGCTTATGGTAGTAATGGCTGTGTCAGGTGAGTATGGTGGGAGCAGGGGGTGAAGGCGGGTGGGTGGCCGGAGGTGAAGATGGTGGTGGGTGATAGAGAAGAATGGTGAAGAAGACGAGATTTATTTAAGTTGAGAGAGGGTTAATCGGTGAATAAATAATTTACATTGTAGCCCTTTTATTTATTAATTTTACAATTAAAACCATTGTAGTTATGTTATATTAATTGAATTAATTTTCCAATTTTGTCCTTTAAAAGTAGGTCACATGCATTGCAAATGTCTTTAATTGAAGAAATGGTGGTCGTTAGTCCTAGGTATATTAAACGAGCATACAAAACAGATGAGTTACTGTATTTTTAACGGATCAATGTCGAAGAAGTCCTAACTATGATGCTACGCGCAAAGACAACCTAAATTTTCATGACCAAAGCAAGTAATAAAAAGACCGATTGGAGGCATCAAAATTATTGGTTATAAATTGATACTACAGATTCCAAAACAAAAATGATACAAAACCATACCTAGAGCTATCTCTTGCTGGAGATGGTGATCGCGAATAAGATGCCATAAAAATAACTATTCAGATGAAGAAGCAAGGAAAATAAGACCAAAAACTCACTTCATTCTCGATAACTCAGAAAAGAAAATTAAGAAATATATGTAAATATGCAAGAAGTTTACTGACAACAGTGATATCTGCCTCTTGGGGATCTTGAAGGACTTCCACTACAAGGAAAATCGAAAATAGAGACGAAAAATTAGAGACAAATGGAGTCTGTAGCTAATTTGGAGACAGATTAGAGACGGACCCAAAAATTAGAGCGTGGTTCTGAATCTGTCTCTAATTCAGAGACGGGTTTTGTATCTGTCTCTAAATTAGAGACAGATTCAGAACCCGTCTCTAAATTAGAGACAGATTCAGAACCCATCTCTAAACTTTAGAGACAGAGTTTAGAGAGAGATTTTTGAATCCGTCTCTAATTTCTAATTTAGAGACAGATTTTTGAATCCGTCTCTAATTTAGTGACAGATTCAGCATCTGTCTCTAAAATTTAGAGACAGATTCAGCATCTGTCTCTAAAATTTAGAGACAGATTCAATATTTGTCTCTAAATTAGAGATGTGTTCAAAATATGTCTCTAATTTAGAGACAGATTCAACATCTGTAGCTAAAATAGATTTATTTTTATTTTCTCAATTTTAGGGTTTATGAATTGTATATTTTCATTTCTTTAAAAAAAACTTTTTTTATATAACTTTTTCTAAAAAAAATCACTAATTAACAAAGTCTAAAATATTATTTCCTAGTAAATAAAAAAATTTTAAAAAAATAAAATAATTTTTTTTTAAATAGATAAATATAGGGCAGTCCGTCCCTCTTTTGAATTTTCTTCTATAATCACTTGACTTAATTAAAGTGGATAACTTTCTCGGGATGTCCAAAAATAGTTACGTGAGACCCTTAGTTTCTGATAGTTCGTTATCAACAGTTGTTCGATTTGTATTTATTTTCCCTCACGTTCAAGCAATTGGCCATTTTGAAGTTTCAGAATGATCTTACAAGAATAATAACATCCGAGAGTCGCATTGCCATTTTTTTAATCTCTAACTATTTCTGCTATCTGAGATTCTGAACTTAGTTTGAGCTTTTATCGAGTTATATGTTTATTGGGCTTGTGCGCACCTATAAACTATACTAGGTGCTTTTGTTTTTTGCAGCCAGTTATTTGATCAAAAGGGAGTTGGGGACTTATGTAGATTGTAGCCGTAGCCTCGTAATACATATTCAAACCCGTTATAATTTGATTTTTGGAGATTCAACAGGTTATTTTTCTTTTCTTTTGATGCAGATGAATATGATCAAGGTTTCCAACATAATGGGTGTTGACCCCAAACAATTTGATCCAAAGACATGTTGAAGACGATTTTGTAATGATCGATGAATCTGGGTCAAAAAAACGCATTCGCTTGGAGAACAATATTGTCCGTTATAGGACTGTGAGAAATCCCAATGGAAGAGGAGTATCTGCAAGTGAATGTGTATTTTTACTGTTTAGATGCTTCATATGTATCCACATACTTGGATGTATGAAATCTTTTCAATTGCAGTCTTGTGCTTTGTCCCATCTAGAAATTGATTATTGACTATTCTCAAAAAAGGACGCTTTTATGTCCTTTTGGTTAAATGGGTAAGTTGGAAAAGATACCCGTGTTGCTACGGCGGACGCTATAATTCCAAATCAACATTCACCAAGACTAATCTCTCTAACAAGTATGGGCAAAATGAATTATTGATCTTTCCTTTCTAAATGGCTTGTAGCTTTACTAGGTTATGAGTAGATGACCATTATTTGTTTTGTTTTATTGCTATGGCCTAAGTTCGTTTTTGTCCATTGTACTTTAAGGGTACTTTTACTTTAACCACTACTTTAACCACTGTACTTTTTATTGACATGAAAAATACTTTGGAAAACCTATCATCAAGGCCCCAAATCCGTGAATTGGAGCATGGATTGAGTACAAATTAGGGAACATATTTGGTAATGGGATGAAAGGTTTTATAAAGTACAACGGTTTTTCTGTTAATAAAAAAGTACAATGGTCAAAGTGAAAGTCAAGTGAAAGTACAATGAATGAAAATGAAGTTTGGCCTATTGTATTCAAGATGTCAGTTATCCTTGACTGTTGTACTTCCATATTCCAGTTGTCCGTGGTTGTCGTAAATTTTCATTTTATTATAAAATATTGATATGTATAATTCAACTATTAGTCATTGAGACTTAAGTGCCGTGCACTTTTTGTACCTCTTTCTTATTTGGTGCTGGAGTTGCCAGGCGTAGATTTTTTGTCAAATTTTCAACACTCTTACACTTTGACTCTTTTTTGAAACCGGATTCTGTGTTGTTTTCTACTAGTTTTATCTCATGAATGAAAATATTTTATTCTATGTAGCATGAAAGCAATGCACGCTTCGTTAGATGGTCAGATGGCAGTTTACAGTTATTGATTGGTAATGAAGTTCTTGACATTTCCGAGCAAGATGCGCAGCATGATCAAGCCCATCTTTTTTTGAGGCATGAAAAGGTGATATTATGTCATTGACTTTTGTAGTTCTGTGGCACTGTACTGAAGACATCTTTCTTCCAGTATCTGTTTGCTGTTTTTTCAAGAATGGAGTAAGAATTTTAATGCATAATTGTATTCGCAGGGAATTCTCCAATCGCAAGGGAGGGTTTTGAGGAAGATGAGGTTCATGCCTTCCTCTTTAACATCTGATTCTCACAGATTGTTGACTGCCCTTGTTGATTCAAGGCATAAAAAAGTATACAAGGTTAAGAATTGTGTCACGGATATTGATCCTGAGCGGGAGAAAGAGCAGAAGGAAAAGGTAGATAATTTGTTGGGAAGCAAAGTGCGCTTAGCTTTTAGTTGTTGGGAATTTCCTATTGAATCAATCTTTTGTTATGTAGGCTGAAAGTCAAACAATTAGAGCTAATGGGCTTCTTATCCGGAAGAAGGAAAAGGTGAGTCGGAAGTATGCTCCAACCGTGCGCAGGGAACGCCAGCTTTCACCTGGTTTCTTGGAAGATGCCCTTGATGAGGTGGACATCAAATTCTATTATATTTATTTCGTCTGCAATTGTCAATTTGATCAGTACGCCTTGGTTCTCCGCAAGCTAATAGAGAGTATACCGGTTCTGCATCATCAATCTCACTCACTCATTCTCTCTCTTTTTTTTTTTTTTTTTGATAAATGTCCAATTTTCAAAAAATGTGTGTCCCTAAATGAATATCCATTATTTGTTGAAGTTATTATATTGTCCCTTCCCATGATGATGTTCTAATTTTACACTTGGAATCATAATTTCATATGATGGTATCATTATTCATTAAGGATATTTGTGTAATTATGCTACTAAAATTGCCTAAAAATCAATCTTCTCAAAGTTGCTGCAAATAAAAATTATTATTCATTTAGGGACAGAGGGGGTATCAACTAGTCGCTTTATCTCTCTCCATTTGAAATTACACGAACACAAGACTCTCTCTCTCTCTCTCCCCCTCTCTGCGTGTGTGATGTTGGGATGTGGAGTCAAAACCATGGTTAAAGGATTTGAACCGCGGTCGGAGGAGTTGGTGAGATCAAGGGGGCTCAAATTCGTCGGGGGTTTCTGGTGGACTGCGCGGCCGCGCAGGTGGTGGTGCGCGACCGCGCTCTTGGACAGAGACTTTTGGCTCGGAGGATTCCTTCGTGCGCGACCGCGCTGGAAGGTGTGGGCGACCGCGCTCGTCCCGATTCTGGTGCAGATTGATTTCCTATTTGGACAAGATCTCCTCCTACATTGGTGATTCCTTTTGGTAGTAATATTTGGAAGGACTTGTGAAGAAAGAAGATTACTTTCTTGAGTAGGAATCCTTTTATTACTAGGATTTGATTTATTGTTTCCCTATAAATACATGTGATAGCCTAGAGACAAATTGTAACATCGAAAAATATTATAGTGAATATTTTGGCTTGGTAGCGCCCCCGGACGTAGTTGTTGTTGCAACGAACCGGGTTAACAATTCTTGTGTGTTCCTTTGTGTGTGATTTACTTTTCGTGTGTGTTGCTCTTATTATTACTCCTAGCTTGGATCCGTTCCGCTGCGGTAATTCACAACAACTGGTATCAGAGCCTTTGTTTTTGTCGAATCATTGGTTGGCTGGTCTTTTGCTATGGATTTCTTGGGAGCTTTGGAGGATGGTAATAAGATGTTGATCGAAAAGTTTGATGGGACGGATTTCAATTTTTGAAAGACACAAATCGAGGATGTTCTGTGGAACAAGGATTTGTATCTACCATTAAAAGAAAAGCCGGCGGACATAGAGGAAGCAAAATTCGAAATCTTGGATCGGAAAGCGTTAGGGCTTGTTAGGCAAACGTTGACCAAGGATGTGGCGAAGAATGTTTTGGAGGCGAAGACTACCATGGAGATGTTACAGATGTTGGCGAGCATGTACGAGGCACCATCGGCGGCGAATAAAGCTCATCTAATGAGGAAGCTATTGAACATAAGGATGGTGGAGGGCATGTCGGCAACAAAGCATATAAGTGAATTCAAATCTACTGCGACCCAACTGTCTTCCGTGGCCGTTACTCTTGATGATGAGGTACTAGCATTGATTTTACTTTCTTCTTTGCCGGAAAGTTGGGATACGACTGCGATAGCAGTTAACGTTTCAACAGGAAAAGTGAAGTTGAAGTTTGCGGATGTCGTTGATGTGATTCTTGGCGAAGAAATTCGTAGGAAGAGCAAGGGTGGGACATCGGGGCTAGCACTAAATGTCGGTGAAAAGAGTAAGGGTGGCAAGAAGGTGATTACTTGCTACGATTGTAGGGAGAAGGGGCACTTTAGGAGAAGTTGTCCGAAGCGGTCAGGCAGAGCGAAGGAATTGAATGTTGCTGAGGAGATGGCGGACGTATTAATCTTGGGTGGGAGCAGTTCAACAAATTCGTGGGTTTTGGATTCGGGCTCGACGTTTCATTCATGCACCAGTGCAGAAAGAATGGAGCAGTACGTTCCGGGTGATTTTTGGGTTGTTCGTTTGGGAAACAATTATCCTGTCAAGGTCATTGGAAAGGGGGTTGTTCGGGTCAAAGCAACGGATGGGACTGTTTTACGGCTACGTGATGTGCGACATATTCCGGATTTGAAGAGGAACTTGATTTCCATAAGGCAACTTGATAAGGAGGGTTGTGTGGTGACCTTCGGTTGTGGGACGTGGAAGGTAAACCGCGGAGCTAGCTTGGTGGCTCGTGGCGGCGTGGAAAATATGTTGTATACCACATGCAACATGAGTCGTTGGGGGAAACGAAGGCGCATCCCAATGATGAATGGTGGTGGCCGAGATCGCCATGGTGGGAGAAATTTCACTAAACGGTATGTTGGTAGAAAATTGGATGATGAAGTCGGCCGACGCGGAGCCAATTTGGCCAACATGGGAGCGGGATCTAGAACGGTGATGCGATGGGTTGCAAAGAACACACAAAGGTTCCAAGCTTGTGATTGTGTGGGGCACGTGGATTCGCGCTGTTCAGGATCGATAGTTAGCAAGCAAGTGAGCGGGGATGTGCAGGGAGGATCATTTGGAATGAAGACTCGGAGCATGGTAGAACCGACAGTTATGTTGAAGCGTAGCTCAGCTTCAACTCACTTGAATAACTAGACAAGAGGCCGGGCGCTACCAACGCAATAGCTGGCCACTGAAATTTGTTTCAAGGAGAGGTATCATGGATGGTTTGTCTCCAGGTGGGAGATTGTTGGGATGTGGAGTCAAAACCATGGTTAAAGGATTTGAACCGCGGTCGGAGGAGTTGGTGAGATCAAGGGGGCTCAAATTCGTCGGGGGTTTCTGGTGGACTGCGCGGCCGCGCAGGTGGTGGTGCGCGACCGCGCTCTTGGACAGAGACTTTTGGCTCGGAGGATTCCTTCGTGCGCGACCGCGCTGGAAGGTGTGGGCGACCGCGCTCGTCCCGATTCTGGTGCAGATTGATTTCCTATTTGGACAAGATCTCCTCCTACATTGGTGATTCCTTTTGGTAGTAATATTTGGAAGGACTTGTGAAGAAAGAAGATTACTTTCTTGAGTAGGAATCCTTTTATTACTAGGATTTGATTTATTGTTTCCCTATAAATACATGTGATAGCCTAGAGACAAATTGTAACATCGAAAAATATTATAGTGAATATTTTGGCTTGGTAGCGCCCCCGGACGTAGTTGTTGTTGCAACGAACCGGGTTAACAATTCTTGTGTGTTCCTTTGTGTGTGATTTACTTTTCGTGTGTGTTGCTCTTATTATTACTCCTAGCTTGGATCCGTTCCGCTGCGGTAATTCACAACATGTGAGTTAAGCTGAATGACGCACTATTGCTAAGATGGCTATTCGATTTACTGAAGTTGGGATCTTTTTTTTTTTTCTCTCCATATTTAATCAGGAAGAAGAACAAGATTAAGACTATCGACGTACTGGTGGTCGCCGCCGCTTTGAGGAAGACCTGGAAGTGGAAGTTCGTGCTGAGAAGCGTATTATGAATGCAAAGAAGGCATGTAATTTGAAATCTCTCTAACAACTCATCTTTCAGTTGAAGTTTTATTTTCTTTTAATTAACTTATTTTATTATCTCAGGGAAAGAAAGACATCCCTCGAAAATCGTCCTTGCCTGTTGTGAAGTCATCTCGACGCCCGGTTGATGAGTATGAAAGTGAGAGAGGGGAGTCTGAGTATGAAACTGAAGGGGAGGAAGAGGAGGTGTCGCCTCCTCGTAGAAGGGTTGAGGAGCCACAGCAATATGATGACGAAGAGGAGGAAGAGCTTGATGAGGAGGATGCTTTGGCCGATGAAGCTTTTGAAGAGGAGACTGAGGTATGCATCATACTTTCCTTAGCATTCCATACTAAAAAAAGACTGCACTTAAAAATAAATTTATCTGCACTCTTAAGGTAATTCTTGTGCTAGTATTTGGCTCATCAACACAATTAATTACTCCTTCCGTCCTGGAATTATCTTCAAACTTTTTTTGTTGTTTCTTTGAATGAAGTTTGAGCAATAATTTTAAGTTAATTCAATCATTTTAATGAAAATCTAAAAATTGTGATTGATAGTATTTATAATGGTGTATCAATAACAAGTTTTAGATTTTCATTGGATAATAACAACAAAAAAGTAGGAAGATCATTCTGGGACGAAGGGAGTATTTGTTGGATCCAGAGTCTACTATTCCAGGAGTGATAAGAGTCTACTATTCCAGGAGTGATAAGCGGTATAAACCATCTTGCGTAAAGGCTTCCTCTCAAACAGTTTGATAATTCCCTCTTCACTGTCCTCAACTTACAATTGCAATACTAATCCATGCATCTGTGATATTTCATTACTATGAATAATGGAGCTTCGAAATGATAAGAAAAGATTGTACTTTTCTTAAGAATTTAGAATAGTGAAATCAAGAACAGTGGATGATAGAAAATCTATATGCTATTAATATAATAACATAAGTACATAATCACCCTTAATCATAGTTGTTAAAGGCAAAGGGCGAGACGCGGCGAGAGGTTCCTAGAAAAGGCGAATGACGAGGCGGTTGAAAGGCGGCCGAAAGGCGAGCAAGGCGGTAAAATAAAACAAAAGGAATATTAAAAAAATAATATATATGTAAAATATATTAAACAAAGCTTAAACATGCTAAGATTTGGAATTTTGCATTAAATATATCCACAATTTCACATGTAATAGCAACCTAACACAATTAAAACACCCCCAAAAGTGAGAATTCTAAGACCGAAAAAAAAACACTTGATGTTCAAATCAGTAAACAAGTAGTCATTTAAAAGCGTGAAAATAATTGAATTCGAATATATAATTTCAAACGTACAATTCCATACCTAGAGATGAACATAGATATAGTTAAAACTTCAAATGAGAAAAGGAGACCCAATAACCAATAAAGGCCTCGCTTGTGCCAAAAGGGCGAACAACAGCCCGCCTCAAACCCCAAAGGCGGTTGACCCCTAAAGGCGCCAAAATGGCGGGGCGGGCGAGAGAGGCGCTAGCCTTTCGCAACTATGCCTTTAATATTTTTACGATATGACATCATTACTGTTAGTGTGAATTAACATATAATGTCTGATGAGGGGAGTGTTCTGTAACTTCTCTTGAAAATGGATATCCATTTAGGGCCCCTTCTTTGTTTTTTCTTCCGAAAATGGACAATTCATAATTAATTCGTCAGCATTGCTTTTGATTCCCTTAGGGACATATCCTTTTTATTATTATAAATCCTTTGTGCACTAGGGATGACCAAACACGGTTCGGTTCCGGTTCAAAACCGCCGATTTCGGAAAAGGAAAAACCGTAACCGAACCGTGGACTTACGGTTCGCGATTTCGAACCGGCGGTTCAACCGTTTTTTTTAATAGAAAAAATTGTTATAGAATTTTTTTATTACTGAAAATATTTGCAAAAAGTTATATAAAAAAGATAGAAAAAAACTAAACAAACGAAAGTATATAAAATAAAAGAGGGACGGACTACCCTTTAATTAATTTTTATTTATATTTTATTGACTAGAAAATAATATTTTACTTTTTTTATTACTGATTTTTTTTACAAAAAATAATAGAAAAAACTAAACAAATGAAAGTATATAAAAGTAAAGAGGGGGACGAACTATCCTTTTTTTATTGACTAGGAAATAACATTAGACTTTTTTTATTACTGATTTTTTTTTTTTTTTTACAAAAAGGTATATAAAAGAAAAAAAAAGGGATGATACCCTTTAAATTTTATTAATTATTGGGAAAAATTACATGAGGGGCAACCAAACCTTGCCCTTTTATAATTAAGGGAGGACATTAGGAGCCTTTACCTCTTTTTATTTCAATAGTTATCTAAATTCTAACCCATAAAAAAAAAACTATAGTAACAATTAAATAAATTACATTATGCTTACCTTAATCGCTTCCCAATTTAGTTTCATCAAAGTACTCACCGCCAAGAAGATCCGTAAAAACTTGCCACAAATGATGATGAGGAATGTTGAAGTACCGAAGAAGAAGGCTCACTTGTTGTTGCATCATCATATATTGACTTGTATTCCTGATAATTTTTTTAAAATTGCTTGTCTAACACTAGCAACTTTTTGACCTACGTTAGGCATAATGGCATATTGGGATCTCCAATCAAATAAAAGTTTGAATAATAATATTCTAAAAATTGACTCAAACCATACTCTCTAACTCTAGGATCTAATAGCTTTGCAACAAAAAAATATCAGAAATGTTAAGCAAATATTTTCCCCACTTTTTTCGCATTTTGAAAACCGTATCTTTAAGAATAATATCATCTTAAAGGGAAGAGATTGCTTACAAACAAATTTAGCCATTTCACTTCTATGATTTAGATGATTATATGTAAATAAATTAGAAGAATTTTGAGAAGACGTACCAATATTTTCAGAAGATTGCGCGAATCCTTCCAATTGTGTTTGAGTGATATCTATGCCATATTCCCCGGGGTGGTTTTCTCTTGTATATGGCTTCTCAAAGTACCGTATCCACCCCCGGTAGATTAATCATATGTTTGTTTGTTATTCGTTGGATAAAAGTTGCATATTGCTTTGAAATTCTCCCCCATCGCGTCAACGGGGACTTTTTTGTAGAATTTCGTGAAAACTTCGGATTCAATTTTCTTGGTTTTTGGAACGGAAGGGGAATTGTTTTTTGCTTTACGACCCCCCCTCCCATTGTGGCTTCCATAGTATTGCCATCCACTAGTACAGATTTGAGCTTAGATATATAGCGCTTTTTTTTAGCTTAGATAGCGCTTATAAGCGCTATCTAAGCTAACGCTATGCAAGTTAGCATAGCGCTTTTATAAGCGCTATCTAAGCTCCCAAACTTAGATAGCGCTTTTATAAAGCGCTATCTAAGCACTTTTTTGTTTTCATAAATCATCTTAAGTAGCGTTTTTTAAGTGCTATATAAGCAAATTTTTTTACAAAAAGAAAGTTCAGATAGCGCTTAAAAAGCACTATTTAAGGCTATTTTTCATTTTTTATTTTTTATTTTATTTTTTTTTCTTGCTTCACATATTTCAAATTATATGAATTATAACCAAGAAATCAAATAAATAAAAATTAATATGAACTAAAAAACATTTCATTCAACAATAACAATCAACCTTTCATTTATTACACCAATAATAATTCTTACAATCATCCACAAGAGTTATAAACTAACTAGTCTAACACCCGTCGCACGACATGAAACTTTGACAAAAAATTAAACAAACCAAAGAAACTTAGGAGGCTTGATGCCCACTCTCAGGAAGAGCTCGGGATACATAAGAGGTAGTTCTATAGATTCCCTAAGTTCACGAATTTGATCTGACAGCCCACCAACAGCCGAGTAGCTAACATTCTAAGGATCTTCATGAAGCATATTATATACAACTGGATCCACCTGCAAGGATCCATGAAGAATATGTGAGCACTCCTATAACAGATAGGAAAAATAACATCTACGAGGAGCAATACTATATTTTAGAATGATGACTAACTTCACGGGGGAGAGCACGCATAGTTTTTCCTTGTCCACTTTACTGCAACAGCCAACAACATATCTTGGACCACTACTAGCTTTAACCATGACTGTAAAGCAGAGAAAAACACTTATTAGTTTCACAAGATGTCTGCAACTTCATAGAAACAGAAGATTGGATGATGAAGAAATTTCCATTTGTCTAGATTTAAGATGAGCAGTCTGATATTACTTGGGAATCCCATATTCCCTGAATTATAACCCCAATAAACACTCATGATTGAAGTTTATGTGATGAAACTGACTCCAAACGATCAACCAAGATGTAGCAAGGAAGTGTTACCTGCAAAGAGTTGAACACAAAATTAAGAAGCGGATGTGCTGTCACTGATCAAATAAACAAGAGATGCAACAGAGAAAGGGACCGTACGTACAAGTGGTTTGCATTAACTAGTAAATCAAGTCCAGGACTGGTTGCACTGGAAACAGGTATTGTTCCAGAGAGTTTATTATCGGCTAGATACAACCAATAGAGATTTATGAGGTTACCAATTGAAGGGGGTATCGATCCTATGAAAGAATTAGAATTCAAAGACCTGCAGGGCATACATTATAAAACATTGCAGATTTTCAGATGAAGATTATCAAATCAAGTAATTAGCACCAAAAACATAGAATCTGCAAGATTAGTACAACACTGATCAAAGTCAAACTCCTTACAGATCGTTCAACCCTGTCAGCAAACCTATCGTGTTTGGAATCAAACCATTGAAACCACAACCAATCAGGAGTCTGAAAAAGCAGCATTAGTACAAAAATCATAGAATCTGCAAAGATTAAAGTAGAAATGAAAAGCTCTTTACAAGTGTGTTAACTTCTTCAAATCTCCAATCGTTGGTGGAAGAGGACCGGTCAAGTTTGGATTATATGATAGATCCCTACATGAAGAAATGATCTCACTAAGAGGATTTTTCTACAGCTTTAATATTGCAACTAAAATGAACACACAAGAACGTACAGAGACTGCAATTCAGTTAACTACGCAATGTCACCAGAGAGTACGCCATTCAAATTCATGTTCAATAACGCTCTGCAATTTAAAGTGAGAAAGTCAACTAAACAATATATCGAATTTTAAATAGAATATGACACGATGAGGACGGACTCACATCGAGGTTATACGTGAGTCAGTGCACCCAATTCCTTCCCAGCCATCACGACATGGGTCTGAGCCTCTCCAATTGGGTGGGGTATTCTCCCAAACAGCCATGAGAAACTGTAGTATTGCAGCTGCACCATAAATAAAGTTTCATTTCATTCCTTGATGTTTTAGTATAAATTTCATTCCATGATAATGAAAATAATATGGAATATGATCGTAATTCTTTCATACTAAACAAGCACTTAGAGATACTGGTACACGTTATATTTTGTTGTTTAAGAATATAGAGTACAAAACATATCAAGAATTGCTTTAACTGTGTATCAAAACAAGACAAGAGCTGGGGATCCATAAAATAGGATTTTCTTCAATTATGTCAATTGAATGAATGATTTAAAACTTTTGTACTTGAGCATATATACGCTTGTACTCGAGCATGTTTCAAGAGCAGTCCATACAAGATGCAGGTTTCGAGATTGCCTCTATTATAGTGCGTCCGATTTTAACAACAGTGCACGACATTTGCTAACTCGATAACCCCCAACCCAAACCTAACCCGGGAAATCCGACACTCTCAATTGAGACTAACATAAAGCATAACACCAAAATAAGATAATGGAAGTCGAAATTTTTAAATAAGCACAAAGGTAAAAGCTTAAAATAGCTGTTAACATCAAATTTGATCATAAATAACACTAACACATACCAGGCATTGTTGGAATATTTTATGGACTTTACATATACTAGTATAATAAATAAAGTCTTTGGGCACATAGACGTATGTGCACTATAATTAATTGTATATGTCACATTAAATATTAAAGTATTTGGGCCTAATAAAGTGATCTACTAAAGTTGAAGGGGGCCCAAGTCATCTTTTATAAGTATGGGATCTATAATTAATATGTGTAGATACCTAAGGGGCCTAGTTGTTAATCTATAATGGGCTGACTAACATACTAGGTCATTATAAATATAGGGTTATGGTCCCCAATTGACCTACCTAGGTTTTATTCTCTTGATTCCCATTATCAATTGAATTCCAAGAACCCTAAGGATCAATTGGAAGACAATAATCGTTCATCAAGTCTTCATCAAAGGATTCTCAAGATATTGCTATGGATTCAGGTTTGTCTATCGTTCCATAATCTTTGATAACATGAAGCATGATTGTCCTAGAATAAATATTCCGCATCATTCTAGGGTTTATGTATAATTAATTCCATCAAGTGGTATCAGAGCCGTAATCTTGCTTTGTTGTTGGGATTATTTGGATCGAATTGATATGCAACATGTTTTAAAGGAATGAATGTATAAAACGATACCCAAAGTTATGCGTACAATGATCCGGGGGTTGTCTCAATTTCTGTTGGGCGTACTTTATGAAGCGGCCTTCGTTATTTGCCAATAGTTAAAACCTATGGTTGCCCATGTGTAAAGATGAAGTTTTATTTTGTCTGTGAATTCATGACCATCTGTGGAACATAATTATTAGGTCAGTTTTATCTAAGAAGAGAACTCTCTTTTCTTTTCGTCTTTTACTTTTTCTGAGAGAAAAGTGGAGATCGCTCTTACCATTAGATAAAATTGAAAGGTTATTTGAACTAGTGAATGACCAAACTGATATTCTGTAGGCTGGTTGTGATTTGCGCCATTGTGTTTTGTTTTGTTTGTAATAATTATGTGTTATTTTGATTAAGTAAATATTATTTATTGAAATTATTATTATGGACTTAATAATTTTAAATTTCAATAATAATGTTTAATTTATGCCCATGTTTGAAATTATTTTGGGTTCGTTTATTCGAACACATCTTGTATTTTATGTTATTAATTTTTTTCGTAGCATGTTACCAAAGTAACCTCTCCTATGAAAATTTTTAATTTAAAATACATGATTATTTGAAGTTTTTAGCGTGTTTGTTTTTCATGCGGGTAATGGTCGGCCCAAAGGAAGGCTATTATCTGGCAGAAATTCAAATTCGTTTGTGGAGATAAATATGTAACAGTTATTAAGTGTCCATGTGAATATTGAGTCGGTCCAAAGAAAGGCTTGATATTTGACAGGATTTTACTGTTAATATTTGATTTCTACATCAAGAAAATCACTTGCAAGTTAATTTTCTATCCAAAGATTAAAATTAATGTTGCGTCGATTTTCTTGTAATGGGATAATTTTAATTTCAAACATTTATCTGCTTAAAGTTATATGTGAGCTTATTTGTTTTATTTTTGTTCTCTATTCAGTTAATTCATCAGCTTCTAATGTATCTGCTAACATCAACTCGATTCCCATGCTGAATGGGATGAATTTTAAGAGCTGGAAAGAAAATGTGCTGATTGTTCTGGGAGTTATGGATCTAGACCTTGCACTCAGGGAGCCAAAACCTGCTGACCTGACTAGCACGAGTACATCTCAAGCTAAGAAGGATATGAAAAAGTGGGAACGCTCAAATCGCATGTGTCTTATGATCATGAAGAAAAGCATCCCAGAATCATTCAGAGGCGATATAGATGATGAGAAAGTTGCAATGACGTTCCTTACAGAGCTTGAAAAGCGTTTTGCTAAGAATGAAAGGGCAGAAACAAGCACGCTTTTGCGTAATCTTGTTGCCATGAGGTATAAAGGTAAAGGGAACGTGCGTGAGTACATTATGGAGATGGCCAATTTGGCATCTAAACTTAAGGCTCTCAAGTTCGAGCTGTCGGATGACATGCTTGTTCATATGGTTATGATCTCTCTTCCACCACAGTTTGGGCAATTTGAAGTAACATTCAATTGCATGAAGGAAAAGTGGACTCTTAATGAGTTCATTTCACTGTGTGTGCAAGAGGAATCAATGTTAAAGTCTGAAAAGACTGAGAGTGCTCACTTTGCGGCTTCCTCTTCGGGCTATAACAAGAAAAGGAAGGCTAAAGAAACTGCGGTCAATGAGCCAAAGAAAAAGCAACATAAAGTATCGAAGGGACAAGCTAAGGATTTAGCAACGTCAACGTCCAAGGGACAAGATAAGGATCCAGGTTGCTTTTTCTGTAAGGAAATAGATCATATGAAGAGAGATTGCCCTAAATATCACGCATGGCGTGTAAAGAAAGGTATATCTCTTGCTTTTGTTTGTTCTGAGGTTAATTTGGTTTCAGTGCCTAGACACACTTGGTGGTTAGATTCTGGTTCTTCTACTCACATCAGTGTGTCTATGCAGGGTTGCCTGAACTGCCGAAAGCCAAGTGATGCTGAAAGATTCATCTATGTGGGGAACAGCAATTCTATTGAAGTTGAAGCAATCGGAACTTTTAGATTATTATTAAAGTCTGGATTCTATTTAGATTTGTACGAGACACATGTGGTACCGTCTTTTAGACGGAATTTGGTTTCCATTTCAGTTTTGGACAAAGAAGGATTTACTTGTTCCTTTGCAAATGGTGAATGTCGTTTCTCGTACAATTCTAAGTTTATTGGATCTAGTACTTTATCGGTTTATGATAATCTTTATATGTTGGATACTGTTGCTTCATATCATGAAAACCTGCATGTGGAAACACGTGGTACTAAACGCAAATTTACTAACAATAATTCCATGTCATTATGGCACAAGCGATTAGGACATATATCAAAACAGAGAATGCAAAGGCTTGTGTCAGACGGAATTATTGAAACACTTGACAAATCAGATTATGAAATATGTGTTGAGAGTATTAAGGGAAAACAAACAGACAAAAGCAAATTAAAAGCTGAGAGAGCTATGAATGTTTTGGAATTAATTCATACGGATATATGTGGACCATTTCCTACACCCTCGTGGAATGGTCAAGAATATTTCATTACATTCATAGACGATTACTCTCGTTATGGTTACCTATATTTGATCCATGAAAAATCACAGGCATTGGATATGTTCAAAAAGTTTAAGGCCGAGGTTGAAAATCAACATGGCAAAACAATAAAGAAAGTCAAATCTGACCGTGGTGGTGAATACTATGGCAGAAATGACGGATCAGGTGAACAACGTCCTGGGCCTTTTGCTAAATACCTAGAGGAGTGCGGTATCGTCCCTCGCACACCATGCCAGGCAAACCTAGCATGAATGGTGTTGCCGAAAGACGAAATCGAACTTTACAGAAATGGTGAGAAGTATGGTTAGTCATACTACTTTACCGAGACTCACTGCAGGGAGAGGCATTAAAGGCTGCTTTATCTCCTTAACAGGGTACCCACAAAGGCTGCTAACAAAACCCCTTATGAACTATGGACAGGCAAGAAACCTGTATTAAGGCATTTACACATCTGGGGATGTCCGGCTGAGGCTAGGCCTTACAGGCCTAGTGAAAAGAAGTTGGACTCAAGGACTGTTAGTAGTTACTTTGTTGGTTACTCTGAAAGGTCAAGGGGCTTTAAGTTTTACGATCCCAAATCCAGAAACTTTTTTGACACGGGAAATGCTCAATTCTTTGAGGATGTTGAGCTTGTGGGGGGACAAGTTAGAGATGATTTTGTCTTTGAAGAGGTTCCGGTTACCATTCCTCTTCCTACAATTGTCCTTGACCATGATTTGGATCTCAATCCTGATGTGGTTCAAGAACAAAATTTGGATCAAGAAGACATTGTCAATATCCTTTTAGTTGTCTATGAGGAACAAGCTCAACAACCTCAAGAACAAGTGCCTTTAAGAAGATCCACTAGAGAGAGACGAAGTGCCATTTCGGATGATTACTTTGTATTTCTAAATGAACAAGAGGTAGACATTGGTCAATTGGAAGATGATCCAATCAACTTTCATGAGGCCATTGGTAGTTCTAACTCTCAAAAGTGGATAGTCGCTATGGATGATGAGATTAAATCAATGAAAGACAATGATGTATGGGATCTTGTCCCATTGCCAGAAGGAGTGAAACCTATTGGTTGCAAATGGATATTTAAAACTAAATGGGATTCACAGGGCAATGCAGAAAGACATAAGGCACGTCTTGTCGCTAAGGGATTTACTCAGAAAGAAGGAATAGATTATAAAGAGACTTTCTCTCCGGTTTCTTCGAAAGACTCTTTTAGAATCATTATGGCATTGGTGGCACATTATGACCTAGAGTTACATCAGATGGATGTTAAGACTGCGTTTCTTAATGGAGACATTGAAGAAACAATTTATATGGTGCAACCAGAAACCTTGGTTTCAAAAGATTCAAAGGATATGGTATGCAAACTCAAGAAATCCATCTATGGACTCAAACAAGCATCCCGTCAGTGGTATTACAAATTTCATCAAGTTGTATTGTCATTTGGTTTCACGACAAATACAGTTGATGATTGTGTCTACCACAAGTTCAGTGGGAGTAAATATATTTTTCTGGTTTTATATGTGGATGACATCCTACTAGCCACAAATGATACGGACTTACTGCATGAAACTAAGAGATTTCTCTCAAAGAAATTTGAGATGAAAGATCTGGGAGATGCATCTCTTGTATTAGGAATTCAAATACATAGAGATCGTTCTCGAGGTATTCTTGGATTGTCACAAAAGAGTTACATCGATAAGGTACTTAAGAGATTTGGCATGCAGGATTGTAAAATGGGTGACACCCCAGTGGCTAAAGGTGACAAATTCAATCTTGCTCAGTGCCCCAAGAATGAGATTGAATCTAAGGAAATGAATGGCACCCCTTATGCTTCGGCTATAGGGAGCTTGATGTATGCTCAGGTTTGCACTCGCCCAGACCTAGCATTCATAGTTGGTGTTTTAGGCAGATACCTTAGCAATCCTGGAAAGGATCATTGGATAGCAGCCAAGAGGGTCATGCGTTATTTACAGAGAACAAAGGATTATATGCTCACTTACAGAAAGTCGGATAGACTTGAGATCATTGGGTATTCGGATTCCGACTTTGCTGGATGCCAAGATAGTCGTAAGTCTACTTCGGGCTACGTTTATCTACTTTGTGGAGGAGCAGTTTCTTGGAAGAGTGTTAAGCAGACACTTGTTGCTACTTCTACGATGGAGGAAGAGTTTGTGGCGTGTTATGAGGCATCAAATCACGCAATTTGGTTGCGAAATTTTATCACTGGGCTGCGCATATTAGGTGGCGTTGAAAGGCCATTAAAGTTATTTTGTGATAATAAGTCGGCAGTTATGTATTCTAATAACAACAAGAGTTCGTCTAAGTCTAAGCACATAGACATTAAGTATCTTCTTTGTTAAGGAACGGATTCAGAGTGGACAGATTTGTATTGAGCATATTGGGACTAACTCCATGGTCGCGGATCCGCTTACTAAGGGTGTAACACCGAAGGTTTTTCACGAGCACACTGCTTGTATGGGTGTTGTATCACTAGAGTATGCTTAGATTGAGTGGGAGTTTTGTATTTTGCTCTTACATTTATTGTTATAAGTATATTTGGTTTTTCAGTTTTGGTTAATAAAGTTATTTTGCACTCTGAATATTTGGTTGATCTCAAAATAAGGTTGGACCGATTGAGAATAGACATGTGAAGATCACATTACATGTTATTGCATGCTACACATCCATACTTGATCCATGTCATTTAGTTGAGTTAATATATGTGACCACTGATGGGTCTAGTTGCGCTAATAGTGACGAAAACCTCTTTGATCCTTATGTTGATTTGACTAATGGACCGGATTGGTTTAAGATGACACAATTTGGTAAAGCATTGATGTTAAGGTTTATAATGTGATATGCAATTAAACTAAGGTATTATACTATGTACATGTGTAAGTCCAAGTGGGAGATTGTTGGAATATTTTATGGACTTTACATATACTAGTATAATAAATAAAGTCTTTGGGCACATAGACGTATGTGCACTATAATTAATTGTATATGTCACATTAAATATTAAAGTATTTGGGCCTAATAAAGTGATCTACTAAAGTTGAAGGGGGCCCAAGTCATCTTTTATAAGTATGGGATCTATAATTAATATGTGTAGATACCTAAGGGGCCTAGTTGTTAATCTATAATGGGCTGACTAACATACTAGGTCATTATAAATATAGGGTTATGGTCCCCAATTGACCTACCTAGGTTTTATTCTCTTGATTCCCATTATCAATTGAATTCCAAGAACCCTAAGGATCAATTGGAAGACAATAATCGTTCATCAAGTCTTCATCAAAGGATTCTCAAGATATTGCTATGGATTCAGGTTTGTCTATCGTTCCATAATCTTTGATAACATGAAGCATGATTGTCCTAGAATAAATATTCCGCATCATTCTAGGGTTTATGTATAATTAATTCCATCAGGCATTACATCTGGGGTTTCCTCATCTGCAGCTTCCTCTGGTTTCTTTGACTTCTTTTTCTTACTTTTCTTTCTTTTCTTCTTCTTCTTCTTCTTGACATCCCCTTCTCCTCGAGTTAAACAAAGAGTTGAACGCAAAATTAAGAAGCGGATGTGCATACCCGTGTAACAACTGCTGCATCTTTTTCCATTGCAACATCCTTGAGTGCTTTTCTCAATGAAGGTACAATATTATGTTCCTGAAAGTTATAAAATAAATAAGAAAAGCTCGACAAGAGATCAAATAATTCAAAATTAAGGGCATTGATAGCAAAATAGAACATCCAGGCTAGCTTGGCTTCAATCACAGATAGTTCACTGTTATTGCCAATCGGGTGTTGTGCTCTTTCCTATTGAAGAATGTAAACCATATAAATGCTAAAAGAATTACATCAAGAACTTCAGACATAATAGATGAAGCACCAAATGGATCAAAATACCGTATACGCTAGTAGAATAGGCTCCACAACGTTTATGATAAACAAACTACTGCTCTCATACTGTAAGCCAAATAAAAAAGCTACTTGAACAATCTGATCAAAGGAGAACACATAGAGCAGCAGAC
The DNA here is from genome assembly GCA_022495995.1 of Adenophora triphylla var. japonica. Lineage (NCBI taxonomy): Eukaryota > Viridiplantae > Streptophyta > Magnoliopsida > Asterales > Campanulaceae > Adenophora > Adenophora triphylla. Next base: position 1,498,845 of record JAFEMH010000004.1, read on the forward strand.
TTAAACATATTTACATTAATATCAGTAAGGACATACGCAATAACCAGTATATGACAAACAGGGATTCACCTTTGACGCTGTCAAATGGATCCCCATAATAGTAAGTCAATAGCAAGATAGCAGACTCACAAAGAACTTACGGTATCCAAAAAAAAATACAAGAATGGCCCAGGGCTTGTGAACAGAGATTTGTTCAACTAAATCGAAAAAGAAAAAGAATTTGGGAAGAAGGGATTTGTGGTAACAGAGATTGGGGTTATTGTAAAAAAGAACTCAACAGCAAGATTGGGAAGTAATTGGGGCGAAACCCATTACAAATTTAGCATCAGAAACAAAACCCAGAAATCCAAATAAATAATTAACGGCAATTACCAACTTTTCAATCAAACGAATATCATAGAATTAAAGGCATAGATTTCTAGGGTTCTAACCGTTCGGCCATCAATGTCGTGTCCCAAGCAATCCCTCCAACGAACAGCTTTCCTTCATCCGAATCCATCTTCAACTCTATACAATCCAAGAAACTGAACTCGCTCTTACCAAAACTGTGTGTGTAAATGGAATTTGGGGAATCTAGGGTTTTGAAAGTGGGTATTAATAAATTAAGGGCGGGGTTGTTTGGGGTAAATGAAGCGAGAGGGAGTGGAGAGATCGAAAAGGGTTGCTGTAACAAAGAGATAGGCCGGCGGGGAGAACCTCGCCGGCGGAAGAAAACACACCGGTGAAGAGTCCTTCGAAGAGAGAGAGAGAAGTGAAAGGTCCTGTTTGCTTAAATCAGATTAAAGGTTAGGCAGTTAAGGTTTTGACAGCTGAGGTGAAATCTTAGCTGTCAGATGATAACTGGTTTTAAAACAAGTGTTAAATGTGCATTGGAATAAAAGTGTTGAAATAATGTAAAGACAAGTGAATAGTGTTTGTGTGTGAGATGTGTGTGTGTGTTGTGTGATAATACCAATTGAACACAAGGAATTTTAAGGTGGTTCAGAGTTCACTCCTCCTACGTCCACCCTCACTGTCAACCTTGACAAGTAAGATCAATCCACTTAAATCTAGTTCCCGTTAAGATTTACAAAGGATTGGATAGGCAAGTTCCTTGAACTTCCTCTTCCTAATAAGTACGGTCTATTAGGGATTTATTCTCTATACTAAGCAAATTACAATACCCACTTAAAGTCAGTCTTAAGTGGTTTTACAATTCAGTTTATACACCTGAGATCAGTTACAAGTGTCTTGATGTTGTTCTGATTGTTGGTTGCAGGTTAAGATGGGTTGGAGGTAAAGTTGTAGAAGTTGTGTAAAAAGGGGTGGTTTCTTCAGTCTCGGAGGAATCCTTTTATAGGCTAGAATATTGCCGTTGGAGGGGACAAGGAGACAAGGTAGTAAATGTCTGTTGGAGATGCATTTAGAGCCTTTGTTGACTGGAGAATAATAGCTGGAATCTGCAACCATTTGATGTGATCTTCATGGATATGAGCTGGTAACATCTGAGGGGAGAGATTGGGCAATGCACATCTTGATCCTCACAGGAATACTTCATTGCTGCTGATGTTGAAGATCATAGCTGTCAGAGGGTTGAAGCCTCTGCTGTTTGAGAACCTTAGCTGTCAGGCTAAGTCTTTAGAGTTTGCAGGTTTAGGAGACAAGGATTTGTGTTTGATGGTTATGTAATGATCCTTTGTATATAAGTACATTGATTTATATGATTTGTCTTTGGTTTGATCATTATATCATTGCTGTCTATGGTTGATATAAAGATGTGCAAGGGCTCAGCTGTCAAAGTCATATATTATCTTCGCTGTCAGATAACATATGATATATTTCTTTGTCAAAACCTTTTATAACTATGTGGCTTTCATAGTTAGGTCCTAACAATTTCCCCCTTTTTGGCAAAGTAATATATCTGTTAAAGATAAAACCTGCAAGATACTCATGAATTGAATATACCAATGAAGATGAACTCAATCTTCTTGATTCAATCAAAAGAGCTTTAAAACAAACAAATTATCCAAAATAAACATTGTTTTTAAAGCAGAAACAAAAGGTAGGGTTTAAAAGTACTTATCCAAATAAAAGACATAAAATTTTCTTAATAAGAAAATTCATCTCTTTCTCTTCTTGCTTCAAGGATCTCCTCTCTTTCAGCTAGTAGCACTTTCTTCATCTTGTCATCAACACCTCTGTAATACATCTCATTATTCCATTCCCAGCTCATCTCATCATCATATGTGAAAGATTGATCTTGCCTTTCTTTGAGAACAGCTTTGGAGAGAGGTTCTTCATCATCTCTTAGTCTCAGATTACCCCATTTGGGAGTTTTCTTTGGTTTTGAGCTTTGACCTCTGATTCCTGCAAATAGGTTAGAGAAGAAGGGGTTTGTTTGAAGAGAGATGGGTTGTTGAGCTTGATGTAGAGGTGGATCTGTTGTGACAGTGAGAACAGTAGAGGTTGTGAACTGATGCTGTTTCATCACAGGAGCATCATCTTCATCATCACTTGACACAATGACATTGGGAGCAGCACCAGAGGCTCTCTTTCCCAGGTTAACAGCTTCTTCATCAGATTCAATGGTCTTTCCTTTGGAGGCCTTTCTTTCAGATTTGGAAACAGTTGAAACTTCCAAAATGTGTCTCATTTTGGTTATCATTGACCTTGTAAATCTCTGCATATCTGTGATGGTCACATGGTAAGGAGGCACAAAGGTTGAAGGATTGAAGTTTGGAGGAAGGTTAGATTGGAGAGATCTGGTGTTTAGGGGGATGAATGAAGGAGGAACTGAAGAAGTTGGGGGAAAGATAGCTGTCAGGCTTGACTTTGCAATGACAACCATGATTTTGGCTTTATTGAGAAGGATCCTCCGGTACATTTCTTTAGCAAGCTCAATGCAGAGGGCATACACCAGGGATGAGGGCATGTAGATGCATTCATTGATGTTGTTTGACAATAATTGGGAGAACAGCATTTCCCAATCAGTGATGGTTGAAATGTCCATGAAATTTGGTAATCTGGGGGCTTTATGAAAGAAAGAGTTTGGGAGAGCTATCCTATATCTTTTCCATTCCTCATGGGCAAACATAATGAGACCACACCTATTTCTTGCATGGATCATAATGGAATTTTTGCTCAACAGCCAAGGGTTTGGGATTAAATTGGGATTGGCAATTTCAGGAAAGTGGGTAATCTCCTTCAATCTTTGGTGGGCAGCCATGATGGAGGGTAAGGAAAAATCAATGTCACAGTCTAGAATCCAAGGTTCACAGGTTGGAAGAGTGTCAAACTCAGGGGTAGGTGAATCTTGTGTTATAGGTTCAGGTTGGGTTTCAGAGTCAAGGGTAGGATCAGATGATTCTTGGGTTTGAGTAGGCTCAACAGGAATGGATTGAGGTTCAGGTTCAGGCATACTAGCTTTCTTAGCCATATCTCTGGTTTTGATTAACTTCATGGCTTTTTGAACATCTTCCTCTGTTAACAGTGATCTTAAATAATAAAGAACAACAGGGACATGCTTAGGATCTTCTAAAGTTAGTCCTTCAGAAGCTTTGAAGACGTTTTCAGGAATGGGGGAATGATTTGAGGGGCTTGAAATGGGTGATACATGACTAGACAATGGCATAGCTGTAGAATGGGGGAAGGAGGACTGATGTTCCCCCTTAACTGAGGCTCATCCTTTCCAGAGCTAGGACTATTCCCCCTTTCTTTTTCAACACTAGGCTCATTTGGACTAATGTTTAAGGGATTGAGGTTGAGGATGCCTTGAGCCACAGAGTCATGTGGTGAACTGGATTGGTCTTTAGATGAGGAGGGTTGAGGTGTGATTGGTTTCAATTTTTTGGATGGGGGAGCATCTTTATCTGATTTTCTCTTCCTAGAGAAAGTACTGAGAGTAAGAGATGGGGTAGAGATTACCTTAGATGGAGTTTCAGCAACTGAAGGAACCTTAGCTGTCAGAGTGGAGGCATCCATAGCTGTCCCATATGACTGTCCAACCTTAGCTGTTCTCACTTCCATCAATGATTCAGCAATAGCTCTTCTCACATTTTCATTACTCTCAGTGACATGGCTTTCTTCCTCTTCTCCAGCATATTCATCAATGGCTTTGTAGATGGGATCTGATTGGGTTTCTTCACTGTCAGCTTGTTCTTCAGTAATCTTCTTTCCTTTGTCAGTCCCTTGAGCACTTTCTTGCTCAACAAATTCCTCTACCTCTTCTTGTACTTTCTTTCCTTTGCTAAGCTTCTTTCCTTTTCCTGTTCTCTTCATTTTTGCAAGGATTTTTCTCCTCTTGATTTTGCTAGGAGAGGTCTCTTGAGCTCTTTCTCTTATTATGACACCCTTGTCATGCTTTCTCTTGGATCTCTTGTCATTGACCATGTTCACCAATGACTTCCATATCTTCATATCTTTCTCAGATTTCTCTTTCAGTCTCTTTGAGGCTTCATCAAAGTTCTCAGAGCTGTCCCCAAGCTCCAACTTTTTCTTACTCTTGAGTTTGAATGTACTCAAGTTGAAGCTTCTGGTAGGCACCAGAGATGTAGACTCAAGCCACTCATCTTTAAGAGGAGGATTCAATCTTGGAATTATTTGATGGAGGATTCCACTCATGAATCTGAAATTGTTCATTCTAGGGTTTTGCTTTTTGAATTTCCAAGGGGAAGGAGATATGGCAAGTTGGAAGTTGTGTAGCAGTGCAACACTCCAGTTTATCTCCTTGGTCAACAAACTGAGGGCTTGTTTCCATTCATTTGGACTGATTTGGTCAAAGGAGGATTGCTTTCCATCAAACCCTTTGATGACAACATCCATTAGGGTTGATTTGAATAAATCAAGGTCTTTCTTTTTGATTGGTTTATCCTGAACCAATTGATAGTTGCAGCTAGGTTTATCAAAGAATCTTTTGTAGAAAGGTTCCAAGTTGTTGTCTTTTCTATTCCAGAGGTTGCTAAGGCCTTCATTCTTGATTGGGATGTTGTAAACTTTGGACACAGCCTTGGGGGTCACATTGATCTCAGTCCCTTCAATGTTGATCCTTATTGCTCCAGATTGCTGTCTTTCTCCTTTCATAAACATTTCTCTGCATAACTTCTCATAAATGGGAGGTTGAGCTTCCATCATTTTGCAGAGATGATTGGATTCTAAAAGTTCCTTGATTAGAGCTCCAACCTCATGCTCATAGAATTCTGGTTTGATGAAGTAACCATGAGCTTCAGGGTAAGACATTTTTGAAAGAACAGAGGTTTAGGGTTTACAATGGAATAGAGATTTTTAGAGGAGAGAATTGGAGGGGTGAAAAAAATTTGATTTGAAGGAGGGGTTGATTTCGCAATGGTAATAAGTGAATGAGGAAGAGGTTTGAGAGGCTTAACGGCTAAGACGTGGGTTAGTGCAACGGTTAAAAATTAGCATTTAAGAAAGTGACTGTTCATGAACAGTGTTATTTGTCCCCCCACTCATTACTTGAGCAATAACTTCCCATAAAACATGGGAGTTATTTCCGTACACATAGACGAAATTTCAGAGGGAATAAATCAGAGAAGTTAATGGATAAGTGTTAGTGGCAAGTTCCAAAATTTCCTCGATTTGGCAAGAACTCAATTCATGGCTGTCAGACTTGATGACCAGCCAATCCTATTTTGAATGATCATTGCCACTAGTTTGACTGATAATGAATTTGTCTATAAAAGGAAATGATTCAGATGATGGAATTTACCAAATTCATTTCATTCATAAAAAATGGGAAGACTTGTTTCAATGTTCAGTCCTAGCAAAATGGCTAAGACAGCAAAGAGACTTGTTTTTCAAAGTCCAAGGGTAGATGAAACAAGAGAGGAAAGATTTGAGAGAGAGTTTCTGTCATATAGACTCCAAACTGATCAGGTTTAGAACAGGAGGTGGATCAAATGCTAAATGATGATCCACATAAGGAAGGGGAGTTGAGAGAGAGAGATAAGAAGGAAATTCTGGGAGGAGGAGAGATTAGCACTTTTGGAAGGTGAGAAAAATAGATTGAGGGAGCTAGCTAGGAGCAAGGGTAAAGCTAAAGTGGTTGGAGAGGGGCACAATGATCTGACAGCTAAGGTTAAGCTGTCAAGAAAGGAGAGAGAAGGTGAATCAAGTAAGCATGTTAAGGATGATGTAGAAAGGGTTTATACCTTGGGAGAGCTGGTGAAACTTGATAGTAATGAAAGGATTAACGTTGACACACAAATTGGTCAACCTGATTTCATAGCTGTCAAGGAGTACACAGCTGTACCCAGAGATTCACTCACTCTTAGTCAAGTAGTTCTTGAGGGAACTGGAGACAACTTTGCAGGTGTGCAAAGTTCTCCTTCTAAGGTTTATATGAAGCTGTTCTCTCAGTTTCTCAAGTGTTTAAGTCCGGCAACTCTGAATGGTGATGAAGATGAAGGTCCTCGGTCGATCAAGCTATCATTACACAGGCAAGTGCAAACTCTTCAGGTACCTTCAGTTTTATCTCACCACTCAGTGAGTATCCTCCTTATAATGCAGTTGAAGAATGGTGGCCAAGGAGGGTGTGTCCTTCTTTGCAGTTCTCAACCTCAGCTATTGATCCTTTTATGGAGAGGCACCCTGTATGGCTAGAGAGATATGGGGACTTCAAAGAGAATGCATATCAAGCTCCAGATATTATCTATAGTGATAAAGGATGTGGGGATGATTGCTTCCAAGATCAGCTATGGAATAGTCAGGATTGATAATCCTTAGCTGTCAGAGCATTCAGGAGGGTTAGCTGTGATGGGAAGGAGGATAGTGAAGCTTTTGATGAAGGAATTTGTGTTTGTGTTTGCTGTTTTGTGTTTTAAGTTTGATTGTAAGGTAGGAAAGTGTTCTGGTTTGATGTCTATGAAGCTTTTGGTTTGGTGAAAGGGATAGCTGTCAGATACCATATTGTTGATAGCAGCCATAGGAGATGTTTTTTCCTTTAATGAATAAAAAATCTTTATTTTGGTAAGTTGATCATGCCTAGCATTGCTCTTAACATCTCAAATCTCTTTTCATCCATTGCCTTTGTTAGGATATCAGAGACATTATCCACAGTACACACTTTTGCAAGGTTAATATTCCCTTTTTCAACATGGTCTCTGATGAAGTGATGTCTGACCTCAATGTGCTTTGTTTTTGAGTGTTGGACAGGGTTTTCTGTCATGGCAATAGTGCTTGAGTTGTCACAGAAGATGGGAATGTTAGACAATTCTATTCCAAAATCTTGAAGTTGGCTTTTAAGATAGAGAATTTGAGAACAACACAAGCCTGCAACAATATACTCAGCCTCAGCTGTTGAGGTGGCTACTGAGGTTTGCTTTTTGCTAGACCATGAGATGATTCTTGAACCAATAAACTGACATCTACCACTTGTGGATTTTCTATCTAGATTGCATCCAGCATAGTCAGAGTCAGTGAATCCAATTAGAGAGAATAGGGATTCAGTGGGATACCATAAGCCATTATCAGGGGTTCCTTTGAGATATCTCAAAATTCTCTTGACAGCAGAGAGATGAGATTCCTTGGGATTGGCTTGAAATCTTGCACAGAGACAAATACTAAACATGATATCAGGTCTTGAAGTTGTTACATATAGGAAAGATCCAATGTAACTTCTGTAAAGTGTTGGATTTACACTTTGACCATCTTGATCAGCATGGAGTTCGGTTGTGGTTGACAGGGGAGTTTTAGCTGGGGAAGCAGTTTGCATGTCAAACTTCTTGATCATATCCCTTGTGTATTTAGCTTGGTTAATGAAGATTCCTTCCTTCATTTGCTTGACTTGAAGGCCTGAGAAGAAAGTGAGCTCACCAATCATGCTCATTTCAAACTGATCCTTCATAATATCCCCAAATTCAGTGCACAAGTCCTCATTTGATGAGCCAAAAATGATGTCATCAACATAGACTTGGATGAGCAACTGATCATCTCCATATTTCTTGATAAACAAAGTGTTTTCAATATGGCCCTTAGTAAATCCTTTGCCAAGTAGATATTTAGATAGGGTTTCATACCAAGCTCTAGGTGCTTGTTTAAGTCCATACAATGCTTTGTCCAATTTGTATACATGATCAGGGAACTTGGGGTGCTCAAATCCAGGGGGTTGAGATACAAAAACTTTTTCATTTAAGACTCCATTCAAAAATGCACTCTTGACATCCATCTGAAACACTTTCATTTTCTTGAATGAAGCATAGGCAAGGAATAGCCTTATTGCTTCTAGTCTTGCAACAGGAGCAAAGGTCTCATCATAATCAATGCCTTCTTCTTATCTGTATCCTTGAGCAACCAGTCTAGCTTTGTTCCTTACTACAATACCTTCTTCATTCATCTTATTTCTAAACACCCATCTTGTCCCAATGATAGTTTGGTTTTTAGGCTTAGGAACAAGCTTCCAAACTTTGTTTCTTTCAAATTGATCCAATTCTTCTTCCATTGCTTCTATCCAATCTGGGTCTTGAATAGCTTCATTTATCTTTTTGGGTTCAATTTGAGAGATGAAGACACTCATTAGAGAGTCAAGAACAGGCATGTTAGGAGGTATGTCCATTTTATGTATAGGTAGGTCAATATAGATGTTTTTATTTGGAGGGATGATGTGGGTAATGGTTTCAGGTTGAGGAATTGAATGAGGGGGGTTGTCACAAGGTTGGATAGGGTCTTTTTCAAGGGGATTTTGATTACTGGATGAAGGTAGACTATTTGGTGCACCTTGGCTGTCAGATGCACCTTTGCTGTTGAGAAGGAATTCTTAGCTGTTAGACAAAGTGGGATGAGTATTAGAGTTTTTGGGCACCATATAGGGAAGGGTAGATGATTTTTCTTCAGGATTGAGGTTTGAAGGGTCATGAACAGGAGAAACCTCAGGAACATTGTCTGAATTCCAAATAGATTCATCAAAATCACATAATTCAGTGTGGCTTTGATCATTGTTTTCATCAAAGTCTACATGAATTGATTCTTCTACAACAAGTCTTCTTTTGTTGTAAACTCTATAGGCTTTGCTAGTGTTTGAGTATCCAAGGAAAATTCCTTCATCACTTTTGGAATCAAATTTGTCAAGGTTGTTTTTCTCATTGTTGTGTATGAAGCATCTACTTCCAAAACCATGGAAGTATGAAATGGTTGGTGTCCTTCCATTCCATAGCTCATAGGGAGTCTTGGAGTGAAATTTGTTGATGAGGGTCTTGTTCTGGACATAGACAGTAGTGGTGACTGCTTCACCCCAAAAATACTTAGGGAGGTTATGTTCTGACAGCATAGATCTTGCTGCTTCACAAATTATTCTATTCTTCCTTTCAGCAACCCCATTTTGCGAGAAATTGTGCTCAATCCCTTTTTGATCACAGTATTCTTCAACACCAGTGTTCACAAATTCCTTACCATGATCAGATCTGATTTTGATAATGGATAAGCCTTTTTGGTTTTGTACTTTATTGAACAGTTTGACTAGTTGTTCCAATGTATCCTTTTTGGATTCAAGAAGTATAATCCAAGTAAATCTAGTGTAGTCATCAACTACAACAAGAGAGTATCTCTTTCCACCAAGAGATCTAGTTCTGATTGGTCCAAATAGGTCCATGTGGAGTAATTGAAGGGGTCTTGAGGTATCTAGTCTGGTTTTGGCAGTGAAGGAGGTTTTCTTTTGCTTTTCACATTGACAGGCTTTGCACAATTTGTCCTTTTTGAAGGGTATTTTGGGTTGGCCTTTTACTAGGTTTGAATTAGCTAGTTTTGAGATGCTTTTCAGGTTTAGGTGAGCTAATCTTTTGTGCCATAGCCATGACATATCAGATTGGCTGAAGGAGAGAAGGCAATGGGCATCTGAAGAATCCACAATTTCAAGGTTTAGACAGTAGAGGTTGCCTTTTCTGATTCCAGTGAGAATAGATTTGTTGTTGACATCTTTTACAGTGCAGTGGTTTTTGGAACAAACAACATGATATCCCTTATCACAAATCTAACTAAGGCTAATCAAATTGTGCTTGAGACCCTCTACATAAGACACATTAGTGAAAATAATGTCTTTAGTAACAAGGTTTCCTGATCCTTTGACTTTGGCTTGAGAATTGTCACCAAAAGTTACATTTGGACCATTTTTAGGAACATATTGTTGTAACCACTCCTTGTTGAAAGTCATGTGCCTGCTGCATCCACTGTCCAAGTACCATATTCCTTTTCTAGGTTCCTACAAAACAGAAAAATACATTTATGGTACCCTTTATTATTTTGGGTCCAAAGGATTGGAATTTCTTTGGTACCCTAGCTTTGTTCATTGCCCTCTTTCCAAAATACTGGTTTAGGGCATTATAATATCCCATGATTTGCAACATATAGGGTGTAGGAGCATTTGGTAGGGATTGATTAGAAAACTGGTTGGGAGAAAAGAATTGGTTTTGGTTGTGAAACTGAGAGTGATTTTGAAAGTTGTTTGAGTGGGATGATCTAGGGGAAGTATTTTGACTGGCATGGCTTCTTCCACTTGAGTATGGCCAGTTGGGTCTTTGTTGTTTGGTATATGAATGATGGTTGTAGAATCTTTGCTGTCTGGGAGATCTCTGCTGTCCATCATGTCTTGCCTGTCTAGGAGATCTCTGCTGTCCATCATGTCTTGGCTGTCTAGGAGATCTCTGCTGTCCACCATGTTTTGACTTTCTAGGGGATCTTTGCTGTCCAGTTGTCTTGTACTGGTTTGTCTTCACTTGCTCCTTGATTCCTTTCTTTTGCCAAATGTAATTACCTTTGTTGCCTTTTGATTGGCTTGGACTTGCAATATGAGTCTTATCAGTGCAAGAGGAACTAGGTGGAATTGTTACATCAGTGTGGCTGGAGCTAGCTTCATCCATTTTTCCCTTTTTCTTGAGATCTTCCTTGGTTTGAATAGGATAGACATTTTCTTGGGCTTTGACATAGTTCATACTTTCAAGAACCATCTTGTCAATAGCCCTTTCATCAGTGAGAGGGGTATATGTGTTCATAGTAGGATTATTAGCTCCAATCCCTGATTTGTCACTTGGGTGTCTTTGGTAGTAGCTAAAGTGGGTCAAGGCTTTTCCAGAGCTGTTCCAGGTTTCAAACTTCTTTCTAAAGGATTCATTTTCCTTTTCAAGGTTGATGTTAATTTGGTTGGTTTCCAGAAGTTTAGAATTCACAGCTGTCAGTTCTTCATTAGCTTTTTCAAGCATAAGGTTTTGAACTTTCAGTCCTTGGTTGGCTCTTTCAAGGCTATCAATGGTTTTACTTTGGGATAGATTATCAGTGAGCAATGAAGCAAAGCCAGTTTGGTGTCTTTTTATTTGAATTAAAAGAGTACTAACTAATTGCTTAAATTCTTCATTATTTAAAGAGTTAAATTGAGGTACCTGTTTTAGTTCTTCAGCAACAGCTAAGGCTTCAAAATCTTCTTCATTGTCTGAGTCTTCATCATCTTCAGCCATCAAGCATATCATTGCTTCTTCTCCTTCACTTTCAGAGTCACTCTAGTCACATTCCTCATCACTAAACTTAGATGAGTCAGCAACCAATACTTGCTCTTTGTTCTTCTCATTCTTCTTCTTTGTGCAGTTGTAGCAGTTACACCTTGAACTGTGAATAATCTCCTTGGAGTATGAGAACTTCTTAGCTGTCTGATTTTCCCTAGATTTCCTTGGTTCAGGGCAATCAGATGAGTAATGTCCAAGCTTCTTACAGTTGAAGCATTCAACTTTCTTTTTAGGGTTTTCTTGATCAGAAGTGGATGGGCTATAACTTCTTTCAAAGGACTTCTTATGTGCTCTCAAGGTATTTCTGACAGCCATGGATATGAGACTGGGTAGATCTCCTTGAGACAGGTTGTTTGAGGGAAGATTTACTTTTTGGAGGAAAGAAGAACCATAGAGTCAATGTCTTGTTGGGTAATTGGTTTTTGAGTGGTTTCTTGGGCAGCTAAGGCAAGGGTTTGTGAAATGGAGGGAACAGGTTGAAGTTTTATCATTCCTTCTAGTTCATAAGCTTCAAGCTTTCCAAAGTATTGTTCAACAGTCATGGTACTCCATTATGAGCCTTCTCTTATTGGTAGAGCTACCTTCTCATATTCTTGAGGAAGGTTGGAGTATATTTTGAGACACAAATCTTGGTTCTCAAAAGTTTTACCATGATCAGCAATGGATCTTACTAAATCTTCAAACCTTGGTTTTGCAGCACTTACTTTCTCACCAGGGTAGAATTTAAAATTGTCAAGTTGTCTAAGAAGGTTGTATAGGTTTTGGGTTCTAACACTAGAGTGTTTCTGGAATTTGGTATGGATGAGTTCCCAGGCAGCCTTTGCAGTTGGCTCTTTTGCAATTTCTTGTGCTAGGGAGTCATTAACACTCTTTTGAAGTATGTTTTTGACTTTCAGATTAGCACTAACAAGTTGTCTTTCTGAATCGATCCAGTGCAGGGATTTATTTTTGCTGCTAGGTCCACCATTTGAATCTAGGGCTACAGGGCAAGTGACTTCATTTTCTAGCACAAACCAGTTCCAGATGCTGTTTGCATAAAGGTAGGTTTTGATTTTTGAAGCATATATTTCAAATGATCCACAATCATCAATGTGGGAAATGTCTTTCTCATTATTTCTCCTTGGTTGAGGCATGGTGGGTTGGTAATTGATCCTTCACAAGTTGTTAGACTTTTGTGTGTGAAGACAAGATCTGATACCAATTGAAAGGTCCTGTTTGCTTAAATCAGATTAAAGGTTAGGCAGTTAAGGTTTTGACAGCTGAGGTGAAATCTTAGCTGTCAGATGATAACTGGTTTTAAAACAAGTGTTAAATGTGCAGCGGAATAAAAGTGTTGAAATAATGTAAAGACAAGTGAATAGTGTTTGTGTGTGAGATGTGTGTGTGTGTTGTGTGATAATACCAATTGAACACAAGGAATTTTAAGGTGGTTCAGAGTTCACTCCTCCTACGTCCACCCTCAATGTCAACCTTGACAAGTGAGATCAATCCACTTAAATCTAGTTCCCGTTAAGATTTACAAAGGATTGGATAGGCAAGTTCCTTGAACTTCCTCTTCCTAATAAGTACGGTCTATTAGGGATTTATGCTCTATACTAAGCAAATTACAATACCCACTTAAAGTCAGTCTTAAGTGGTTTTACAATTCAGTTTATACACCTGAGATCAGTTACAACTGTCTTGATGTTGTTCTGATTGTTGGTTGCAGGTTAAGATGGGTTGGAGGTAAAGTTGTAGAAGTTGTGTAAAAAGGGGTGGTTTCTTCAGTCTTGGAGGAATCCTTTTATAGGCTAGAATATAGCCGTTGGAGGGGACAAGGAGACAAGGTAGTAAATGTGTGTTGGAGATGCATTTAGAGCCTTTGTTGACTGGAGAATAATAGCTGAAATCTGCAACCATTTGATGTGATCTTCATGGATATGAGCTGGCAACATCTGAGGGGAGAGATTGGGCAATGCACATCTTGATCCTCACAGGAATACTTCATTGCTGCTGATGTTGAAGATCATAGCTGTTAGAGGGTTGAAGCCTCTGCTGTTTGAGAACCTTAGCTGTCAGGCTAAGTCTTTAGAGTTTGCAGGTTTAGGAGACAAGGATTTGTGTTTGATGGTTATGTAATGATCCTTTGTATATAAGTACATTGATTTATATGATTTGTCTTTGGTTTGATCATTATATCATTGCTGTCCATGGTTGATATAAAGATGTGCAAGGGCTCAGCTGTCAAAGTCATATGTTATCTTGGCTGTCAGATAACATATGATATATTTCTTTGTCAAAACCTTTTATAACTATGTGGCTTTCATAGTTAGGTCCTAACAAGAAGGATTCGCCGGCAATCGCACGGAGGAGGAAGAGGGTCGGGTAAGTTGCGTGGTTTAGGGAATCGATAGAGAGGGAGAGAGTGTGTAGGGATGAGGGAGAGAAGAGAGAACAACGGCCAATCTGAAGGAGAGAGAGAGATATACGCGTATGCCTTAAAAAAAAATCCTTACGAAACCTTTACTAACATAGCGCTTCTAATAAACGCTATGTATGCTTTTACTAAGATAGCATTTTTCTAATAAGCGCTATGTTAGTTAATTTTTATTATTATTATTATTATTATTATTATTCCTTGATTATTAAATTTGAAATTGAGGATGCGCTATGTAAGTTTACATCTTAGATAGCGCTTTTTAAAAGCGCTATCTAAGGTGCGTTTCCTAAGATCCAATCTGTACTAGTGATCACTTTCTTGCGTAGTTGGAGTTGAATTATCAACATTTGTGGTGACCCAAAATTTGGAAACTCTTCCACTTCGTCATCATCTTCTCACTCATTTTCATTTTTCCCGAAAGCCCCATATCATAAATTTTACCACCTTCATTTTCAACAAATCGTGGTGGTGGTGCTTGAGAAGAAGATTCCCTTGCCCTCTATCCTTACTATCCTTCTTGCTTGTGTGATTTTTAAGAATATTCATAATGTATAATATATGAAATAAAGATGTTGGGTGAAAATATGAAAGCTCGATTATGATTTGAGCTTGTGAATCAATGAAATTAACGAAATTCGTTAGAGAAAGTTAAGAGAGAGTTAATGGAGTTTGTGTGAAAAAATGTGAGGGGAGGGGGATGGTATTTATAATTGAGGAAATATGTTAAGATTACAAGAATTTTTATTTTTTTTTAGGACTGAAAACTGGTTAAAAAAAGGGTCAAAAACTGCTATTTTGGTAGACTAGCTGTTAGCTAACGGGCATAACAGCTATATTCTGACAGAAATTTTGACGCTTCCGGTTCCGGTTCCATTTTAGAACCGCCGGTTCACGGTTTTTCAGATGTAGAAACCGGAACCGGACCGCCAAACCGCCGGTTCCGGTTCTGGCCGGTTCGGTTCGGGTTCCGGTTTGGTCATCCCTGATTATTGTGCAGATGTATATTCATTTCATCATTTTGAACTATAGATAGTTGCATAATGTTATTTTCCTGATAAAATCTTGCAGGAGCCTAAGAATAGGGGAAAGGTGTCAGGAGGCTGTCTTAAGCGGAAGGAAATTGAATCAGAAGAAGACTCTCCACGTAGAAAAGCACCAATACGTCGTAGAAAGAACCTTGTTATTGATAGCGATGAAGAATAATTTATGTGCCAGACAAGCGACTTGGTATGTATGTATGGGGTATATGTTATCTTTTGAAACCAATTTTTTTCTAGATTTTCCATGAAGGTTGTTGGCATTTATAAGAACCCAAAATTCTGACGTAGTAGCCGATGCCCATCATGTCTGGAAATGGAAATGCATATCTTTTTTGTAGCACTTTGTGTACTACATCCTGTACCACAAGTGATATAATGGTTTACATGCTTTGATCATATTATTGTGTCAACACTATCGATAATTGTGAACCGTTGGATCACGTATGGTCATACTAAGTGTGGTACACTCATAGCTGTTTGGCATTTTGGCGGGGGTTTTCAAATTTGCAGCTGCAGACAAGAAGAATGTGATTATTGCTCCATTGGAAGCTGCGCATCTATAACTATATAATGGCTGAAGTGAATAAGCTTTCTTTCCTTGAACAAAAATTTGAGCGGGAAAACTCGCCTCTAAATATAGAAACTAAAATGCTTCATCTTCCTAAACTGTGTAATTACTAACCTGATTCACCATTAAGTTAACGTGCATGCTTTCTCGAATTTGTAATGAGCATTTAATTTAATTTCTACTTAATGACATCTACCCATAATTAAAAACTTATTACAACTCCAAATCGAAAATGAAACAAGGCCAAAATTTACTTACAGTCCCTTAATTACTTTTACAGTCCAAGGCAATAAACAATTAAAAAATGTAAAAAAAAGAAATGAAGTCCAAACGTTTTACATCACATATAAATAGATTTACATTTCCATTTCAAGTTTGTTCTTTTCTCTTCTTCTTTTACTTCTCTCTGTGCTTCTCCATTCATCTTCATTCAGCTTCTTAATTCTTTGTCAACCGTGAAGCTGCATTCAACAATGTCAGTTCCTGCATCACTATTAAAAGACCTTCGTAGGGGAAGATCTGACTGGGTTATCAACGTTCGTGTGGCTAGGAAGTACAAAGTTCAGGTTAGAGAAGGTGTGAAGATACCTAAAAGTTTCGAGTTAGTTCTTGTGGATTCAGAGGTAAGCTACACATTTTGTTATATGAAAAGATGTAGTCTCAGTTGAAAAACTCTTTCTTTGTACATAATCTTATGAAACTTATATTTTTATATTTCAGGGTGCAAGGATTCAAGCAACAATTCTCAAAATGTTTATGCATAAATATGGTCCTAAAATGAATGAATCTGCAGTATATTACATTTCTAATTTTAGTGTTGTTGAAAACAGGGGAAAGTATCGAATTACTGAACATCCTTTGAAAATTATCTTCTTTAACAGTACTGATATTTATTCAGTTACGGGCTTAAGTTTCCCAAAAAAGGTTTTTTCCCTAATGCCTTTTCCAGATTTACTAGCTTTAACGGATGTTGATGATTGTGGCTTGATATGTATTTATATTTCTTATTTTAACTATTTTTCATCCAGTTCCCTTTTTTTTTCTACATTAAATTTTTAAATGAATCCTTTTTTTAGATGTTGTTGGGAGATTGGTCAGAAAAAGCAAAGTGAAACATATTCACAACCAACGTACAAGTCCAGGTGAAAAGTTAATAGAAGTCGTATTGGAGGACATTGGGTAATTACTTATTTCATTTGAAGTATATATGTTTCACAGATTTGATGTACTATTTGTATTTTTTTTATTGCTTTATTGACAATTTTTTTTTTTCTAGGATCAACTCTTTAAGCTGTACTCTTTGGGGTGATTATGTTGATGAGATGTTTAGACTCATTGTAACATGTGGAGATTCTCCTTTGATTGTTTTGATTCAGTTGTGTAAACCAAAAAATTATGATGGTAATGTATTTTATACCATATTGTTCTATATTAATTATCTCATCATCATTCTGATTTGAATATAACTAACTATCATTTTATGATTTTAGGTAAAATTACAATCTCAAATGCATTTTTTGCTACTAAACTACATGTTGATCCTATTGTTCCAGAAATTGCTGAACTGAAAAGATAGTAAATTTGTTCATTGATTATTTTTTTATTTACCTTTTCATCTTTTATATTAATATTCTAATATGCTAATATATTTTCTCTTCCAAATTTCATAGTTTGTTTGCGGTTGAATCTGGAACTTCTCATAAGATCAGTCAAATTGAGTCATCTAATGCTTATTCCAGTTATGATGAACTTGAAAGTGGTATGGCTAACGTGTTGACTGTAGCTTATCTTTTGGAATGCAAGGAGGTTTTTTTAAAATCATTTTGCTCTTTTATTTCTGTTTCTTGTTCATGTTTAAAGGAATTTATATCTTCATTCATTTCTTTTTATATTTTGAAGGAGGGATACTTTTGGGTGATAGGTCAAATTTCTGAAGTATTTGTTGATGGATGCTGGTCTTTTATTAGTTGTAAGGTTTGTATGCATAAGTTGGATTCTGTTGAAAGCGGTTATTTTTGCAAGGGTTGTAACAACACTATAACCAAGGCCATTCCAAGATATAAAGTGAAGGTGAATGTTCACTCTGGTGATGAGACCGCGAAATTCATGCTATGGGACAGATGCTGTGAAACATTGGTTGGTCAATCTGCCTTGGAGCTAAAAGACCACTATATTAAGGTATTTAAAATGAATTTTATTTCATTTTATTAAATTGAAGTCACTTATTTAATCTTTTATCTACTAAGAGTTTCACTTATTTTCATTTTTTTTTTCAGATTACAGATAGTGGAAAAAAAGAATATTGTTTACCACATTGTCCAGATGAAATCATTGCCATAGTTGGCAAAACTGCTATTTTCAAGGTTCATTTGAGGGATGTAAATTTAATTGGTAAAGATCAAAATTTTTCTTCAGGTTCCTGCTATCATGGGAAATCTTTGGTGGATAAATATATTCAGGAAAAAATTAAAGTCAAAAAGGTTTGTATTAGATTTTTAAAGACCCTTTCAAATGTACTTTTAATTAGTTTTTTTATTAACGTTGTGCACTTCTTTGTAGAGGATTGATGTTTTAGCAGCTATTAAGGAGGCTGGTGAAGAAGTTATTGAGGTAAGAAACTTGAATAAGTTATTTATTTATTTTTTTCATTTGCAAATTTTATCTTTTTTTCTT
This sequence comes from Adenophora triphylla var. japonica, assembly GCA_022495995.1. NCBI lineage: Eukaryota > Viridiplantae > Streptophyta > Magnoliopsida > Asterales > Campanulaceae > Adenophora > Adenophora triphylla. Next base: position 1,517,025 of record JAFEMH010000004.1, read on the forward strand.
ACTTTTATCAATTTTGTAATGTAGATAAATGATTCTTGTGGTGATAATGAGGAAAAGACCCCAGAAAATCTTGGTTTGAAGAGAAGATTTTTGTCATTTGAAGACACGGCTACAAGCACATTAACAGGTGATGGTGGATCAAGTAACAAGGATGAGATTCATTTACAAAAGGATATCAAGATTGAGAAAGACTGAAAATTTTACTGTCTAAATGTTTTTTTGGGAATCTTCTTGGAACATTATAATTTGAACAATTGTCTTATTTTGTCAGATTTGTGGATTTGTGATTCATTTTGGGGTATTTTTCCTTTTAATTTAAACTTTATAACAGTTTTATGTCTTGGTTGAACCTTATATCCTTTTATTGAATGTTAAAGTGTTTTTACACTTTCTTTTGTTTTTTTTTTATCAATAACTATAAATGTTGGCTGTATAATTTTTTTATGGTTATTATTTTTGTTTTTTTTTATCCAACAAGTTATTAGGTCTTGTATTAAACTTATTTCTACCAACTAAATCATTTCACTTAAAAATCCCTTAAAATCAAATCCCTAATCATGCTTTCCCTCTAAACAGATTCAAGGAAATCTTAAAAAATCAAATCACAAAAATAAGTTTTCTCAACATAAAATGTCAGCAACTGAAATCAATCATTTTTAAATCTCAATCATTGTGGCCAATTTATTCATTTCAAATTAAAATACATGAACATCATATCCTTGATCATGCTTTTAAGCCAAATAGATTCAATTCATTCTCAAATTGGCCATTCTAAAGCCTGTAATTAAAATGAAGACAATGGAAGATAGATTAGAGAAACTTACTTCTCCTCTAACATAAGACCCCTCTGGTAGATCTCCATACAAAAATTATCTGCATTACTTGGAAAAAAAATGCATAATTAAACTTATTGTTAGAATAAAGTCAATTAGGACTCAAAAACATTATCTATACTCTTTATGTCATATAATTTAAGTTACAAATGATTTACATTTCAATGATGCTATTAAAATACCTTCTTTTCATGTATGCCGTCTTCAAATAAAGTGAAATGCGACATAAACATCAAGTATTCAGCTTCAAGGTTTATTTCAATGTCATTTTGTCCTGTACCAAATGACATTGGTCATGAATCCAATCATCTTACGAAGAAAGTAATGTTTATTAAAACAGTTTGTTAAATCAAATATTGTATCCAATATAATATACGTATAAAATAGATTATAATTTACGGATATTCTAAGTCATAATGATTCATTAAAAATACCTTCTTTTTATTTACGCCATTCTATAATGAAAACTACTTATGTTAATCGAAATTACATCAAAATTAACTTTTTTTTTTTTAATTCTTATATTGACTTGGAGTTTGTAATATATTTTTTATTTAATTATTTTCCAACTCAAATGTGTTTTGATCTATATTTTAAGATACTTTAGACCCTAATGATTATAAATTTTGTTTCATCAGTAATAGTTCAATTACACTTAATTATCTATACCTAATATTGTAGCTTAAAAAATGCTTTAAGAACAATTCTTATGTCTTGGTTAACTTGACTCTTTGAATTTCCCTCACATAATCACTTGACTCCTTTATATAAGTGTCTATCACAGTCTAGGAATAGTTTTTTACTAAACTCCAATCAGTTATCAAATTCTATTATCTTACAAAAAAGAAACTGCATAAGTCATTACAAGAGCAATGAAGATCACAAAGTCAATGATAATATGCAAGAAGAGGAAGTCTGAAAATGATGATACTGGTATGTCCTCTATTTTTACCATTTTTTATTTTGATTCACAAATAAGTTTTTGTAAAATATATTCTACACTTTCCCTATTTTTTTCTATCATTGTACCTCTTATTTGTTTAGATCTCTACTAAAGTTTAGAGAATGAAGATTATATAGAAATTCCAAGTTAAAATTTTATTTTTCTATCTCTGTTTTTCATTATAATCAATTATTTCTAAAAATTAATTACGTTTTAATAATAGATTGCTATTTAATTTTTTAGTTAGTCCTTTTCTATACAATTATAATTACAATATACATTTACATTTACTTAAGTTATTTAAAAGAGTGTATGTTACTTAAACATTAAAAGAGTGTATGTTAGTTAAACAAATTTTACATTTTAAACAGTGTTTACCATTCACTGAATATGAATGTTTCAAATGGGAAATTATCAATTAAATAGAAGCATCTGCAAATTTACTTAATGCCTCATAGGTTAGGAACTCTAGAGAAGTCCACTAGGTCTACATGTGTAATGATTACTCAAGTTTTCAAGATGTAATCCATGTATTTATGACAGATATCTTCACTTTATTACCCTACAGCCGCTATTAGTGTATTTAATATGTATTTGGCTTTAATGTTTACCATTTCCCTATAACAGTTTGTTGGTAATTAATCTATTCTCATCAATGTTGTTTTGGTCATTTTTTGGGTATATATATGTATCTACCCTTCCAATACCATCTCTTCTATAATTCCATCCTTAGTTTTCTCTAGAACTACAAAATGTCGGATGAAAATGGCTCCTCTTCTGAAGAAATTGATTCTGACACTGAGGAGCAGAATCATGCATTCTCCGAAACCACTAAGAAGCTTCACTTTGGCCACCTTCGTATACCAAACTATAACAGTTATTGCTCTAAAATGTCCTACAGATGCCCATTCAAGCCTTGTACTGGTCGTAAGTTGCGACATATGGGTAACAACTCACTGTTACAGCACGCTATCGATGCTAGCCGGTCATCAAATTTTTCTAATGCATCTAGGGGAGAGCATAGAGCCTTAGCTGAATACTTTAGGAACATCCTAGAGCTATTTGGTTCTCTTGATCCCCCTCTTTGTAAAAAGGATGATTTCAAGAAGAAACCTTTTGATAAGGGTGATGGTGGCTGTGATGGTGGGGCATCTGTAGGCTCTTATGGTAAAGATGGTGGTTCTCTTGATCCCCCTCTTTGTAAAAAGGATGATTTCAAGAAGAAACCTCTTGATCCCCCTCTTTCTAAATCAAGTTTGAATTTCTGTTTTCTGTATATCTTTTTTTTTATGTCAGTTTGTATTTTTTTTCTTCTTTATAATGTTTTTATATATATTAGTCTATTGTCTTTTTCTCTTATCTATTTTTATTTTATAAGTCTCATTACATACCGAAAGCTGTTAGTTATCCTAATTAAGGGTTTCATTTATTTGTCAATCATTGACATGATGACCGGTCAATATTATTGAATGACCGATACCAATCCTTGACATGGTGACCGGTCATTATTATTGGATGACCGATCCAAACAAAAACAAACAAGGACATAGTGTGACCGGTCAATACGGTAAGGCCACTACAACCGATCCAAACACAAAGCAAGGCCACAATCGGTCAAGGCCAGAATCGGTAAGGCCACTACAATCGATTAAGGCCACTACAATCGGTCAAGCCCACTGTGGCAACAATCGATCAAGGCCACACAATTGCACTCCAAACAAATTAAATACAAACTCCGCCTCACTTTAAATTATAAAATAATAATTATTAATAAAGAAAATTAAATAAAAATATTATTTTTTCCATCTCAAATAAATACTTTAAAAAATATACTTCCATAAAAAATTATAATCTTCATTTCAAAAATAAATATTAATTTCGACTCAATATAATTTTTTATAGAAGTATATATATTTTTTAAAATATTTATTTGAGATGGAAAAATTAATATTTCTTTTTAGTTTTCTTTATTAATAATTATTATTTTGTAATTTAAAGTGAGACGGAGTTTTTTCCCTTGACCTTTATCGATTTGGATCAATCGGGCGTGTGACTTTTGCCCTTTACCGATTTGGTCAACCGGTTAAGCCAAGACATCAACCGGTCAAGAGAAAAGTGATGACCATTTTTTATTTCACACGGTTGGGAGCAAGCAATTAAATGATAGTATTAGTTAGCATGATGAGCTTTTGTTTGTGTGATTAACAAATGGTCATCACTTTTCTCTTGACCGGTTGATGTCTTGGCTTAACCGGTTAATTAAATCGGTAAAGGGCAAGAGTCACAAAAAAATACAAACTCCTTCCCACTTTAAATTAAAAAATAATAATTATTAATAAAGAACACTAAATAGAAATATTATTTTTTTATCTCAAATAAATACTTTAAAAAATATACTTCTATTATTATTATTATTATTATTTGGAAAACCAATAACACTGTGCTAATATATAATTTCATTATTTTAATTAATCTAAATAAATAAGGCTAACAACATAATAAATAAAAATAATTTATAACTATATTATTTTAATATTTCTCTTGAAAAAATATTAAAAGTTTGTTCTACTTTTTGCATGAGTTAAGTAACTTTGTACTACCTGTGATACTAATATCTATCACCGGTGTATATGTTTATTACTCAAGTAACTCAACCGGCAACAAAGCATAAAGCATCGGTCAAGCACTCAAATTTTTTTGAGTTTTTGAGCCTAGGATCGGTAAGCAAATATTAACACTTACCAGTTGTTGTTTCCACTTACCGGTTGTAAATGTGTATTTCCACTTACCGGTTGTAAATGTGTATTTCCACTTACCGGTTGTTGTTTTAGAATGCTAATTTAGTTTAGAACTTATATAGAGACAAGGTTCAGAGGTTTTGAGTTTTTGAGCCTAGGATCGGTAAGCAAATATTAACAAAAGCAGACCAAGGATCGATAAGCAGATCAAGGATCGGTAATGTGGTGACCGGTTACCACATTATTGGTGACCGGTCACCAAAAAAAATTCTACTTTTTCAAAAATGAATATTACTTTCGTCCCAAAATTAATACTATTTTTTATATTAAAAAAATTGCTTCCTTTGTCTCAATGAATATTTTAAAAAAGAATACTACTTTACTTATCTCAAAAATTAATATTCATTTTCTGAGACGAAGACACTAATATTATAAACATTAATTTTTACAAAAGAATACTACATCGTTTAAAAAAATAAATTAATATCTTCGTCCCAATGAATATTTTATAAAATATTACTTCATTTGTTTAAAAAATTAATGTCATATAGAAACAAAGGCACTGACATTACAAATGTTAATTTTTGAGGCAAATGAAGCAGTATTATTTTTTAGAGGCTTTGACCAATAAGTCCCTTAGATAAATGAAAAAGATCAATAAAACCACACATTTTCAAAACATACCAATAAGTCCCTAAAATTTCGCTAGACCAAAATGACCCTCGTCACATTCACACGAACCAGCACTTTCTCTCTCTCTCTCTCTCTCTCTCTCTCTCTCTCTCTCTCTCTCTCTCTCTCTCTTTACGTTTTTCTTCTTCTACTTTCTTTCTCTCTCCTTTTCTCTCTCTTTCTTTTTTTTTTCTTTTAAACTTTTAAAATGCAATATCTCAAAATCTAAAAGTCGAAAAAATTATCCGAAATCACTGTTTTAATCGCATCGCCAAGACGAATCAAACAAGTTTACTCAACATATATTTCAAATTTTATAAATAAAATAAAAATTTATTTCAACAACTGTGAAATAGATTTCACAGTTCTATAAAAGAATGACATAAAACAGTGAAATCTATCACACAATTATGCACAATAACTGAGAAAGTGACCTCAACAATCATAACTGAGAAATTGACCTCACAATTGTGCACAAACAATCATAACTGAGAAATTGACCTCACAGTTGTGCAAAAAAATCATCAACAACTGATAAATAACGGGTAAATCATTTCACATTCATAAATAACTGTGAAACTGATCTCACAGCTTTAGAAGTGTGAATATCATTTCACAGTTATTCACATCTCAACCAACACCTGTGAAATAGACCTCACTGTTGTGCACAAACAATCATAATAACTGAGAAATTGACCTCACAGTTGTGCACAAACAATCAACAACTGATAAATAACGGGTAAACCAAACATACTAAGTAGCAAATTAACTGTGAAATTGACCTCACAGTTCTCAGTTTAGAAAGGTCAACAACCAAACCATTTCACATTTATAAATAACTATGAAACTGACCTCACAATTTTAGAAGTGTGAAAAACATTTCACACTTATTTACATCACAACCAACAACTGTGAAATAGACCTCACAGTTGTTCTATAAAAGAATGACATAAAAACAATGAAATTGACCTCACAGTTATTCACAATAACTGAGAAAGTGATCTCACAATCATAACTGAGAAATTGACCTCACAGTTGTGCACAAACAATCATAACTGAGAAATTGACCTCACAGTTGTGCACAAACAATCATGAATAACAGATAAATAACGGGTAAACCACACATACTAAGTAGCAAAATAACTGTGAAATTGACCTCACAGTTCTCAGTTTAGAAAGATCAAAAACCAAACAATTTCACATTCATAAATAAGCGTAAATGTAACTCTCAGTTTTAGAAGTGTGAAAAACATTGAACAGTTATTCACATTAAAACCAACAAATGTGAAATAAACCTTAGAAAAACAAAAATCTATGATGGCATAAACTTCATTACATAGTTGCAAAATGAGATACAAGATAAATAGGCATAACTTAATCCTTTGAACAACTCTAATAGCAAAGGAAAACCCAAAGATCTTTCTCGATCTCCATACAAATGAATCAATAAAACAAATAAATTCTGCCACTTCTTTCCTTCTTTAATCAAATAATACTCCTATTTGGAACAAAATCAATGTTTCTTCTTTTACTGTTTCATTCTCTTCTTTGATGTCCGCTCTTCTACAGCCTTTAATCTTCCCTCCTTTCTTTTGTTAAATTCTGCCACTTCTTTCCTTCTTTGGAAGTCTACATCCATCCTTGCAAGCTTGTCCTGTTCTTTTCTTCTCATTTGCCGATACTGTTTCAATAGTATATCTTCAGATGACACCAGAGGTCTTGCAGAATCATGGATGCATACAAGTTCAGAGTTTGTATCAACAGCCTGTAGCACAAAGCATTTAGCATCAACTGAAGAGAAATAATGTGATGTGTATCATCATAAAGACATACAGTATGCTTTGTGTTGGAAGGTAACATTATTGCAACTTTTCTCGATAATCGCTAACATTCATAAATCCATACACCTCATAAGATCAATAAAAGAGAGAGACATCAGTCGTCCTACAACAGTTCAAAATACGGGACAATGCATAGGAGATTCAAAAGCATGAAATAGTTTGAAACTCGAGCTACCATATCTGAAAGTAGGAAGGAAAATGTCAACTAGATACACAATTATGTAGCCCAATACTGGCCTTAGTCCTCATGTCCTAACTGTCCCATACCACTACCACATACATAACTAAATCTGTATTCATAATCCAACACCAACACACAGTTGTAACTGAGTCTTGTATAGGCTATATCATTAAATATGTTCATTTTATTTCTTGATAACTACTTGGGCTGGAAGCTTGAGCTGTTACAAAGAGGTTCAGGAATGAACAGAGTGTCCCCTTATGTCTAAATACTATCCTCTCATGATGTCAAACTTGATAAATCAGGTGGGGCAACTACGAATAATCATTATTCGTTTATAATACATATTAAACATGGTGGCTTTTGAAAAATGGTATATTAGGTAGTCTGTAACTAGTATAAATTTTTTTGACGGAGCTAGCCTTTGTCAATTACAATGTACATAGATGATAGAACATGTATGCTAAATGTTCCTTCTGAGAATTACCAAAATGAATGTCATTTTGTTCTTGATCAAAATCAATCCCCAATTACTCAAGTCAGGGCAAAGATATGCAAGACTCATCTCTTTCAGGCATTTCATCATATAGTTTACAGGCATCATAAAGTCCAAATCAATTGCTAATGATACAAACCCTAAACACTTATTAAAATGGAATGTCAATTCTAATGTCAAGTATCTAGCATCAAATACATCAATAAACAAATATACCCAAGAGACTGCAATAATTTATACCCTTACTGTAAGAACATGGATTAATGTAACATATAAATACTTAATAATATAATGATCAATATTATAATATATGGTATAAAGTATAGAACTCTAAATAATATGTAGAATTCCATAATATAAGTATACCATTAAATGATGGGCATAATGGTAATATCTTATATATCAATAGGTGTAGTCCCTAAATGAAGTGCCCCTTAGATTCCTATATAAAGGCCTATCCATCAAGCCTATGAATCACTAGTTGTTTATATTCTCATTTAGTCAATACTCTTCCTAAGTACTTGAAGATCAAAGAGAGTAAAGGGCACTCATCATTTAGAAGATCTATTCCTCCTTAATTAAAGTATATCTTCTTACTTCATTCTCTTTATTCAAGAACAAGAACAAGACTAAAGAACAAACATGGAATCACAAGGTAATTACACGCTTCCGTCTTCTTCTTCTTCTCTTCTTAAATCTAGTAATGAGTCGGTTCATGGTTAATGGATCGTTTATGTTCCAACAATTGGTATCAGAGCCTACTCATATACTAGATTGAGTTTGAAATTTCTTATAAAGTCTTGTGCTTTAAATTGTTCAAGGTTTGTAATCCATGTAAAATTACACTTGTTTTTTGTTCTTGTACATAATACTCATTTTGTCTAAGAGTATTATGTTCATAACTTCATCCTATTTCTGAATTTTGGTTTTACTCAAAAAGGCTTTCAATCCTTAATGTAAGATTATCCCATTTTTGAACATAGCCACCATCCTTGGATGCGTTGTGAGTTTGTTCATTTGCATAGCCACGCATTTTTTAAATGTGTTGTGAGTATGCGGATCTACTTACTTTGATTGAAAAATTGAGTTACCATGGAAATAATGGTAAGGTCAAGTTTTAAGAGACACAATGGTTCATACAAGATTACCCCATTTACATAGCCAACATCATGTGTTTGGAGTGTGTAAATCTAGGTCTACTTGTTTGAATCATGTTAATTAAAGTGCGAACTTGTCCCATTTACATAGCCAATAATTATAATGCATTAAAAGGGAAATTTGGTTGGAAAACTGTTCATAAAAGGGTTTGAAAATAGTGACTGTTCGTAATTCTGGGCATTGGGGACGAGTCGTCCCGTAGGGACGAGTCGTGCCCATCAATTTTCGGAATGGGACCTTTCGATTCAGCGTCCCTCTTATAGGGACGAGTCGTCCCTTAGGGACGAGTCGTGCCCTAAGGGACGAGTCGTCCCCTTTGAAATTCCAGGTCGTCCAGAAAACTTCAGTCTCAAATATTTTTCATAAATTTGATAATTTATTGATAAAATATGATATCTGGACACCAAATACGCTGATTGGCGGTTCTTAAAGTTGTTAAACTTTAAGAATGGACGGGTAGAACATAAGGATATTGTCTTTTATTAATAAATTTTCGTTCTTTTCTTACCCTTTAAAGTTTCAAATTTACCTTAAGGCCTTAATTTTGATTAATTATATCCTTAACAAATTTTGGACAAAATTAACATGCTTGTTTCCCAAAGGAGACCTTGTTGATTGAATTCAAACTTGTTAAAAGATGAATGTAAATATTGATATGTGATAACATGCTTGTCTCCCAAAGGAGACCTTGTTGTTGACTAAGTATTTGCATTCATGGGTAATAATTGAAGTTAAACTTTAGGTCATTTTAAATACTTTGATCCATCCCAAAGGAAGGCGGGTGTTTAAAATGAGTTGTTTATATTCTTTATTATCGGGGAACAAGTACCTTAAACTTTAGGACACTTCTTGTACTTGATCCGGCCCAAAGGAAGGCAAGTACATGAAATGTGTTGTTTAAGCTATTTGTTTACCCTAAGATAAATCAAATTGTGAGTCAATTCGAAATCCAAAGATTAGTCTTGATGTCATATTGATTATCTTTATTTTGATGGAATTCATTTTGATATAATTAATCATTGTGTAGATTCTTATACATGTTTTGTTTCATTCTTTTGTTCTCTTCATTCATTTGATCAGTGCTTCATCTATTACTACTGCCATAAACTCAATACCTTTGCTAACTGGGACAAATTTTAAAACTTGGAAAAACAAGATTATTATGGTCTTAGGCTGTTTGGACCTTGACCTCGCATTAAGAGAACAAGCTCCCGCCCCTCTAACCGATAAAAGCACCGCGGAAGACCGCTTAAGTTCGAGAGAGGTGGAAGCGTTCTAATCGTGTCGGCTAAGCATTATAAAGAATGCAGTCCCGGAGACATTTTTGAACAGTGTCTCCGAGGATAATGGAGCTAAAGGCTTTTTGGATGCCCTAGAGGAACGCTTTGCAAAAAGCGATAAATCGGAAACAAGTGCTACCTTAAGGAAGCTTGTTTCCATGCGGTATAAGGGCACCGGAAGCATAAGGGAATATATAATGGAAATGTTTCATCTATCTTCTAAATTAAAGGCACTCAAGTTAGACCTTTCGGAAGACTTGCTTGTGCATTTGGCTTTAATTTCTCTTCCTCATCAATTCGGTCATTTTGAAACGACCTATAACTGTCAAAAGGACAAGTGGAATATCAATGAATTGATTTCACATGTGACAGAGGAAGAGGATAGATTGAAACAATCTAAACCCGAAAGTGCTCATTATGCATCTACCTCTTCTCGTGGGATAAAGAGAAAAGGTAAGGAGATTGCGGTTGCATCAAAGAAGCCTAAGGGATCATCAAATGATCAAAAGGTGAAAAAGTGCTTCTTTTGCAAGGACCCCACTCACATGAAGCCCGACTGCCCTAAGTATCGCCAATGGCGAATTAAGAAAGGTATGTCATTTAGCTTTGTTTGTACTGAAGCTAATTTAGTTTCAAACCCTTCGTATACATGGTGGTTAGACTCCGGTGCAACTACTCACATAAGTTCATGTATGCAGGGTTGCCTGAACTACCGAACGCCTAATGAAGGTGAAAGATTCATCTACATGGGAGCTGGAAAGCCGGTAGAGGTGGAAGGCATAGGGACTTATAGATTATCCTTAAGTACTGGATACTTCTTAGTTTTGAACAATGTATTTATTATTCCATCATTTAGACGGAATTTAATTTCCGTCACTACATTAGATCGAGAAGGTTATTCTTGCATCTTCGGTAATAATAAATGCAATTTATATTTTGATTCAAAGCTTTTTGGTACTAGTTCTTTGTCTTACATTGATAATCTATATTTACTTGACACAGCAATTCATTAAATGAGTCCCATAATAATGAAACTAACTCTCGAGGCATAAAACGAAAGTTTTCAAGTAAAAATTCTTATACCTTGTGGCATAGGCGTTTGGGTCATATCTCCAAAAGGAGAATTGACAAGCTTGTGTCCGAGGGAATATTACATAAGCTTGATACTCCGGAAAATAACTTTTGTATTGAATGCCTTAAGGGAAAATTTACAAATAGTACAAACAAAAATGAATCCTTGAGAGCTACAAAAGTCTTAGAACTAATTCATACGGACATATGTGGACCATTCCCTACCCCTTCATGGAACGGACAAACATATTTTATTACGTTCATAGATGACTTCTCTCGTTATGGATACATTTATTTACTTCATGAAAAGTCTCAATCATTGGACGTTTTCAAGTCTTTTAAAGCCGAAGTTGAAAAACAACTTGAAAAGACTATTAAGAACGTTAGATCCGATCGTGGTGGTGAATACTACGGTCGGAATGACGGTTCGGGAGAACAACGTCCGGGTCCTTTTGCTCGCTATTTAGAAGAGTGTGGGATTGTCCCTCACTACACCATGCCGGGGACACCTAGCATGAATGGTGTAGCCGAGAGACGTAATAGAACCCTTAAGGATATGGTAAGAAGTATGGTTTCTTGTACTTCTTTACCTCACTCATTATGGGGCGATGCTTTGAAAACCGCAACCTACCTTCTTAATAGAGCTCCTTCAAAAGCTACTAGCAAAACCCCTTATGAATTATGGACCGGTAAGAAACCGTCCCTTAATCATCTTCATGTTTGGGGTTGTCCAGCCGAAGCTAGGCCTTATAAACCTAACGAAGGAAAGTTGGACGCTAAGACAGTTAGTAGTTATTTTGTAGGGTATTCTCAAAGATCTAGGGGATATAAATTCTATGACCCTAAAACTAGAACCTTTTTCGAGACGGGAAATGCTAGGTTCTTTGAGGATGTTGAATTTAGAGGGGAAAATTTGAATAGTAATTTTGAATTTGAAGAAATGGAAGAGGAATTCGTTTCTATACCTCTTCCTATAGTTCCTATCGAAAATCAAGCAGTTGTGCTTGAAATTCGACAAGAACATAATATTCAAAATGACGTTAATTCTCCTATTAATGAACAACATGAAAATGTTGATGAGGAAATTCAACACCCTCAAAATCAAGAAGAACCGGTGCCATTAAGAAGATCTAATAGAGCAAGAAGGAGTGCTATACCGGATTATTATGATGTATATCTTGCCGAGAATGAGGAACCGTTAGGTTTAGTGGGAGATGAGCCAATCACCTTCCATGAAGCCATTAGTGGTCCAAATTCTCATAAGTGGATTGATGCCATAAATGAAGAGTTAAAATCCATGAATGATAATGACGTTTGGGATCTTGTCCCATTACCTAAGAATGTGAAACCCATCGGATGTAAATGGATCTTTAAGACCAAAAGGGATTCACAAGGTAATGTGGAAAGACATAAGGCTCGTCTTGTCGCTAAAGGATTTACTCAAAAAGAAGGCATTGATTACAAAGAAACATTTTCACCGGTATCCTCTAAAAATGCTTTTAGAATCATTATGGCTTTAGTGGCACATTTTGACCTCGAGCTTCATCAAATGGATGTAAAGACAGCTTTTCTCAATGGTGACATTGAGGAAACTATCTATATGAAGAAACCAATGGTGATCGATTCGGATCAAACTAGTCAACTAGTTTGTAAACTCAAGAAATCCATTTATGGGCTCAAGCAAGCATCTCGTCAATGGTACTTAAAATTTAACCAAGTTATTCTTTCATTCGGTTTTGAAATGAATCTTGGTGAAGATTGTGTGTACCATAAGTTCAAGTGGGAGTAGATTTATATTTTTGGTCTTATATGTGGATGACATTTTACTTGCTAGTAATGATAAGGACCTTCTTAAGGAAACCAAGAAATTTCTCTCAAACAAATTTGAGATGAAAGATCTTGGAGAAGCTTCTTTTGTATTAGGAATCCAAATACATCGTGATCGCTCACGGGGTATGTTAGGATTATCACAAAAGAGCTATATAGAGAAGGTGTTACAAAGGTTTAGCATGGAAAATTGTAAACCACATGACACCCGATCTCTAAGGGAGATAAGTTCGGTTTAAATCAATGTCCTAAAAATAATCTTGAAACCAAGTATATGGAAAATATCCCTTACGCATCGGCGTAGGAAGCCTAATGTATGCTCAAGTCCGTACTCGCCCGGATCTTGCTTTTATTGTTGGCATGCTTGGGCGATATCAAAGCAATCCGGGAAGAGAACATTGGGTCGCAGCCAAAAGAGTGATGAGATACTTACAAAACACGAAGAACTACATGCTTACATATACAAAGTCGGATCATCTTGAGATCATTGGTTTTTCCGATTCGACTTTCTTTGGATGCCAAGATAGTCGCAAATCGACATCGGGTTATGTCTTCACTTTGGCCGGTGGAGCGATATCTTGGAGAAGTGCCAAGCAAACATTAGTTACTACTTCCACCATGGAAGCCGAATTTGTTGCTTGCTATGAGGCATCCAATCAAGCTATATGGCTGCGTAAATTCATTGAAGGACTGCGGATTGTCAAAGGTGTTGAAAGACCGCTTAAGTTATATTGTGACAATCGGGCCGCGGTATTGTACTCCAACAACAACAAGAGTTCATCTAAATCTAAGCATATAGATATTAAGTTTCTTGTTGTGAGAGAAAGAGTACAAAATGAACAAATAGAAATAGAACTTATTGGTACAAACTCCATGTTAGCAGATCCATTTACTAAGGCGTTATCTCCTTTAGTATTTCACGAGCATGTTGCTCATATAGGTGTAATGACTTTTGATAATGCCTAAATCAGTGGGAGTTTTAAATGTTTCTATTTCCTTGTATTGTTTTCATTTAAATTGATCTCATTTGGTTAAAGTAGGACTAGTTGGAGAATATATATATACATTCTTCATATATATTCATTAATTTTCCATGCTACATATCTATACTTTATCTATGTCATTTAGTTGGATATATATATGTGATTAATGTGGGTTTAGTTGCGAATCAATTACAACGAATGCCCCTTTAGTCCTTATACTTATATGACTAATGGACGGGATTGTTTTCGAATGACAACAAAGTGCACATAAGGGTTGTCATTTGTGTTATAAATATGATTGAAGTAATTTATTAAGTGAAGGTATATGTTATAATAATCCAAGTGGGAGATTGTAAGAACATGGATTAATGTAACATATAAATACTTAATAATATAATGATCAATATTATAATATATGGTATAAAGTATAGAACTCTAAATAATATGTAGAATTCCATAATATAAGTATACCATTAAATGATGGGCATAATGGTAATATCTTATATATCAATAGGTGTAGTCCCTAAATGAAGTGCCCCTTAGATTCCTATATAAAGGCCTATCCATCAAGCCTATGAATCACTAGTTGTTTATATTCTCATTTAGTCAATACTCTTCCTAAGTACTTGAAGATCAAAGAGAGTAAAGGGCACTCATCATTTAGAAGATCTATTCCTCCTTAATTAAAGTATATCTTCTTACTTCATTCTCTTTATTCAAGAACAAGAACAAGACTAAAGAACAAACATGGAATCACAAGGTAATTACACGCTTCCGTCTTCTTCTTCTTCTCTTCTTAAATCTAGTAATGAGTTGGTTCATGGTTAATGGATCGTTTATGTTCCAACACTTACTTCATAGAAAAATAATTGAGTTGATCTCAACTTTCTATTTCTGTAGCATTTAGTAGTTCACACAACAAGTTCCTAACCAAAATTAAATACTCAAGAGTTCTGATTGAATCCTTATAACAAAAAATTGATGAAATCCGAGAAATTCAAAATTAAATTGATGTACCAGGAAGCGAGATTGGTAATGTAGACAATGGAAGGAGTATTCTCCTGGAAAAGACGAACAGTAGCGAGCTCATCCGTCTGCAACTTCCGAGGAGTGGTGACCACAAAAGCGGCGGCGGAGTCCACATCTGCAACGAAGATAGAGATGGACAAGGCAACGGAAGCGCAGACTACGAATATTGAGGTCTAATACTTTATTGAAGTTCAAACTTCCATCGTTGCTCCGATCGATCGTTCGGAGAGTGGCCGGAGCGATTAGAGAGAGGAGGAATTCGATTAGAGAGAAAAACCGAATTGCGATTAGAGAGAGAAAGAGCGGGGGCAGTTTTGTATTATGAATTTTTTTAAAAGGAGGCAGGGGTTTATTGGTAAAATATATTTCAATCTATGAACCCTAAGGTAGAATTTGAAATGTGATGTTTTTTTTTTTTTTTATAAATTCCACCTTCTAATAGGGGCTTATTGGTAAAAATCCCTATTTTTTTAAATATTCATTGGGATGAAGAAAGTAATGTTCATTTTTTTGGACAAAAAATGTAGTATTCTTTTTTGGTTATTCATTTTGAGTCGAAAGTAATATTTATTTTTGAAATGAATAATATAATTTTTATAGAAGTATATTTTTTAAAGTATCTATTTGAGATTGAAAAAATAATATTTTTATTTAGTTTTTTTATTAATAATTATTATTTTGTAATTTAAAGTGAGACGAAGTTTGTACCTTGAATTGATTTGTTTGGAGTGAAAACTAACTAATGGTCTTAAAATATTGATTTGTAATGATGATAAGCCTACCAATCTACCAATCTGATCTATGTACTGATAATATAGTGTTTAAGAAAGTTTTTCATAATGTATAAATCTATTTCACTTTTTTGTTTTTTTTTTGTTTAATTTTTGTCTTAAAATAATATGTAATGATCCGTGTATCACACGGGAGTAAAACTAGTACTCATTATTATTAAATGAGAAAAATGAATAAAAGAAGAGAGAGAGAGAGAGAGAGAGAGAGAGAGAGAGAGAGAGAGAGAGAGAGAGAGAAGTAGAAAGGTCTAGGACGTTCGAGTTCCCCACCGCCAAAAATTCCAGATTTCTCCTTTACCCTAACAAAATCCCCTCCCACTCCCCCGATTCCTCCTCAACATTCGCAAAAACATTCGCTTACAGATTTCTCGATCACACTTCGTTCAAAGGAAAAACAACATCTTAATCACTTGCTCAATTTCTTGCCCAACTAAGGTAATGTTTTATCTATTGCATTTATTTAGATTTTATCAACATTTTCATGCATGATTTTTCAGTTCTTGTTGCTGAATTTTGTCAGCCTGCTGTGAAATTCACTTGCTCAATTGATTTTGCTGTTCAGTTCCTGGATGTATCTGTACTATATTCTCTGTTTTTTGAGGGGTTGATGATTTAAGATTTATAGGCATTTGCTGAGCTCAATTGTTCCTGAGCCTAGAACTTACTCTCTGATTTTCTAGTGTGTTTTATGATATTAACACTCAGATTTTGTGTTGCTGTATTTTCTTCAGTGATTAGACTTTAGAATCCACAATGAATCCTGACAAGTTCACTCATAAGACAAATGAGGCCCTTGCTGGAGCTCATGAGCTGGCCATGAATGCTGGTCACTCCCAGTTCACACCTCTTCATATGGCAGTTGCGTTAATTTCGGACCCAAATGGCATTTTCCGACAAGCGATAAACAATGCTGGTGGGAGTGAGCAGGCTGCGGATTCAGCTGAAAGGGTCTTTAATCAAGCAATGAAGAAGCTGCCTTCGCAAACGCCACCTCCTGATGAAATTCCCGCGAGTACTTCTTTGATTAAATCTATTCGACTTGCACAATCTGCGATGAAGTCCCGCGGGGATACCCATCTGGCGGTTGATCAGTTGATATTGGGTCTTCTTGAAGATTCTCAAATTATGGAGCTCCTTAAAGAAGCTGGGGTTAGTACAGCTAGAGTGAAATCTGAAGTCGAGAAGCTTCGAGGAAAGGAAGGGAAGAAAGTGGAGAGTGCTTCCGGGGATACTAATTTCCAGGCTCTTAAAACATATGGCCTCGACCTTGTTGATCAAGCTGGAAAGCTTGATCCTGTCATTGGCAGGGATGAAGAGATTAGAAGGGTGGTTCGGATCCTTTCTAGAAGAACCAAGAATAATCCTGTTCTAATTGGAGAGCCTGGTGTGGGTAAAACTGCTGTAGTTGATTCAACTACAGCAGTTTTACCCACTGACCCCCCCCCCCCTTGGTCCTTCAACTAAGTTGAAGGATTAGCTCAGAGGATTCTAAGAGGGGATGTTCCGAGCAATCTTTCTGATGCAAGGGTTATAGCATTGGATATGGGGGCATTGATAGCTGGAGCGAAGCATAGAGGAGAGTTTGAAGAAAGATTGAAAGCTGTGCTGAAGGAAGTGGAAGAGGCCGACGGGAAAGTGATCCTATTCATTGATGAAATTCATCTTGTCCTCGGGGCTGGTCGGACCGAGGGTTCAATGGATGCTGCAAATCTGTTAAAGCCAATGCTTGCTAGAGGCCAGCTACGGTGTATTGGTGCGACTACTCTGGAGGAGTACAGAAAATATGTGGAGAAAGATGCTGCATTTGAGAGACGCTTTCAGCAGGTTTATGTGGCTGAACCTAGTGTTCCCGACACAATTAGTATTCTTCGAGGTCTTAAAGAGAGGTACGAAGGACATCATGGTGTTCGAATTCTTGACCGAGCCCTGGTGGTTGCTGCACAACTTTCAAGCAGATACATCACAGGTATGAACTTGTTAGTGTATGCTGATTCTTTTGTGTTGTTGTCTTATTGAGATATGACTAAATGAACAAATATACTTACATACCTTATATTTCGTTTGTGCAGCCCGTTTCTTGCCTGACAAAGCAATTGATCTAGTTGATGAAGCTTGTGCAAATGTGAGAGTGCAGCTTGATAGTCAACCCGAGGAAATTGATAATCTTGAAAGGAAGAGGATGCAGTTGGAGATTGAGCTTCACGCACTTGAGAAGGAGAAAGACAAAGCTAGTAAAGCTCGTTTTGTTGAGGTGGGTATCTGACCTTTGTTTTTTTTTTTTTTTAAAAAAACTTATCAGTGGGCTGTTTATCTATTTACAGTTCTAATTGTTGGAACTGACTTCAGGTACGGAAAGAGCTTGATGATTTGAGGGATAAACTTCAACCACTCTTAATGAAATACAAGAAGGAGAAGGAAAGGATAGATGAGATTCGAAGGCTCAAACAGAAGAGGGAAGAACTCTTGGTTGCGCTACAAGAAGCTGAAAGAAGATATGATTTAGCAAGAGCAGCTGACTTGAGATTTGGGGCAGTCCAGGAAGTGGAGGCTGCTATAGCGAGAATTGAAGGTTCTACAGATGAAAACGTAATGCTGACAGAGACTGTGGGGCCCGAACAGATTGCCGAGATTGTGAGTCGGTGGACTGGCATACCAGTCACCAGGCTCGGTCAAAATGAGAAAGAAAGGCTCATTGGACTTTCTGAAAGGTTGCATCTGAGAGTTGTGGGACAAGATCAAGCAGTCAGTGCTGTTGCTGAAGCAGTGTTGAGGTCCAGAGCTGGGTTGGGAAGGGCACAGCAGCCAACTGGTTCGTTCCTCTTCTTGGGTCCCACAGGTGTTGGAAAAACTGAACTTGCCAAGGCGCTTGCTGAACAATTATTCGACGATGAGAAGCTATTGATTAGGATTGACATGTCAGAGTATATGGATCAACACTCTGTTGCCAGACTGATTGGCGCTCCACCTGGGTAAGTACATTTTCGTTTTCATCCAGTTACGTAATTATGAATTTGTTTGTTTGATTGCTTAATATGGTGTGTTTTTTAATCGAATGCAGTTATGTTGGGCATGAAGAAGGCGGACAACTGACGGAAGCCGTGAGAAGAAGGCAGTACAGTGCTGTGTTGTTTGATGAAGTAGAAAAAGCACACACTTCTGTTTTCAATACCCTTCTTCAGATTTTGGATGATGGAAGGTTGACCGATGGCCAGGGTCGGACTGTTGACTTCACCAACACCGTGATTATTATGACTTCCAACCTAGGAGCTGAGTATCTCTTAGCAGGTCATACTGGCAAGACTCCAATGTTAGCTGCGCGGGAAATGGTGATGCAAGAGGTGAGTTAGGCGCACATTCTCTGCCTTCTCATACTGTTGTAGAGTCCTTTTTTTCTTTTTTCTTTTTTGAGCTTGATTGTTAAATACATTTGTATATAATAGGTGAGGAAACACTTCAAGCCTGAGTTGCTGAATCGCCTTGATGAAATTGTGGTGTTTGAGCCTCTTTCACATGATCAACTGAGGAAAGTTGCCAGACTTTTGATGAAGGATGTTGCAAGTCGCCTGGCCGAGAGGGGTATTGCCTTGGGGGTAACTGAAGCAGCATTAGATCTTATACTTGCTGAGAGTTATGATCCGGTTAGTATTATAAGTAGCATAATTTTTATTTTAAATTGGGTTTTTTTATTACTTGATTTCTTAATCTATTACAATAGTAACTCTTGTAAAGTGAAATTTATTATTGGTGGGGATTGAACCCTTGGCTTCCGTATAAAAATGTACACTCGAGCTGTTTTGGCAAGAGTTTTTTGGCTTAACAGAATTTTGTGCTTTCTTTATCTAGGTTTATGGTGCGAGACCGATTAGGAGATGGTTGGAAAGGAAGGTGGTGACGGAGCTGTCAAAAATGCTGGTGAAAGAAGAGATTGATGAAAATTCAACCGTTTACATAGATGCTGGGGTCAATGGAAAAGTGTTGACTTATAGAGTTGAAAAGAATGGAGGGCTTGTTAATGCAACAACTGGGCACAAGTCAGATATACTGATTGAGGTTCCAAATGGGGTTCGAAGCGAAGCTGCTCAGGCTATGAAGAAGATGAAGATAGAGGAAATAGAAGATGACGACGAGATGGATGGGTAGAGTCTAGTAATGAGGAATTGAGTGTTTTAACGGACCCAGTAACGATCGTTAAGTTTTTGAAGATTTCATTGTTGTTTTGTGTAAATTTTGTCAGCAATTAAGTTAGGAGGTTATTTTGAACTTTTGATGGGGTTGTGAATGTTAACATTATTACCTTATTATGTGAAAATTATCAAATCTACTTTTATTAATTGTCTATCTCTCATCAATTACAAATACAATTTTCAAATGTAATATTAAAATAATAATCCAAAACAACAACTATTTTGAATTAAATTTAGAGACAATTATTATTTTGGACTTCCGGTGAATATTAACATCTTGTAAACCATTACCTCAATAATCAAGACTTGCAAACTTCATAGCTAGCGATCATCAACAAAATAAATATAAATAGAAAAAGTATCAAGTAAGATAGTTTTTGATGACTCTACAAATTTTGGGGTCTCATTTAATGAAGATAACTGACTTTGAGTAATTCGAATTGAGAACACAACACAAATAAAAGCACCGTTAGAGAGTCAGGTTTGATTTTGACTCATGCCCTCGGGTGTGAGAGTAAGATCTCTGAGATATTATGAACAAACTAGTGTAACATCCGTGCGTTAAACGCATGTCTATAACACTTTGATAAAAACAGAGCCATAAATAAAAGAGTCAATAAAAATACAAGGATAAATATTAAATTGACTATTTAGTGATCCCAATATTATCATTTGTAGATTACATATTCTTAGAGGCAAATGAGTATCAATAGTGCTCTAAAAAGATGATGAAACCAATATAAATTTGAGAGGTAATACAAGGATGTAGACATAATATTCAAAAAAAATAAAAATTGCAGGAATTGTGTAATTGAAGCAAAATATTTATCATGGTCCTTTCCAAGTAAATTGCTTGCTCCTTGGCTTCCTTCTTGTGAGCCACCACTTTTGCACCCTTGGATGCTAAGCCATAATTATATTTTGTCCCATCAGGTTTGAGACTGTGAGTGATGTTAATACCCACTTGGTCAGCTCAAGCCTTCCTCTTGCTTTGTATTGTTTCTTAACTCGTCCAAATTTTGAGGACGCGAGCTGAGTTCGCTCATTTTGTAGCGAGTCTGTTTTCTTTTTAACATATCTTTCGTGAGGTTGTATTTCACAAACTAAAGCAGCATAACCTAAAACTCTCCAAACTACTTCTTTCAATGCTGCATTTGTACCCTGAAGTGGGCACTCGAAAATTTCATAGCTACAATTGCGAGCATTGGAAACTTGGATAACTAAAGATACATTAAACTCGAAAAGCAATCCGTCTGCACAATTGATGCTTCTATTTTCAACGTATGAATATGCACTACTGTTAGTCAAACTACTAGCATTTCATCTATCAAGTCATGTTATAAACAAAAGTTTTCATGTATTTCTTCCTTGCACATTAGACCTGCCTTGTAAAGATAAAACTCATTCTATCTATCGTTCATCATAGAGTCAGTGACCCAAGCATAGTAACAAATGCCAAATAAGTATCAATGTGCTTCATCTTTTTTGACATACATGGCTGAACCTGTTACAAGTTTATTGCAAAAGATGACCATAGCTGTTACTATTCTCTGTGCTGGTTAAACCTGTTACAACTGGAGATGATCCCTGGCCTATATTCAAGTTGCAAAAGGAATTTAATGCACCAGGAAAATCACCACCTCTTCTGAGTAGGTACTTCATTTTGTCCTTTTTAATTGTCCATTTATTGTTTCATTTTAGGATTCTTATGTTACCTTCTGTTTTCCAGCGAGTTTTATACTGGTTGGCTTACTCATTGGGGAGAGGATATTGCAAAAACAGATGCAAAGTCTACAGCATCTGCACTGGAAAAAATCTTGTCAAGGAATGGCTCTGTCGTGCTTTATGTATGTTATTGAAAGTCAGTCCTTTGCTATTTTCAAATAATGATCTTTTTGTACTTATTTTTATTTCAAGTAGTGATTGCTTAAGTCTAACCTAATGTAATTATTTAAATGCACACTAGGTTAAGAAAAGCAATAAAAAAATTTAAATAAATGCCAGCACTGAAATCTTAAATGTTAATTTTCTTGGCCATGTACTAATTACAACGGTATCTTATATCATATACTGATTTCATTTTTGTTTTAAGCAAAAAATTTAGGCCCTCACGTTTCTTCTTTGTGGTATAACCATTTTAGACATGAGCAGCTTTCAATCTAAATGCCCAGATGTGATGCTAGAGTTCTAAGTGCTTTATTTTTCATGGATATGCAGCGACTTCCATATTTAATATGCTTGTTACATTTTTTCTTTGTCGTATACTGATTTGAATGTAAGTTGTGGATTATATGCACAAAGTTTAAGATATACTTATCAAATAAAATAAAATAAAATATACAAAGTTTAAGATACTATTAGCAAGTTACATTCAGAGACCTAGATATAAGCAAATTTAAGCTTGTTCTATAAAATTAAATAACAATTAAAGTATTAAAAAAGGTTACATTTATTATTAGCAAAATCAAAATTATGAGTAGATAAACGAAATTCACCTGATCATAGTTAAGCTCATCGGATGAATTGTCCAAAGCAGCAATAGTCCCAACCGGCTGTTCACGGAAGAAAAGTGAAAAGATATAAGAAGTAACTTCCATGTCTCATATTTTAAAAAGATGGTCTTATCAATCCAGGTTGATTGTATATTTGTATGGGATTTACGACTACAACAGGAAATCTTTCAGAGTTTCCATACTCTACTCTATGATTCAAACAAGGTGTCCTAGCTCTAGCCAGATTCTTCCCTCTTCTTTACATGGACTCCATATATCTAGACCCCAAGAAGGTCAGACGATCCTCAAAACATGACTTGAATGTTTTTGTTGCTCCCTACTGTCAAGGAAAAAAACTTATGCCCAGCCTATCATAGAGCATCATAAGTAGCATATAGGACAGCCTTAACTAAATTTGCGAGCTTTAAAAAATTTATGGGCCGAAGAGAGAGAAGAGGACATTCAGAGAACTGAAAAATAATTAGTCTAAAATGCTCTTGTTATTCGACCAGTGCAGAATTGCTTCTACCAACCATATAACTGGAGTTAGAATAAAGAGTGAGATAAAAAGCACATGAAAAGTTTGAAGCTACGAGTACATAATTCTATCTCTAATGCTCCTACTGTTGTTATTCTAACCAGCAAATAATTCTTTTATAAATGAAAATATTGAGCAGGCAAAGAACAGAAATCAGATATAAGCTGAAGTCAGTAAATAGTATTCAAGAAAAGAAATTGACCGACAAGAAAAAGATATCAAAATGGATATCATACCAAGGTAGTTGAATCACTTGAACATTTTTGTAACGACCCGAATTTTCACAACAATATTAATAATAATTCTCCAATATAAATAATAATTCAAAACCAAATAACGGTAACTAAAATCCAACAAAATCTTTAAAGTCTTACAAACTCTCAAATAACTGAAATAACCGACTAAAGAGTCTAAACTGAAATAAACTAAAATGATCCTTGAACTCCTTATAAAATGCTTATGAACCGAATCACTTTCTTCCTATTTAATACCTGGAAGAAAAAGAGTATGAAAGGGTGAGCGAACAATGCCCAGTAAGTTCATATACAGCCCCTCCGGTTACTAAGGAGGAGTTGACCTGAAGGAATATCAAATGATACAAATTTCAAATAATAATCGAAGACATAACGAAGCACAAATTCAAAATCATTATTTTAACAAATCTCAAAACCACATATCTTTCAAAATATAAACGGTTTCACAAACTGAGTTGACAAATACTTTGGAGGTTCAAATGATGACAAGATAGAATCAAAATGACCCGAATGGTTTACTTATTTAAGACTGTCCCATACCAGCCTTAACTAACTAAACCACTCACAGATTTTTAGGAATTTCAAAGGACTGATAAGCTGAACAAAGTTGACTCGAATGATCTAGTTATCTACAACCGTCCCATACCAGCTGTAGATAATCAAATCATTCACAGACATCATGATCACATAAGTGGTCTATTGACCTTATCAAACCAAAATCCCATAAAGGAAACAAAATTAACTCCGTAGAGTCCTAAACAGTGTATCCGGAACACCCCACCACTAATTTGAAGCGGTGTACTAAGTTTTCCCGAATGCCAAATATCAAATATACCCCGCCGAAGCAGGTTGTCTAACTTAGCGATCATTGATGAAACAAAAATCATATTATTTCAAAACTCATTTTATACAAAATACGAACTTTCACAAGGACAATAAAATTTTGGTAATCACGAAACCAAAAGAACGATTTAGCAAACGAATAGCAAAAGATTAGCAAATAACGGTAACCGAGGGAGTCAAAACAAATACTAACGCGAGGTCAGCTTTTACGTATCAAAGGAACGTACATCGCCAACAAATATGCGGACACCTAAACAATGAAACGGAGCGGAAATCAATTAATTTAAAGATGTATAATCCCTTACCTTAAAGCTCTTGCTCTATCCTTTCAATGAGTCCTCGCACGAATCTTAGTTTGGAACTCGAACACACAACAATGGTGTTCTTCCTCCTTCTTCTTCCTCTAGCCGGCCTCCCTCTCTCTCTTCTCGGTCTCTACATCGCTCTCTCTCTCTCTCTCTACTCGGCTCTCTTTCTCTGCCGTTTCTCTCTATGCGGCTCTCTCCCTCTCTCCCTAATTCTCTTTTTCCGTTTAAATAGTGAAGAGCTTTCGTCCGTTAAAAAATACCAAGAGACTTTCATCCGTTTTAAAATACCAAGAGACTTTCATCCGTCATAAAATACCAAGAGACTTCCATCCGTTATAAAATACCAAGAGACTTTTATCCGTTATAAAATACCAAGAGGCTCTAGGATTAATGAAATATAATTATACTTAGGTTTCCTAATCCTAAGCCCAACCAATTCAAGTCCAAGTCCATCAAGGTAACCTGATTTAGGTAACCGAAGCCCATTTACCTAATCCATCTAGGAAAAGAAATAGTCCAATATTTAATCAAATAACCTAAATAATCAATTTAGAAAATAATAATTACTAAATAAATGAATTAAAAATTATGGTTATTACAATTTTAGGAGAAAATGAGGGGCAATTTCTTTTAACTCATCACGATACCTAGCTGCCTCCTGGAAAGAGAGGAACTTAAGGACACTGCAGCATATAGATTATTGAGAAAAATGAATGAAACAACGTCCACCAGCAAGTATGAGACATCATACACATGTGTGCACACGTATATAATATGAGGTTATAATATTATACAGCCATGATATACCTCAAACCTCTCATTCGCAATGGCTTCTCTCATTGAACTCCGAAGGCAAAATTGGTTCCTCCTTTTCTAATGATTTCAAAGAATCGCAAATTCTAGCTGCCTCTTTATAGTCCTACAATAACATAACAAAAATAAATAAAAAAATAAAAGCAGAAATTCATTTGAACAGCTAAAATCATTATACAACACCAAACCACGAGCGAAATTGCCAATAGCCCAATACCCACAGCATCTTATGTGCCACAAGGTTTTATTCTTCTAATCCAAATTACCCCTAAATTAGCTTTCTATATCCAGCCACAACGAAAAGTACAGTAAAACATAAGAGAGAAGAGAGAAGAGAGAAGAGAGAAGAGAGAAGAGAGAGAGAGAGAGAATGGGGGAGACCATGGAATAATAAAGAGAGAGAGGGGGCGGCAGCAACCATGGCAGAAGATAGAGGGGGAGAGGACGGCGGCGGCGGCATTTTGTAGTAGAGGGCCCGGATGTTTTGGGGAAAGAGGGGGTTTGGATTTTGGCGTGAGATTAAAGGCAAATCTTTTTCTGGGGGGAACTTCTTGAATCAATCGATTGAGAAGCCATTGGAGAGAGAGTTAAGATCTCTAGAATTAGAAAAAAAGATCGGCTGAAATTTGAGAAGCCTTGGAGGGGAGAGAGAGAGAAGAAGAGAGAGAGAGAAGAAGAGAGTGTATAGGGAATATAAAAAGACTTCGTTGATTTGTGGGTAGGAGCGATTAAGCTGATTTAAGACTACTCTCTAGAATGTTCCAAACGTGGGCGGGAAAAAGTGATAGAAATCACTTCAGCCATTATATTATAATAGATAATAAGACTTTGAATGTTTTAGTGTGTATGTGTGTGGGTGTTAGAGTTTGGATATGTGACTTACCTTGTCATAAATGACAAGGGAGAGTATTAATAGTGTAGAAAGAGATTTGCTGAATACGATTTTAACCGTTGAGTATGTTTATCTTTACATAGGACACGTGGCGAGCTTGGATAGGCAGGTATGCACAAAAGACACCGCTAATGTAGTGAATGTCGTTGAAAGGACAAAGACCAGAGAAGCAGGCCACAGGTCCGTACCAACCAGCGGGCGGGACGGGTTGAAGCCCATGAGCCCGTGTGATGAAACGGGCCTAAACCCGGCCCGACCCATTTCAGATGTCCAAGCCTGCTCGTTTGGTCCGGATCTGAAGATCCACGGGCCAAACGGGTTTTCCTTTTTTAAAAAAAAAAAAATCAGAAAAAATCAGAAAAAATATGGAAAAAATAAAAAGTAATTTAGTACTTAATAAGCTATTTTTAAAATATAAAACCACTTAGACATAAGAAAATTAGTTGTTTTATATATAAAAAAAGATAGAAAAAAACTGAACAAATGAAAGTATATAAAAGAAAAGAGGGACGGACTACCCTTTAATTACTTTTATTTTATTTTTTAAATTTTTTATTGACTAGGAAATAATATTTTAGATTTTTTTATTACTGATATTTTTTACAAATAGGTATATAAAAAAAGATAAAAAAAACTAAACAAATGAAAGTATATAAAATAAAAGAGGGACGAACTACTCTTTATTTATTTTTATTTTTTATTAATTTTTTGTTCACTAAGAAATAATATTTTAGACTTTTTTTATTACTGATATTTTTTACAAAAAGGTATATATAAAAAATATAGAAAAAACTAAACAATTTAAAGTATATAAAAGAAAAGAGGGACGAACTATTCTTTATTTATTTTTATTAATTTTTTGTTGACTAGAAAATAATATTTTAGACTTTTTTATTACTGATATTTTATACAAATAGGTATATAAAACAAGATAAAAAAACTAAACAAATAAAAGTATATAAAATAAAATGAGGTAATAATGTAATCAATTTAATAATAGAAACTCTATGAATATTTATTTCATAATTTTTTGGGGGAAATTTTCATTGTCTTCAAATGATACAATTTAAAATTACATAGTCTTAAAATAAAAAGTCTTCAAATCTTAAAATGAGTTTTCAAATCTTCGAATGAATATTCAAATCTTCAGAGTAATTATGGTTTTCAAATTTAACAAAGTCTTCAAATTTAACAAAGTCTTGAAATTAAATGAGTTTTCAAATCTTCAAACTAATTAAGGTCTTCAAATCTTCAAAGTCGTAAAAAAGCTTTAGGTCATCAATATTGTTATTGCTTCAAAGTCTTTGAATTTGTTGAATTATTCTTTTCTTCTTCTTCTAGTATCATTCTCGCAAAAACTCCTCGTTAAGATTGTCTTCTTCGAGGCTTTCATAATCATCATCTTCAAGATCCCGAAATGTGCCTTGTTTTCTCAAATCCGCGTCATCCCAATCCACAAGACAAATCAATCTATCGATAAGAGCGGGTTTGAGTTGGTTTTGTTTTGACGTCACCACACTTCCTGCAGCACTAAAAGCAGCCTCCGCTGCTACCGTGAACACCAGAGGGGTAAGTAGATCACGTGCCATCACCAAAAGAATATGATAAATATTAGCATGCGATTTTCACCATTGTAGGACATTCAAGTTTTCAAAACTTTCATCATCTAAGGGGTAATATGGGCTTTCAAGGTATTGGTGTAATTCATTTACACCACTTTGTGAACCACTACTAGATGAGGATGGAGTTTTTCCTTTAGTCATGAAACCCCATCATTTTTTTTAACATTTTTGTTGCTCTACTCCCTTTTCTTTCGGATGTTGTGTTTGGTCCCTTTAGTGTTCTACAATAGTGGTCGAACAAACGATATATGATTGTGTGAATTTCCCTAAGTTATCTCTTGGACAAAGTGTTTACGACATCTGGGTTAAGGTCGGGCCTCGTATTCTCATAAAATTCATCAAACAAGCCACCTAATGAGTAGAAATTAATCCTAGGATCCATTATGGTCGTTAATTGGGAAGCTATTGGAAAATGTTCATAATATTTTGTGAATTTACTTTCCATTTGCATAACGACACCTCCAAACAAGGCATGTGATCTAAATTGCCTAATAACTTCACTTAGGACATTTATTTCACGGCACAAATGATGGGAGGTGGGATAATAACTTTCCGAAAAAATCTTGGTTGCCCTCCACCAAGGTTTAAGTAATTCTAAAAGCTCGGTAGCTATCGACCAATCATACTCGATAATTTGGTAGTCCATTTGATGACTAGAAAAGTATTCCGTGAGGACCACCCTATATTCGACAGCTCTCTTCAACATTTTATATGTTGAGTTTCACTAAAAATCCTCGGCCACTTGAGGTTTCTTGTATTTCATGTTTAAGCGGCGCACAAATCGACATAAATTTTCAACCTTGTGCCGGAATTTTTGATAACATGGGAGACCTTGTTGATGCTATTGGTGACAGGCTTTAGTGAGTGGATCAAGTCTTAGACACACAGATTAACAATGTGACATGCACACCTAACATGAAACAAAGCACCATCTAGGGGAGGATTAAGAGCTTGGATCAACATTGTGGCGGTGAGGGTATTGTAAGTCGCATTATCAAAGGATATTGTTAAAATTTTGTTGGTGATAACATACTCACTCAATACATCTTTAATGTGACTTGTACATTGCAAAGCCGTGTGGGGATAGGGCATTGTTATAAAGGAAAGCACTCTCTTTTGCAACATCCACTCCTCATCAATCCAATGAGCGGTTATACAAGTAAAGATTTCAGAACTAGAACTTAGAATGGCCTTCCAAGCATCGGTGGTCAAGGAAACACTTCCCTTGAATTTTTGGAGGTCGCTCGCTAGTTGAAGTTGACGAGTTTGGAAGAGCTTCTTTATATGCCTAGTAATAGTTTGGCGGCTCATTGGTTGGTATGACGGGCTGAGGCCTCTAGAATAGCGGGTGAGTATCATCATCCGAAAGTGAAAGAGGCAATCGACAACTCACTAGTAACATCGTTATCAAATTGACGTCCACTTTTGGGTAAGTGACACATGGTATATTTAGTTGCGTTTGCATGGTACCATCTATCCCTTTAGCGGCTTCCTTATCATTTTTATCCATGTGCCTCTTTATATGGGAGGTACCATGTACACCCGCCTGGTTTAAAAATTTTGAGCACCTCTTGCATTTGGCATTTGTTTCACCGTCAATAATTACTAAATCATATAAATGGGTATATTTGGACACTCTAGGTTGTGCATTTGCCTTACCCTTACCCTTACCCTTCCCTCACTAGGTGCACTACCCGAGGCAACATCGATAGTAGGTGTATTTGAAATTGTGCGGGTTTCATGGGTGACTTGTACATCGTCATCGTCATCCCCCTCCCCACCCTCATCTATGTCTTCTATGTGATGATAGGTTCTAGATGTATAATTTGTGTTGGGCTCATTCATTCAATCCGTGGTTGAATCCGGAGTATAGCCGCGAAATGGAGCGGTGTTGATTGGGTTCGAGGATTGTTTATTAGATCAAACATATTTGATCATTACGGTGCAAAAGAGAATTATCTATTGAGTGACAATTTGAAATGAGTACATTTTGATTTTGAGTTTGATTTTGTGGTGTGGGGGGGGGGAGGGGGAAATATGCAAATATATCATTAACTAGATCTTCCATGATAACTAGCAATATAAATCAACTAGCAATTAAAATTAAAAAAGCAACACTTAAAAAAAATATTTTTTGAATTTTTGAAAATTTATAAGGATTAAATAATTTTGGCAATAATTTACAAACAATAAAAGTAAACAATTATAATTTTTTTTTGTAATTTTCGAAATAAAAGTAATTTTATTTTTGGAATTTTTGAAATTTATGAAGATTAAAAAACAATTAACTACTAAACACAATATTTAACTAGCGAGTAAACAATTAAATAATTAAAATAATAAAATTATCTTCAAGGCTTCAACTCTTACGATGTAATCACAAATATTCGACTCGGAAATAATTTGATGGTTTGGGTTTGAGAGAATTCTACGATGAATTGAATTTTTTTTTTTTTATTTGTGAGAAAAATTGTAAGACTTCCTCTTCTATTTATACTAATTGTATTTTTTGGACCAAATTTATCCCTAAATATAACTGTTGGGAGGGGTAATTATGTCCCAAAAAATTAAAATATGATAAATGAGCCGTTATGTGTAAATTGGACGAAAATACCCCTCAAAAGGATTTATTAACGAATATATTTGAGGACATTTTAGACATTTATACAAATAGGTCCGTACAGACCACATTGATCCACGGGCCAAACGGAACACGGACCAAACAGATCTTCTGATCCGCGGGCCAAAGACCGGTCCGTGCGGACATTTTTATTCCAGGTCCGTCCAGTATTGAAAACGGGACAAGCAGATAACGGGTCACGGGCTGAACGGGCGCGAGCCACAAGCCGAACGGGCTGCCCACATGCCACGGCCGAAAATGGCCATCTCCAA
Source organism: Adenophora triphylla var. japonica (assembly GCA_022495995.1). Classification (NCBI taxonomy): domain Eukaryota; kingdom Viridiplantae; phylum Streptophyta; class Magnoliopsida; order Asterales; family Campanulaceae; genus Adenophora; species Adenophora triphylla. The sequence continues at coordinate 1,547,706 of JAFEMH010000004.1, forward strand.
CGTACGCTAGGCCAGTCAAATGTGCGAGTTGAATTGGATTGGTTCGGCAGTTCCGCTCAGATCCGGAAGAAGGCATTATATGTGGCACTGTTTTTGACTTTTTTCTCCACGTACACTTAACAGTCACTGTTGTCGTTGTTGTAGGTAGTTCCATTGGGTGCTTTTCGCCAAAATCTAGGGAGAAACGTGTTTCTCCATAATTTATGGAGAAACGGGTTTTTTCCATCAATTCCCGTCGGTGCTCTCTACTCCGGAGACCTATTCAAACTGTAATCCCACCCCCCGTATAAATCCATCTCCCTGACAGACATGCGTTGTCTCCTCAATGAAGAACCCAGGTGGAGGCTGTAAGTACCCAAATCTGGCTCATGCCTTCCGGTTAAATTTCCCGACAATTTCGGTAAGTTTTCCGGTAATTCCCCGGACCTTCCTAGTGTTCCGGAAATATTCCGGAACTGTTCCAAATTAATTAGGGACTGAAAGGGAAGCTTCCCAATTAAGAAACACGTTTTTCTTAATTGGGAGGAAAGTTCTAGAATTTGCCACCTTGCATGTTTCTAGAAATGCTGAGTCACAAGGGATAATGCCGCACGGCTGCATTAGCTCAAGGTCTCTGGCCGCACGGCTTCATTAGCCTTATCCAGACTGCCTATAAATAGAGCCCTCCTCTACCCATTTTGATCATCAATAAAAAGCATAATACTCTCATAATATGAAGAAGATCCCCCAAAGAGCTGCTGGAAGTCCAAGAAGGTGAAGAAGAAGGCCAAGAAGCCACCTCCCTCCTCCTTGAAGATCCCAAGATCAATTCCTCCTCCTAGCTCCGTCCAAAGAAGAAGAGGAAGCCATTGGTAACCTCGCACACCCTAACCTTGCATTCTAATTGCTCTATGTGATTATAATTGCTCATTGCATTTCATACATTGCATTTATCTTGCTTGGGACTTGGTAGTTTATCATAAAGATCATATCTTTATCCCCCTTTCCCCTTTTTCATGAATTAGGCATCCTTTGCCATTAAAGATGTAATCTTTGAATCAAAGGTGCATCCTTTGCACCTAAAAACACCATTTTTCAATAAAAATATCATCTTCATGCATCCTTTGCATATAAAAATCCAATCTTTATGATAAAAACGCATCCTTTGCATATGAAATCCTTTTTCAAGCATCCTTTGCATTAAAGATCATATCTTTATACCAAATTAGCATCCTATCCTTTTCAAAATACAATCTTCATGCATCCTTTGCATATTCAAATTCCAATTTCTTAATAAAAATGCATCCTTTGCATAAAAGTCATGTCTTTATGCATCCTTTGCAAATAAAGATCATTTCTTTAAATCAAATGCATCCTTTGCAACCCAAAAATGTCATCTTTTCACTAAAAATGTCATTTTTACATGCATTCCCCCATTTCCCCATTAGCAACCTTGGAACGGACCGGTGTAAAAGATCCTATCTTTACATCGTTCCTTCCATAAAGGTTTCATAATTTCTTTAGAAAGGGACAACCCTTGAACCCTATATCTCCGATTATCACTTAAGATGAGTATGAAGCATCTATAAGAGCTCGACCGTCTTAAAGTGTAGGATTGATGGGCTAAGAACCCTCCTTTTCTAAAGAACCTCATCTTTGACTATAAAGAGAGTCATTCTCTCGATCATGCAAAGTCCCGAGGTTAAAAATGCAATGATCGCAAGTCCAAGATGAGGACGGGATCATAATCCCGAATACATAAGATCCAAGAAATCCCGAGCGACAACCAATAAATGGTTTGTACGTCCGGAAGACGACTTGGGACATTCTCTCCCTTTATTTTCAAACACATGCACACAAGAAAGCATGCAAGCAAGCACGATTAATGGGATCTTGGGAGACTTGCTCCGACAAGGCACCTTGGGTGAACGACGATCCGTTCTTCCCAAGGGGAAACTTAACCTCCGAACCCATAAAACCTTTTTTCAAAGTTTTGAGGTAATCAAAATGGCGTGGCGACTCCGTTTTTCAAATTAAACCGGATGTCTTCAAACTCGCGTGAATTTCCAACACACAAAAATTTGGGGCACACATTCACAGTTTGGCGACTCCGCTGGGGATATCCCAAAGGAGAAAAGCTTTTATTTTCAAAAAAAAAATTGATACTCGGTATATAGATGGAAACCACTTAACCTTCCTGTACACTCCCTGATGTGGGAGTTGGGATAACCGGCGGTTTAACAATCCCACGTACCAGTATCCCTTTTCGAAAAAAAAATTTGAAAAAAAAAGAAGAAAGCTTTTCCCTTTGAGCGGGTTAGACTCCCGTCGCCGATTTCATTAATCGTGCTTGCTTTCTTTACCTTGCATTGCATCATTTGCATCTTGGAATCTGTGCATACTTTGAACGGGAAACAACCCGAAAAATAGCAAAGGAGTGGAACCTGGAAAATTGATCCATGCAGTCGTACGGCTCAATCCTCCTTGGATTCTGACCGGGCGACCTCAGTGGCAATTCCACCAGGAAAAATCATGGTTAATCTGGCAGTCCTAGCAGCTTGGGGCTACTCAGCTCCATGACTGACTGGGGCTCCCAGAAAATTTACGTGCTTACGTGCTGCATTTTCCCCGTCCCAAAAATCATTCCTTTAAAACACATTTATGAAAATCTCTGTTTTAACTCAAAAAGGAACATTTTTAGGAGACCGCACACTACGCGCACCTGATATATCCTGTACACTTTGCACGCACGTCCTTCAAACCCGAGGGTGGTTCCAGCTGCAGTCACGGACAGCCTTACGATGCTCCCGGGCGCGCACGAAATCATCCCAACCTCCCCATGGCAGCCAGTGTCGACCAATGCACAGTCCGTGTCACACGTTTCAAAAAATCGTGACTTTTTGGTTGGTTTTTGGTCTAGTCCGTGTCATATAGCCCAGTTGCATACCCTCGTAAAGGTCAAGCCTTAATTCATAACGGAAGCCAAGATTTTCGCTCAAGCGAAACTCTGCCAAAATTCCGACAAGGAAAAATTGGCGAGATCTTGACTCCGAAATTGACTTTGACCTTGACCCACACGGAATGCGTAAGAGTCGAGACCGAGTCTTTGCCAACAAATCAAAAGATCTTTCGCTCAAGCGAAGCCCTGCCAAAATTCCGACAAGGAAAAATTGGCAAGATCTTGACCCGGCATTGACTTCGATTCTGACTCACGTCCGGCGTATGCAACGAAGTTCAATGTGACACTGTGTCATCCGGCTTTTGCCGCCCGACCCATGCCTATTATTTTCTCGGACATTACCGAAAATCAAAACGTCATTCGCTCAAGTGAAACTCTGCCAAAATTTCGTTAAGGCAGAGAGACGAGATTTTCTCGGTATTGCCTTGACTATAATCCGCATCGCTCGTGCGTTGAAAGTTCCTATGACCCGCTAGACCCGTTAGGAGCGTTCTTTACTCTCGGTCGGTGGGATCCGCGTGCCCTATAGGACCCTCGCCCGGGGCTGTCCACCCTGGGAGGTCGAAATACAGGTGGAATACGAGGGGCTTATAGACGTAGTGACGGAACCCACTGATCCAGGATCTATAGTAGTTGCGAAAAAGAAGGGCAAATCCCTTTTTCCAACCAAATAGATATTAATAAAAGACACTGTTTTAAGTAAACTGGAAGATTCTAATTTGCATATTGCCCGAGCCTTCAGCCTAAACACCTACCCCGAGTCTAAACCTTTCCTATCCCTTTCCCGCAGCGAGAAAGAAGTGGGTGAGAACACCGGGCCAGCGACTTGTTAGCGCAGAATTCTCAGACAGTTCGCCAGAAATCCTCAGTTTTGCCAGCTTTTCAGTGTCAAAATGGCCAACATGGTAGTCAACAATGGTAATGACCAAGTAGTCGGAGAGGCCATCACAGTTCAACCCAAGCCTCACATATGGTATGATGTATGCGACTGTGAGGATTGTCTGGAGTATGAGTATAAAGAATGGATTAATGAAGACGCTCCTTCGAGAAAGAAGAAGAAGAGAAAGTCCACGCAGCAGAAATTAAAAGAAAGGTATGAAGCCGGAGACAAGAGCGTCGGAACTCTAGGGGAGCCTTCTGGCAAGTTCGATTACTATGTCAGTTATGCCAAACAGCCCGCCAAGGAACCCATCATTCAAAGCACACCACTGATACCCCTATGGACGGTGATCCTCTTGAAGCGTAAAGTGCTGAATTTGTGGCCATCGTGAAGTTCAATGAGAAGCTAGCGGATCTAGAAGCGTAATACGTAAAGCCTATTGAATACGTAGCCAGTCAAGGAAGAATTAAGATCCCTTCTGAAGAAGACTTCATCAGCATTATCCAAGCCAACCCTCCTGTTGGCTATACTGACAAGGTCGTGGTGTCCAAGATCAGTAAAGAGAAAATGAGTTATCAGCAGTGCATTGATAAGATGAGCCAGACTCTTCAGTCAATGAGCCCAGTTGTCACGGATGAGCTCGCTGAGAGATTGCATCAAGCTACTCTAGCTCCCCTCACTATCTTTCCACGTGTAAGTTCTCCAATTTGAGCTTGTTAGAATTTTCGTTAGAAAATTAACGAAAGTTATAACATTTCTAACAATTCCTAACAATCCTAACTTTTCTAACAAAGTGAGGGTAAAATGGGCATTGTTATTTAAGGTTAAACCTTAAAAAGAATCTTAAAAAAGAAAAACAAAAGAATAAAACCACAAATAGAAATGCTGGAAACATAATCTGGCTGGTCAATTTGAATTTTGAAAAGAAATATTCCCCTTGTCCAAAGCCGGAGCCGCATTTAATGAACGATTACGCCGCGGGGTTTATCCGCGCGGACATCTTTGCAATTTCCAGAGGGCTATAAATTGAGCCCTCCAGTCACAAAAACAAGGAGGAACAACACATTTTGCACCGAACATCTGGCGAAATATAGAGAGAAAACAGTGAGAATTCTTCAAGAATTGTCACCTTTTTCTCTCCAATCTTTCTCAACTCATACTCATCCACTCACTCTCATATTAAAGCCCTAAACACTCATACACTCAAGCCAAACACTCAAGAACACAAGGAAGATTGGTAAACCCTCCTTCTCCTAACCCTAAATCTCAACCATGCATGCATTTGCAAACTACAAAATGTAGTTCTTTCATCTTCTTGCTCTAGATCTAAGAAGATCACCATGGAAGACCATCTCCATGGATGATCTTCTACAAAGATCAACATTATTTTCAAGTTCTCTTACTTTCTTGCAAAGAAAACTCATTTTCAAAACCCTAAAAACCATTTTCAAGCATAAAATCTCATTTTCAAAGGATAAAAATCCCCTTCCCAAGCAAATGAAATGCTTAGTCCTAATGTACCCCAAGGATAGTTTGGTATAGTTGATTCACCACTAAAATGTCTAGTGATCACTAACATAAACCTAGGGAAATGGGGACAAGCATGGATGCAAAACCCCCCTTAAAATCATATTTTCCTTCTTGAGAAGTTGCTGTCCAGTAGCAATTTTCCCAGACCTCAGTCCATTGTCTTAATTTTTGGACACAGATGAACTTGGAATTTGGTGTTGACTTCAAAACACTTTTTGTAGCCAATTTTCCCAGACCTCAGTCCTCTTTTCAAATTTTCTTTCAGAGGCTAGTTCAACAGCTTCTGGGAATCCAGATCTCATATCTGAGGTTTCCAGAAGGTTTTGACCCCTCAAATCTTCTCCAAAATGGAAGATTCCTTCGCACAAACCTTATTTAAGGTGTCTAGAACAACTTTCATTCTATGAGTTTATCCAGATTATGAAGTTTTAAGACCCTTGAATACATTTCAAAATCAAAGGTCCACTGCCTTTTTCATTCTGCCAGAAATGGCTCTCAACTTCAAAAGGTCTTTTGAGTACCAAATCTCAATCCAAAAATCTTCCAAAAAATCATGGGATCAGTTTAAAGTCTTAAAAAGATATCCCAAATTTTACTTTTCTGAGTTTCAAAGTATTTTGGCCAAAACACACACACACACACACACAAATGATTTTCAGCTTGGAAGACTCGTTTTACGAGGCGCGTCGGGTGCACACTAACGTCCTTCCCGACGCGTAACATGACCTCCGAACCTAAATCTCTGATCTCGGGCTTTTTTCAAAGTTTTGGCCCTTCAAAATTAAAATGGCGTGGCGACTCCGTTTCGTTGATTTTTTCAAACAAAAATGGGAAAATTTTCGGACACACATTCATCACAGTGGCGACTCCGCTGGGGAATGATGCTTTTTTTTTTTTTTTTAAAAAAAAAAAAAATTGTATTTGGTATATTGGTGGAAACCACTAAATTTCCCGTTATCGCCTCCTAACACGAGTCGGGGATAAATTGTGGTCTAACAATCCCACGTACCGGTATCACCGTTTTCAAAAAAAAAAAAAGCTTTCGAGGGTCAAGCTTCCGTCCCGGCTTTGAAAATCATTTTTGTGTGTGTGTTGATTTTTACACAGTTTTCATGTTGTTTTGGCCGCCTCGGAGAAAGTCAAAATTTTGACTGTCGGAATAATGTCCCTAACTGTCGGAATCTTCGTGCTTATGTGCTCATTAAAAAAAAAAATTCAAAAAAAAAAGATTTTCAAAAAAAAGAAGAAGAAAATTCTCAAAAAAATAAATAAATCATGCATCATATTTTTAAGACTCATAAAAAATCTCTATTTTACTCAGAAAAAGAATATAGACTGCTTGCACACTACGCGCACGTGACCGTACACTGCACACTACGTCCTTAACCCGGGGAAATCCTTGTCGCGGTCCGTTTGGTCTTATTACGCCTCTCGGATGAGCACAGGACTACCCAAACATCCCATGGAGCCTCGTGTCGACCATGCACTTGTCTGTGACACACTTTGTCCGAGACCCGGTTGGTTTTTAGTCTGGTCTGTGTCATGCCCTGTCCGTGTATAGACCTTTCCTTTCAAGCCTTTGTCGGCATATCGACTCAATATCTTCCGGGGACCCTAAGCAGTCGAAGTTCTGCCGGTTTTCCGCCGCAGACTTTGACCAAGATATTGACCGGCGCCTTGACTTCGGTTCTGACTGGCACAAATTATACACTGACTCCTAGCATTGACACCGAGTCATCAAGGATTAATGAATATTCCATGCCTAATTACGGCTTAGCGACGACAAGTCAAGATCAATTGTGGACGCTTATCAGTCCAAATCATGCCGACTTTTCGTCGAGCCCTCGGACATGATCTTGACTTTTGACGTCAGCTTTGTCCGTAATTTACATCGAATGCTCGTTAAGACTCGATTACCCGCCGGACTTTTAGGATCGTTTTCTTTCGGTCGGTGGGACCCGCTTGCCCTATAGGACCCTCGCCGGGCATCCACCCGGGAGGTCGAAATACAGGTGGAATACGAGGGGCTTATAGACGTAGTGACGGGGCCCACTGATCCAGGAATCAGAGTAGTTTGCGAAAAAGAAGAGCAATCTTTTCCAACCGATTGGGTTAATAAAACATGTTTTAAGTAAACGTGAACAAATAACTGCATGTTGCATGAGCCAAAAGCCCAAACACCTACCCTCCTTCCATTCCCAGACATCTGAAACCTTCGTGTCCTTTCCCCCGCAGCTCCGCACAAAGCTTGGTTTCAGGCACCGGGTCACCGGTTGATCAGTTGGGAAGAGTCAAGCGCATCGTCAGCTTCACCGTTTGTTCCGACTCCGGGTTTCAGAATGTCTGCATCAGCCGGTAATGATGGGGATAACGTCACTCCGCCTCCCGGGACCCCTCGAGACGAGCAACGGTGGAATCGGTTAGCGAGAACGAGATGAGGTTACGACAGAAGCACGGCTAAACGGCCTTATGGAGGCTATTAAGAGTCACGGTCTGGCCGCCAGCCTCAATCCGGATGGCACCTTCACCGTGGAAGAAGACGAGGATGCCAACCCCACTCTCAGTCGCCCTGACTACACTAGGATGCCACCACCCACCTCCTATGGTGCCGCTACCAGAACCCATGCTCCTCGATTTTCGGGTCGGCCCGGCTCCCAACCACGGACCACCGGATCCATGCCGCCTGACGGCACAAATCAGTGGGGGCAAAATCAATACGGAATGTCTTCTCATGGTTGGGGCTATCTCGGAATGCCACAGCTAATCGGGATCCCGCCTCAGTTCGGAACCGATCAATCCGGACCCTCACGGCAACGGCCACGAGTTTGGAATGCCGCCACAACTTGGTTACGGGCCCACGATCGAGCCCCTCCTCGAGAATAGTACTAGTTGTTGCTCCTCACACAAATCCATTCCTCACTCGGACTTCTATGGGTTACCAAGCCTCCATCCCGGTGTCATCCGAATCACCGGGACCGCAGTACCCGGGTTACACACCTTCACCACAAGCGGCCATGCAATTCAACAATCCGGGACGGCGGCCCGCACTCAAGCCTACTTACGGGCCCCACTCTGGAAATCCAAGTTATCCGGCTACATCGGGGCTGCCCCACCTACTTTGCCGGTTGAAAATCAACGGCAAGCCGCAAGGTTCTACCCTTTTGCTCGGGCTCCTACTCATGCTCCCAGGGTAACTCAACCCCGGGACGGGTTTTCACCTACGTCCCCGGATCGGCCGTTCCCTCCACCGATCTGCCTCCGGTGGTAGCTCCTCTCTCTAGCTCAGCCACTAGCTTGAATGCCACGGTTCCGCCACAAGACCCTCATCGGCACAGTTCATGGAACAACACAAGGAAATGAAAGCGCGGATCGGCGAGCCGCGCAGAAGTACGCTTTCCGGCCTACAGACCCGGACTCCATTGTTCCTCTGCCCCACAAATTCGTGATGCCTAATCTGGATCTCTTTGATGGGACCGCATGTCCGAAAACCCATTTGGACACATATACCCTGGCAATGAAAGCCAAAGGATGTACCAATCGGCAGTTGGGCGACTATTTCGATCTATCCTTGAAGTCCGGTGCCTTAAAGTGGTTCTTCCGTTTGAAACACGAAGCCGGGGCTACATGGGACCAGATTACCAATGCCTTCACGAGAAAAATATAAGGCCAACTTGGAATGGGAAACAAATAGGGTTGACCTACAAACAACAGTGCGGCGTCTGATGAGAATGTTGGGGACTTCTACAAGCGGTGGAATTTGAAACTCGGTGAAATGGCCATCCCTCCTTCCGAAGAGGAACAAGCTGGACATCTTCCGGTCATGCTTGAAACCACATCTGAGAGCCTCCCTCGGTCACTTCCCATACTCGAGACTTACGGGCCATGGTTAACTCTGCGGCTAAGTTTGAAAAGGCCTACAATCGGCAACCGGCTGCTGCACGCCTACGGATATCGGGCTCCTCCCCGCAAACACCGCCCTGCTCCTGCTAAAGGCAAAGAAATGATTAACTCTGCGGGACAGAATGTAATAACACGACTCCTTTTGCTCCCGGGAAAAGCAGTAGAGCCCGGACCGCGGGTCATAAATCTCGAAAACTTTGGAATGCCCCTGAATGACATCTTTAGGGGAGCGGTGAAAGAAGGCTTGCTTTGCGGCCTTTGGAGAATTTCCAACCCGGAAATCCGAATGCTCCCGTGGATACTACAAAGTATTGTGCTTTTCATCAAGCTCACGGACATCGGTGACAATTTGCTTCACTCTGAAAAAGGCAATCCAGGGGCTAATAGAGCAAGGAAAGTTGGAAGGCCCCGAAGGGCCTAACACGATCAAAAATCCTACGCCAAGGAACCATAATCGAGTGAATATGATTGAATGCGGAGAATCTTCGCATGCCCATGAAGATGCTGATGAAGGTCCCCAAATACCCGTGGCCAACCTCGTCGAGGATCCTGAATTCGGATTCCCCCTCAGCCTTGAGGATATTGAACGAATCAACCCATCTTGGTCTCATATCAGAGACTTCTTGCAAGAATACGAGGCCCGCTATTTCTCGGATGAAGGGAAGGCCAATATCGAAGAACTGGGGCTGTTCCGTTCAAAATATGAGAGGACCATTTACACAAGATGGTTAGAACAATCGAAAAGAATCGAACAAGAAAGCTTCCGGCGGGTGCCTGTACTGGGGCTTATCAGCAAAGAGGCCGAAGAGCGTCTGGAGCTAATACACTTCTGCAAATTAGCTTTGGGAGAGCCCGAATATGATCCCGAGAACAGTGAAGAATCGGAAGAGGAGGATTCCTTCTATATCCTACCTGGTGTCAAATACGTGCCACCCCCTCTCACTCTTCCCCCGCAATTTCTGGGAGGAGAAGCTGAGTCACAATTGCCACTTTCGGGAATGGGAACATATGACAATTTTTGCGGTTGCACGCACCCATATTCCCCCAACGGGTTTGATCGGCGTTCCCTCTCCACCGAAATCCCGGTAGTATAGGAAGAAGATTCCGACGACAGCGATGATGATGATGATGACGAGAGTGAAGAGTCAACTGAGGTCCCCGATCCGGAAACAATCTGGAACAATCATGCCGGAAATGAGCCCGTGGTAGCCAGGTACAATGGTTGGTTGTCAGCAAGTGACGACGAAAGACCGCCAGGATATGCGGATCAGATACCAATGGAGACAGACCCCTACGAGGTGTCGCTTGTAAAATGCATTTGTGGCCAATGCCCGGATACTCCAGAGGATGAGGGACAGCAAAGCCCGCGCCCAGATCCGTACATATCCGAAATCCTAGAACACAACGTTCCTTATAAGAACCTGACTGGTGAATGGAAAGGGTTTATTGAAGCACTGGTCGAAAATGGAGGGTTTCAGCCACCAGAAGATGAAGAATTCGTAAACGTTATCGGATCTTTTTCTTCTTTCCCGAGAGCGGATGGCATAACAACCGTAAGGGTCACAGCCGGGCCGCTCAAGCGCAGCGAGTGCCTGCAATCACTGAAAAGGGTTATTGATCTGAACGTCTCCCCAGTGGTCTTCATACCTATGAATCCCCATGACGCCTTCCTAATTGCTCCAGTGCCCGACAATGGACCCCGGGTGCTCCTTATTTGGACACAGATCTATCGAGCTGCTACATCAAACTCCGAAGGGGAACGTTGCCTATCCTTCACTTGTGGCTGCCCTACTTGCAAGGTTGAAAGAAAAAGGATATACGATGAAATGGAGGCTGATAGCCATAACTCTGTGGGCCATCCAAGGAATGAAATCAAAAAGCCGCCGAGTCCCGACAATAGCGACTCTTGTTGCATGATAACAATGAGCAAGGCCGGCCATGAGAGTGAATCGGAGGACGCCCTAGCTCTGTGGGCCATCCAAGGGGCAACAACACAACCCCAAACCCAAAAGCACACGTGACTTGGGAAGCGGTTATAAGGGCCACCCGGGGAAGGGGCGATGCAGGCTCGGCCCCTCAGCGTCGCTAGACTCCGTCGAACCCCGGTGGCCAATAGCCAAAAGGGCTCCCCAGATTGACCCTAGCGGCATTGAAGAAATCCGGTCAAGAGACGGCGATGAGGAAGTTAATCTGTTGACCCGATGCAGGCGAGATCTTCCAAGGAAATCCCAAGGCAGATAAGAAGGCCACAGATCAAGCACCAAAAGAAGATCGCCGCCCCTATGCTAAGGCAGTGAAACTCCAGGACCACGAAAAAGAGGATCCCGTGCTCACCCGGTTGAAGCAAAGCGAGGCCAACATTTCCCTCTGGTCTCTACTCACCTCGTCTTATCCCCATGGGCGAAGGCGGAAGAAAGCCTGGCTCGCACTCTCGTGCCTATTGATGCTACTCCCGATGATGTGGTACAGCTAATTGGAAACATCCACTACGGGAACATAATCACTTTCACAGATCTCGACCTCCCTCAATTTGGGGCTGGATGAACGACGCCTCCCTCGGGTCCTGGTGGACAATGGGTCCGGAATGAACATTCTTCCGGCAAAGATCATGAGCTTGCTTGATATCAAGACTACAGACTTGAAGCCTTCTTCTCTCACAGTCAAAGCTTACGACTCAACATCCCGAGCAGTCCTCGGAGTCGCCACTTTAGACCTCTGGTTCGGACAGAAATTGATACCTGTGGAATTCCAGGTTATTGACATCCCAATCACTTTCAATGCCCTGCTGGGAAGACCTTGGCTGCACCAAGTCAAAGGGGTCGCCTCAAGCCTCCACCAGTGTGTGAAATTCGTCTCGAATGGGGATCTGACGACCATTTACGGAGATTTAGTCACTTTAGAGGGCACAGATACGGGCGGAATACCTATTCTGGAAATCAAACATGACGAGGAAGGTCTCATGCTAACGGGCTTCACGGTCGAGCCTCCCAAGGCCCAAGTGTGCAACATAGATCGACGGTCACTCGGGATAAAATCCCACCGGTCTTGAAAATGATGAGAAAAATGAGCTATCTACTGGCCTCGGTGCAGGAAGCACCAACAAGGAACTCACAAACTCATCGAGGTGAAAGGACGAGAATACTCGCCACGGCACAGGATATGAGGCCTCCCAGTGGACAACTGCAAAGGGAAAAAGATTAGAAGGCTGCCGCGGGAAAGGTCCCGATCGACAACCCTAAATCTCTCCCCTTCAGTCCTAATTTGGTGACTACTTTGTAAAGGGTCCCACACAACCAGGAAACATCACAGAGCCCACTCCTACGGCGGGATGGCTAAAGCTACAAGATAGCCTCAACAAGTTCGGAGGAACCAAGGCTAACCCGGTCCGTAGAATGTTCCTGGACCTACCCAAGATACACAGGGCTACCACTGCCATGAAAAGTGAATATACCTTCGAGAGCGTGCGACACAGTGGAGCAGTTCGAGAAGCTCACAACCACTATTCCTACGCCGGGGAAGATCCAAAACACGAATTCGGGCGCGGTGCCAAAAGCTAAGGCCACGGAATTTCCCTCGGATGATTGGGATGGTGCGGTTATGCGGCAATTGTTCGAAGAAGAAGTCCAGTGCCGGACTGATTGATCTCGGCTCGGTCCAAAAGATGATAGCGGCAATTGAGAAAGGAAAACGAAAACAACACGGTTCGAGTCATGAGGCCACCAACGGCGATGCCACTAAAGAATTGGGAAAACCTCTCGGGCCGTCCGCGACCAAGGAGGAAATGATCACCAAGCTTGGATTGGTCCCCGTCCCTTTGTGTCAATCTAGGACAAGTCCTCCCGAGTCTCTCTTTGTTAAGATCGAGTCTCTAGGGTCGTCAGAGCTGGCCTTACGCCTGAAGACTACGAGTCTGTAGCAAGCGCTGTATTCCCTTTCGTTTTCAATGAAATGACGAATCTTTCTGAGTATCCCTTGATTGCCACTTTAACTAATGACGAATTAAAAAAAAAAAAAACACTTAATAATAACTCATTAGATAAAGAAGCAGACACATTAAACGAAAAAAAAAATCAAACAACAAAAAAAAATCTTTAAGCAGGTTGTCAGGAAGAGGAAAATCGAGCCCAGTAGCCGAAGAGATTTTGACAAGTGTGAATCTGGGAACTGCGGAAGAGCCTAAAGAGACGCAGATTGGTGATTTCTTTGAAGGAATCGGAAAGGATGCTCTGCAAAGTCCTACAAAATCCTCAATTCAAGGAAAGTTGCCCTCTTCATCAAAGAAAACATCATGTGCAGATACGGGTTGCCAGCCGAAATCATCTCAGATAATGGATCCCACTTCGAAGGGGAATGTGAAAAAGCTGTGGCGGAATTCCGAATAACCCGTCACAAGTCATCTCCTACGGGCCCCAAACCAACGGAGCCGTCGAGGCGGCAAACAAGACTCTGGAAAATATCATCAGGAAAATGGGTCCAAGGCGAGAGATTGGCCCGAGAAGTTACACACAGCGCTCACGGGGCTACGGAACATCGGTCGGAACGGCAGGCGGGAAACACCGTTTGCCCTCACATACGGAATGGAAGCCGTACTCCCAATCGAGCTAGAGATCCCCTCGCTCCGTATACTGCTGGAAAGCCAGATCAACGAGGTCGAATGGCTACAGAGTCGCCATGACGAATTGGCCCTATTAGACGAACGCCGATTGAAGGCCATGGAACACATCCGGGCCTACCAAGGAAGAATGGCTAGAGCCTTCGACAAGAAAGTAAAGCATCGGGAGATCCGAGAAGGTGATCTCGTTCTAAAAGAAAAGCCCCCAGTCCGTATCAACTCCCTCGGCAAATGGGAGCCTGTATGGGTCGGGCCACATGTCGTCCAGAAGATCTTCTCCGGAGGAGCCATGCAACTTGCAGACCTCGACGGGAATCCCTTTGTACACCCAGTGAATGGTGACAAGTTGCGCAGATACTACGCGTAAAACAAAAAAAAAAGAAGAAAGGAAAAGTGCTAAAAGAGTAATACCCAACTAGGTTGAAAACCCGAGAAGGGCGGCCTAGGTAAAAAACAGGGTTGCACCAAAAAAAAAAAAAAAAAAAAAAAACAAAAAAAAAACAAAAAAAAAAAAAAAAAAAAACAACAAAAAAAAAACAAAAAAAAACAACAAAAAAAAAAAAAAAAAAAAACAAAAAAAGAGTTCACCAGGTTGAACTACGAAGACCTGAGCTCCTCAAAATGAGGGGAACGTAGGCAGCCGGAAACGGTTCGGTCTAAAGCACGAATAAAATCCATACTTTGGCATCAATACAATTGATCAGACCATGAAAGCGTCTCGAAAAACTCTAAAGCAATTCAAATATTCATTACGAGTTAAAAGCTCTTTTGATGAGTCTAAGCCCGATTCATTCCTACAACTGGTAACCTGCTAAAAGAAAACTAAGATACATAATCAAACTAATGTGTCTGCCATGACAAGAAAAGGGATACTCGGAAACCTCAGAGTCACTCCAAGCCACTCGTACTGGCCTCTCCCCTCTTCTTCCCCCTTCGAGTCTTCTTTTTCTGAACAGGAAAAATGTCAGTGTTCCTCCTACTAAGCTCTGGTATAGGGACATGGTCTATCAAACCAGCCTCTGTCAGGGCCTTAGTAGCCCTAGCGTCATCCCTCATCTCCTGTAGCCTAGCTGGTAGCATAGGAGCCCTCCTCTCCTGTCTCTTGACGTAAGCCTCATAGTCGATCACAGCGTCTCCGCTCCTGTCATGAGGGTTGGCCCTCGCCTCGGCCCTCCTCCTCTCGAAGCTTGATCGGTCCTCCGCACCCACAATGGCCTCACGCCGTCTCAAAATAGCCACCTGAGTCTCTCCCGAGATGCCTCTCATACCAATCCAGTACCAAGTGGTCGGGAACACCGGTCTCGGACGCTTTGAGAATGACCCGAGGAGGAAAGGCATCATACCTCCATGCTCGGGAAAGAAATGGAAACACCGAGGGATCATCCATGGAAACAGGAGCCACCACCCTGGTGGCTATATCATCAAAGCCCTCCAAAGGAACTGCTCCAGGCCAAAGCTGTCTCGAACTAAAGCCGGAATATAGAAGCTAGGCGAGAAAGCCCGGAAGCATGACCACGGGAGACCCATCCTGAAGCACTCTTCGAGTCTCCACCCGCCAATGAGGCACCGACCATCGATATCTTCGGTCACGGCGACCCGCCATCCAACGCTCCCACGAGCCACGATCATCAAAATCTACATCAACACCTCTCTGGCAAAAGTCCAAGGCTGATCATATCGAGAGGTTTCCCGAAGAACCCCCAAACGCTCCATCGGCCACAAGGTCAAGAGGAACGGGCTGCCCCGTGCATATACCGCCTTCCGGTAGCTAATACGCCGAGAGCATGAAAAGTCTCCCCCGAGAATCAAAGGAACGACATCTACGCCGGGCGACGGTGAACGACAACATCTAGCAGAGACCGATGGCAAATCCCAAAGGAATAGACCATGAACAGGGTGCCAAACATATAAAGTGCAAAGGCATCCCAATAGGCATCATCTACCAAACCTAGGCCCCTAAATCTGTCGGGAAGACCGGAAATATCGAAATGATCGGGACCGCGGATCATACCTCGCGCTTCCTCCGGGGAAAGATGAAGGAGGACGCACAATCTGTCAGCAAAAGAAGCCCCTCCGGGCAAGGGAACCGCTATCTCTTCCACCTCCGGACCTCCAAGCTAGGCCCGAAATTCTTCGACAGTCAGAACAATCTCGTTGAAGGAAAGGCAAAAGACATGCCTTCTAGTATCCCAAAACGAAGAAGAAGCTCTAAAGAGGTCATAATCCGGAACCAATTCTTTGAGAGACCACAAGCATCGTATCTTGTACCTTTCTTCAAAGAATGATCTTCTCCCGTGCATAATCTCCCTACACCACTCCTTGAACTTTTCAAAGAACAAAATTTGCCTTTCTTTGGACAATTTTGGAGAATTTTTGGCCATTTCCATGTTTTTTCTCTTCTCTCCCGAAATTCCAGTGAGTTTGAACTGCAGAAGATGAAGTTTCAATGACATTTATGGTCCAAACCATATCCAACCACCGAAATAAATGAAAACTGTCAGATCTTGACCCTATCCGCGCGGATACAAGTGTCATTACCAAAAAAAAAAAAATGCGCAAAAGTCAGTGCTACACCAAAAGAGGAATATTCCGTCCCGGTTGCTCGAAACTTGTGCAAAAACCTCCCCAAACCAGTCCATATACCAAACACCCTTGCAAAAAAAAAAACCAAGGCTCATGCAACACTGCATTCATATTGCATTGCAAACATAAATAAAATCCTAAATTATTACATCAAAAAAAAAAAAAAAAAATGTGCATAAGCTGTACAAATCTAAATCTCAATCTCAAATCTCAAAAAAAAAAAAAATCAATCGGAGTCTCCAGCGCCCGATGTCTCCCCCCGGCCCCTCTTGCGATTCGGGCCCGCCTCCTCGGGAGCCCTGAAAATCTCGGGCTCAGAATCGTCCTCGTCTCCAGAAAGAGGCTCATCAGGACCAACCGGCACGCTCTGATAGGGCAAGCCGAGATCTGCGAAAAAATCGTATCCGAAGGTGAAGGCGTCGGACTCCTGCACGTACGAAGACGACCCGCCATGCTGCCATACGTGCCCCTGCCCGTGTGGATCCCCGAGAATGACGTGATCCGAAGGCAACACCGCGCGGGGATCAATGAGAGGAGACAAAGGAGTCTCTGAAGAAGTCTCTGAGCGAATAGGGGAAGCCTCCCGTCTGACAGGCGCCGGCCGTGGTCGCCTCGCTCTAGCCTGAGGAGCCCATGGCGACCATCCTCCTGATGAATCTCTTGGCCCCGATCACTTGCTTCGTCAGTTTCTCGACGACCACCTCCGAAAACTGCACAAAAGCAAAAGCGTCAAAAAAGGAAGTGATGCTAAAGATGATGAAACAAAAGAAAGAAAGGAAAAGAAAGAAGCGTAAAAAGCCATACCTTCATACCCGGACGAGGCCGGAAAGCTCGTGGAAGTCGCTCGGGCTGAGGGATCTGCACCCTCAATCGGACCCCATCCTGGATATAGGAAAAATCCGTCCGAGGGTACCGCGGGATCCCAAGCCCCTCCCTATCCAGAACCTGAGGCATCCTCAGCCTCCTCAAGACGAATGTCGCATATGGCTCAATCGCCACGAAATCCGAGAAGTGCTGGCCGGCTCGGTAATCATCCCAGGTCACGGACCGATCGCTCGGGTGCATCATATCGGCGGGAGGCTCCACCGGTGTCCTCAAAGGCGAATTCACGCCATGCTGGCGCGTCACCCTCTCTCCCAGATAATATGCATCGCAGGTCAGACCCCTCTAAATCCTCCATTTGCCTGCAGTCCGGATCTCGGCGCCCTTCAGGTGTGCCACCTCAAAGCGATCCCGGGGGAAGAATATCATCCCCTCATCTGTCTCGGCCTCCGTCAAAGGAAGGCAATCCGCGCACCTGAGAGTCGTACGCCCCCCGGAGCTTATCTTCTCCCGGGCATGCTTGGACCAAGGCTGCATGGCCGGATACGCCCCGCCGTACTCCGCCGGCCGCCGCCACATCGTGACGTGGAAAAACTCCAACGCCCATACCTGCGAAAGGTAAAAATCCAATCAATCCAGTGCAAAAGAAAAGTGCGTGCTCAAAAAGAAAAAGGAGGGAAAGCAAAAAGAGAGCTTATACCTCCAGGGCAAACTCAAAGCATTACAAAGAGCTCACGGCCTTCCCGTACCTATCAAGAGCAAAATAAAGCTCACGCGGCCCGGCCTCTCCCCACGAGACATCTCCGGCCGTCTCCATGTCCTCCAAGGACCTCAACAAGGCAAAAGCGCCCGTCCCCTCGGCATGTCCAAAGAGCGTGCTCGAAAAAGCAAACCACAAGAAGGCCACAGCAATCGATCGGCGCCTATCCTCTCCTCCCCGGCCTCATAACTCGCTATGGTCTCCACAATCTTGCCGTAGACCACGGCATACTCCATCCCCATCCCCTTTTTGGGAATAGGGGAAAATCCCGAGAAGAGCACAACGGATCGGCATCGGCTGTAGCCGTCCCGCCACTCAATCTTTGCGTCCATTAAAGGACAGGCCCGTGATCGCAGCGTAATCGGAGGGCGTAACCGTAGCCTCGCCCCAGAAGAAGTGGAAGGTGTGGGTCGCGTCCCACCAGTGCTGCGCCAGAGCAAACATCAAGCCCTTGCTCTTAGGGAACTTGACCAGTCCCCTCAAGCACTCAACGAACTCCCAGAGCCCCGTCTCGACAACAATCTGTCTCGGACTCGGCAAAGCTCCTCGGCCCGCATCCGGAAGCCGGTCCCACAAGTCAATCACGGACTCCACCGATCCTCGATTCTTCATTTTGTTCAGCTGCTCCGTCACAAAACGGTGTCCGCCCTGTAAAAAAAAAAGGAAGAGAAAGAAAATGTCAAAAAAAAAGTGCATTTGCATTTACACGAAAAAAAAAGCATACACATGCATTAAAAAAAAAAAAATTTCGACAGCATAACAGTATACAATGAGCATAGCCCCATTTTTCTCGCATAAAAGAAAACGATTCTCAGCAAATCCCAATGCATTCATAAAAAAAAAAGATGCATTCCTACGGAAGTAAAAACTCCGTCCCATTTTCATAAAATAACATGCATACCATCCATCATCTCAAAAAAAAAAAATTGCATACATGCATATCATCCATCTTACATGCAACGGGAGGAAAAATCCGTCCCACTTTTCAAAAATAAAAAAAAATCCTAAACATACATACATCTCATATTGGCAAAATGCCCATTCTTTCCAAACGAAATACATGCATTGCATCATTCATCAATATCAATATTCAATTTCGAAAAAAAAAAATCATCATCAACATGCAAGATTCAAATTTCAAAAAAAAAAAAAAATCAAAATCACAATTCACAATTTTCGAATTTTCACATGCAATTTTCGAATTTAAAAAAAAAAATGGCAAAAATGCCAATTCTTTTTCCCAAGTAAAATGCACATTTTGAGTTACCCATATACTCATTACAACATGCATAGCATCAAAATCAAAATCCAAGGCCAAGAACATGGTCATTTTCGAAATTATCAAAAAAAAAAAAAATCAAATCACCCAAAAATCAATGTCAAGCAAGAAATCGACAAGAGGATCAAGAGGATTCGAAGTATACCGTTCGGAGATTCGAATCCGAAGCCCAATGTTGCCAAGCATCGGGGTAGGGCTCCTCCGCAATCGATTGCGAAAGATTGTAATGCCTCCTCATCCGGACGAGCTCCAATCGCCTCTCCGCTACCGGGCCACGTCCTTGGCCTTGAAAAGCGCCTTCCCCGTGTTCCATTGCTCAAAAAATCGAAGAAATCGGAAGATTTTTGAAGCTTCTAAGGCCAACAATGGCTGATTCGCAGTTCTCTCTCTCTCTGTTCTCGTAATTTTGAAAAAACTGAATGGGGAAGAGAAAGGGCGTTGGCCCTAATTAATACCCCTGGTTTTCAAACCCTATCCGCGCGGATAGGATTGCAAGGGTCAAAATGACCCTTTTGCCCCTTAAAATTTCAGGACTCTGCAATTCAGTCCCCAACTTGACAGAGTTAACCAAAGTTAACCAAAGTCAGCCCCTTGTCAAGAAAATCATTCCCCGGCAGTAAAACGTAAGACCGAGTGCCCCGAGAAAGATAACGAGATCCCGTATCTTTCATCAAAATCTTCCCCGGCAGTCAAACGTAAGACCGAGTGCCCCGAGAAAGATAACGAGATCCCGTATCTTTCATCAAAATCTTCCCCGGCAGTAAAACGTAAGACCGAGTGCCCCGAGAAAGATAACGAGATCCCGTATCTTTCATCAAAATCTTCCCGGCAGTCAAACGTAAGACCGAGTGCCCCGAGAAAGATAACGAGATCCCGTATCTTTCATCAAAATCTTCCCCGGCAGTCAAACGTAAGACCGATCTCCTCGAGAAAGATAACGAGATCCCGTATCTTTCATCAAAATCTTCCCCGGCAGTCAAACGTAAGACCGAGTGCCCCGAGAAAGATAACGGATCCCGTATCTTTCATCAAAAATTACCCCCGGCAGTCAAACGTAAGACCGAGTGCCCCGAGAAAGATAACGGATCCCGTATCTTTCATCAAAAATCTTCCCCGGCAGTCAAACGTAAGACCGAGTGCCCCGAGAAAGATAACGGATCCCGTATCTTTCATCAAAAATCTTCCCCGGCAGTCAAACGTAAGACCGAGTGCCCCGAGAAAGATAACGAGATCCCGTATCTTTCATCAAAATTACCCCCGGCAGTCAAACGTAAGACCGATCTCCTCGAGAAAGATAACGAGATCCCGTATCTTTCATCAAAATCTTCCCCGGCAGTCAAACGTAAGACCGAGTGCCCCGAGAAAGATAACGGATCCCGTATCTTTCATCAAAAATTACCCCCGGCAGTCAAACGTAAGACCGAGTGCCCCGAGAAAGATAACGGATCCCGTATCTTTCATCAAAAATCTTCCCCGGCAGTCAAACCTAAGACCGAGTGCCCCGAGAAAGATAACGGATCCCGTATCTTTCATCAAAAATCTTCCCCGGCAGTCAAACGTAAGACCGAGTGCCCCGAGAAAGATAACGGATCCCGTATCTTTCATCAAAATTACCCCCGGCAGTCAAACGTAAGACCGAGTGCCCCGAGAAAGATAACGAGATCCCGTATCTTTCATCAAAATCTTCCCCGGCAGTAAAACGTAAGACCGATCTCCCCGAGAAAGATAACGGATCCCGTATCTTTCATCAAAATCATCCAACGGCAGTCAAACGTAAGACCAATTCCCCAGACGAATACGTCTGATTTTCCCCAGCAAAGGCTAACGAAATCCCCGGCAAAGTCAACGGAGTCCCAAAAGCCAACGAAATCTCGAGAAGATCTCGAACTACGAAAGGGCTTGATTCCCACTAGGGATACGTAGGTAGCCTATCATTAGGTCCAGCCCCTCGACCAAAACGGTCACCCTCTCCTTCGGCAGCAGACGAAGTCCACCGAAAGGCCATTCCAAATTAAGGTCCGAGGCGCCTAAAAAGCCATCATCATTAAGGACCGAGGCACCTAAAAAGCCATCATCATCAAGGTTCGAGGCACCTAAAACGCCATCTCCAAGGTTCGAGGCACCTAAAAAGCCATCATCATCAAGGTTCGAGGCACCTAAAATGCCATCTCCAAGGTTCGAGGCACCTAAAACGCCATCTCCAAGGTTTGAGGCACCTAAGACGCTATCACTAGGAAAGCGATAAATCGCAAAAATCCCCAGCAGAGCGGATAGCCATCAGACCGAAAATGGTCACTCCTATCCCCAGCAGAGCGGATAGACATCAGACCGAAAATGGTCATCCCTAGCAGAGTTTCTTTCCAGCAACCGACTGCAGAACTCGCTCATCAGGTTCGAGGCACCTAAAACGCCATCATCTCCAGGGTCAAAGACCCGAACTACGACTGGCTTGATTCCCATTCGGGATACGTAGGTAGCCTATCGCTAGGTTCAGCCACCCGATCACTCGATCATCCTGCCAAATATGGAGCCTTACTCTTATCGACGACCCCGCTTCCTTCGAAAGCGCCGTCGCCGAGGGGCTACTGTAAGTGCTCCAATTTGAGCTTGTTAGAATTTTCGTTAGAAAATTAACGAAAGTTATAACATTTCTAACAATTCCTAACAATCCTAACTTTTCTAACAAAGTGAGGGTAAAATGGGCATTGTTATTTAAGGTTAAACCTTAAAAAGAATCTTAAAAAAGAAAAACAAAAGAATAAAACCACAAATAGAAATGCTGGAAACATAATCTGGCTGGTCAATTTGAATTTTGAAAAGAAATATTCCCCTTGTCCAAAGCTGGAGCTGCATTTAATGAACAGTGCACGCTGCAGGGTTCATCCGCGCGGACATCTTTGCAATTTCCAGAGGGCTATAAATTGAGCCCTCCAGTCACAAAAACAAGGAGGAACAACACATTTTGCACCGAACCTCTGGCGAAATATAGAGAGAAAACAGTGAGAATTCTTCAAGAATTGTCACCTTTTTCTCTCCAATCTTTCCCAACTCATACTCATTCACTCACTCTCATATTAAAGCCCTAAACACTCATACACTCAAGCCAAACACTCAAGAACACAAGGAAGATTGGTAAACCCTCCTTCTCCTAACCCTAAATCTCAATCATGCATGCATTTGCAAACTACAAAATGTAGTTCTTTCATCTTCTTGCTCTAGATCTAAGAAGATCACCATGGAAGACCATCTCCATGGATGATCTTCTACAAAGATCAACATTATTTTCAAGTTCTCTTACTTTCTTGCAAAGAAAACTCATTTTCAAAACCCTAAAAACCATTTTCAAGCATAAAATCTCATTTTCAAAGGATAAAAATCCCCTTCCCAAGCAAATGAAATGCTTAGTCCTAATGTACCCCAAGGATGGTTTGGTATAGTTGATTCACCACTAAAATGTCTAGTGATCATTAACCAAAACCTAGGGAAATGGGGACAAGCATGGATGCAAAACCCCCCTTAAAATCATATTTTCCTTCTTGAGAAGTTGCTGTCCAGTAGCAATTTTCCCAGACCTCAGTCCATTGTCTTAATTTTTGGACACAGATGAACTTGGAATTTGGTGTTGACTACAAAACACTTTTTGTAGACAACATCCAGAGCTTTCCAGAAATATTTTTACTTTATTTTTTGGGTGAGTAAAACTCCTCTTTTCAAATTTTATTTCAGAGTCTAGTTCATCAGCTTCTGGGAATCCAGATCTCATATCTGAGGTTTCCAGAAGGTTTTGACCCCTCAAATATTCTCCAAAATGGAAGATTCCTTCGCACAAACCTTATTTAAGGTGTCTAGAACAACTTTCATTCTCTGAGTTTATCCATATTATGAAGTTTTAAGACCCTTGAATACATTTCAAAATCAAAGGTCCACTGCCTTTTTCATTCTGCCAGAAATGGCTCTCAACTTCAAAAGGTCTTTTGAGTACCAAATCTCAATCCAAAAATCTTCCAAAAAATCATGGGATCAGTTTAAAGTCTTAAAAAGATATCCCAAATTTTACTTTTCTGAGTTTCAAAGTATTTTGGCCAAAACACACACACACACACACACACACACACACAAATGATTTTCAGCTTGGAAGACTCGTTTTACGAGGCGCGTCGGGTGCACACTAACGTCCTTCCCGACGCGTAACATGACCTCCGAACCTAAATCTATGATCTCGGGATTTTTTCAAAGTTTTGGCCCTTCAAAATTAAAATGGCGTGGCGACTCCGTTTCGTTGATTTTTTCAAACAAAAATGGGAAAATTTTCGGACACACATTCATCACACCACGGTACCGGCCTGTCAATGATTTCCGGCAAGTTTTTGATCAATTTGAGGTCTCCAACTTTCTGAAGAACGCTGACAAGACTGCTACTCCCCAGGGCAACAGCAAGAAGGAGTGAGATCCCGGTCCAACCCTTGTCAAATACCCTCTAGTCAATAAGTAGTGTAGGGTCCAGAGTCAATAGCGTCTATTCAATTGAGTCAAGAATATTTGAATTCCAGTCCTCTGAGTCATCCGAAGGCCTCACGCCTGAGGACTATCAAAATGTAATCGATGTCATCTTTCCCCTTATTTTGAATGAAATGACAGATCTTTCTGAGTATCCTCTTATTGCCAACTTAACAAATGATAAATTAACTCAAAACTTAACAACAGTTAATAATGAATCATTTGAACAAGATGCAAACACACTAAATGAACAATACATTAAAGAAATCTTTAAGCAGGTTTCAGAAAAAGAGGAAAACCGGGCTCAAGCTGCCGAGGAGGTTTTGACAAGTGTGAACTTGGGTACTGTCGAGGAACCTAAAGAGACACAGATCGGAAACTTCTTCCAGGGGGTTGAGCGGGACAGACTGATCGATCTGCTCAGAGAATACGTCGACGTGTTTGCATGGTCATACAGGGATATGCCGGGGCTAGACAGTTCAATAGTAGAGCACAGAATCCCTCTAGCTCCAAATGCTAAGCCAGTAAAACAGAAATTGAGGAAGATCAAGCCAGAGTGGTCTCTACAGGTCAAAGAAGAGATTGAGAAACTACTGTGGGTAGGATTCATCAGAGTCATCGAATATCTGACATGGTTGTCCAATATTGTGACCGTCACCAAGGCCAATGGGAAGGTGCGCTGCTGTGTGGATTTCCGAGATCTGAACAAGGCCAGCCCCAAGGACGATTACCCTTTGCCAAACATAGACATCCTGGTGGACTCCACTGCCAACTATGAAGTCAAATCATTCGTTGATGGCTTTGCAGGCTACAACCAGATCAAGATGGCTGAGGAAGACCAAGAAAAGACAGCCTTCACTACACCGTGGGGAACTTACTGTTATACAGTGATGCCATTTGGGCTTAAGAACGCCGGGGCTACTTACCAAAGGGCAGCGACCGCGCTTTTTCATGACATGATCCACAAGGAGATTGAGGTCTATGTAGACGACATGATAATCCACTCCAAAGGCGAGGATGGGCAACACTTTGTTGACCTGCGGAAGTTCTTTGAGAGGCTGAGACAACATTCCATGAGATTAAACCCTGCCAAATGCACCTTCGGAGTGACAAGGGGAAAAGTGCTTGGGTATATGGTCACGGAGCGAGGTATTGAAATTGACCCCCAAAAGATCAAAGCCATTATGGATATGAGGCCACCTCAAACCCAGACAGAAGTCAAGAGCTTTATGGGAAAATTGCAGTACATCAGCCATTTCGTCAATCAGTTGACCACTATGTGCGAGCCCATCTTCAAGCTCATGAAGAAGAATGTAGACACAGAATGGTACATCCTCCAGTGCTATGCCCCCCACATAGACAGAAACCTCTTCTGCTCTATCTCACTGTCACTGATAAGGCAGTTGGGGCTATGCTTGCTCAGGAAAATAAAGACTCTCGGGTAGAGAATGCCATTTACTTTGTCAGCCGGAAGCTGCAGGGAAGTGAGCTCAATTACTCAGCATGTGAAAAGACCTGTGCAGGACTGGTCTAGGTAGTCGGCAAGTTGAAGCATTATATGCAAGCCCACCGTGTGAATTTGGTCTCAAAAATGGACCCCATCAAGTACATCTTTGATAAGCCTTCCCTCTCGATGCGTCTAGCAAAGTGGTCCTTCTTCTTAGCGGAATACGACATCAACTATGTGACCAGAAAGGCCATCAAGGGTCAAGCGTTGTCAGACCACCTGGCGAACTTCCCCAGTAATGAGGACAGAGGGCCTGAACCCCAATTCCCAGATGAAGGGATCTTTGCAGTTGAGCCTAAAAACCGATGCCAATTATTCTTTGACGGAGCCGCTAACAAAAGAGGAAACGGCATCGGGATGCTACTGGTCGATTCGAAAGATGAGCATACACCCATAGCCCTCAAGTTGAACTTCCCTGCCACGAACAATGTTGCCGAGTACGAAGCCTGCATTGCTGGTTTGGAAGGTGCCTTAGAAAGGAATGTCAAGGAGCTCAAAGTTTATGGAGACTCAGCCCTGATCATCAACCAGGTTTCCAACAAATGGAAGACTGTGGACCCTAATCTGCAGCGGTATCATGCCCATATGGAGGAGTTGACTGGACAGTTCAGAGAAGTGACCTTCCACTACTTGCCAAGGGAAAAGAACAGATTCGCAGATGCCCTAGATACTCTAGCCTCATTGGTAGAGATCCCTGAGGGAAAAGCCATAAAACCCTTCAGAGTGGGTAGAAGAGAAGCCCCAGCCTTCTGTTGTGAAGTAGACCTGGGACCCGAGCCTATAAAGGAACCTTGGTACAATCAAATTTACCAGTTCCTCAAAGATGGAGAGTCAGCTTTCAAAGACGAAGAAGGTAGACCAAAAGAAGGTGTTAGAGCCAAGAGCTTGCAAGCCTTGAAAAGGTTGGCCTCCCATTATGTCATTCTAGGAGGCAACCTGTACAAGAAGCGATACCAAGGACCACTCCTCTTGTGCATCACTCAAGAAAGGGCCAAAGAGTTGATGACCGAAGTCCACAATGGTCCCTGCGGTCCTCATGTGAATGCCAGAGCCCTGATGCAAGTGATCCTCAGAATGGGTTACTACTGGATTTCCATGGAAACAGACTGTGTCCAGCACGTCCGAACATGTGAGAAGTGCCAGCGGTTTGCCAACCTCAACCATCTCCCGCCTCATGACCTGTACTGCATGACGACTCCTTGGCCGTTTGCAACTTGGGGTATTGACGTGATAGGGAAAATAGCCCCGACAGGAAGCAATGGGCATGAATTTGTGCTAGAAGCCATCGACTACTTTACCAAGTGGGTAGAGGCCAAGTCCTACAAGGTCCTCACTTCCAAGAAGGTTGCCCAATTCATCAAAGAAAACATAATGTGCAGATATGGGGTGCCCAACGAGATCATTTCCAATAATGGGTCGCACTTTAAAGGGGACTGCGATAGGTTGCTGTCAGAATTCAGAATCACTCGCCACAAGTCGTCTCCGTACAGACCTCAGACTAATGGAGCCGTGGAAGCTGCTAATAAGACGCTCGAACGGATCATCCGGAAAATGGCCACCCGTGGTCGTGATTGGCCCGAAAAGCTGCACTTGGCACTCTGGGACTACAGAACGTCTGTCAGAACAGCTACAGGAGAAACTCCTTTTGCCCTAACATAAGGGATGGAAGCAGTGTTACCAGTGGAGTTGGAAATCCCGTCATTAAGGGTCCTCCTGGAAAACAGTGTCAATGAAGTAGAATGGTTGCGCAGCCGGCATGATGAGTTGGCTCTGCTTGATGAAAGAAGGCTAAAAGCCATGGAACACACCCGAGCCTACCAGAGGCGGATGGCCAGAGCGTTTGACAAAAAGGTTAAGGCCAGAGACATCAAAGAGGGTGACTTAGTGCTGAAAGTAAAGCCCCCTACCAGAGACAACCCCCTGGGAAAATGGGAACCCGTTTGGATCGGCCCTTATGTGGTGCAGAAGATACTATCGGGAGGAGCCATGAAGCTTGCAGACCTGGACGGCAATCCCTTTGTCCACCCAGTCAACGGTGATAAGCTCAAAAGATACTATGTCTAAATAAAAAAAAAAAAGAGAAAAAAATCTTAGTGCAAAAAGAGTAATACCCAGCTAGGCTGAAAACCCAAAAAAGGGCGGTCTAGGCAAAAGACAGGGTTGCACATAAAAAAAAAAAAGAGAAAAAAATATATATAGTTCACCAGAATGAACTACGAAGACCTGAGCCCCTTAGTCTTTCTTGTAAAAGGGGAACGTAGGCAGCCATATATGGTTCGGTCTAAACAATAAAAAAGGGCAATCAAGCTTCCATGAAGTGCGTCCTAAAAAATGAAGGGTATTTCAGTTTTCATAAAACGGGTCCCAAGCAATAAGACATTTGAATTTCCATGAAATGTGTCTTGATTAATTTCTAAGATAATATTTCTTGTTCATTACAAGTTAAAAACTTCTTGATGAGTTCAAGCACGGTCTACTCTTGACTCTGCTAACCTGCTACAAAGATTTAAAATACAAAAAATGCCTAAATAAACTAATGTGTTTGCAAAATGGCAATAAGGGAATCCTAAAAAAAGATCTGTCAGTCGTCATTCGCTGAGTCTTCTTTGGTCTACTTCCCTTTACCTCGACCCCGTCGAGTTTTCTTTCTCTTCTTCTCTATAAGGTCGGTATCCCTCATCCCGATCTCCGGTATCCTCACTGGAGCCTCAACCAAACCCGTGTCAATAAGTGCCCTCTCTACACGAGCACGAGTCCGCACTTCCTCCCTCTGAGCCTTAGTCAAAGGAGCAACCTCGGAAAATCTCTTGTATCGAGCCTCCATATCTCTGATCAGGTCACCCGACTGATTATGGCGACTCGCCTTAGCCTCAGTCTCCCTCAGAGTCCTACTCGAGTCACAGTCGGCCCCCAATAAAGCCTGACGTCTCTCCCCTAGAATGACCTGAGTCGCTCCCATCTCCCTCTCGTACCAGTCCAAGTAGACAATAGTCAAGATGGTGCTCTTCCTGCTCCTGAAGATAGCCCTGGGTGGGAAAGCAGTGTAAGTCCAAGCCCTCGAGAAAAATAAGAAGCTGGCTGGATCTCTCATATCCAATGGCATCACCTCCATGGTCCGGATGTCCTCCCAATCGCTCAATGACTCCTGTAATGCCCCAAACTGCCTGGATACCAAGCAGGGAATGTAGAAGGACGACCAGCAGAACCCTGGAACCCTCACAGCATAAGACTCCTGAAATATCCTCTTGGTCTGCAACCTCCAGTGAGGTATCCACCAGCCTAGCCATCGTCACTTAACAGTCACTGTTGTCGTTGTTGTAGGTAGTTCCATTGGGTGTTTTTGGCCAAAATCTAGGGAGAAACGTGTTTCTCCATAATTTATGGAGAAACGGGTTTTTTCCATCAATTCCCGTCGGTGCTCTCTACTCCGGAGACCTATTCAAACTGTAATCCCACCCCCCGTATAAATCCATCTCTCTGATAGACATGCGTTGTCTCCTCAATGAAGAACCCAGGTGGAGGCTGTAAGTACCCAAATCTGGCTCATGCCTTCCGGTTAAATATCCCGGCAATTTCGGTAAGTTTTCCGGTAATTCCCCGGACCTTCCTAGTGTTCCAGAAATATTCCGGAACTATTCCAAATTAATTAGGGACTGAAAGGGAAGCTTCCCAATTAAGAAACACGTTTTTCTTAATTGGGAGGAAAGTTCTAGAATTTTCCACCTTGCATGTTTCTAGAAATGCTGAGTCACAAGGGATAATGCCGCACGGCTGCATTAGCTCAAGGTCTCTGGCCGCACGGCTTCATTAGCCTTATCCAGACTGCCTATAAATAGAGCCCTCCTCTACCCATTTTGATCATCAACAAAAAGCATAATACTCCCATAATACGAAGAAGATCCCCCAAAGAGCTGCTGGAAGTCCAAGAAGGTGAAGAAGAAGGCCAAGAAGCCACCTCCCTCCTCCTTGAAGATCCCAAGATCAATTCCTCCTCCTAGCTCCGTCAAAGAAGAAGAGGAAGCCATTGGTAACCTCGCACACCCTAACCTTGCATTCTAATTGCTCTATGTGATTATAATTGCTCATTGCATTTCATACATTGCATTTATCTTGCTTGGGACTTGGTAGTTTATCATAAAGATCATATCTTTATCCCCCTTTCCCCTTTTGCATGCATTAGGCATCCTTTGCCATTAAAGATGTAATCTTTGAATCAAAGGTGCATCCTTTGCACCTAAAAACACCATTTTTCAATAAAAATATCATCTTCATGCATCCTTTGCATATAAAAATCCAATATTTATGATAAAAACGCATCCTTTGCATATGAAATCCTTTTTCAAGCATCCTTTGCATTAAAGATCATATCTTTATACCAAATTAGCATCCTATGCTTTTCAAAATACAATCTTCATGCATCCTTTGCATATTCAAATTCCAATTTCTTCATAAAAATGCATCCTTTGCATAAAAGTCATGTCTTTATGCATCCATTGCAAATAAAGATCATTTCTTTAAATCAAATGCATCCTTTGCAACCCAAAAATGTCATCTTTTCACTAAAAATGTCATTTTTACATGCATTCCTCCATGTCCCCATTATCAACCTTGGAACGGACCGGTGTAAAAGATCCTATCTTTACATCGTTCCTTCCATAAAGGTTTCATAATTTCTTTAGAAAGGGACAACCCTTGAACCCTATATCTCCGATTATCACTTAAGATGAGTATGAAGCATCTATATGAGCTCGACCGTCTTAAAGTGTAGGATTGATGGGCTAAGGGCCCTCCTTTTCTAAAGAACCTCATCTTTGACTATAAAGAGAGTCATTCTCTCGTTCATGCAAAGTCCCGAGGTTAAAAATGCAATGATCGCAAGTCCAAGATGAGGACGGGATCATAATCCCGAATACATAAGATCCAAGAAATCCCGAGCGACAACCAATAAATGGTTTGTACGTCCGGAAGACGACTTGGGACATTCCCTCCCTTTATTTTCAAACACATGCACACAAGAAAGCACGCAAGCAAGCACGATTAATGGGATCTTGGGAGACTTGCTCCGGCAAGGCACCTTGGGTGAACGACGATCCGTTCTTCCCAAGGGGTAACTTAACCTCCGAACCCATAAAACCTTTTTTCAAAGTTTTGAGGTAATCAAAATGGCGTGGCGACTCCGTTTTTCAAATTAAACCGGATGTCTTCAAACTCGCGTGAATTTCCAACACACAAAAATTTGGGGCACACATTCTCAGAGGCCACATATTCTTCTATTCCTCCTAGCTTGTAATCCCACACACAAACACCCCACTCGTCGCTCTCAAGGAAAGGACTCAGACAATTTGAACGCTTTGATTTGATCCAAGCTTCCAATGGGATACCAGACGAGGTCAATTTTTCAAATCACACCACCATTTCTGGTGAATTTCTTCAATTCTCTTCCTGAATCGCGATTTCTGATCCAAATTGTAGCTTTTAATCTGATTTTCATTTGTACAAGCTGTGTGTGAGAATCGATTGATGCCTTCCCCTGTGTTCAGAGCCTAATTCCGTTCCATTCAAGTACACAAGTCGTAGGTGAAATTCTTTTGGTAATGACGATTCATGGGCTCGATTAGGTTCTGGATATCCAGAACCTTTTAAAAGGATATCCAGAACCTTTTGAAAGGATATCCAGAAATTTATTAAATGTTTCTGGATATAAGTTTTAAGGCTTCTGGATATTAATTATAAAGCTTATGGATATCCAGAACTCTTTGAAAGGATATCCAGAACCTTATGTAAGTGATATCAAAAAATTTAGAATTGGCTTCTGGATATAAGTTTTAAGGCTTCTGGATATCCATATTCAATGTTCTAGATATCCGTAACCTTGTGAAAGTGATATCCGGATCGTAAATTTGGTCTTGGCCTTGGATTTGGTCTCAAATCTTTTTCTCGATATCCGTCCCAAAGCTTCTCGGATATCAATTCCAAAGCTTCTGGATATCCAGAAACCCGTTTCTCCATAACTTATGGAGAAATGCCTCCCTAGACCTACTCGTGTTTTCCTTGATCCACGCATCACTTTCATTATTTTCCATCTTCCTCAATTACTCACTCGGGACAAAATAGGTCATTTTACCAAAATATTGATGCAATTTTTTTTAATTAAAAGCATTTAAATTTCACTTTTATCCTTTATATTCTTATATCTGATTTTATTTTATTTTATTAATCTTCCTCCGTTCTTAAATAAATATTCAATTTTTACACTGAAAGACATTTTTGATAGGGTTAAATTTAAACATTTTTTGTAGCAAGTACATAATAATTTTTAATACAAAGTGTAAATGTGAACTATAACTTATTGTTTGATGATTAAGATAATAACTTCTCCAAAATTCGACATTAATTTCGGACTAAATTTGAAAACTTAGACATTTCATTTAGAGATAAAGAGAGTATATATTATTAAATGAAATAATGTAGAAGGGAGACACAAACAATAATAGTAGTAAATTTAATATCTTTTTTCATTAAGTTATAATAATAAATGCAACTTTATAAACACTAGCGATTTTTTTTATTGGACCAAAGTGAATAATTTCAAAAGAATGCATAATATCTTGAGGAGTAAACCACAAAACTTACCCTTATACTATGAATGTAAAATCACTTTAATTTCCGTATTATCTAAACAATAAATATAATTTGTATATTATATATTTTTTATTTTTGTGTCATTCTATTTTATCTAATTTAAAATAAAATGTAGAAAATAATAATAAAAAATTAAGTGGTTAGGTGGGCAGTGCCTACCAAGGACTAAGGACTAGAGTGGTTGTTTGAGGGAAAAATTCCTCTTTACCCACATAGTCCAGATCTTAACCCATCAAAACCCAACCCAAATAAAAAAGACAACCTCCTTTTTTATTCCAAATCAAAATCCCTTTAAACCCCAATATGACATATGCCGACCCTATTGAATGACGCATAGTTAACGGTCAGTTAACAATTCCGTCTTATGGTGGTTATCAACACTTCCGTGATCGCATAATTCAAGCCGATCATTACAGATCTCAATTTCTGCCTTTAAAGGAATTTTGAAGCTTTTTGATCTGCAATTCAATCTCTTATTACATTGAATAAGAAAAGGTATTAGAACCTGGTGAGTACTTAGATTTAATTTCGAATTGTCTATTTTTTTTTTAATTTTGATGACGAAAATTTGAATTTTTTAATTTTTGATGATATATCAACATATGCTCTCAATTGTAAATAGTTTTATTGAAGGTTTCAATTATTATATACAAAGCTATAAAGCCTTTGAATGGTCTTATAGGAAGTATTATATGACCTGGTAACATGATATACACAACCATAATACATTTGAATGGTTCTATAGCAGTTGGTATAGGACCTGACACCATCATATACAAAGCTATAATGCCTTTTAAAGGTCATATAGCAAATGGTATAGGACACAGTAACATGATATACACAGCTATAAAGCCTTTGAATGGTCCTATAGCAAGTATCATATGACACAGTAACATGATATACACCCCATAATACATTTGAATGGTCCTATATCGGTTGGTATAGGACCTTACATAAAATCAATTTTAGGTTTAAAATTGGTACGAAAATGTTTTTTTAATCAAAAAATTGTCAAGTAACTAAAAAACTCTAATAACAAAAAAATTCGTTAACAAATGATGAACACGTCTAAAAACGAGTTACAATCACAAAAAGAAAAATCTGATACCTAAAATTTCTCCGCAACGCTTAAATGGAGGTTATCAAACGGCGAGTTTCAATAGAGTTTCAATGGCTTCGATTAAGGCTTCAATGGCGTCGATTAGGTTTTGATTTGGGTTGGGAAAGGATTTGCACTGGTTAGAGAGAGAAATTTAGGGTTTTCGAAGGATTTGATTTTTGAGTATGGAATGTTACGGGTAGTTCACGGAATATTAGCTGCCGTCTTGTTCCGTTAGGCGTGGGTTTTGGTGACATTTTCATCTCAAATGGGTTAATATGGGTTTTTAATCTGGACTATGGGGTTTAGAGTCCTTGACTCTTGTTTGAGAGTGAGGCGTTGAAAAGATAAGCGTTAAAAACATCCAGCTACCACGCCATTCTATAATTGAACAATGAATAATACTCCCTCCGTCCACTTTCAAGAATCCAACTTTTTCTTTTAATTCGTAGTAGACTAATAGTTTCATTCCATAAATGACAAATTTTAAACATTGTTTCGGACATTTATATCTTTATAATGTAAATATATTTAAAAAAATCATTCATTATGTCCTTATAATATTAACATATTTACAAAAAAAACCAATCAAAAAGAGGAAATATTAAATGTTTTAACTTTTACATTCGCTCTCCTCTAATCTTCTACCCACTTGCAATTCTTTATTCATTTTTTTTAAATTTTCTTAAAAAACATAAAATACTACCCTAAAACCCTGAAGTGAGACGGATGAATTATATTGTTATATAAAGTGTCATTTATAGAGCCGGATTCACAAAGTCCTGCCTTTAAGTTGAACGGTAGCTTCTCTAACCCCTAAAGTCTATAAAGTGTCAAAACTCAGTAACAAACTCAAATAAAAAACATGACTTCCATTTTAATTTTATACACTTGCATCACTGCAATCCTGCTCTACTGTCTCTTTAACTGCGCACACTCTTATCTTCCCGCCATAATGCCGCCCACTACCGCTGGGTCCAAAGCCATGGCCTATCATCGGAAACCTCCCTCACTTAGGCACCAAGCCTCACCAAACTATTGCCGCCTTGGCTCGCACCTACGGACCACTAATGCACCTCCGCCTCGGTTTCGTTGACGTGGTGGTTGCCGCCTCCGGATCTGTGGCGGAGCAGTTTCTAAAAGTGCATGATTCAAATTTTGCCAATAGACCGCCGAATTCTGGAGCCAAGCATATTGCTTATAATTATCAAGATCTGTTGTTTGCCCCCTATAGACCACGGTGGCGCTTGCTTCGGAAGATCTCGTCTGTTCACTTGTTCTCTAACAAGGCTCTCGACGAATTCCATCACTTGCGCGAGGTTTGTAAATCGATCTTAAATCCTAATTAATTAATGTAATTATGTGAAAGCTTGTTATACGCCAGCTTAAGCTTTTAGATTAAATTATAATTTAACATGATATTAGAGCTCCTGTTTGTTACGACAAAGTCCTCAATTTGATTATTTCTTTAAAAAAATAGATTTTTTATTAATTAATCACTTGACTTTTTTACAACTGTTATTTGAAAGACGTTTGGTAGTTATTGAACTCTTAACCTCTCTCGTATGAATAGTACAACTAGAGCTATTTTTTCTTAGTTCGAAACGTCTCACTTACAATGTTACTCGTAATCATGAGTACAAAAAATTGCACTATATAAGGCCTGCCAGAGACGCGTGTGAAAGAGTGAAAGCTTGATATATTTGATTGATTCCCAATCTTGATATTTTAATTTTTTTAGATGAAATGATAGCTTACTATAATTAAGGATTGAAAAATGTGAATGATTCAATTCAAAACTTAAATCTGCAGGAGGAAATAGCCATACTAGTAGGCTCTCTTGCGAGTGCGGGGAAAGCGGCAGTGAATTTGAACCCGCTACTGAGCGTGTGTAGTACAAACGCCCTCGGGCGTGTGATGTTAGGGAAGAGAGTGTTCGGCGGAGGGGCCGATTCAAAGGCGGAGGAGTTTAAGGAGATGGTGGTGGAGCTAATGGTTCTGGCCGACGTTTTCAACATAGGCAATTTTATACCGGTACTTGATAGATTTGATTTACAAGGTGTGGTTGGTGTTGGAATATTTGATATATGTGGTATGGAAGTTCATAGTCCTATGACCTTGGAGCTTCTTTGGATTGAACTGAATTTGGCTAAGGGGAAAATCACGTCAAAGCTCTGCGCTGGAGAGCGGCCGCGCCAAGGCCAAGGGCGTCCGCGCTGGTTGGCAGAAAGTTCGACGTTAATTTGTTTAACGTGTGCGCGGCCGCGCTAAGGCCGACCGCGGTCGCGCTCGAGTCGGGCTGAGGTTTTTCCTGGGCCGAATTGCAGCAGTTTTTAAGTCTTATTAAGACTCTAAACCCTAATTTACCATACATATAAATACAAGACCTCCTTCAGCCGATTTTACAATGAGAAATTGAAGAGAAAATCAATTCTCTTGTTTTACTTCATTGTTAAATTACTCCCTGTTCATCAGAAATCCGTTCGTGAGATTCAAGGCGACTGAGATAGGACCGCCGGCGATTACCTACCTGTGTGCTCATCTTTCTTGGTACGTAATCCGTGATCATTTTATCCTCGGAGAAATTTGCCTGAGTGCACCAATTGGGGCCAATATTTTCTCTTAGGACAGTCTTTCTAAGGCGATTCGATCAAATCACGATAAGTATTCTAATCGTCTGTTTACTTGTTTTTGTTTTGTTTTCCTGATCATGTTTCCTTGCTGTCGTTTTGCTATTGGCTTGTTAATTGGTACGATCTTGACTTGATTAATAAATTTCCCTATTGTTGATTAAATCACTTGTTTAATCTGTGGTGCTGTTAATTAATTTCCAACAGTCTAAGTGAAAATAGTTTATTGAATCTTGTCTGCTGGTACCTCTAGTTCTCCCTTTATGTCCCTAGTTGACACCTCAGATCTTCCGGAGAAGTTCGCTGGAAAGAACTTCAAGCGTTGGTCTGAACGCATGAAGATCTGGCTGTCAATTAAGGGCATGTCTGGTATGCTGTCATCTCAATGTCCCGCCTAAAAGCCGATGATACCGCTAGTGTGGCTGCTGTTAAACAGTGGAAGGAGCAGGACGATGTTGTTCGAGGATGCATTCTGTCAGCTTTGTCGAATGCACTCTTTGATGTCTATTGCTCTGCTCCTCTCACTGCTGCGTCACTGTGGGAGTCGCTTTCCACAAAGTACATCACCGATGACTCCGATGTGGAAAAGTACCAAGTGGGTAAGTTCCTGAATTATCGCATGAGCGAGGGAAAGTCGGTTACCGACCAAGTGCACGAACTCCAAATCATTTTGCAATCGCTCAAGAATGCTGACATGGGACTTCCTGAGAAGTTCGCTGTCATGGCTATTATTGAGAAGTTTCCTCGATCTTGGGGGGAATTCGGTATGACCCTAAAGCATCGTACTGGAAGCTTGAAACTCAATGAGCCGATGAATGCAATTGCGATTCAGGAGGTGCACAATGGTAACCAACCGAGCGTACCTGTGGAGGCTGCTGCTAATATGGTGACTGGTAAAAGCAAGTTTAAAGGAAAAGCTGTGAAAACTTACTCTAAGGATAAAGAAAACCATGATAAGCTTAAGGTGAAGAAAAATAACATTAAGAAGCCAAGAGCAAAACAGAATTGCTGGAATTGTGGAGAAGGTGGACACTTTTCTAGGGACTGCCCGTCCAAGAAAGGGAAAAGGACCACAAGGCTCTGCTGATGACCATCCTGCTGTCAACATGGTGTTGGGTCCGAAGGATTATGATGATCCTGACTCTGACGCACCTAGAGTTGACGCTCTGACCTACAATGTTACAAAGTATGCAACTCCTTATCCTGAACTCTTTACTGTCTATGAACCCAACGAGTGGCTAGTTGACACTGGGGCAAATGTGCACGTTTGTGCTGATAAATTGCTATTTGTGTCTTACCAGCCTGAACGTGGTAGATCAGTGATGATGGGGAACTCTAGTGCTGCAAAGGTGCTTGGGACTGGACGCGTGGACCTGAAGTTTCCTAATGGGCGCATTCTTACCTTGCATCGAGTGTATCACGTTCCTGATATTCGTCGCAACATTATTAGTGGTTCTAGTTTAGTTAGGGAAGGATTTGAATTTTTTTTTAAATGTAATAAGGTCATAATTTTGGATTGTGGTAGTTTTGTGGGGAAAGGTTATTCCTCGGATGGTTTATTTAAAATTAGAGTTGAAACTGATGTTTGTTCACACAATAATTTTAGTTCTATTGATTATCCTGTTTCTTATTCCATTGAATCTTCAAATGTTTGGCATGGTCATTTAGGACATATTAATTATGATTCTGTGAAAAGAATGATGAATTTAGATATTATTCCTAAACATGCTATTGATAAAAATTCTAAGTGTCATGTATGTGTTGAAGCTAAATCTACAAAAGGTCCGTTTAAATCGGTTGTGAGAAATTCTGAAATTCTAGATTTAGTTCATGCGATATTTGTGAATTTAATGGCTTGTTGACCAAAGACAAAAAGAAATACTTTCTCACCTTTATTGATGATGCTAGTAGATATTGTTATGTGTTCTTGCTTAATTCTAAGGACGAAGCATTAGATAAATTCATTATATTTAAGAATGAAGCAGAAACACAAACTGGCAAGAAACTTAAACGGTTAAGGTCGGATAGAGGAGGTGAATATGAGTCTAACCCATTCATGCATTATTTCCAAGAAAACGGAATAGTACATGAAGAGACTCCTCCCTACACTCCTCAATCTAATGGTGTAGCTGAACGTAAGAATAGAACCTTTACCGATATGATTAACAGTTTACTCATAGGTTCTGGACTGCCCAAATATATGTGGGGAGAGGCTTTGAATACGGCTTGCCATATTCGAATAGAGTACCTCCTAAACATAGAAAGGAAAGTCCGTTTGAACTTTGGAGAGGTCGACAGGCAAGCCTAAAACACTTAAAAGTGTGGGGGTGCCTTGCAAAGGTACTTGTACCCACACATAAAAGGAAAAAGCTTGGACCTAAAACTGTTGATGCTATCTTTATAGGTTATTCTGAAATAAGCTATGCATTGAGATTTCTGATCATCAAATCTGAAATTTCTGGCATAGATGTGAACTTTATAGTTGAGTTACGTGATGCAACATTTTTTGAGGATTTGTTTCCTATGAAAGATGGACTTCCTAAGGAATCTAACTCAACCACTAATTCCATTCCTGCTCAAGTAGAGGAGCTGACAAATGTGGGGGTTGATTCTAGTGCAACTCATTCTGACGATGAGATTGAACCAAGAAGGAGGAAACGGGCAAGAACCACCAAGGACTATGGAAGTGATTTCATCACTTACAATGTCGAGGGTGATCCTCTAACCTTCAAAGCTGCTATGGCCACTTCTGATGCCAAGCAGTGGAAGGATGCTGTTAAGAGTGAGATGGATTCTATTGTCTCTAATGGGACATGGGAATTGGTCAATCTCCCTCCTGGTTGTAGCACGATAGGATGTAAGTGGGTCTTCAAAAGGAAACTGAAACCGGATGGAACCGTTGACAAGTTTAAGGCTAGGTTAGTAGCTAAGGGATTCAAGCAAATGGAGGGAATAGACTATTTCGATACCTATTCGCCTGTTGCTAGAATGACTACAATCCGAATGCTTATAGCATTGGCCTCTGTATATGATCTTCCTATCCATCAGATGGATGTTAAAACCGCTTTTTTGCATGGCGACTTCGAGGAAGAAATTTATATGGATCAACCTGAGGGTTTTGAGGCCTCTGGCAATGAGAGAAAGGTTTGTAAACTTGTTAAGTCCTTATATGGACTCAAACAAGCCCCTAAGCAGTGGCATGAGGAATTTGATAAAATTGTCTCATCGTTTGGCTTCGTTACTAATGAGTTTGATAAGTGTGTTTATAGCAAAAGTATTGGTGATAGTAGTATTGTCTTATGTCTGTATGTCGATGATATCCTGTGTTTGGAACGGATATGAGGATAATTAGTACTACTAAGGAATTCTTGAAAAGTAAGTTTGAGATGAAGGATATGGGAGTAGCTAGTGTGATTCTTGGCCTTAAGTTGACTCGTTCAACTAGTGGCATAACCATATCGCAATCTCATTATACTGAAAGTATAATTGAGAAATTTGGTTATAAGAATTGCAAAGTAGCTAAGACTCCATATGATCCTTCAGCTGCACTTACTAAGAATGAAAGTGGAGTACCGATGGCTGAGTTGAGATATTCTCAAATTATTGGAAGTTTGATGTATCTTGCCAATTGTACTAGACCGGATATATCCTACTCGGTTACTAGGTTGGCTAGATATACTCAATGTCCAAGCAAAGCACATTGGGAAGCTCTTGATAGAGTTCTCAAGTACTTGAAGGGAACGATTTCCCTTGGGCTGCATTACGAAAGATATCCTTCTGTTCTTGAAGGATATAGTGATGCAAGCTGGATTGCCTATAACTCCGGGAGTTATGGCTGTACGGGGTATGTTTTCACCTTAGGCGGAGCTGCAGTCGCCTGGAGGTCGTCCAAACAAACTCTGTTGTCTAGGTCTACATTTGAGGCCGAACTTGTTGCCCTTGACACTACTGGATTGGAAGCTGAATGGCTTCGAGGACTTATGTCCGAGTTGCCCATGGTCAGTAAGCCCATGCCTGTAATCTCTGTACATTGTGACAACACTGCCACAATTGAGAAACTGAAAAGTGTCAAGTACAACTGTAAAACCAGGAGACACATCCAAATTAGATTAAAATCTATAAGGGATCTTGTGTCTCGAAAGGTGATAGCTGTTGATTATGTTGGTACCAAAGATAACACAGCTGATCCTTTAACCAAAGGGCTAGATTTTGCTCTGGTTCAAAAATCTAGGTTGGGGATGGGTCTGAACCCTGTCTGATTCAAACGCAGTAGCAACCCAATCTACCTGAGTGGAGATCCCATAATGGAGATTCAATGTGGTAATAACAAGATGTGGGGTGATTCAGAGCACCTAAAAATAGATTGACATGTTACATGTCTGAGTCTATCCCCTGAATAGCCTAGAGGTGCTCGTGGCTGCTAATAAAGTAAAAGTTTGGAACTTTGAATGGGATCAAGTCTTTTAGACAAGATGTTAGCAGTACATCTTCTGAGATGCCCAGCTAAGTGAGTGTTGTTGTTGGCCGCAACTAGTGGAATTCGTGTTATTCCTTGAAAGCACTCATGATAGAGGATCGGGACGTATGGCTTATAAGCGTCAAGTGTTCGATAGAGGGCCTATCATAGCTTTTGTCATGTTTGTTACTAGCAAAAGCCTCTACATCCTAAGGCATCAGATTCAAGACACCCGTTCATCTGATCCTGTGGAGGTTTGCGTTGGATAACATAGGTAGTGGTTCAAGCCGGAAGGTACCATTGCTGAAAGCATTACAATGGACAATCTGTACACGTCATATTTCTATGAACTTGTGGGGGATTGTTGGAATATTTGATATATGTGGTATGGAAGTTCATAGTCCTATGACCTTGGAGCTTCTTTGGATTGAACTGAATTTGGCTAAGGGGAAAATCACGTCAAAGCTCTGCGCTGGAGAGCGGCCGCGCCAAGGCCAAGGGCGTCCGCGCTGGTTGGCAGAAAGTTCGACGTTAATTTGTTTAACGTGTACGCGGCCGCGCTAAGGCCGACCGCTCGAGTCGGGCTGAGGTTTTTCCTGGGCCGAATTGCAGCAGTTTTTAAGTCTTATTAAGACTCTAAACCCTAATTTACCATACATATAAATACAAGACCTCCTTCAGCCGATTTTACAATGAGAAATTGAAGAGAAAATCAATTCTCTTGTTTTACTTCATTGTTAAATTACTCCCTGTTCATCAGAAATCCGTTCGTGAGATTCAAGGCGACTGAGATAGGACCGCCGGCGATTACCTACCTGTGTGCTCATCTTTCTTGGTACGTAATCCGTGATCATTTTATCCTCGGAGAAATTTGCCTGTACATGAGTTGCATCAATTGGGGGCTATATTTTCTCTTAGGACAGTCTTTCTAAGGCGACTCGATCAAATCACGATAAGTATTCTAATCGTCTGTTTACTTGTTTCTGTTTTGTTTTCCTGATCCCGTTTCCTTGCTGTCGTTTTGCTATTGGCTTGTTAATTGGTACGATCTTGACTTGATTAATAAATTTCCCTATTGTTGATTAAATCACTTGTTTAATCTGTGGTGCTGTTAATTAATTTCCAACAGTTGGGAAAATGAAGAAACTGCACGCGCGATTTGATTCGTTCCTTGACACGATACTTGAGCAGCACAAGATTGAAGGACGTGGTGGTGATTCAAGTAAACACGTGGACGTGTTGAGTACATTAATTTCGCTCAAGGATGATTTTGCTGGAGATGGGGGAGAAGCTTACTGATACTGAAATTAAAGCTCTGCTTCTGGTAATTAATCAACACTTGTCTGCATTTTCAAGTACTCAAACTCTCTAATTTACAATTTATTTATTTTTTTACAAATATTTG
Source organism: Adenophora triphylla var. japonica (assembly GCA_022495995.1). Lineage (NCBI taxonomy): Eukaryota > Viridiplantae > Streptophyta > Magnoliopsida > Asterales > Campanulaceae > Adenophora > Adenophora triphylla. The sequence goes on from JAFEMH010000004.1 coordinate 1,589,246, forward strand.
GATCTGAATAAATGCAATGTTTTTTTAACACTCCGCACTTAGATAAATGTCGCATATGGTCAACTAAGTTTACCTTTGATTGGCATTTAATGCTAAATTATTTATCTTCATGAAAATTTAAAAATTGTTATGAATAATGTTACTATTTATTTACCATAACAGAAAATAATCATTTTTTTAAATTTTTTTTGATTAAAGTATTTTAGCAATATCTCTTTGTTTGTTCCTATGTCTAAGAAATTTGGATCTACCTAATAAATTACCATTATTGGACTAACTAATCAATTGTTGTGACAGAACATGTTTGTTGCGGGGACCGACACATCATCAAGTGCTATTGAATGGGCTTTAGCAGAACTGATCGGGCATCCAAAAATCCTAGCCCAAGCCAAACAAGAGCTAGACAAAGTAGTTGGTCAAGAAAGGCTCGTAACCGAAGCCGACCTCTCCCAACTACCTTATTTCCAAGCCATCATCAAAGAAACCTTCCGTCTACACCCCTCCACCCCACTCTCTCTTCCTCGAATGGCCTCCGAATGTTGTGAAATCAACGGTTACTTTATCCCAAAAGGCTCAACACTTTTGGTTAACGTTTGGGCCATTGTTCGTGACCCAAATGTATGGGCCGACCCACTAGAGTTTCGGCCCGAGTGGTTTCTACCGGGTGGCGAAAAGGCTAATGTGGATGTTAAGGGGAATGATTTTGATGTGATTCCATTTGGTGCGGGACGGAGAATTTGTGCGGGATTGAGCCTTGGTCTAAGGATGGTTCAATTGGTGACCGCGACTTTGGTCCATTCATTTAATTGGGAGTTGGCTGATGGGGAGAAGCCTGAGGAGCTTAATATGGAAGAAGGTTATGGGTTGACTTTACAAAGGGATAAACCATTGAAGGTTCATCCAAGGCCCAGGTTAGTTCCACATGTTTATAAAGCTTAGATTAGTAATTTGTAATTTGATTTAGGTCCCAAAAGGAGAACCGGTGTGACCAAATGGCCTTTATGCATACGTTTTTATAGTCCAAGATAATTTGTAATTGTTTTATGGCCAAAATATGAGCCGATATGACCCAATGGGCCTTAATGTTTTGATATGTTTTCTAGTGGTTAGCGGAAAATGAGGAAATAAAAGAAATTATGATTTGGTTTATTAAAAAATAAACTAGGGTTATACACCCGTGAGTTAGGCCCTGTTTTGTCGAGCGTTTTTGTTAAAACGGAGATTAAAAAACTCAGCTTTTTTTTATTAAGCGTATTAGTCGAGAGTTTTAGACCGTTGAATTTTAAAAAGTTGGGGATATTTTGGCCGCTCAAAATTATAGCGTCCAAAAATAAGCTCCGTTTTAAAAACTCTCCGTTTATAAACTGTGTACCAGACGAGCCCTTAAACGCACGATAAAAAAAAGTTTTTAGTTTCCATAAAGCTCTTAAATTGCACACTCTTATTGTATATAAATCACCAACATCATAGTACTAAATATATGAGCCAATAACCATAGTGTCATTTTCGAACCAGATATAATTCATGCTATGCCATGGAATCAATCTTAGCCATGCTTGTAAGATGCTTATAAAGATGATGCATTGTTGGCCTTGCTTGTGGATTCACATTTAAACAGTCCCTTGCCATTATTAGAATGGATATCACCACCTTCTCGATTTCGGGTGACAGAGGTGGAAGACGTTGATCGACCATGTCATTGGATAATATCTCCTCTGCCGATGAAGATAAGATAGAAGTAATAAGATCACCGGGGTGCTCTCCTTTAATTACTTCTAGTGCCAACACTCCAAAGCTATAGACATCACATTTCTCGGTTACCTTCATTGTATAAGAAAACTCTACAAAAAAAAATAAAAATGCCCACATTAATGTTTCCATCAGTATAATATTAGTATAAAAGAAAAAAGAAAAAATAATAATAAATCAACAGTACCTGGTGCAATGTATCCATATGTGCCAGCAAGTGCAGTTAAGTTGGATGAGTCTAACTTTAAGAGCTTGGAAATACCGATATCTGAAACACGAGCCTCATACTCAGAATCAAGCAGAATATTTTTGCTTGATATATCCCGATGCACGATTGGGGGTGTGCAATCGTGGTGCATATAAGACAAAGCCCGAGCAACACCCTTAATGATATTCACCCTCTTAAACCAGTCTAGCAACTGAGCCAGGTCTTCCCTGCTCAACATGGCAGCAAGACTGCCCCTTTCAATGAACTCATAAATCAGTAATGAGTGTATGGAATGGGAACAAAATCCATGAAAATGCAATATTTATGATAAAAACGCATCCTTTGCATATGAAATCCTTTTTCAAGCATCCTTTGCATTAAAGATCATATCTTTATACCAAATTAGCATCCTATGCTTTTCAAAATACAATCTTCATGCATCCTTTGCATATTCAAATTCCAATTTCTTCATAAAAATGCATCCTTTGCATAAAAGTCATGTCTTTATGCATCCATTGCAAATAAAGATCATTTCTTTAAATCAAATGCATCCTTTGCAACCCAAAAATGTCATCTTTTCACTAAAAATGTCATTTTTACATGCATTCCTCCATGTCCCCATTATCAACCTTGGAACGGACCGGTGTAAAAGATCCTATCTTTACATCGTTCCTTCCATAAAGGTTTCATAATTTCTTTAGAAAGGGACAACCCTTGAACCCTATATCTCCGATTATCACTTAAGATGAGTATGAAGCATCTATATGAGCTCGACCGTCTTAAAGTGTAGGATTGATGGGCTAAGGGCCCTCCTTTTCTAAAGAACCTCATCTTTGACTATAAAGAGAGTCATTCTCTCGTTCATGCAAAGTCCCGAGGTTAAAAATGCAATGATCGCAAGTCCAAGATGAGGACGGGATCATAATCCCGAATACATAAGATCCAAGAAATCCCGAGCGACAACCAATAAATGGTTTGTACGTCCGGAAGACGACTTGGGACATTCCCTCCCTTTATTTTCAAACACATGCACACAAGAAAGCACGCAAGCAAGCACGATTAATGGGATCTTGGGAGACTTGCTCCGGCAAGGCACCTTGGGTGAACGACGATCCGTTCTTCCCAAGGGGTAACTTAACCTCCGAACCCATAAAACCTTTTTTCAAAGTTTTGAGGTAATCAAAATGGCGTGGCGACTCCGTTTTTCAAATTAAACCGGATGTCTTCAAACTCGCGTGAATTTCCAACACACAAAAATTTGGGGCACACATTCTCAGAGGCCACATATTCTTCTATTCCTCCTAGCTTGTAATCCCACACACAAACACCCCACTCGTCGCTCTCAAGGAAAGGACTCAGACAATTTGAACGCTTTGATTTGATCCAAGCTTCCAGCGGGATACCAGACGAGGTCAATTTTTCAAATCACACCACCATTTCTGGTGAATTTCTTCAATTCTCTTCCTGAATCGCGATTTCTGATCCAAATTGTAGCTTTTAATCTGATTTTCATTTGTACAAGCTGTGTGTGAGAATCGATTGATGCCTTCCCCTGTGTTCAGAGCCTAATTCCGTTCCATTCAAGTACACAAGTCGTAGGTGAAATTCTTTTGGTAATGACGATTCATGGGCTCGATTAGGTTCTGGATATCCAGAACCTTTTAAAAGGATATCCAGAACCTTTTGAAAGGATATCCAGAAATTTATTAAATGTTTCTGGATATAAGTTTTAAGGCTTCTGGATATTAATTATAAAGCTTATGGATATCCAGAACTCTTTGAAAGGATATCCAGAACCTTATGTAAGTGATATCCAAAAATTTAGAATTGGCTTCTGGATATAAGTTTTAAGGCTTCTGGATATCCATATTCAATGTTCTAGATATCCAGAACCTTGTGAAAGTGATATCCAGATCAGAAATTTGGTCTTGGCCTTGGATTTGGTCTCAAATCTTTTTTCTGGATATCCGTCCCAAAGCTTCTGGATATCAATTCCAAAGCTTCTGGATATCCAGAAACCCGTTTCTCCATAACTTATGGAGAAATGCCTCCCTAGACCTACTCGTGTTTTCCTTGATCCACGCATCACTTTCATTATTTTCCATCTTCCTCAATTACTCACTCGGGACAAAATAGGTCATTTTACCAAAATATTGATGCAATTTTTTTTAATTAAAAGCATTTAAATTTCACTTTTATCCTTTATATTCTTATATCTGATTTTATTTTATTTTATTAATCTTCCTCCGTTCTTAAATAAATATTCAATTTTTACACTGAAAGACATTTTTGATAGGGTTAAATTTAAACATTTTTTGTAGCAAGTACATAATAATTTTTAATACAAAGTGTAAATGTGAACTATAACTTATTGTTTGATGATTAAGATAATAACTTCTCCAAAATTCGACATTAATTTCGGACTAAATTTGAAAACTTAGACATTTCATTTAGAGATAAAGAGAGTATATATTATTAAATGAAATAATGTAGAAGGGAGAAACAAACAATAATAGTAGTAAATTTAATATCTTTTTTCATTAAGTTATAATAATAAATGCAACTTTATAAACACTAGCGATTTTTTTTATTGGACCAAAGTGAATAATTTCAAAAGAATGCATAATATCTTGAGGAGTAAACCACAAAACTTACCCTTATACTATGAATGTAAAATCACTTTAATTTCCGTATTATCTAAACAATAAATATAATTTGTATATTATATATTTTTTTATTTTTGTGTCATTCTATTTTATCTAATTTAAAATAAAATGTAGAAAATAATAATAAAAAATTAAGTGGTTAGGTGGGCAGTGCCTACCAAGGACTAAGGACTAGAGTGGTTGTTTGAGGGAAAAATTCCTCTTTACCCACATAGTCCAGATCTTAACCCATCAAAACCCAACCCAAATAAAAAAAGACAACCTCCTTTTTTATTCCAAATCAAAATCCCTTTAAACCCCAATATGACATATGCCGACCCTATTGAATGACGCATAGTTAACAGTCCGTTAACAATTCCGTCTTATGGTGGTTATCAACACTTCCGTGATCGCATAATTCAAGCCGATCATTACAGATCTCAATTTCTGCCTTTAAAGGAATTTTGAAGCTTTTTTTGATCCTGCAATTCAATCTCTTATTACATTGAATAAGAAAAGGTATTAGAACTGGTGAGTACTTAGATTTAATTTCGAATTGTCTATTTTTTTTTTAATTTTGATGACGAAAATTTGAATTTTTTAATTTTTGATGATATATCAACATATGCTCTCAATTGTAAATAGTTTTATTGAAGGTTTCAATTATTATATACAAAGCTATAAAGCCTTTGAATGGTCTTATAGGAAGTATTATATGACCTGGTAACATGATATACACAACCATAATACATTTGAATGGTTCTATAGCAGTTGGTATAGGACCTGACACCATCATATACAAAGCTATAATGCCTTTTAAAGGTCATATAGCAAATGGTATAGGACCTGGTAACATGATATACACAGCTATAAAGCCTTTGAATGGTCCTATAGCAAGTATCATATGACCTGGTAACATGATATACACAGCCATAATACATTTGAATGGTCCTATATCAGTTGGTATAGGACCTTACATAAAATCAATTTTAGGTTTAAAATTGGTACGAAAATGTTTTTTTTAATCAAAAAATTGTCAAGTAACTAAAAAACTCTAATAACAAAAAAATTCGTTAACAAATGATGAACACGTCTAAAAACGAGTTACAATCACAAAAAGAAAAATCTGATACCTAAAATTTCTCCGCAACGCTTAAATGGAGGTTATCAAACGGCGAGTTTCAATAGAGTTTCAATGGCTTCGATTAAGGCTTCAATGGCGTCGATTAGGTTTTGATTTGGGTTGGGAAAGGATTTGCACTGGTTAGAGAGAGAAATTTAGGGTTTTCGAAGGATTTGATTTTTTGAGTATGGAATGTTACGGGTAGTTCACGGAATATTAGCTGCCGTCTTGTTCCGTTAGGCGTGGGTTTTGGTGACATTTTCATCTCAAATGGGTTAATATGGGTTTTTAATCTGGACTATGGGGTTTAGAGTCCTTGACTCTTGTTTGAGAGTGAGGCGTTGAAAAGATAAGCGTTAAAAACATCCAGCTACCACGCCATTCTATAATTGAACAATGAATAATACTCCCTCCGTCCACTTTCAAGAATCCAACTTTTTCTTTTAATTCGTAGTAGACTAATAGTTTCATTCCATAAATGACAAATTTTAAACATTGTTTCGGACATTTATATCTTTATAATGTAAATATATTTAAAAAAATCATTCATTATGTCCTTATAATATTAACATATTTACAAAAAAAACCAATCAAAAAGAGGGGGAAATATTAAATGTTTTAACTTTTACATTCGCTCTCCTCTAATCTTCTACCCACTTGCAATTCTTTATTCATTTTTTTTAAATTTTCTTAAAAAACATAAAATACTACCCTAAAACCCTGAAGTGAGACGGATGAATTATATTGTTATATAAAGTGTCATTTATAGAGCCGGATTCACAAAGTCCTGCCTTTAAGTTGAACGGTAGCTTCTCTAACCCCTAAAGTCTATAAAGTGTCAAAACTCAGTAACAAACTCAAATAAAAAACATGACTTCCATTTTAATTTTATACACTTGCATCACTGCAATCCTGCTCTACTGTCTCTTTAACCTGCGCACACTCTTATCTTCCCGCCATAACAGCCGCCCACTACCGCTGGGTCCAAAGCCATGGCCTATCATCGGAAACCTCCCTCACTTAGGCACCAAGCCTCACCAAACTATTGCCGCCTTGGCTCGCACCTACGGACCACTAATGCACCTCCGCCTCGGTTTCGTTGACGTGGTGGTTGCCGCCTCCGGATCTGTGGCGGAGCAGTTTCTAAAAGTGCATGATTCAAATTTTGCCAATAGACCGCCGAATTCTGGAGCCAAGCATATTGCTTATAATTATCAAGATCTGTTGTTTGCCCCCTATAGACCACGGTGGCGCTTGCTTCGGAAGATCTCGTCTGTTCACTTGTTCTCTAACAAGGCTCTCGACGAATTCCATCACTTGCGCGAGGTTTGTAAATCGATCTTAAATCCTAATTAATTAATGTAATTATGTGAAAGCTTGTTATACGCCAGCTTAAGCTTTTAGATTAAATTATAATTTAACATGATATTAGAGCTCCTGTTTGTTACGACAAAGTCCTCAATTTGATTATTTCTTTAAAAAAATAGATTTTTTATTAATTAATCACTTGACTTTTTTACAACTGTTATTTGAAAGACGTTTGGTAGTTATTGAACTCTTAACCTCTCTCGTATGAATAGTACAACTAGAGCTATTTTTTCTTAGTTCGAAACGTCTCACTTACAATGTTACTCGTAATCATGAGTACAAAAAATTGCACTATATAAGGCCTGCCAGAGACGCGTGTGAAAGAGTGAAAGCTTGATATATTTGATTGATTCCCAATCTTGATATTTTAATTTTTTTAGATGAAATGATAGCTTACTATAATTAAGGATTGAAAAATGTGAATGATTCAATTCAAAACTTAAATCTGCAGGAGGAAATAGCCATACTAGTAGGCTCTCTTGCGAGTGCGGGGAAAGCGGCAGTGAATTTGAACCAGCTACTGAGCGTGTGTAGTACAAACGCCCTCGGGCGTGTGATGTTAGGGAAGAGAGTGTTCGGCGGAGGGGCCGATTCAAAGGCGGAGGAGTTTAAGGAGATGGTGGTGGAGCTAATGGTTCTGGCCGACGTTTTCAACATAGGCGATTTTATACCGGTACTTGATAGATTTGATTTACAAGGTGTGGTTGGTGTTGGAATATTTGATATATGTGGTATGGAAGTTCATAGTCCTATGACCTTGGAGCTTCTTTGGATTGAACTGAATTTGGCTAAGGGGAAAATCACGTCAAAGCTCGCGCCGGAGAGCGGCCGCGCCAAGGCCAAGGGCGTCCGCGCTGGTTGGCAGAAAGTTCGACGTTAATTTGTTTAACGTGTGCGCGGCCGCGCTAAGGCCGACCGCGGTCGCGCTCGAGTCGGGCTGAGGTTTTTCCTGGGCCGAATTGCAGCAGTTTTTAAGTCTTATTAAGACTCTAAACCCTAATTTACCATACATATAAATACAAGACCTCCTTCAGCCGATTTTACAATGAGAAATTGAAGAGAAAATCAATTCTCTTGTTTTACTTCATTGTTAAATTACTCCCTGTTCATCAGAAATCCGTTCGTGAGATTCAAGGCGACTGAGATAGGACCGCCGGCGATTACCTACCTGTGTGCTCATCTTTCTTGGTACGTAATCCGTGATCATTTTATCCTCGGAGAAATTTGCCTGAGTGCACCAATTGGGGGCAATATTTTCTCTTAGGACAGTCTTTCTAAGGCGATTCGATCAAATCACGATAAGTATTCTAATCGTCTGTTTACTTGTTTTTGTTTTGTTTTCCTGATCATGTTTCCTTGCTGTCGTTTTGCTATTGGCTTGTTAATTGGTACGATCTTGACTTGATTAATAAATTTCCCTATTGTTGATTAAATCACTTGTTTAATCTGTGGTGCTGTTAATTAATTTCCAACAGTCTAAGTGAAAATAGTTTATTGAATCTTGTGTGCTGGTACCTCTAGTTCTCCCTTTATGTCCCTAGTTGACACCTCAGATCTTCCGGAGAAGTTCGCTGGAAAGAACTTCAAGCGTTGGTCTGAACGCATGAAGATCTGGCTGTCAATTAAGGGCATGTCTGGTATGCTGTCATCTCAATGTCCCGCTCTAAAAGCCGATGATACCGCTAGTGTGGCTGCTGTTAAACAGTGGAAGGAGCAGGACGATGTTGTTCGAGGATGCATTCTGTCAGCTTTGTCGAATGCACTCTTTGATGTCTATTGCTCTGCTCCTCTCACTGCTGCGTCACTGTGGGAGTCGCTTTCCACAAAGTACATCACCGATGACTCCGATGTGGAAAAGTACCAAGTGGGTAAGTTCCTGAATTATCGCATGAGCGAGGGAAAGTCGGTTACCGACCAAGTGCACGAACTCCAAATCATTTTGCAATCGCTCAAGGATGCTGACATGGGACTTCCTGAGAAGTTCGCTGTCATGGCTATTATTGAGAAGTTTCCTCGATCTTGGGGGGAATTCGGTATGACCCTAAAGCATCGTACTGGAAGCTTGAAACTCAATGAGCCGATGAATGCAATTGCGATTCAGGAGGTGCACAATGGTAACCAACTGAGCGTACCTGTGGAGGCTGCTGCTAATATGGTGACTGGTAAAAGCAAGTTTAAAGGAAAAGCTGTGAAAACTTACTCTAAGGATAAAGAAAACCATGATAAACTTAAGGTGAAGAAAAATAACATTAAGAAGCCAAGAGCAAAACAGAATTGCTGGAATTGTGGAGAAGGTGGACACTTTTCTAGGGACTGCCCGTCCAAGAAAGGAAAAGGACCACAAGGCTCTGCTGATGACCATCCTGCTGTCAACATGGTGTTGGGTCCGAAGGATTATGATGATCCTGACTCTGACGCACCTAGAGTTGACGCTCTGACCTACAATGTTACAAAGTATGCAACTCCTTATCCTGAACTCTTTACTGTCTATGAACCCAACGAGTGGCTAGTTGACACTGGGGCAAATGTGCACGTTTGTGCTGATAAATTGCTATTTGTGTCTTACCAGCCTGAACGTGGTAGATCAGTGATGATGGGGAACTCTAGTGCTGCAAAGGTGCTTGGGACTGGACGCGTGGACCTGAAGTTTCCTAATGGGCGCATTCTTACCTTGCATCGAGTGTATCACGTTCCTGATATTCGTCGCAACATTATTAGTGGTTCTAGTTTAGTTAGGGAAGGATTTGAATTTTTTTTTAAATGTAATAAGGTCATAATTTTGGATTGTGGTAGTTTTGTGGGGAAAGGTTATTCCTCGGATGGTTTATTTAAAATTAGAGTTGAAACTGATGTTTGTTCACACAATAATTTTAGTTCTATTGATTATCCTGTTTCTTATTCCATTGAATCTTCAAATGTTTGGCATGGTCATTTAGGACATATTAATTATGATTCTGTGAAAAGAATGATGAATTTAGATATTATTCCTAAACATGCTATTGATAAAAATTCTAAGTGTCATGTATGTGTTGAAGCTAAATCTACAAAAGGTCCGTTTAAATCGGTTGTGAGAAATTCTGAAATTCTAGATTTAGTTCATACTGATATTTGTGAATTTAATGGCTTGTTGACCAAAGACAAAAAGAAATACTTTCTCACCTTTATTGATGATGCTAGTAGATATTGTTATGTGTTCTTGCTTAATTCTAAGGACGAAGCATTAGATAAATTCATTATATTTAAGAATGAAGCAGAAACACAAACTGGCAAGAAACTTAAACGGTTAAGGTCTGATAGAGGAGGTGAATATGAGTCTAACCCATTCATGCATTATTGCCAAGAAAACGGAATAGTACATGAAGAGACTCCTCCCTACACTCCTCAATCTAATGGTGTAGCTGAACGTAAGAATAGAACCTTTACCGATATGATTAACAGTTTACTCATAGGTTCTGGACTGCCCAAATATATGTGGGGAGAGGCTTTGAATACGGCTTGCCATATTCTGAATAGAGTACCTCCTAAACATAGAAAGGAAAGTCCGTTTGAACTTTGGAGAGGTCGACAGGCAAGCCTAAAACACTTAAAAGTGTGGGGGTGCCTTGCAAAGGTACTTGTACCCACACATAAAAGGAAAAAGCTTGGACCTAAAACTGTTGATGCTATCTTTATAGGTTATTCTGAAATAAGCTATGCATTGAGATTTCTGATCATCAAATCTGAAATTTCTGGCATAGATGTGAACTTTATAGTTGAGTTACGTGATGCAACATTTTTTGAGGATTTGTTTCCTATGAAAGATGGACTTCCTAAGGAATCTAACTCAACCACTAATTCCATTCCTGCTCAAGTAGAGGAGCTGACAAATGTGGGGGTTGATTCTAGTGCAACTCATTCTGACGATGAGATTGAACCAAGAAGGAGCAAACGGGCAAGAACCACCAAGGACTATGGAAGTGATTTCATCACTTACAATGTCGAGGGTGATCCTCTAACCTTCAAAGCTGCTATGGCCACTTCTGATGCCAAGCAGTGGAAGGATGCTGTTAAGAGTGAGATGGATTCTATTGTCTCTAATGGGACATGGGAATTGGTCAATCTCCCTCCTGGTTGTAGCACGATAGGATGTAAGTGGGTCTTCAAAAGGAAACTGAAACCGGATGGAACCGTTGACAAGTTTAAGGCTAGGTTAGTAGCTAAGGGATTCAAGCAAATGGAGGGAATAGACTATTTCGATACCTATTCGCCTGTTGCTAGAATGACTACAATCCGAATGCTTATAGCATTGGCCTCTGTATATGATCTTCCTATCCATCAGATGGATGTTAAAACCGCTTTTTTGCATGGCGACTTCGAGGAAGAAATTTATATGGATCAACCTGAGGGTTTTGAGGCCTCTGGCAATGAGAGAAAGGTTTGTAAACTTGTTAAGTCCTTATATGGACTCAAACAAGCCCCTAAGCAGTGGCATGAGAAATTTGATAAAATTGTCTCATCGTTTGGCTTCGTTACTAATGAGTTTGATAAGTGTGTTTATAGCAAAAGTATTGGTGATAGTAGTATTGTCTTATGTCTGTATGTCGATGATATCCTGTGTTTGGAACGGATATGAGGATAATTAGTACTACTAAGGAATTCTTGAAAAGTAAGTTTGAGATGAAGGATATGGGAGTAGCTAGTGTGATTCTTGGCCTTAAGTTGACTCGTTCAACTAGTGGCATAACCATATCGCAATCTCATTATACTGAAAGTATAATTGAGAAATTTGGTTATAAGAATTGCAAAGTAGCTAAGACTCCATATGATCCTTCAGCTGCACTTACTAAGAATGAAAGTGGAGTACCGATGGCTGAGTTGAGATATTCTCAAATTATTGGAAGTTTGATGTATCTTGCCAATTGTACTAGACCGGATATATCCTACTCGGTTACTAGGTTGGCTAGATATACTCAATGTCCAAGCAAAGCACATTGGGAAGCTCTTGATAGAGTTCTCAAGTACTTGAAGGGAACGATTTCCCTTGGGCTGCATTACGGAAGATATCCTTCTGTTCTTGAAGGATATAGTGATGCAAGCTGGATTGCCTATAACTCCGGGAGTTATGGCCATACGGGGTATGTTTTCACCTTAGGCGGAGCCGTTAGCCGCTCGGGAGGTCGTCCAAACAAACTCTGTTGTCTAGGTCTACATTTGAGGCCGAACTTGTTGCCCTTGACACTACTGGATTGGAAGCTGAATGGCTTCGAGGACTTATGTCCGAGTTGCCCATGGTCAGTAAGCCCATGCCTGTAATCTCTGTACATTGTGACAACACTGCCACAATTGAGAAACTGAAAAGTGTCAAGTACAACTGTAAAACCAGGAGACACATCCAAATTAGATTAAAATCTATAAGGGATCTTGTGTCTCGAAAGGTGATAGCTGTTGATTATGTTGGTACCAAAGATAACACAAATGATCCTTTAACCAAAGGGCTAGATTTTGCTCGGGTTCAAAAATCTAGGTTGGGGATGGGTCTCGAACCCCGTCTCGATTCAAACGCAGTAGCAACCCAATCTACCTGAGTGGAGATCCCATAATGGAGATTCAATGTGGTAATAACAAGATGTGGGGTGATTCAGAGCACCTAAAAATAGATTGACATGTTACATGTCTGAGTCTATCCCCTGAATAGCCTAGAGGTGCTCGTGGCTGCTAATAAAGTAAAAGTTTGGAACTTTGAATGGGATCAAGTCTTTTAGACAAGATGTTAGCAGTACATCTTCTGAGATGCCCAGCTAAGTGAGTGTTGTTGTTGGCCGCAACTAGTGGAATTCGTGTTATTCCTTGAAAGCACTCATGATAGAGGATCGGGACGTATGGCTTATAAGCGTCAAGTGTTCGATAGAGGGCCTATCATAGCTTTTGTCATGTTTGTTACTAGCAAAAGCCTCTACATCCTAAGGCATCAGATTCAAGACACCCGTTCATCTGATCCTGTGGAGGTTTGCGTTGGATAACATAGGTAGTGGTTCAAGCCGGAAGGTACCATTGCTGAAAGCATTACAATGGACAATCTGTACACGTCATATTTCTATGAACTTGTGGGGGATTGTTGGAATATTTGATATATGTGGTATGGAAGTTCATAGTCCTATGACCTTGGAGCTTCTTTGGATTGAACTGAATTTGGCTAAGGGGAAAATCACGTCAAAGCTCTGCGCTGGAGAGCGGCCGCGCCAAGGCCAAGGGCGTCCGCGCCGGGTTGGCAGAAAGTTCGACGTTAATTTGTTTAACGTGTACGCGGCCGCGCTAAGGCCGACCGCTCGAGTCGGGCTGAGGTTTTTCCTGGGCCGAATTGCAGCAGTTTTTAAGTCTTATTAAGACTCTAAACCCTAATTTACCATACATATAAATACAAGACCTCCTTCAGCCGATTTTACAATGAGAAATTGAAGAGAAAATCAATTCTCTTGTTTTACTTCATTGTTAAATTACTCCCTGTTCATCAGAAATCCGTTCGTGAGATTCAAGGCGACTGAGATAGGTACGCCGGCGATTACCTACCTGTGTGCTCATCTTTCTTGGTACGTAATCCGTGATCATTTTATCCTCGGAGAAATTTGCCTGTACATGAGTTGCATCAATTGGGGGCTATATTTTCTCTTAGGACAGTCTTTCTAAGGCGACTCGATCAAATCACGATAAGTATTCTAATCGTCTGTTTACTTGTTTCTGTTTTGTTTTCCTGATCCCGTTTCCTTGCTGTCGTTTTGCTATTGGCTTGTTAATTGGTACGATCTTGACTTGATTAATAAATTTCCCTATTGTTGATTAAATCACTTGTTTAACTCGTGGTGCCGTTAATTAATTTCCAACGCTTGGGAAAATGAAGAAACCGCACGCGCGATTTGATTCGTTCCTTGACACGATACTTGAGCAAAGACAAGATTGAAGGACGTGGTGGTGATTCAAGTAAACACGTGGACGTGTTGAGTACATTAATTTCGCTCAAGGATGATTTTGCTGGAGATGGGGGAGAAGCTTACTGATACTGAAATTAAAGCTCTGCTTCTGGTAATTAATCAACACTTGTCTGCATTTTCAAGTACTCAAACTCTCTAATTTACAATTTATTTATTTTTTTACAAATATTTGGATCTGAATAAATGCAATGTTTTTTTAACACTCCGCACTTAGATAAATGTCGCATATGGTCAACTAAGTTTACCTTTGATTGGCATTTAATGCTAAATTATTTATCTTCATGAAAATTTAAAAATTGTTATGAATAATGTTACTATTTATTTACCATAACAGAAAATAATCATTTTTTTAAATTTTTTTGATTAAAGTATTTTAGCAATATCTCTTTGTTTGTTCCTATGTCTAAGAAATTTGGATCTACCTAATAAATTACCATTATTGGACTAACTAATCAATTGTTGTGACAGAACATGTTTGTTGCGGGGACCGACACATCATCAAGTGCTATTGAATGGGCTTTAGCAGAACTGATCGGGCATCCAAAAATCCTAGCCCAAGCCAAACAAGAGCTAGACAAAGTAGTTGGTCAAGAAAGGCTCGTAACCGAAGCCGACCTCTCCCAACTACCTTATTTCCAAGCCATCATCAAAGAAACCTTCCGTCTACACCCCTCCACCCCACTCTCTCTTCCTCGAATGGCCTCCGAATGTTGTGAAATCAACGGTTACTTTATCCCAAAAGGCTCAACACTTTTGGTTAACGTTTGGGCCATTGCTCGTGACCCAAATGTATGGGCCGACCCACTAGAGTTTCGGCCCGAGTGGTTTCTACCGGGTGGCGAAAAGGCTAATGTGGATGTTAAGGGGAATGATTTTGATGTGATTCCATTTGGTGCGGGACGGAGAATTTGTGCGGGATTGAGCCTTGGTCTAAGGATGGTTCAATTGGTGACCGCGACTTTGGTCCATTCATTTAATTGGGAGTTGGCTGATGGGGAGAAGCCTGAGGAGCTTAATATGGAAGAAGGTTATGGGTTGACTTTACAAAGGGATAAACCATTGAAGGTTCATCCAAGGCCCAGGTTAGTTCCACATGTTTATAAAGCTTAGATTAGTAATTTGTAATTTGATTTAGGGCCCAAAAGGAGAACCGGTGTGACCAAATGGCCTTTATGCATACGTTTTTATAGTCCAAGATAATTTGTAATTGTTTTATGGCCAAAATATGAGCCGATATGACCCAATGGGCCTTAATGTTTTGATATGTTTTCTAGTGGTTAGCGGAAAATGAGGAAATAAAAGAAATTATGATTTGGTTTATTAAAAAATAAACTAGGGTTATACACCCGTGAGTTAGGCCCTGTTTTGTCGAGCGTTTTTGTTAAAACGGAGATTAAAAAACTCAGGCTTTTTTTTTATTAAGCGTATTAGTCGAGAGTTTTAGACCGTTGAATTTTAAAAAGTTGGGGATATTTTGGCCGCTCAAAATTATAGCGTCCAAAAATAAGCTCCGTTTTAAAAACTCTCCGTTTATAAACTGTGTACCAGACGAGCCCTTAAACGCACGATAAAAAAAAGTTTTTAGTTTCCATAAAGCTCTTAAATTGCACACTCTTATTGTATATAAATCACCAACATCATAGTACTAAATATATGAGCCAATAACCATAGTGTCATTTTCGAACCAGATATAATTCATGCTATGCCATGGAATCAATCTTAGCCATGCTTGTAAGATGCTTATAAAGATGATGCATTGTTGGCCTTGCTTGTGGATTCACATTTAAACAGTCCCTTGCCATTATTAGAATGGATATCACCACCTTCTCGATTTCGGGTGACAGAGGTGGAAGACGTTGATCGACCATGTCATTGGATAATATCTCCTCTGCCGATGAAGATAAGATAGAAGTAATAAGATCACCGGGGTGCTCTCCTTTAATTACTTCTAGTGCCAACACTCCAAAGCTATAGACATCACATTTCTCGGTTACCTTCATTGTATAAGAAAACTCTACAAAAAAAAATAAAAATGCCCACATTAATGTTTCCATCAGTATAATATTAGTATAAAAGAAAAAAGAAAAAATAATAATAAATCAACAGTACCTGGTGCAATGTATCCATATGTGCCAGCAAGTGCAGTTAAGTTGGATGAGTCTAACTTTAAGAGCTTGGAAATACCGAAATCTGAAACACGAGCCTCATACTCAGAATCAAGCAGAATATTTTTGCTTGATATATCCCGATGCACGATTGGGGGTGTGCAATCGTGGTGCATATAAGACAAAGCCCGAGCAACACCCTTAATGATATTCACCCTCTTAAACCAGTCTAGCAACTGAGCCAGGTCTTCCCTGCTCAACATGGCAGCAAGACTGCCCCTTTCAATGAACTCATAAATCAGTAATGAGTGTATGGAATGGGAACAAAATCCATGAAGTTTCACAATGTTACGGTGCCTTATTTCTGTCAATGCTCTCACCTCATTTAGAAAAGATCTTTGATCAGCAGGCTGATCAGAAGAGGATGAATGGACTTTTTTAACAGCAACTGTATGATTAGGCTGTAGACATGCCTTGTACACAATTCCATGTGCCCCTTCTCCAATACAATGCTCCTTGTCAAAATTATTGGTGACATTTAAGATTTCCTCATACACTGCTCTACCATCAAAAGTTGTTATAGCAAAAAGATCGATGGTTTCTGTACTAGTGTTGCTTACTTCTGTTCGCTGCCTTCTTCTTCTTCTTCTTCTTCTATAAATGATGAAAATCCCGAATAATGCGCTTAGAAGGAAAGATGCTCCGAGAATGGGGAGTATGATCAGATGAATGGTGTGGTTGTGGTGGTTCTCTTTCAAACTTTTACAAGATTTCAACCCAGTAAGGTTTCCACATAACCCTTTGTTGCCTTGTAATATAGAAGCATTCAGAAAGACCTTGGTGTTTGGAATGGGACCCTGCAAATCATTATAGGATACATCAACTTCAAGCAGCGAGCGCATATCGTCAAAAGCCTGGGGAATGGAACCAGAGAGTTGATTGTGGGAAAGATTTAGCTTCTCCAAGCTCTGCATCCCTTGAATTTCTGGTGGAATCTTCCCTGTGAGCGAGTTATGACTCAAATCAAGTTCCCCCAGATGTTTTAACTGAGTTAATTGAACTGGTATAACATCTGTAAAGTTATTGGTTGACAAGTCCAAGTAATACAACGGTGACAAATCCCCAAGATTTGCTGGAACCAACCCATTCAATTGGTTTTCTGAGAGATCCAAATACAAAAGTTCTTTTAGTGATCCAAGCTCTTTTGGTATTGCGCCAGAAAGTTGGTTTACACCCAAATCAAGTTTCAGCATATGACTCAATTGACCCATTTCATTTGGAATCTCCCCAACTAAATAGTTTGAAGAAAGATTGACTTCTCTCAGTTGAGTTGCCATTCTGAGCTCTGGGGGTATACTACCACCGACATTGTTGCCCTCTATCCACAGGGTGGACAAGTTTCTGCAATTACCCAATTCAGGAGGAATGGAACCAGAAAGATGATTGTACCTCAAATTGAGAGCACTTAAGGAACTTAGGTTACCAAATGATGCAGGGATTTGACCCATGAGTCTATTGCTGGAAAGTTCTAGGAATTGAAGTGATCTTAATTTCCCAAGTTCAGAGGGAACTGAACCAGATAATTGATTCCCGGCTAGTAGCAAGGTTGTTAAGCTTTTCAAACTCTCAAAAGTTGATGGAATAAAACCTGTTAATGAGTTGTCGTGAATCAATAATTTCATAAGAGTTGAGAGATTTCCCAATTCAGGAGGAATGGGACCAGAGAGTTGATTATCATACAAAGTAAGATAACTTAGGGAACTTAGGTTACCAAATGATGGTGGGATTTGACCCGTGAGTCTATTGCTGCGAAGTCCTAGGACTTGAAGTGATCTTAATTTTCCAAGTTCAGAGGGAACTGAACCAGATAATTGATTCATGGATAATTGCAAGAGTGTTAAGCTTTTCAAACTCTCAAAAGTTGATGGAATAATACCTGTTAATGAGTTGTTGAGAATCACTAATTCCATAAGAGTTGAGAGATTTCCCAATTCAGGAGGAATGGGACCAGAGAGTTGATTATCATACAAATAAAGACCACTTAGGGAACTTAGGTTACCAAATGATGCAGGGATTTGACCCGTGAGTCTATTGCTGTAAAGTGATAGTAATTGAAGTGATCTTAATTTCCAAATTTCAGAGGGAACTGAACCAGATAATTGATTCATGCCTAGGTTCAAGAACGTTAAGCTTTTCAAACTCTCAAAAGTTGATGGAATAATACCTGTTAATGAGTTGTTGGAAATACCTAATTCTGTAAGAGTTGAGAGATTTCCCAATTCAGGAGGAATGGGACCAGAGAGTTGATTGTAATACAAATAAAGATAACTTAGGGAACTTAGGTTACCAAATGATGCAGGGATTTGACCCGTGAGTCTATTGCTGAAAAGTTCTAGGACTTGAAGTGATCTTAATTTCCCAAGTTCAGAGGGAACTGAACCAGATAATTGATTTTCAGAGAAGTCAAGAAAGACGAGATTGGAGAGGTGAGTTATCTCAGGCCCAGGGATGCTACCAAAAAGCTCATTTGTGCCAAGATGAAAGTGAGTAAGATTGGGGAAAGATGAGAAAGAGAAATGGTCAAGTGTACCTTTCAGACTCGACACATTTAGTTCCAATCCGGTCACACTCCCATCAACATTGCACGAAACTCCGTACCAAGTACATGGAATATTCAGCGCACTTTTATTTGCTTTGGTATAAAAATTGGTGGGAGATGATGGAAGAGCCCATGAAGATAGGAGGGAAGCGTTGTAGTTTTCAAGGCTGGCTTTCCATTTCAAGAGAGCATTTGCTTCTTGGGCAGAAGCAGACACCACAAGGGAACAAGTCAAGAATGTTAAAAGGGCAAGAAAGAAAAGCTTTTCCATTGCTACCATTAAATAAATGGTTCTGTTTTTGGTGTACAAAACTAATGGTTCCAATTGAGATCATTTATAGTCTGCAAAAATGTTTATGCGTTTAGAGTACTGCAAAGACTTTGAAGAATAGTAGTGAGTCAACTTCATTGTGAAGACTTGGAATTCTATGAAGATAATGCTTATGTGGTTCCTCAGCTACTTAAGAAAATGGGGACCATAAGGAAATGAGGAGAGGCTTAGTCCTCTTGATGATACAACTGTCTGAAGGGAACGTGTGGCCAAAAACATGGGGAGGGACCAAATTAGAAGACTTGTTCCCAAAAGACTTGTGAATGGACAAAACTAAAAGACCTGTCCAAAGCAGATCACGAACTTGCTACAAGTCAGTGATATTTATCCCTTCAATTATTGTTTTAGGAGAATTCAAATAAAATTTTGTTTACTCCCCCCATTATATAAGAAATGTCATGCTTTTTTGTTATGTTCAGTCTTAAAATAATTATCGCATATCTAAATAAGTAAATAATCATAGTGCAATTTTACCATAGTACAAACATTGCGCAAAGACAATTATATGCTTTTATTTGATGTACTGTTTGTGTAAGGACGGTCCAATGGGTTACCGAGACTTTGTACGGGGTTGAGGCTTGGGGCTAAGGACGGTCCAGTTGATTACGGCGACTTTGTTCCATTCATTTGATTGGGAGTTGGCTAATGGAAGAAGGGTATGGGTTGACTCTTCAATGGGATAAACCATAGACAAGAGAATGATCAACATTCAACACCACATACATAATTAAGTGGTGTAATTGTCCTATTAAGTAACCTAATTAAATTAAAAGAAACTCTTTACAAAAAATTGCAATTACAAGAAACACACAAGTTACCGTTGCAAGTCAGTGATATTTATCAGAAACTATAAGAAAAAGAAAAGAAGAAGATTTGTGGAAGAGTTCCATTATTGGTATCGGAAACTGTAAGAAAAAGAAAAGAAGAAGAAGATTTATGGAAGACTTCCATAGTGGAAAACTCAATTTTATTATTGAAAATGTATGAATATTTATACAAATTAGAAGTCACTAACTAAAATGAATTATATTTTGAAACAAATGAAAAAAATATAAAATGCCATATAATGGGTGGGTCCCATCTTAGATTCTATATTTCAGAATGAAAATTTAAACTTTGAACCAAAAATTTTGAAACCTACTCCTACAACATATAGAATCCTAAAGCTTTCATCATTTTCCAGAAACACAAGCTTTGTCAAAAAATTCCTAGTTTGAACCTCATGTTTTGTGTAATTAATGAATTTGATAACAACAGTATACTCTAGGTACACATTTTTTGAAAGACTAAAACTACTCTTAACCTTCCAATTCCTAGTGAATCTGCTTCCATATTCTCTTTATTATACATTGTAGGGATTTGGAACGTTGTTTGACGATGACACGACCCCCCTAACTTTAAGATCAATGGTCGAAATTAATCGGAACGCCTGAAGTGGTTCAGAGTGTTGTCGCAACTTTTTTTGTTCCGTCCGTCCCAAAATAAATGTCACATTGCTAAATTAGAAAATAGTATTAGTGCAATTTAACCATGTAATGTAACGTACAAATGAGTAGTTCACATTCTATAAAAATGTTGATAAATTAAATGCAATATATATTATGAGAGGAAAGGAGTAATTTTAAATACAATGTACAAATATATTTTATAAAGAAAGGAGTAATTTTAAATACAATGTACAAATATATTTTATAAATTTCCTTTATTTGACTAATTAATTAGTTCTTCTTGTGACAGAAAATGTTTGTTTCAAGGTTGCAAATTGGCACTGATGAGCATTTGGCTTAATAGCATATTCTTTTGCCTTTTACAAGGGTTTGAACCCCCTCCCCTACTTTGTATTTGAAATGTTGTAACTTGGAAAAAAAAAATTCGAGAATTGGAAGCCAATTGGTGATGTCAACGTTGGTCCATTCATTAGATTGGGAGTTGGCTAAGTTGGCCAAAAAAAATAAAAATTCTATGAATGTTATAAGGTATATAAAACATATTAGGGTAAGAAAGAAGGGATTTTCCATGGTTACCATTAAACAAATGGTTCTGTTTTTGATGTACAAAACTAACAGCTCCAATCGAGATCATTTATAGTTGCAAAAATGTTTATGCGCTTAGAGTAGTGCAAAGACTTTTGAGGAATAGTAGCGAGTCAACTTCATTATGAAGACTTGGAATTCTATGAAGATTATGCTTATGTGGTTCCTCAGCTTCTTAAGAAAATGGGGACCATAAGAAAATGAGGAGAGACTTAGTCCTCTTGATGATACAACTGTCTGAAAGACAGGAGGGACAAAATTAAAAGACGTGTGCCCAAAAAACTTGGGGAGGGACCAAATTAGAAGACTTGTTCCCAAAAGACTTGTGAATGGACAAAACTAAAAGACCTACCCATAGCAGATCATGAACTTGCAGGTCTACTTGACACGGCAAGTGAAAAATACACATTCTTGTTTTCTTTTACCAGCAAGAAAGTTGTGGTGCGGAGTAAAATTTTGAAGTCAATTCAACCTCCCATCTCCGTTGTATGTAACTTAATAGTTGATTCCGTAGAAAATATTTGGTGATTCACAATTATATCCATGCCAATGATTTATTTCAAGTTTTTTAAACAAAGACGGATTAGCATTAGTTATATCCAAGCCAATGATCTCATTTTGCTATATGTCAGTGATATTTAGCCCTTCATTTATTGTTTTAGGAGGATTCAAGTAAAATTTTGCTTAATCCCCCGTCGTGCTTTTTTTCTGTCCAGTCTTAAAATAATTATCGCATATCTAAATAAGTAAATAATCATAGTGCAATTTTACCATAGTACAAACATTGCGCAAAGACAATTATATGCTTTTGTTTGCATTACTGTTTGTGTAAGGACGGGCCGGAGAATTTGTGCAGGGTGCGGGGTTAAGCCTTGGGCTAAGGACGGTCCAGTTGATTACTGCAACTTTGTTCCATTCATTTGATTGGGAGTTGGCTAATGGAAGAAGAGTATGGGTTGACTCTTCAATGGGATAAACCATAGACAAGAGAATGATCAACATTCAACACCACATACATAATTAAGTGGTGTAATTCTTCTATTAAGTAACCTAATTAAATTAAAAGAAACTCTTTTAAAAAAAATTGCAATTACAAGAAACACACAAGTTACAGTTGCTTCCCATTCCTTGTTGTTATTGTTAGGACCTAACTTTGATCAATGTTTTAGTTAGTTGGTTTTGATAAAGGAATATATATATAGAACAGGGTTTATATCAAAAGAGGAAGACTGTCAGTCATGAACCATGACTGACCAAATCAAACTTCATATTCATTCCTCAGTGTATCTGACAGCTATGAGTTTGATAGTTATGATTCAGTTGTATACAATGATTACAATCAATCAAAAACATGAATCATATTCTCTTAGTAAAGCCTTCAAGATCATCAAAGTGCATCTCAGTCCTTATCAGAGAACATCTCTGATAGCTAAGTCTTGTATGATCTGACAGCCATGACTTCATTCCTCTGATAGCCATCACTTTGTCTCAATCTCTGTTACCACAATCTTAACCAATGTGGAACCTGGATCTTCACAGCTGTCAAGTTCACCAATGAAGACCAATGAAGACCACTGAAGACCTTCTAGAAGCTCTCAGTTCAAGCTCACAGCTCAAGCCAGCTCATGAAGACCTGCATGTGGACAAGTGGGACAAAGACCAGTCAAAGCTCATTAATGTAGCTGCAACAGTCATATTTCAACGGCTACATTGAAGGGTATAAATAGAGGAGTTCTTCCTCTACACAAACTACTGAAAAATACTCTTTTTCACAGTCAAAAACCTTTTCCCCACACCCACACACACCTCCTGTAATTCACACACACACTCACCAATCCTTTCCCTTCAAACTCTGTTCCAAACCAAACCCTCACCCCAAAACCTTTGCCTCCACAACAAAACACCCCTTAGTGTGTTAATTCACAAAATCCAATATCCTAAGACTGTACTTTAGGTGTAGAATTAGTTTGTAATCACTCAAGACTGTACTTTGAGTGTATTATTTGTTTTGTAAAATCTTGAGACTGTACTTCAAGTTGTAAAAACACTTAAGACTGTACTTTAAGTGTATCCCTAGTTGACTGTACTAATTAGGAAGAGGAAGTTCAAGGAACTTGCCTGAATCAATCATTTGTAATTTTTGTTGATTAAAGATTATAATAAAATTGATCTCACTTGTCAAGATTGACAGTGGGGGTGGATGTAGGAGGAGTGAACTCTGAACCACTTTAAATTCTCTGTGTTATTACATTTTTGCAATCACATTCACACACTTGCATTATTTCTTTGTGTTTCTTGTCCTATCATTATTTCAAATCTCTCTTATTCCGCTGCACAATTCAACTATCATCTGACAGATCATCTGCATATTAACAAAGGGCCTTTCAATTGGTATCAGAGCTTGTCTTCACACTCAAAAGTCTAACAACTTGTGAAGGATTCTCTTCAAACCCACCATGCCTCAACCAAGACGAA
The DNA here is from genome assembly GCA_022495995.1 of Adenophora triphylla var. japonica. Taxonomy (NCBI): domain Eukaryota; kingdom Viridiplantae; phylum Streptophyta; class Magnoliopsida; order Asterales; family Campanulaceae; genus Adenophora; species Adenophora triphylla. The sequence goes on from JAFEMH010000004.1 coordinate 1,612,847, forward strand.
ATAATGAGAAAGACATCCCACACATTGATGACTGTGAATCTTTTGAGATCTATGCTTCAAAAATAAAAACATACCTTGATGCAAAACGGTATATGGAATTGGTATGTTCTTGAGAATGAAGTGTCCTACCCAACTCAAATCAGCGATGGAGGACCAAGTAAGATCAAATCCCCGTAAACTTGGTGGAAGCGAAAAGCAATTGATAAGTGCAAACTTGAAAGTCAAGAACATTCTTCAAAAGAGTGTAAATGACTCTCTAGCACAAGAAATTGCTAAGGAACCAAATGCCAGAACAGCATGGGCTCTTATTCAAACCAAGTTCACTAAACACTCCAGTGTTAGGACACAAAACTTGTACAACTTGCTTAGGCAATTAGACAACTTCAAGTTCTACCCTGGAGAAAAGGTGAGTCTTTGCTCGGCCCAAGGTTTGAGAACCTTGTTAGATCAATTGCCTTGATCATGGAAAAACCTTTGAACAACAAGATCTACGCCTCAAGATTTACTCAAATCTCCCTCAAGAATATGAGAAGGTAGCATTACCTATTAGAGAAGGATCTGAATGGAGCACCATGACAGTTGAGCAATACTTTGGAAAGCTTGAAGCTTATGAACTGGAAGGTATGATAAAAATTCCATCAGTCCCTTCCATTTCACAAACCTTAGCTTTAACTGCACAAGAAACTGTCCACAAGCCAATCACTCACCAAGACATTGAGACCATTGTCAACAATACCCTTCAAAAGATAAACATCAGCTCCAAACCCGTCGGCAAAACGGATCTCCCAAGAAGACATTCCAAGCCTCATTTCCATGGCTGTCAGAAATGCCATGAAATTTCAAAAGAAATCTTTTGACAAAAAATTCAATCCCTCCACATCTAATGCTCAACAAGACAGCTACAAGAAGACAATTGATTGCTTCAATTGTGGAAAGCAAGGACATTACTCTTCTGATTGCCCTGAACCAAGGAAACCTAGGGACAATCAGACAGCTAAGAAGATGACCTACTCAAAAGAGATCATTCACAGTTCTAAGTGCAACTGCTTCAATTGCTCCAAAAATAAACATGACAAAAACAAAGAGCAAGTCATGATTGCTGACTCATCAAAATTCAGTGATGAAGAGTATATGTCAAGTGATGACTCTGAAGTTGAAGGAGAAGAAGCCATGATATGCCTTATGGCTGAAGATGATGAAGAATCTGACAATGAGGAAGAAATGGAAGCACTTGCTGCTGCTGATGAACTAAAAGAGGTACATGATTTTAACTCTTTAAATATTGATGGTTTTAAACAATTAGTTTGCACTCTTTTAATTCAAACCAAAAAACAAAAAACTAGCTTTGCTTCACTGGTCAATGAAAATCTTTCCCAATCCTCAACCATTGACACCCTCACAAAAACCATTTCTGAGCTTGAGAAAGCATGCCAAGGGCTAAGAGATCAATGCATCATGCTTGAAAAACAAAACAAGGATCTGACAGCTGAGACATCAAGTAATCATGAAAACTGTCAAAAACTCATTAATCTTGAAAAAGAAAATGATGCTCTTAAAAAGAGAATAGATTCATGGAACATGTCAAGCAAAGCATTATCTCTTTTCACCTATACCCAAAGGCGTCCCAGTGACAAAACAGGGATTGGTGCTGATAATCCATCAGCAAAAGTATACTCTCCTCCCACTGGTGAAAGGGCCATTGAAAAAATGGTTCTAGAAAACCTTAGCTCTGGCAGCTATCAAACTCAAACCTACCGTGTTCAAACCAAAGAAAAATCAAAAGAAATCTTGGGTGGTCCTAGTCAATCAAAGGAAGGACCAAGTAGAATTCAAGGAAGCAAGTATATTTGGGTTCAAAAAGGAGCTAATATACAGGAAGAAGCCAAGCTGCAAGAATGTGCTAGTCAGTCAAGTCTGTCGGACGACGAGGTTGACGGACGGCCAAGCATGACGGACGGCCAAGGCCTGACAGACAACCAAAATCTTCCAAACAACAAAGAACCCCAAGGCAACAAAAATTCTACAACAAACATAGATACACCAAACAACAAAAACCTCAATGGCAATACTCAAATGGTAGAAGCCATGCAAATCAAAATGACTCTCCCAGATCATCCTCTTCAAATAACTTTCAGTTTCAACCCCAATACAACAATCCAAACCACTTCTTCAATCCATCCCAATCCACTGTCCTCACACCTTACATGATGCAAATCATGTCATATTATCATACCCTAAACCAGTTCTTCAACAAGGGACCAATGAACAAAGCTAGGGTTCCAAAGAAAAACTAATCCTTTGGACCCAATAGAATAAAAAAAAAGGGTACCATAAAATTTACTTTCTGTTTTGCAGGTACCTAGGAAAGGACTTTGGTATTTAGATAGTGGTTGTAGTAGACATATGACCTTCAATAAAGACTGGTTGCAACAATATTCCCCTAAAAATGGTCCAAATGTAACCTTTGGTGACAATTCCCAAGCTAAGGTCAAAGGATCAGGAAATCTTGTTACAAAAGATATCATTTTTACAAATGTATCCTATGTAGAGGGTCTCAAACACAATTTGATCAGCATTAGTCAAATCTGTGATAAGGGATATCATGTTGTTTGCACTAAGGACAAATGCACTGTTAAAGATAAAAACAATAAAGTCATCCTAACTGGATCAAGAAAAGGAAATCTCTATTGCTTAAACTTAGAGATTGTGGAAACTTCAAATGCTCACTGCCTTCTGTCTTTCAATCAATCTGATATGTCATGGCTATGGCACAAGAGATTGGCTCACCTCAATCACAAAACCATTTCCAAGCTTGCAAATTCCAATCTTGTCAGAGGTCTACCAAAGATCCCATTCAAAAAGGATAAACTTTGCAAAGCATGCCAATGTGGGAAGCAAAAGAAATCTTCATTCAAACCCAAGACCAAGTTGGACACCTCAAGACCTATTGAACTGCTTCATACGGATCTTTTTGGACCCATAAGAACTAGATCTTTAGGAGGAAAAAGATACTCCCTAGTTGTTGTTGATGATTTCACAAGATTCACTTGGATCATTCTTCTTGAATCCAAAAGTGACACCCTTAGCTGTCTGATAAAGCTATTCAATAAAATTCAAAATCAAAAAGGGACATCCATCATCAAGATCAGATCTGACCATGGGAAGGAATTTGAGAACACTGGAGTAGAAGAATATTGTGATTCCAAAGGCATTGATCACAATTTTTCAGCCCCAAGAACTCCCCAACAAAATGGTGTTGCTGAAAGGAAAAACAGGACAATTTGTGAGCGGCAAGAACAATGCTGTCGTAACACAATCTCCCAAAGTATTTTTGGGGTGAAGCTGTTACTACTGCAGTGTATGTTCAAAACAAAACACTAATCAACAAATTCCACAAGAAGACTCCATATGAATTATGGAATAACAAAGTCCCTACAATTTCTTACTTTCACAGCTTTGGAAGTAGATGCTTCATCCACAACAATGGCAAGAACAATTTGGACAAATTTGACTCCAAAAGTGATGAAGGAATTTTTCTTGGATACTCTAACACAAGCAAAGCTTATAGAGTTTACAACAAAAGAAGACTTGTTGTGGAAGAATCAATTCATGTTGACTTTGATGAAAACAATGATCAAAGTGTAACTGAGTTGTGTGATTTTGATGAAGGTTTGGGAAACCTGGATAATCTTCCTGAAGCATCTCCCATTCTTGACTCATCTGTTCTCAATCATGAACAAGATTCATCAAATCTTCCATACATGGTTCCAAGAAACTCATCTGACAGCCATCCTATGCCAGCATGTACCATGAACTATCTCACTCTCATCAACAACCAATCCAGCCAACCAAGTCAACAGCAATCACTCCCACTTCCAATCCAATTGATGAGGAAGAAAATTTTCAAATAAATGGTCATCCCTTGACTAACCCTTCTCAAAATTTTCCCTTAGCTGACAGCCAACCCTTAGCTGACAGCCATCCCATTTCCTCATGTAATCCATCTTCTAGCCATCTTCCATCTCCATCCAATAATCCTCTTTCTCCTCCCAAATACAATGATAAAACTACCATTACCCACATCATTCCACCCAATAAAGATCTTTACATCAGCCTTCAAATTGATAAAACCCCAGTTCCAGACAACATCCCTTTTCTCATGAGTGCATTCATATCCCAAGTGGAACCAAAGAAAATAAATGAAGCACTCCAAGATGCTGACTGGATTGAAGCCATGGAAGAAGAACTAGAGCAGTTTGAAAGAAACAAAGTATGGCAACTTGTTCCTAAACCAAGAAATCAAACTGTTATTGGAACAAGATGGGTTTTTAGAAACAAGATGAATGAAGAAGGTGTTGTAATTAGAAACAAAGCCAGACTGGTTGCCCAAGGATACAGACAAGAGGAAGGTATTGACTATGATGAGACCTTTGCACCTGTGGCAAGACTTGAAGCTATAAGGCTATTCCTTGCCTATGCTTCATTCAAGAAGATGAAAATATTCCAAATGGATGTCAAGAGTGCATTTCTAAATGGAGTTTTAAATGAAAAGGTCTTTGTATCTCAACCCCCTGGATTTGAGCACCCAAAGTTTCCTGATCATGTATTCAAACTGAACAAAGCACTGTATGGGCTCAAACAAGCACCAAGAGCTTGGTATGATACCCTATCTAGATATCTCCTTGGCAAAGGCTTTACCAAGGGCCATATTGATAATACTCTGTTTATCAAAAAATATGGAGATGATCAGTTGCTAATCCAAGTCTATGTTGATGACATCATCTTTGGCTCATCAAATGAGGACTTGTGCACTGAATTTGGAGATATCATGAAGGATCAATTTGAAATGAGCATGATTGGTGAGCTCACCTTCTTCTTAGGTTTCCAGGTCAAACAAATGAAGGAAGGAATCTTCATCAACCAAGCTAAATATACAAGGGATATGATCAAGAAGTTTGACATGCAAACTGCTTCCCCTGCCAAAACACCCTTGTCAACCACAGCCAAACTCCATGCTGATCTAGATGGTCAAAGTGTAAACCCAACACTTTACAGAAGCTACATTGGATCTCTTCTGTATGTAACAGCTTCAAGACCTGACATTATGTTTAGTGTATGTCTCTGTGCTAGATTTCAAGCTAATCCCAAAGAATCTCATCTCTCTGCTGTCAAGAGAATTCTTAGATATCTCAAAGGAACCCCTGATTTTGGCTTATGGTATCCTACTGAATCCCCATTTTCTTTAATTGGATTCACTGACTCTGACTATGCTGGATGTAATCTTGATAGAAAATCCACAAGTGGTGGATGCCAGTTTATTGGCTCAAGAATAATTTCTTGGTCAAGCAAAAAGCAAACCTCAGTAGCCACCTCAACAGCTGAGGCTGAGTATATTGCTGCAGGCTTGTGTTGTTCACAAATTCTCTATCTTAAAAGTCAACTTCAAGACTTTGGAATGGAATTATCCAACATTCCCATCTTTTGTGACAACTCAAGTACTATTGCCATGACTGAAAATCCTGTCCAACATTCAAAAACAAAGCATATTGAGGTCAGACATCATTTCATCAGGGATCATGTTGAAAAAGGGAATATCAACCTTGCAAAAGTTTGCACTGAGGACAATGTCTCTGATATTCTCACAAAAGCCATGGATGAAAAGAGATTTGAGATACTAAGAGCCATGCTTGGTATGATAAATATGCCAAAATAAAAGGTTGTTCTTCATAAATAAATAAAAAAAAAAAGGTTACATACTGGGTAATGCTGTCACAATGTTGCCTGACAGCTATTCCCTCATAAATAGTTCTGATAGCTATCCACTGATAGATATCTTTCCAAAACCATGAAAACCAAAGACAACAACAAAAACATACAAAAACATAAAACAACCCTTGAAATCTCTCTTTCTCATCATCCTTCACTCAACAAAAGCTTTCTCCAAACCATACAATCTTCAAAACAAGCTCCCCTCTTCAAACCCACAAGTTGCTGTCAGACATTCTTTGGAAATGTCACAGTCTCCCCAGACCCTCCTCCAGCACTCATTCCTTCATTTCTAGCCTCCTGAGTTGATTGCAAGGTCTGTTGGTACCTCTGCAACCACACTGGGTGCCTCTCCAAGAAAGGATCAATGGAAGTGACTGAATATTGGAGAGAAGGACTTGCTCTTCTAGGCCACCACTCTTCAACTGGATCATATGGCTGAAGCAATCCCTCCATTGGAGTAACAAAGCTAAATTCTCCTAAAAAAGAACCATTCCCTGTGATTGCAAATGGTTGACCAACACTTGACTCCACTCTCTCCACAGTAGGTACTCTTGCAGGGCTGAAGCAACCTATAACCTGGTTGAACAGGTATGAGATGGTTGAAGAAGGAGATATATGCACTCCTGCAAAGTTATCTCCTCTCCCTTCCAACAAACCAACTCCTGGAGAGAGAGAATCCCTGCTCACAGGTGTATAAAGCTTATCTTGCTCAACCTTCTTCCTGACAGCTAAGCTTCTCTCCTTAGCTGTCTGAGCTCTGTCCTGCTTTACCAACTCCCCCAATGTGTATACCCTTTCTACCTTACTCTTTCCCTTACTTGACTCTCCTTGATCAACTTTGATTGTCTTCCCAAAAAGCCTTATTCCTTCTCCCTCTTTACTGTCAATCTTTTCCCTGACAGCTACCTCCTTCATCTCTATGTCTTCATCAACCCTCACTCTCTTTTTCTTACCCTTATCATTCACTCTCTCTGAACTTTCAACAATATTGAAAGTCTCTCTATCTATCTCCATCTCATCACTCATCAAATCATCCTCACTATTTTTCCCAAAGACCAATTGTTTTGCTGTTTGAGCCATAACCTTTGGATTAAACTTTGAGGAAAATCTTCCCATTTTTGTTTGTAAATCAATCTGAATAATTTTCCTCTGAAGTTTTCATTGTTTTATAGGCAAATTTTCACCTAGCTATCTCAGACAGCCATCATCATTCAAACTAGCTTAACTGTCAGAGATTTCTTTCAACAGCTAGGTTAAAGCAACCTTTAAGTGATTTGATCGTGTTAATTGCTCACAATTGTCACTTCCTTCGCCGCCTCTTCCACTGCAAATCTCCTTGAAAAAGAGAATGTTCTTCTTGTGTTTTGTGGGAATTAATGTCTCAACGTGGGGAAGGGTAAAAAACCACTGTTCATATGAACAGTTACTTAACTTTGAAACCCCCAATGCTCATTAAAACCCACGTTCCACTCATCATTTATCTCTCTCTCTCTTTCGCAATCACCAAAATTCCTATTTCATTAATTCTCAGTTTAAAATTTGTCTCCTTCCCTCTCCAATCCACCATCGTATCTCTTCAACCCTAATTCTTTTTAGACATCAATGGCAGACCCAAAAGCAATGTACCCAGATGCTCATGGTTATTTCATCAAACCTAATTTCTATGAGACTGAAGTTGGAATTCTCATCAAGGAACTTCTTGAGGTAAATGAATTACTTGATTTCATGGGAGCTAGACCTCCAATTTATGAAGAGTTATGCAGAGAGATTTATTTGGTTGGCAACAGAAACAGAGAGAACAACTCAATAACTGCCACCATAGATAATGTAAAGATCACCATTACTCAAGAAATGGTCAGCAAGGTCTATGGGATCCCAAATAGAGAAGATGCTGTGAAAAATATTTGGGATAGAGGGTCAGACAGGCTGAAGAAAGTTTATGAGAAATTTCTTGGGATTAAGGTCCCTGACTTCAAGGCTGTTCAAGACAAAGCAATGGTGAAAAACAACGATGATATCTTCAAATCAACCCTAATGGATGTGGTTAACAAAGCCATTGATGGCAAGCAATCCTCATTTGATCAAATGGGATCAAATGAATGGAAGCAAATGCTAAGCTTGATGACCAAGGACACAAACTGGTGCATTGTCCTTCTCCACAACTTTTAGCTGGCAGTCTCAACCTCTACTCTCAAGTTCAAAAAACAAGGTGGGAAGATGAACAACTTCAGGTTTATGAGTGGAATTCTTCATGATCTAATCCCTAAGCTCAAAACTCCTCTACCAAAAAAGTGGCTGAAGACAGTGAAGCTGTCAGAAACAAGATGTTTCAATGAAAGAACCTTTTCATTGAAACAAAAGAAAGGAATTGTTATGAAGGCTGGAGATATGTGCCTTGAAAGTTTCAAAGAAGCCCAAGAAAAGATGCTTGAAGAAACAAGAATAAAGCTTAATCATTGGAAAGAGTTGATAGCATTGGCTACAAGTAGGAGAATAAAAAGAGGAGTAAAGACCAATGTCAAGAAAACTGGAGTGCTAAAAAGGACTGTGGTATCTCCTAGCAAGAAAAGCAAAAGCAAGGATGATCTGGTAGCTGACAGTGAAGGAACCATATCTGACAGCCATGCTAAGGATGTTGAAGAAAGAGGTGATGTTGATAGCCATAGAGATGACACCATGGAGCAAACTCATGCTGGTGATGCTGATGTAGACCCTCAAGAACTCCAGGCAGCTATCAAATTGTCAAAAACACAGCATAAAGGAAAGCATCCTCTGACAGCTATCCCTACAAAGCAGACAGTCACCAGATCTAAGGTACAACCCTCCTTATCCATTCCTTCTAAAACTTTGCCAAAGAAAAGAAAACTAGAAAAGAAAGCCCCCAAAGCCAAGAAAACCAAAATAACTACCCCTTCCATTTCCCCAAAATCCACTTCTGTTAGTCCAAGAGTGGACAAGTCATCCACACCCAGCTCAGGTCATCAGTCAGCCATTGAAGCCATTCTTAAACTCAAAGAACCATCACAGAAGCAACCTTTAAGGGGGAACATTGATGAGAATATCCCCTCCACCCAGCCTCAACAGTTAACCAAAATCCTGAAAGCAATTGATGCTATTGAATTGGATGGAAACCCTGACACTGAAAAGGCTGTTCTTTTGTATCTTGATGATATTCTAAGTGAAGAAGAATCTGTAATGGCCCTAGATGAACTCAGACTTAGGTTTATGAAGAAAAGAAGTGGACCAGGAGAGTCATCTAATAACCCCAAGGTGACAGCTATGAATGTAGATAGCCATACCTTCCCTTCCATTCCTGAGACTGAGCCTGTAAATGAACCTGCCCCAACTGTTGAAATTGAAAGGGGGAATCTTGATAATACTTCTAAGGTCATTCAAAATCTCAAGAAGGTTGGAGTTGAGATTAATCCCATTCTTGTCTCAAAAGGAGAATCAATTGTGAATGCTTGCAAAGGCCTTGTGCTTGATGGAACTCAAGAAAATGAGGAAGCTATGATAGCTATCCTTGAGAAAAGGTTGGCCAAAAGTGAAGTAAGGGCAGCCTTGAATCTCCTTAAATCTCAATTCAGTTCCAGTTCTCTTAATCAAAGTCTTGGTTAAACCTCTGAGTCAATCCCAACTGTTTCAACCCAACCCTCTGCCCCTTCCAAGCCAACTTCTCCAATCCCTGAAAATGAACCTTTTGAAGCCTCTCCTCATAGTCCAATACTTGCTGGACAAGGTCAAGACTTCTCTGATAGTGATCCAATTCTATCCAGTCCTGACAGCTATCCAAGCAGTTCCATTCCTCCCTCTCAAAATCAATCCTTTCTTCCCAAGAAAGAACCCTGGATGCTTAGCTGTGGCATTGATTTCTCTATTTCTTCCATCAAGACAGCAAGAAAAGGGTTAGCCCATGTGTCTCATTTTACAGACATTGTAAATCCCTTTACCTATCCAAAATCTTGGGAACTGTCAAGAAATGGGATGATTGTAGTGGCAAGAAACCTTGCAGGGTTAGTTTTCTTTGCCTATGAAAAATGGCAAGTGTCAAGAACCTCATCAACCTCCAACTTTGTTCACCAAATCCCATCATTCCCAAAGTTCATCACTCCCAATACTATTCTTGATTGGGAAGTTCTTTTCAGCCAACTCATTTCTCCATCTCTCAATTCATGCCTGTATATGCCAAAGGGTCTAGTCTTCACCCTCTGCATTGACCTTGCAAAATCCTTTTTCCTTTCTCTGTTTGAACAAAAGTATGCCCTCATGCTGTTGATAAGCAAAATGGTCAACATCTTTTCCCCAACCCTTAATCCAGGAATTGAGCCCTACCTTTCCCCTTTCATCACTGTTGATCCCATAAACTTCACCTCACCCAATGAAAACTCTCACTTCATGAACTTGGTCTCTATTTCTGAGATCAAAGAATTCAGAGAATCCATGGCTGACCATCAAAACAGAACCAAAACTGTTATTGATATTTCCTCAGACTCTGACAGTGATGATGATGATGCTCCTTCAAGTCCTAATCAAGAACCTCCTATTACCATCCCATCTCCTACATTTACCAATCCTCCTCAGCAATCCACTCATTCCTTTCATGATACTCAAGTCTCAGTTCAATCACAACCAGATCAAACCATTGTGCCCATGAAGATCAAAAGAACAAGGACCAAGAAGAAACATTTGTGGGGCACAATGAGAATCAGAAATGATCAGATTCCCCTTACAAGAGCTCAACTAAAGTCAAAAGAAGATGAATTCTTCAAGTATGATGAGAGAATGTCATGGGAATGGAACAATGAATTCTACTACAGAGGAGTAGAGCCAGACATGAGAAGAGAACTAGAGGAAGAAAGAAATCTGATTATTTCAGCCAGGCAAGAAAGAGAGGAGTTCTATGATCAACTGGCTGATGATTGATATGTAGTTTTATGGAACAATTTTTGATGTGTTAAAACAATTTGTTTTGATTGGCTCAGTTTTTGTAACTGTAATCTGTGAACCTTTTCATCATGAGATTAAATTCATGTATTTCAATCTCATTCTGGTTATTTGTGCTTGCTATAAATCCTTGTATTATTTCTTCTATTATTTCTCTTATCAAATGTGAAAACATGTTCTAAAATAGATCTTCCTTTACCAAAAAGGGGGAAATTGTTAGGACCTAACTTTGATCAATGTCTTAGTTAGTTGGTTTTGATAAAGGAATATATATATAGAACAGGGTTTATATCAAAAGAGGATGACTGTCAGTCATGAACCATGACTGACCAAATCAAACTTCATATTCATTCCTCAGTGTATCTGACAGCTATGAGTTTGATAGTTATGATTCAGTTGTATACAATGATTACAATCAATCAAAAACATGAATCATATTCTCTTAGTAAAGCCTTCAAGATCATCAAAGTGCATCTCAGTCCTTATCAGAGAACATCTCTGATAGCTAAGTCTTGTATGATCTGACAGCCATGACTTCATTCCTTTGATAGCCATCACTTTGTCTCAATCTCTGTTACCACAATCTCAACCAATGTGGAACCTGGATCTTCACAGCTGTCAAGTTCACCAATGAAGACCAATGAAGACCACTGAAGACCTTCTAGAAGCTCTCAGTTCAAGCTCACAGCTCAAGCCAGCTCATGAAGACCTGCATGTGGACAAGTGGGACAAAGACCAGTCAAAGCTCATTAATGTAGCTGCAACAGTCATATTTCAACGGCTACATTGAAGGGTATAAATAGAGGAGTTCTTCCTCTACACAAAATACTGAAAAATACTCTTTTTCACAGTCAAAAACCTTTTCCCCACACCCACACACACCTCCTGTAATTAACACACACACTCACCAATCCTTTCCCTTCAAACTCTGTTCCAAACCAAACCCTCACCCCAAAACCTTTGCCTCCACAACAAAACACCCCTTAGTGTGTTAATTCACAAAATCCAAAATCCTAAGACTGTACTTTAGGTGTAGAATTAGTTTATAATCACTCAAGACTGTACTTTGAGTGTATTATTTGTTTTGTAAAATCTTGAGACTGTACTTCAAGTTGTAAAAACACTTAAGACTGTACTTTAAGTGTATCCCTAGTTGACTGTACTAATTAGGAAGAGGAAGTTCAAGGAACTTGCCTGAATCAATCATTTGTAATTTTTGTTGATTAAAGATTATAATAAAATTGATCTCACTTGTCAAGATTGACAGTGGGGGTGGATGTAGGAGGAGTGAACTCTGAACCACTTTAAATTCTCTGTTTTATTACATTTTTGCAATCACATTCACACACTTGCATTATTTCTTTGTGTTTCTTGTCCTATCATTATTTAAAATCTCTCTTATTCCGCTGCACAATTCAACTATCATCTGACAGCTAAGCCAAAACCATAGCTGTCTGATCATCTGCATATTAACAAAGGGCCTTTCAGTTATGTTACAAACAAGGGTGAAAATGGAGTGACAGAGCCTCATACCATGATGATATACTCCCTCCGTCCAGGACCATGGTTCACACTTACTGTTTGCGCGGGGATTAAGGAGAGAGTATTATATTGAAAGTGTTGTGAGTGTGAAAATAAAATAGGAGAGAGAATGAGTGGAGGGAATAGTAAATTATAATGGTTTGTGAGTATTAAAATAATGTAGGAGAGAGAATGAGTGGAGAGAATAGTGATTTAAGGTTTCCTTTTTAGGAAAGAAACAAAGTGTGAACTTTGTAAACGGACGCCCAAAATAGAAAGTGTGAACTTTGTAAGCGGACGGAGGGAGTATATCAAGGGTGAAACATTTACATCGAGTTTAAGTAATAACAACCATCGATCAAGTAAACCTTCATCCCGATTTCTTCCTTATTCAAATCTCTCCTTCTCACTCCATCTTCCTCTCAATTCTCTCTCTCTACCAATGTACAATATGTATCCGAGAGACTGTTCTTGAAAAGTATTAGCTCTTGGAGTGATTTCATGTCGTCAATCGTTTAGGGTATGGAACCAGATAAATGATTGCGGAAGAGATACAAGAGAGCCAAGTTTTTTAAGTTCCTGATAGTTGATGGAATAGTACCTGTGAGAGAGTTGTTGTTGAAATCAAACACCTCGAGATGATAGAGATTTCCCAAATATAAAGAAATTTGACCAGAAAGATTTTTTCCACCAAGGAGAAGAATACGTAGGGAGCTTAAGCTACCTAGAGACGAAGGGATTTGACCTGAAAAACTGTTTCCCAGAAGGCGGAGCCCTTGAAGGAATTTTAATATCCCTACTTCAGGAGGTATTATACCCGAAAATTCATTTTCAGAGAAGTTAAGAAAGACGAGATTGGAGAGGTGAGTTATCTCAGGCCAGGGATGAGAAAGAGAAATGGAGTGACATATTTAGTTCCAACCCGATCACACTCCCATCAGTATTGCACGAAACTCCGTACCAAGTACATGGGATATTCAGCGCACTTTTATTTGATTTGGTATAAAAATTGGTGCGCGATGATGGAAGATCCCATGAAGATAGGCGGGAAGTGTTGTAGCTTTTAAGGCTGGCTTTCCATTTCAAGAGAGCATTTTGCTTCTTGTGCAGAATCAGACACCACAAGGGAACAAGTCAAGAATGTTATAAGGTGTTGTGTATATGTTTAGATAAATCTTCAATACGTAAATCAAACGACGGAGATTAAAGCGAGGTATGCCGAAGCAAATCTCCTTAAGACAATATTTCGCCTCCATAATTGTGCAAATGGATCGATGGCGAATGTCTCCCAAGATACAACGCTTTTTACCAAGAGTTAGTGTTCACTTTAACTAACCTTGACGGGCGAACCAATTTCAGACTTGCTCTTAGTCTTCGAACTTTGAAGAAGAATGATGAACGAACTCTTTGAAACAAATCAAGAACGCTTTGAATGAGGGAGAGAGAGAATTGAATTCTTGTGTTTGATTTGATAACAAATTGGTTGGATTACTTGATGACTGAATGAAGGAATAGGGGTCTATATATATAGGGTAGATTGAGTCAGATCAGTTGTGACTGTTTCACAAAAGTCACAACCCTTCAAGCTAGCACCTGTTCGGACATCAATCTGAACGGACAGCAACTGCTCGGCCGAGCACCATTGGTGCCTCGCCCGAGCATAGGCTAGTTGCTCGGCCGAGCACTTTGGTGCCTCGCCCGAGCAAAGTCTAACAGAAGAGTCATGTCTCTGGACAGTCATGCTTGGCCGAGGCTTATGCCTTGCTCGGCCGAGCAGTTCATAGAATTTGAACTGTCGTGTTTTTTGGACTTTTAGACTCCTTGTTGACTTTTCAATTCAACCCTAATATTCAACAATATTCCAACAATCCCCCACATGAATGGAAGAAGTCGACACGGAAAAGAAAGAAGAAGAAGAGCATAGCTGAGAAGTAAATGCATCAAGATAGGTGGCTTTCACTTTGAACCTTCTTTAGTAAGAATCTATCAAGCTTACTTGGCTGATCAGTGTACGTAACGTATTGAACTGTCAGACATTATTGTAAGCTTAAACAATAGACCAAACACATTTAAATCTCATATCAGATTTTGGTTCTCTATTGTGTTCATTATTTTAGCCCTGAACTTTCTTGGTTCTCAACGAACCGGCCATGTTCACACTAACATAGGTAATGTGCCATAAAGAGTATCCTACATTACCCTACTTGTACTAATTAACAAGATATAGTCATCATTAAAAGCAATAGCTTAACCTCTACCAATTTGTAGGCAGTACTTTTACATCATATATAGAAATGGGATGAAGATAAACTTCCAAGTGCTTCCCTCAAATCAATCATGACTTGTTTTTCCTATTGAACCTAGTCCGTGGGATCTCTAGTCGCCAGGTTATGTTTCCATCAAGTTGATTTAGATTTGTTTAGGCTTTATCCCCATTTCTTCCGATGCACAGTTTATTCTCTCCTTAGATAAACCTTTAGTAAATGGATCCGCTAGGTTATCCTTTGATCGTACGAAATCAATCGATATCGTTCCGTTAGAGAGTAACTTTCTAACGGTGTTATGTCTACGACGTATGTGTCGAGATTTGCCGTTGTATATAAAATTCTCCGCCCTTGCTATAGCTGCTTGATTATCACAATGTATACATATAGCAGGCACGGGTTTTGGCCATAGAGGAATGTCTTCTAAAAAGTGTCTAAGCCATTCGGCTTCTTCACCAGCTTTATCTAAAGCAATAAACTCAGATTCCATCGTTGATCGAGCTATACATGTTTGCTTAGAACATTTTCATGATATGGCACCTCCACCAAGAGTAAATACATAGCCACTAGTAGACATGGATTCATCTGTATCAGATATCCAATTTGCATCACTATATCCTTCAACTACTGGAGGATAATTGCTATAGTGCAATGAATACTCTCTAGTTCGTTTTATATATCCTAAAACTCTTAATAATGCATTCCAATGCTCTTGGTTAGGATTACTAGTAAAACGACTTAGCTTACTTACAACATAAGCTATATCCGGCCTTCTGCACTGCATCAAGTACATTAGGTTTCCAATGATTTGAGAATACTCTAATTGTTGCTTCGCATTTCCAGTATTCTTATGAAGAACTATATGGGGCAGAAATGGATTATTAGTTTCTTTAATTCCATGAGAATTAAATCTCTCAATCATTTTATCAACATAATGTGTTTGAGATAAACTAATTCCATTGGAGGTTCTTGAGACTTTGAGTATGTCATCTACATATAAACAAACAAATACATATGTGTTACCAAATTTCTTTGAGTATACACACTTATCACATTCATTTGTGATAAAGCCATTCCTAGTCATGACATTGTCAAATTTCTCATGCCATTGTTTAGGAGCTTGCTTCAAGCCATACAAGGACTTAACAAGTTTACATACCTTGTGCTCTTGTCCTTTTACTTTGAAGCCTTCAGGCTGCTCCAAGTAAATTTCTTCATTCAAATCACCTTTTAAAAATGCATCTTTTAGATCCATTTGATGTATATGCAGATTATACAAAGCTGCAATGGCTATTAAGATTCGAATTGAAGTAATTCTTGTAACAGGAGAGTATGTGTCAAAGAAGTCAAATCCTTCCATTTGACGATATCCTTTTGCAACAAGACGAGCCTTGTATTTGTCCACGGAACCATCCGATCTTAATTTCTTTTTGAAAATCCATTTGCATCCGATTGGTTTAGAACCTTTTGGAAGATCAACCACTTGCC
The DNA here is from genome assembly GCA_022495995.1 of Adenophora triphylla var. japonica. Lineage (NCBI taxonomy): Eukaryota > Viridiplantae > Streptophyta > Magnoliopsida > Asterales > Campanulaceae > Adenophora > Adenophora triphylla. The sequence continues at coordinate 1,628,833 of JAFEMH010000004.1, forward strand.
AAGTGTTGTTACTTAAAATGGATTCAATCTCACTATTTGCAACTTCTTTCCAGAAATTGGATTCAGAGCTGTTCATGGCTTCCTTAAATGATTGAGGCTCATCTTCAATCATAAAGTTAGAGATAAAATCTGGACCAAAAGTTTTAGCAATTTTTGCTCTCTTGCTTCTTCTTGGCTCAACATCTTCATTATTTTCAGAAGTGCTTTCACGTGGTCTCTTAGGAGTATTTTCACAAATATCCTTTTTCATAGGGAACACGTCGTCAAAAAATCCTGCATCACAAGATTCAATTATCGTATTGACATGAATGTCATTTACTTCAGATTTGTGTACTAAGAATCTGTACACACTGCTATTCATTGCATATCCAATAAATACACAGTCAACGGTCTTAGGTCCTAACTTTGACCATTTAGGAGGTGGAACGACAACCTTTGCGAGACACCCCCACACTTTGAGGAAGTTATAGGAAGGCTTTCTTCCTTTCCACAATTCATATGGTATAGAACCAGTTTTCTTGTGTGAAATTCTATTCAACACAAAGTTAGCGGATAACACCGCTTTCCCCCCCCCCCACAAGTTTTGTGGTAAACCCAAACTTCCAAGCATACAGTTAACCATATCTTTTATAGTTCTATTTTTCCTCTCAGCAATACCATTTTGCTGCGGAGTATAGGGTGCAGTTGTTTGATGAATGATACCGAATTTGGAACATAGGTTACTAGATTCCGTTGATTCATATTCACCACCCCTATCAGACCTCAATATTTTAATTGACTTTTCAAGTTGATTTTCAACTTCAGTTTTATAAGTGATGAAAGCATCCATTGCTTCATCCTTACTACTTAGCAAATAGATATAACAATATCTACTTCGATCGTAAATGAAAGTAACAAAGTATTTCTTACCGCCTCGAGTTGGGACAAACTTTAAATCACATACATCACTATGGATTAATCCCAACAGTTGGCTAGTCCTTTCAACTGGTTTAAAAGGTTTCTTTGAAAACTTTGCTTCAACACAAACTACGCATTTGTGACCTTTCATTGAATCAAGTTTTGGAATAAGTCCTAAACCAACAAGCTTTCTCAAAGAAGCGCGATTCACATGTCCTAAATGACCATGCCATAAATTAGAAGACTCACACAAGTAAATAGAATTGTCAATTTTATTTATCACTTGAGGGTACAAATATGTGGACTTCTTGTCCACTACAACAGCATTTGCCTTAAATAGGCCATCTTGCAAGTATCCCTTTCCAACATACATACCTCCCTTAGTAAGTACAAACTTATCAGATTCAAATACAATTTTGAAGCCTTTCTTACTAAGTAAAGAACCAGAAATTAAATTCATTCTTATGTCGGGTACATGCATCACATCGTTGAGAGTAAGCTCCTTTCCCGATGTGAACTTCAAGATCACCTTCCCAATGCCTTCAATCTTGGAAGTTGCAGAATTTCCCATATAGAGAAAATCTTCACGTTCCATCTTTTTGTATTCTGCGAACAAGCTTTTGTCGACACATATGTGACGAGTGGCTCCGGTGTCCACCCACCAATCCTTGACGTTTGACACCAAGTTGGCTTCACATACAACGGCAGACAGACTTACTTCTGAGACACCCACAGATAGAGTATCTATTTCAATCATGTTTGCTTGGGAAGGCTTCTTCTTCTTCTTGCTTCGACAATCCTTTGCCCGATGACCGCTTTTCCCACAATTGTAGCAGTCCCCTTTGAACTTGAAGCGTTTGTTGCTGTCATTACTTGACTTCTTCTTAGAGGAGTCATCATGCTTCCTTTTGTTGTTCTTGGGTCGGGATTCTTCCACCATGTTAGCCTTCGCTTCCATGTTTCATGCATTGGCTCTCTTTTTTGCACTTCGATTGTGTTCTTCAATGCGAAGACGAACAAGCAATTCTTCCATTGACATCTCCTTGCGCTTGTACTTGAGATAGTTTTTGAAATCTCTCCATGAAGGAGGCAACTTCTCAATCATACATGCAATTTGGAAGGACTCACTCAATTGCATCCCTTCGGCTTCAAGGTTATGCAATAGGACTTGCATTTCTTTGACCTGATTCATTATAGTTTTAGAATCATTCATTTTAAAATCCAAAAACTTTGCAACAAAGAACTTCTTTGTTCCAGCATCTTCGGTTTTGTATTTCTTGTCGAGAGAATCCCATAGTCCTTTTGCAGTTTGAATGGAGTAATACACATTATACAATGTGTTGTCTAGTCCATTCAAGATGTAGTTCCGGCGTAGATAATCAGCATGTTTCCATACATCAATAGCCATTTGTGTAGCCTTGTATACTATACCTTCAGCCGCTACGGGACATTCTTCCCTTAAGAATTTTACTAGTCCAAGCGTTGTGAGATAGAACAACATTTTATGTTGTCAACATTTGAAATCAGCCCCATTGAACTTCTTCGATTTCTCGTACTGCTAGGCCGGTGGCATCATGAGTTGATTAGCACTTGAAGTACTCCCTATTGCATTAGTATTCGTTGCAATAGTCTCACTACTAACGGAGTCATTTCTATTAGCCATTTACTGTTACGAAAACAAAAAATCCAATAAGAAAGAGATGAAGTAGAGAAGATAAAAATCAAAACAAATGCCTGAAAATATTGTCTTAAGATTGTTGTGTATATGTTTAGATAAATCTTCAATACGTAAATCAAATGACGGAGATTAAAGCGAGGTATTCGAAGCAAATCTCCTTAAGACAATATTTCGCCTCCGTAATTGTGCAAATGGATCGATGGCGAATGTCTCCCAAGATACAACGCTTTTTACCAAGAGTTAGTGTGCACTTTAACTAACCTTGACGGGTGAACCAATTTCAGACTTGCTCGGCCGAGGCTTATGCCTTGCTCGGCCAAGCAGTTCATAGAATTTGAACTGTCGTGTCTTTTGGACTTTTAGACTCCTTGTTGACTTTTCAATACAACCCTAATATTCACCAATATTCCAACAATCCCCCACATGAATGGAAGAAGTCGACATGGAAAAGAAAGAAGAAGAAGAAGAGCATAGCTGAGAAGTAAATGCATCAAGATAGGTGGCTTTCGCTTTGAACCTTCTTTAGTAAGAATCTATCAAGCTTACTTGGCTGATCAGTGTACGTAACGTATTGAACTGTCAGATGTTATTGTAAGCTTAAACAATAGACCAAACACATTTAAATCTCATATCAGATTTTGGTTCCCTATTGAGTTCATTATTTCGGCCATGAACTTTCTTTGTTCTGCGAGTGCTTTAGTGAATTTGCCTAAGTAAAATTCTCAACGAACCGGCCATGTTCACACTAACATAGGTGATGTGCTATAAAGAGTATCCTACATTACCCCACTTGTACTAATTAACAAGATATAATCATCATTAAAAGCAATAGCTTAACCTCTACCAATTTGTAGGCAGTACTTTTGCATCATATATAGAAATGGGATGAAGATAAACTTCCAAGTGCTTCCCTCAAATCTATCATGACTTGTTTTTCCTATTGAACCTAGTCCGTGGGATCTCCGGTCGCCAGGTTAGGTTTCCATCAAGTTGATTTAGATTTGTTTAGGGTTTAGCCCCATTTCTTCCGATGCACAGTTTATTCTCTCCTTAGATAAACCTTTAGTAAATGGATCCGCTAGGTTATCCTTTGATCGTATGAAATCAATCGATATCGTTTCGTTAGAGAGTAACTGTCTAACGGTGTTATGTCTACGACGTATGTGTCGAGATTTGCTATTGTATATAAAATTCTCCGCCCTATCTATAGCTGCTTGATTATCACAATGTATACATATAGCAGGCACGGGTTTTGGCCATAGAGGAATGTCTTCTAAAAAGTGTCTAAGCCATTCGGCTTCTTTACCAGCTTTATCTAAAGTAATAAACTCAGACTCCATCGTTGATCGAGCTATACATGTTTGCTTAGAAGATTTTCATGATATGGCACCTCCACCAAGAGTAAATACATAGCCACTAGTAGACTTGGATTCATCTGTATCAGATATCTAATTTGCATCACTATATCCTTCAACTACTGGAGGATAATTGCTATAGTGCAATGAATACTCTCTAGTTGGGTTTATATATCCTAAAACTCTTAATAATGCATTCCAATGCTCATCGTTAGGATTACTAGTAAAACGACTTAGCTTACTTACAGCATAAGCTATATCCGGCCTTCTGCACTGCATCAAGTATATTAGACTTCCAATGATTTGAGAATACTCTAATTGTTGCTTCGCATTCCCAGTATTCTTATGAAGAACTATATGGGGCAGAAATGGATTATTAGTTTCTTTAATTCCATGAGAATTAAATCTCTTAATCATTTTATCAACATAATGTGTTTGAGATAAACTAATTCCATTAGAGGTTCTTGAGACTTTCATTCCCAAGATTAATTCTGCTTCACCCATATCTTTCATATCAAAGTTATTGGTAAACATTTTCTTTGTTTTATTTATAACATCAATGTCATGACCAAATATGAGCATGTCATCTACATATAAACAAACAAATACATATGTGTTACCAAATTTCTTTGAGTATACACACTTATCACATTCATTTGTGATACAGCCATTCCTAGTCATGACATTGTCAAATTTCTCATGCCATTGTTTAGGAGCTTGCTTCAAGCCATACAAGGACTTAACAAGTTTACATACCTTGTGCTCTTGTCCTTTTACTTTGAAGCCTTCAGGCTGCTCCATGTAAATTTCTTCATTCAAATCACCATTTAAAAATGCAGTTTTTACATCCATTTGATGTATATGCAGATTATACAAAGCTGAAATGGCTATTAAGATTCAAATTGAAGTAATTCTTGTAACATGAGAGTATGTGTCAAAGAAGTCAAATCCTTCCATTTGACGATATCCTTTTGCAACAAGACGAGCCTTGTATTTGTCCACGGAACCATCCGGTCTTAATTTCTTTTTGAAAATCCATTTGCATCCTATTGGTTTAGAACCTTTTGGAAGATCAACCACTTGCCAAGTGTTGTTACTTAAAATGGATTCAATCTCACTATTTGCAGCTTCTTTCCAGAATGTGGATTCAGAGCTGTGCATGGCTTCCTTAAATGATTGAGGCTCATCTTCAATCATAAAGTTTGAGATAAAATCTGGACCAAAAGTTTTAGCAATTTTTGCTCTCTTGCTTCTTCTTGGCTCAACATCTTCATTGTTTTCAGAAGTGCTTTCACGTGGTCTCTTAGGAGTATTTTCACAAATATCCTTTTTCATAGGGAACACGTCCTCAAAAAATTCTGCATCACGAGATTCAATTATCGTATTGACATGAATGTCATTTACTTCTGATTTATGTACTAAGAATATGTACGCACTGCTATTTATTGCATATCCAATAAATACACAGTCAACGGACTTAGGTCCTAACTTTGACCGTTTAGGAGGTAGAACAGCAACCTTTGCGAGACACCCCCACACTTTGAGGAAGTTATAGGAAGGCTTTCTTCCTTTCCACAATTCATATGGTATAGAACCAGTTTTCTTGTGTGAAATTCTATTCAACACAAAGTTAGCGGATAACACCGCTTCCCCCCACAAGTTTTGTGGTAAACTCGAACTTCCAAGCATACAGTTAACCATATCTTTTATAATTCTATTTTCCTCTCAGCAATACCATTTTGCTGCGGAGTATAGGGTGCAGTTGTTTGATGAATGATACCGAATTTGGAACATATGATACTAGATTCCGTAGATTCATATTCACCACCACTATCGGACCTCAATATTTTAATTGACTTTTCAAGTTGATTTTCAACTTCAGTTTTATAAGTGATGAAAGCAACCATTGCTTCATCCTTACTACTTAGCAAATAGATATAACAATATCTACTTCGATCGTCAATGAAAGTAACAAAGTATTTCTTACCGCCTCGAGTTGGGACAAACTTTAAATCACATAGATCACTATGGATTAATCCCAACAGTTGGCTAGTCCTTTGAACTGGTTTAAAAGGTTTCTTTGAAAACTTTGCTTCAACACAAACTTCGCATTTGTGACCTTTCATTGAATCAAGTTTTGGAATAAGTCCTAAACCAACAAGCTTTCTCAAAGAAGAGCGATTCACATGTCCTAAACAACCATGCCATAAATTAGAAGACTCACACAATAAGTAAATAGAATTGTCAATTTTATTTATCACTTGAGGGTACAAATATGTGGACTTCTTGTCCACTACAATAGCATTTGCCTTAAATAGGCCATCTAGCAAGTATCCCTTTCCAACATACATACCTCCCTTAGTAAGTACAAACTTATCAGATTCAAATACAATTTTGAAGCCTTTCTTACTAAGTAAAGAACCAGAAATTAAATTCTTTCTTATGTCGGGTACATGCATCACATCGTTGAGAGTAAGCTCCTTTTCCGATGTGAACTTCAAGATCACCTTCCCAATGCCTTCAATCTTGGAAGTTGCAGAATTTCCCATATAGAGAAAATCTTCACGTTCCATCTTTTTGTATTCTGCGAACAAGCTTTTGTCGACACATATGTGACGAGTGGCTCCGGTGTCCACCCACCAATCCTTGATGTTTGACACCAAGTTGGCTTCACATACAACGACAGACAGACTTACTTCTGAGACACCCACAGATAGAGTATCTATTTCAGTCATGTTTGCTTGGGGAGGCTTCTTCTTCTTGCTTCGACAATCCTTTGCCCGATGACCGCTTTTCCCACAATTGTAGCAGTCCCCTTTGAATTTGAAGCGTTTGTTGCTGTCATTACTTGACTTCTTCTTAGAGGAGTCATCTTGCTTCCTTTTGTTGTTCTTGGGTCGGGATTCTTCCACCATGTTAGCCTTCGCTTCCATGTTTCGTGCATTGGCTCTCTTTTCTGCACTTCGATTGTCTTCTTCAATGCGAAGACGAACAAGCAAGTCTTCCATTGACATCTCCTTGCGCTTGTGCTTGAGATAGTTTTTGAAATCTCTCCATGAAGGAGGCAACTTCTCAATCATACATGCAATTTGGAAGGACTCACTCAATTGCATCCCTTCGGCTTCAAGGTTATGCAATAGGACTTGCATTTCTTCGACCTGATTCATTACAGTTTTAGAATCATTCATTTTAAAATCCAAAAACTTTGCAACAAAGAACTTCTTTGTTCCAGCATCTTCGGTTTTGTATTTCTTGTCGAGAGAATCCCAAAGTCCTTTTGCAGTTTGATGGAGTAATACACATTATACAATGTGTTGTCTAGTCCATTCAAGATATAGTTCCGACATAGATAATCAGCATGTTTCCATGCATCAATAGCCATTTGTGTAGCCTTGTCTACTATAACTTCAGCCGCTACGGGACATTCTTCCCTTAAGAATTTTACTAGTCCAAGCGTTGTGAGATAGAACAACATTTTCTGTTGCCAACGTTTGAAATCAGCCCCATTGAACTTCTTCGGTTTCTCGTACTGCGAGGCCGGTGGCATCATGAGTTGATTAGCACTTGAAGTACTCCCTATTGCATTAGTATTCGTTGCAATAGTCTCACTACTAACGGAGTCATTTCCATTAGCCATTTTCTGTTACGAAAACAGAAAATCCATTAAGAAAGAGATGAAGTAGAGAAGATAAAAATCAAAACAAATACCTGAAAATATTGTCTTAAGATTGTTGTGTATATGTTTAGATAAATCTTCAATACGTAAATCAAATGACGGAGATTAAAGCGAGGTATGCCGAAGCAAATCTCCTTAAGACAATATTTCGCCTCCGTAATTGTGCAAACGGATCGATGGCGAATGTCTCCCAAGATACAACGCTTTTTACCAAGAGTTAGTGTGCACTTTAACTAACCTTGACGGGCGATCCAATTTCAGACTTGCTCTTAGTCTTCGAACTTTGAAGAAGAATGATGAACGAACTCTTTGAAACAAATCAAGAACGCTTTGAATGAGGGAGAGAGAGAATTGAATTCTTGTGTTTGATTTGATAACAACTTGGTTGGATTACTTGATGACTGAATGAATGAATAGGGGTCTATATATATAGGGTAGATTGAGTCAGATTAGTTGTAACTGTTTCACAAAAGTCACAACTCTTCAAGCTAGCACCTGTTCGGACATCAATCTGAACGGACAGCAACTGCTCGGCCGAGCACCATTGGTGCCTCGCCCGAGCATAGGCTAGTTGCTCGGCCGAGCACTTTGGTGCCTCGCCCGAGCAAAGTCTAACAGAAGAGTCATGTCTCTGGACAGTCATGCTCGGCCGAGGCTTATGCCTTGCTCGGCCAAGCAGTTCATAGAATTTGAACTGTCGTGGCTATTGGACTTTTAGACTCCTTGTTGACTTTTCAATTCAACCCTAATATTCACCAATATTCCAACATAAGGTATATACAACATACTAGGGTAAGAAAGAAGGGATTTTTCATGACTACCATTAAACAAATGGTTCTGTTTTGGTGTACAAAACTAATGGTTCTGCAAAAATGTTTATGTGTTTTGAGTACTGCAAAGACTTTGAAGAATAGTAGTGAGTCTACTATGTTGGAAGACTAGGAATTATATGAAGATTATGCTTATGGTGCCCCATCTACTTAAGAAAATGGAACTAGACCCAAGGGAATAATCAAGAAATAGCATTACACTACAAGAAAACTGTCATTTAGCGACGAATTTTAGCGACAGACACAAATCCGTCGCTAATAGCGACGAATTAGCGAGGGAATAGTGAGGGATAAAAAATAAAAAATAAAAAGCTGAAAACGACAACTTAAATGATGGATTTAACGACAGATTTAACGACGGACACTATTCCCTCTCTATTTCGTCATAAAATTGGCGCCAAAAAATTGCGCCTCTTTTTACCGACGGTTTACCGACAGATTAACGAGGGATTGCAATTTTTTTTACCGACGGATGTATTTCGTCGCTATAGAATTAAAAAAATATTTTTTATTTTCATTTAGCGACGGATTAACGACGGAATTTTGAAAATAATATAACGACGGATAACTTCCGTCGCTATATAAAGTAAAAAATAAATAAATATTATTTCTTATTAATTACCGACGGATTAGCGAGGGAATAACGAGGGATTTGAAATTTTTTTTACCGACGGATGCATTTCGTCGCTATATAATTAGAAAAATAAAAAAATATTATTTCAATTTCTTTTAGCGACGGATTAACGAGGGATTACCGACGGATTTTTTTTTTTTTTAAATTATACAATTTAATGCATGTTTATTAATACATAATTTTTAAGTTTACCTCAAATGTAAATGATGTAAGGCCAAATATGATAAAATTATATAAAATATATATTTTTAAATAAAAATTCTTAACTTTTTTTTTAAAAAAAAAATCACTACTAACAAACATCTCAAATATATTACTAAGCCATAAACAAAAAAAAAAAAAAATACATGCTATTGTCCGTCACTCTTTTTTTCTTTTATATACTTATTTTTTATAAATAAAAAAATATTGGATATATAATAAAATTAAAGAATTTTACCCGTCTCTGATTTCTTTATTATACTTTCATTTGTTTATTTTTTTCTAACTTTTTTTATATAACTTTTATACCCTATACCCTATAGGGTATACCCTATAGGGTATACCGTATACCCTATACCCTATAGGGTATACCCTATACCCTATACCCTATACCTTATATGGTATACCCTATACCCTATACCCTATAGGGTATAGGGTGTACCCTATACCCTATCGGGCATACCCTATACCCTATAGGGTATACCCTATACCCTATAGGATATATCATATACCCTAAACCCTATACCCTATACCCTATAGGGTATAGGGTGTACCCTATAACCTATCAGGCATACCCTTTACCCTATAGGGTATACCCTATACCCTATAGGACACACCCTATATGGTATACCCTATACCCTATACCCTATACCATATACCCTATAGGGTATAGGGTGTACCCTATACCCTATCGAGCATACCCTATATCCTATAGGGTATACCCTATACCCTATAGGATACACCCTATAGGGTATACCATATACCCAATATCCTATACCCTATAGGGCATACCCTATACCCTATAGGGTATACCCTATACCCTATACCCTATAGGGCATACCCTATACCCTATACCCTATAGGATACACCCTATAGGGTATACCCTATACCCTATAGGGCATACCCTATACCCTATACCCTATAGGGCATACCCTATACCCTATACCCTATAGGGCATACCCTATACCCTATACCCTATAGGGTATACCCTATACCTTATACCCTATAGGGTATACCCTATACCCTATAGGGCATACCCTATACCCTATACCATATAGGGCATACCCTATACCCTATACCATATACCCTATACCCTATACCCTATAGGGTATACCCTATAGGGTATACCCTATAGGGTATACCCTATACCCTATACCCTATACCCTATACCCTATACCCTATAGGGTATACCCTATGCCCTATACCCTATAGGGTATACCCTATGCCCTATACCCTATAGGGCATACCCTATATCCTATACCCTATAGGGTATACCCTATACCCTATAGGCTATACCCTATACCCTATAGGGTATACCATATACCCTATACCCTATAGGGTACACCCTATATCCTATAGGATATCCTATATGGTATAGGGTATATGGTATACCCTATAGGGTATAGGGTATACCCTATAGGGTAATATATTTAAATGTTTTAGACTTTTTTTAGTAAGAAAGTTTTTTTCAAAATGTTATATACGTATGAGGTTTGTCAATTATTATTATTATGTTATTAAAAAGTATTATTGTAGTATTTAGTGTTTACATTTATAGGGTATACCCTATACCCTATGCCCTATAGGGTATACCCTGTACCCTATAGTAAAACTATACATTTATAAATAAACATTAAGTTAGAAATTAACTAAATAAATGAGGGACAGACAATACCCTTCACTATGAGTATTTTTTTTTATTTTTATTTTTGATATTAGGCATAATATTATTTTATTGTTTAAATTATTATTATTATTATTAATTATTTTTATTAATTATTATAATAATGAAGAAATACAAGTATTTACATGAATCATTATCCAAGAAGATAATTTTGGTGAAAAACATTTAAATATAAAAAGTGGCAATGCTTCATTTGACACACAAGTATTTACATGAATTAGCACATGCAACATCTCACCATTAAATACATCACATATAATTGAATCCAATGGCCCAAATTTATTCAAAAAACAAACAAACACACTTTCTTTTGATTGGCTCTTAATGTTCACATGGATTATTGTTAAATCAATTCAGACCATTGATCAAACTCAAATCCAATGGTCTCAATTCACCCACTTTAAAACCCTACCCACTTTTCTTATTTCTCTCTCTAGTTAACCTACCGCCTCCCTCATCTCTCTCATTCTTCCCGTCTCCTTCTCTCTTCTCCCCAACCCGTCTCCTTCTCTCTCTCCTTCTTCAATTTCATTTTTGATTTCTTCAATTTATTTGATCCAGATTCGAGAAGCTTTGTACTTGAACCGGTTAACCCTTCAAGACAATTCGTAGCAAAGAAGACGGTACCAAAATGCTATACATCAGATGTATCACAAGGAAAGGATGGTTCTAGTAATGTGATAAACTTACACAATGTCAAAAAGAGGTCGTTTGTAGAGGTGGGGAGGGAGAAAGCGAGTGGGAGAGGGAAAGCTACGCTAACTAAGCGAATCATACGTGCACCCCGTTCCAAGAAGTTTGCACCTCCAGTTTTTTCGATAGGTGCACCCCGTTCTAATAAGTTTACACCTCCAAAGCTCCCAATAGTTGCTCATGATTCCACCTCTGATTATCGAGATAGTTTTTCTAGTGATCTTTCTCCAAGATATGGAGAAAGGGAAATTTCTCTTTCTCCATCCATATGCGAGGTGGTTGTAAATGAGAAGTCTGGTTTGGTTCAGAGTCCTTTGGTGGAGACAATGAAAAGTTTTGACAGATCCAAGGTTGAAAAAGAAGTTACATCTCAAGTTCATTATGGGATGTTTGTTGCAAACAACGCTTGTAAGAAGGTGTAAAAGAAATTGTAAATGAGTTTTATCTTTTCTTTTTTTTTTTGGTAAAAAAATATTTGTATTTTTTATTTTATAATAATATTTGTATTTTTTATTTGGTAAAAGAAATTGTAAAATTTTATTGCTTAAAAAAAGAAACATTTAGCTTTAGTCTAAATATAATAATGCTACTAAAATTATATATATATATATATATATATATATATATATATATATATATATATATATATATATATATATATATATATATATATATATATATATATATATAAATTTTTTAATAAAAAATATCAAATTAGCGACGGAAATATCCGTCGTTAATTTGGTATATCAAAAATAAAAAATATTGAAAAAAATTAATTTTAAAAAAAAATAATAAAATTGTGAAAATATGTAATAAATTTTAGCGACGGATTTTAAGTAATAACGACGGATTTTAAGTAATAACGACGGATTATTCCGTCGCAAAATATCATAAATTCGTCGTCCCATCCATATTATTAGCGACGGTTTGGAATCATTTAGCGAGGGATAGGTCCGTCGTTAAATTACCGAGGGACATGAAATTCCGTCGTTAAACAATAGCGACGAGGTTTTTAGCGACGGAATAAATCCGTCGGTAATCCGTCGGTAAAGCGTTTTAGCGACGGATTTTGGACTTTTAGCAACGGATTTTTCCGTCGCTAAAACCTGTTTTTCTTGTAGTGTTAAAATCAAACTATTGAAGGAAAATGGGGAATTAAGAGCCTAACACTTTCTTATAAGACTAGTATTATTAGTCTGATTTTTGCGGGTATTATTGGTATCGGAAACTATAAGAAAAAGAAAAGAAAGATTTATGGAAGACTTCCAGAGTGGAAAACTCAATTTTATTATTGAAAACGTATGAATATTTATACAAATTAGAAGTCACTAACTAAAATGATTTATATTTTGAAACAAATGAAAAAAATATAAAATGCCATATAATGGATCCCATCTTATATTCTATATTTCAGAATGAAAATTTAAACTTTGAACCAAAAATTTTGAAACCTACGTACGCCTACAGCATATATGAATCGTAAAGCTTTCATCATTTTCCCAAAGCACAAACTTTGTCAAAAAATTCCCAGTTTGAACCTCATGTTTTGTTTAATTGATAACAACTGTATACTCTAGGTACACCAGAACTGGTTTTTTTTGGAAAACTAAAACTACTCTTAACCGTCCAATTCCTAGTCTCATATCATCTGTGAATCTGCTTCCATATTCCGTTCTATTGTTTGGATTTGGAACGCTGTTGCCGGATATCCGATTCTACGGTGCAGCATACAGACCAGACGATGACACGACCCCCCCTAACTTTAAGATCAATGGTCGAAATTAGCCTGAAGTGGTTTTGAGTGTCGTCGCAACTTTTTTTGTTCCGTCTGTCCTAAAATAAATGTCACATTGCTAAATTAGAAAATAGTATTAGTGCAATTTAACCATGTAATGTAACGTACAAATGGGTAGTACACATTCTATAAAAATGTTGATAAATTAAATGCAATATATATTATGGGAGGAAAGGAGTAATTTTAAATACAATGTACAAATATATTTTATAAAGAAAGGAGTAATTTTAAATACAATGTACAAATATATTTTATGAATTTCCTTTATTTGACTAATTAATTAGTTCTTGTGACAGAAAATGTTTGTTTCAAGGTTACGAATTGGGGCTGATGAGCATTTGGCTTAATGGCGTATTCTTTTGCCTTTTACAAGGGTGGGTTCGAACCCCCTCCCCTACTTTGTATTTGAAATGTTTTAAATTGGAAAAAATAATAATTTAAAATTGAGAATTGGAAGCCAATTGGTGATAGCAACATTGGTCCATTCATTAGATTGGGAGTTGGCTAAGTTGGCAAAAAAAAAAAAAAAATTCTGAGAATTGGAAGCCAATTGGTGAAGGCAACATTGGTTCATTCATTAGATTGGGAGTTGGCTAATGGGGAGAAGCCTGAGGAGCTCAATATGGAAGAAGATTACAAAGGGATTTTAATAAAGGAATTTTATGAAGATCGAGCTCGGTTGGTTATGACAATTTAAACACTCGACAAGAACAAGTCCAAAAAAGCCATGAATCACACGATCCGACCTCAATTCTAAATGGCTAAAATTGAGCTGATGAGCTTGACACGAGAAACCTTGATCCCGTCAACCAAACTCCACAGACGCACTTAGGCAAGAGTTTTACACAACAAAGGCTAACAAGATTCAAATTGGTAAAGGTCATAACAACAACTTCCCCTCATCCTCCGTACAAGCATCTAGAGTATGGACGGGGGCCACAAAAGCAAACTAATATCTATCAACTATCCATTTAAAGGGAACAAAATGTACATCCCTCGACTTGGAAGCAAAGTGAGCAGAATAAAGCCTAGCAAGTAGTTTAGCTCCTCATTTGTAATCCCAAAAAAGGTGATTTAGTTGTTGAATTGCATTAGAGGGTCACTGTATGGAACAAACCATAGTCCTTGCTCGGGTTGACCCACTTTGGGGCCCATGGACGAACACCAATTTTTGCTCCTTGTCATGTACAACCACGCGCTAGGCCCTGACTATTGATATAACAAACATGAGCTTGTTAAACATTACTCAAAACGAGCACGCTCTCATAAAAGGTCTTTACCTTCTGCTCATATAGAGACTTAGCGGGCCAAAGAAGCTCGTGAGTAAGGCCCCAACTCGTCTGGGCCGAATAGGTACTCGATCGGCTACGACTTAGATCCTAACCAAGGATCTAGCTCAGCTTATCAATCACGACCTTGAATTTTATGAAGATCGAGCTCGGTTACGACAATTTAAACACTCAGCAAGAATAAGCCCAAAATGCCACGAAGCACACAATCCGACCTCGATTCTAAATGGTTAAACTTGAGCTGATGAGCTTGACATGAGAAACCTTGATTGCGCCAACCAGACTCCACAAACGTACTCAGGCAAGAGTTTTATGCAACAAAGGCTAACAAGATTCAAATTTCTAAAAGTCAGTACAACAATTGCCCCTCATCCTCCGTACAAGCATCTAGAGTACGGAGGGGGCCCAAAAAAGCAAACTAATATCTTTCGATTATCCATTTAAAGGGAACAAAATGTACAACAAGCATGGAAACGAGTCCCTCGACTTGGAAGCAAAGAGAACAGAATAAAGCATAGCAAGCAGTTTAGCTCCTCGTTTGTAATTCCAAAACGAGCAACTCAATTATGAGGTTCAGCCGTAACACACATTACTCACATTAGGGGACATAACACTTCATCGACAAGGGGTCGATTCCGCTCGACAAAACACTAAGAGCACTTGATAAAGTCATCCAAGCAGGTTTTAGCTTTTCATGGATACTTAGTTCAAACAACCTTGCTCACATACCTAAGATCGAGATGACAATTCCAGTTTACAAATGCGGATATTACAACTTAATTGATATGTTTCCAACTCTTCCCACACGCGAGTAGAAAGTAGCGGGCCACTGAACAAATATAATATCCACTTATATTTTATTTCTATTATTATATATTAGTCTTACATTATCTCCTAATAATGAGGGATAATTTTCTACACAAATACAAAATCCCTAGCAGGATCCTACTCCAATAAGGATTTTATTCTTTCTAGTAATCTAAACCTAACCAAGATGTACTTTCCTAACGCAATTCAACAACTAAATCTCTTTTCTTGAAGACTACCCCACCGCTTATCTATAAACAATAGATCATAACTCCAAAATCAAGGTTATTCTATTCTATTCCCTAATCTATTTCCATTATTCTTTTCCTTATTTTATCTAAAACCTATTCTTACTCCCACACCAGAGGGTCTTCGCCGGATAAGTCCCGACTTAGTTTACGTGTCTATTTTATAGGTTGTCCGTTGTCCGTCCAAAGTATTCTTTCTGCTTGATCAAGTAACTCATTCCATAATTTTGGCTCGATCGATCAGGTATTCAATAAAGAGATTTTGTACTACATCGTGAATTACTGAATAGATAAGAAAACTTACAAAACATTCTCTAAAAAAATATTACTTACTACCTCTATCAATTTTATTTTTGAATTTACTCAGGATGGATAATACTTTTGACCTTCCAGACAAAAAATAAAATAAAAAATACTGTTAGACAATATCACATTATCACTTGTCAGAAGTATGAATCTAATAATTTGTGCTATAATTTTAGGTTGATTTAATCATACGAATGAATATCTAAAAATTGTTATTAGTAGTTTGAAAGTGTGAGCTTTTAGGGAACATATTCTTGTTTCCTTAATTCGAAACACCTCTATTACGGTAAGAAGATTTTGGGACTTTCATGGAAGATTTATTATTGTTCTACTTTGACAAGGAATTGTAAATAAAGTAAATATCTTTTATTTATGTACATAGTTTTATATTAGGACTAACCTACTAATATTCTATTTCTTTTGTGAGTGTGTTTATGTTTTCTTATAGGAAAAGAGATCTCACAAAGGAAGATGTTGATTACTTGAAGATCTTCTCCAAAGTGCATATAAATACAAGGCATTCAGCACATGAGAAGTGACGAAAATTCTGAGAGAAAAATACATATTCTTCACAGTTTTCAGCATTATTGATTTTAGGTTGTGAGTGAAGGTTGTGCCTCACATCTGTAACTGACATCTAGGTTTTCATAGATTTCTTTGTTTTACTTCTGACTAGAATAGGTCCTACTTGGGAAAGGGGAGTTGTTCTTGTCATAGAAGGTGATTAGAACTCGTTTAGTATTTTAGCATTTTAGTTTTTCACTTATTTGTTTTTGTAAGCAATAAAAGTTTTTTTAGTGAAATGTTTTTGGGCGTAAGCCTAGTTTGCTGATCTCACAGATCAGTAAGCATATATAACTCTTGCGTTATTGTTTTAATTTGTTTTATTCCGCTGCATTGTTTGTGGATGTGTGGACAGTTGTGAGACACATATGTACTCACATCCGTTGTCTGTTGCGTGATTGAAGATTCCTAGCTACACGAAACTTTCAATTGGTATCAGAGCCAACTCTCGATATATTACTAAGTGTTGATCCAGAAAGTGTAGTCATTGTGGAATGCCAAAATCACCAAAACAGGCCTCCTGTATTGGATGTCACCAATTACTCTCTTTGGAAGTCTAAGATGCGTAATTACATCAAAGGTATTGATGAAAGAGCTTGGACGTGTATCCTTGTTGCATGGCAACCTCCTACTGTGGAGAAGAAGCCTGCATCTGGTGTTGGTGAGTCAATTATCGAAAGAAAACCTGAAGATCAATAGACACTTGATGAAATACATTTGGCTAACTATAATTCTAACGCAATGGGTGCTATTTCCAGCCATGTTTCTGGAAATATGTACAAGCTTATCACTAATGAGAGTATAGCCAAAGCTGCTTGGGATATCCTGCAAACACAATGTGAGGGTGCACCAAGTGTAAAAGCTACTAGACTTAGAATTTTAATGTATAGGTTTGAGTTACTTCGAATGGAAGAAACTGAGGACATTGTATCATATGCTGCTAAGATTCATGAGATTTCAAATGAGTGCACAAGTCTAGGAGAATCAATCTCCAATGCAAGACTTGTAAGTAAGATTTTGAGGACCTTACCTGAAAGGTTCAACATAAAAGTTGATGTGATTGAGGAAACAAATGACACCAATATCGTAGGTCTAGAAAAAATCGTAGGAATTTTGACTGTGTTTGAACTAAACCTTGAAGCTCAGAAAAAGAACAAAACTCACAGTCTTGCTCTCAAAAT
The DNA here is from genome assembly GCA_022495995.1 of Adenophora triphylla var. japonica. Classification (NCBI taxonomy): domain Eukaryota; kingdom Viridiplantae; phylum Streptophyta; class Magnoliopsida; order Asterales; family Campanulaceae; genus Adenophora; species Adenophora triphylla. The sequence continues at coordinate 1,646,674 of JAFEMH010000004.1, forward strand.
TGATGTTGCACTACCAAAAGAGCTTGTGGAATTATCCTCTGAGATTGACAAGTCAAATCTTGAAGAAGAGGATATGGCTTTTATTTCAAAGAAATTCAGTTCAATACTGAAAAATAAAAGGATAAGCAAATTTCCTAGCAGACCTACTCCCAGTGCTACTGAAAAACCAAAACCTAGCACTGACACTGGATTCAAAAAACCAAGCTTTGACAATAGAAAATCCTCTGAGTCTGTTCAATGTAGGGCATGTCGTGGCTTTGGTCATTATGCCAATGAGTGTGCTAATACACTCAAAAGGAAGGGAATGAGCTTAACTGCTACCCTTAGTGACAGTGAGGATGAAGATGAAGTGGCTAATATGTCTATTACCAACTGCCATTCTGTGTTTAATGCCTTTTCTGCAGATATAGAAGATGGAGTTTCTGAAAATTCCTTGGATGTGGTCTCAGATGTGTACACATCTAGTGTCACATCTGACCTAATGCTGAACTGTTTCACAGTAAAAGGAGATTCTGAAGATGAAGATAGGGACATTCCCTATGAAGAACTCTTTGCAACATACAAGGAGTTGCATACAGATTGGATGAAAAGATTGGACAAGATTGAGGTACTTGTTAAGGTAAATAAATCTCTTTCAGATAAATTGGCTGCTTGTGAAGATGAAAAAGCTATACTTTCAAAGGAAAATGATGTCCAAAAAGATACCATTGCCAAACTTGAAGTCCTTGTAACCAAAAGAGAGGTTGAGCTTGAAAAATTCAAAAATGAATGTGAGAAAGCTGAGAGTACATTTACCAAGTAAAACAAAAGTAAGATGAAACTTGATGAAGCTATCTCTATAGGTCAACTTAACAAAACTGGTTTGGGCTTTGAAAAAGGTAATTTTGTAAAGGAGGGATGTGAGGCTTCTACTTCAAAAGGTGTGGAAAAACCAATTTTTAGAGAAAAATCCCTTTTGAGTGAGAAAAGACCAAGGAAGAGGCACTACATCTGCCACTATTGCCTTGCTCCTGGCCACATTAGGCCCTTCTGTTACAAACTCAAGGCTGACAAAAAGTCTGGTCACTTCAATCAGCCTCAGATGTGTGAGAAGATGTATGCACATCCGAATACACATCCTGATAAACTGAGACCTCTGCAACCCAAAAAGAAAGTTGTAAAGCAGTGGGTGGCCAAACCAATTGCCACCTGCAATGTTGTTTACTCTTCCCTCAAGAGTACTGTCTCTGGCTCTTGGTATTTTGATAGTGGGTGCTCTAGGCGCATGACTGGAAACCAAGCAGTCCTCCTTGACTATGAAGTGATTAGTGGGGGGAAAGTAAATTTTGGTGGAGGTGCTCAAGGAAAAATTATTTGGAAAGGAACCCTAGATGTCAAGGGTCTCCCAAAATTGCACAATGTGTACCATGTGGAAGGCTTGAAAGCCAACCTGATAAGCATCAGTCAACTGTGTGATGATGACCTTTATGTGAAGTTTGATAAACACTTGTGTGAAGTGCTTGACAAAGACAATAAGTGTGTGTTTATTGGTCCTAGATCTGTTGACAATTGTTACCAATTTGGTGACAATCTTTCTTGCCTGAGCTCAAAAGCTAATGATGTCAATCTGTGGCATCAAAAATTAGGGCATGCTAGCTGTAGAACTCTGGAAGAACTTCAAAGGTTTGAAGCTATTAAAGACCTCCCTAAACTGAACTTCAAGAACCCTGATGTCTGTGGTTCATGTCAAAAGGGAAAGCAAACAAAAGCATCACATAAAAAGGTCCAATAGTGCTCCACATCTAGATGTTTGGAGCTGATTCACACTGATTTAATGGGACCTATTGAAGTAGAAATCTTTGGTAGGAAAAAGTATGCCTTTGTGTGTCTTGATGATTATTCTAGGTACACTTGGGTAATGTTCTTAAGAGAAAAATCTGAAACAATTGGAGAATTCAAGAATTGGTACAAAAGGGTTAGAAATCCTTATGGTCTTAAGACTGTGAGGATTAGGTCTAACCATGGCACTGAATATGAGAACCAAATGTTTACTAATTTTTGCAATTCTAAGGGAATCACACATGAGTTTTCTGCTCCAATCACCCCACAGCAGAATGGAATTGCTGAAAGAAAGAATAGAACTTTACAAGAAATGGCTAGGGTCATGTTAAGTTCTAAAAACTTGTCCATGAAATTCTGGGCAGAAGCTCTGAACACTGCCTGTCACATTGGCAATAGAGTGTTCCTTAGGATTGGTAGCACTGTCACTCCATATCAAATCCTCCTTGGAAAGAAACCCACTGTGAAGTACTTTCATGTGTTTGGATTTATTTGTTACATTCTCAATGATAGAGAATATCTGTCCAAATTTGAGTCAAAGAGTGATAAAGCAATTTTCATGGGCTATTCCACTAATAATAGAGCTTACCGAGTTTTTAATCTCAAAACTAAGACCATTATGGAATATGCTAATGTTATTTTTGATGACTTACTTGATCTTAACCTCAAGACTGCTGAGGATGATGTTTCAGGTTGCTTACTGGACTGGAAGGATGAAGAAACAGTCTTTGAAAAACCAACGAAACTTCCAAGTCTTTGAAAAACATGTTGAACCTGCTAAGGATGTAACTAAGGATGTGGACACATCTGCATCCACATCTGAACCCACATCTGCTCCCACATCCACTCAAAATCCTGTAACTGAGGACAGTTCCTCTGAATCTGATCAGGATGTTGCTTCATATGATAATGTGGATGGGTGTGTGGATAGATCAAGGGATATTCCCTCTAAAATCCAGAAAAACCACCCCACTTCACAAGTTGTGGGAGATGTGCATGCTCAAGTGAGAACTAGACTAAAGGACAAAGTGGACTATAGAAAGATGGCTGGTTTATGGAGTTGCTCCTCAGCATACTCTCAGGTAAGTTTTTGTTGTTTTGTTTCAAAGATTGAACCTAAGAATATTGCTGAAGCATTGAAAGATACTGACTGGATTCTTGCTATGCAAGATGAGTTGATTCAATTTGAAAAGAATGAGGTTTGGACTCTTGTCCCTAGACCCTCACATGGAAATGTCATAGGAACCAAATGGATTTTCATGAACAAAACTGATGAGCAAGGTGTGATCATTAGAAATAAAGCTAGGTTAGTTGCTCAAGGTTACACTCAAATTGAGGGAATTGATTTTGAGGAGACATTTGCTCCTGTTTCAAGGATTGAGTCCCTTAGGCTTCTGTTAGCCATTGCTTGTTACCTCAAGATTACTCTTCATCAAATGGATGTTAAGAGTGCTTTTCTAAATGGGATATTAAATAAGGAAGCCTATGTTGAACAACCTAAAGGCTTTGTGGACTCCAAGTATCCCAACCATGTGTATAAGCTGAAGAAAGCTCTGTATGGGCTAAAACAAGCCCCTAGAGCTTGGTATGGTAGGTTGACTGACCATTTGCTTCACCTAGGATTCAAGAGAGGTGAGGTTGACAAAACATTGTTTGTGAGGAAAAACAAAAAGGAGACTCTTGTGGCACAAATCTATGTTGATGATATTGTCTTTGGGTCAAACTCTGACCCTATGCTAGCTGAGTTTGTGGATAGCATGACTTCCACATTTGAGATGAGTATGGTAGGTGAGTTGAACTTTTTCTTAGGCCTACAGATTAAACAATTCAAAGATGGCATGTTCATCTCACAGTCTAAGTATGCCAAGAATCTTGTGAAGAAGTTTGAACTTGAACACTCTTCACATCAAAGAACACCAATGGGATCTTCCCAAAAGCTAAGTCATGATTCAGATGGTGAGAGTGTTGATCAAACCTTGTACATAAGCATGATTGGAAGTCTGCTTTACCTCACTGCAAGTATACCAGACATTATGTATAGTGTGTGTCTCTGTGCAAGATACCAAGCTAACCCAAAGGTGTCCCATCTTAAAGCCTTGAAAAGAATCATTAGATATGTGAGTGGGACTGTGAACCTAGGACTGCATTACTCCAAAGAAACAAACACCAATTTGGTTGGGTACACTGACTCTGACTGGGCTGGAAATAGTGATGATAGAAAGAGTACCACATGTGGATGTTTCTACCTAGGAAATAACCTTGTGTCTTGGTATAGTAGGAAGCAAAATTGTGTGTCCTTATCCACTGCTGAGGCTGAATATGTTGCCCTTGGGAGTTGCTGCACACAACTGCTTTGGATGAATCAAATGTTGAAAGATTATGGATTAAATAGCAAAATTTTGACTGCTTTTTGTGATAACAAAAGTGCCTTGGACATATCTAAAAATCCTGTCCAACATTCTAGAACAAAGCACATTGATATTAGACATCATTTCATTAGAGATCTTGTAGAACAAAAAACTGTGTGTCTGAAATTTGTTGGGACTGAAAATCAATTGGCTGATATATTTACAAAGGCATTAGATTTTGAGAGATTTTCCTCCTTGAGGAAGTCTCTTGGTTTGTGTGATATCTAAGGTTATGATCACAAATGTGTCGCACATCCTCTAACACATCTGTATATTAGATTAACTAATATATATATATATATATATATATATATATCATGCATTAGCACGAAATTTCTCAGTGTGGTCACTTGTGAGTCTTCATCTTTGACATTATTTTTGATCACTTAATTGTGAGCACTTCCTGTTCATGTCATCTTTTGATGACTTGATATAACCTTCCTAGGTATCTCACAGTGGGTGCTATAATAAAAAAATATATATATATATATATGTGAGAAACAGTTCACCCTTAGTATGAAGCCAGACCATTGTGATCAAGTGATTTTCATAAGAAAACTTGAAATCAAACTTGACAAGATCATTGGGAAAAAGGGCTATCTTTGGGATCAAGTAAAGTGAAAGCTACTCACAGTGCAAAAATCCACAACAAAAAGTTGGTGGATGCATCCTAAGAGGCTGTGCAGATTGGATTATTGCTCATTGACTTTTTGTGATCTAAATGTGTTCCCAAATGTGACTCACATCCTATGCCACATCCATAAGCTGAGAATTTTTCCATCACTTGTGTGTTTGCATCATGCTAGACATACTGCATTCTTTAGGTCATATAGGAGCTTTGTAAATATGCTAGTTAATTTATTTTCATTCTTAATTTATTCCTTGATTTTATAGTTTTTTTTTTATCTTCAATATCTCTCATGAAAGAAAAAGGAGTGTATCATTCCTTGTTTGAAAAGGTTGGAAAATTTCGAATGGGATTCTGATTTGAAAAAGATATGGCTAAATTATTTTTGTTTCCGTAAAAATCTATCAAAATCTTGGTTATTTTAATCCCCTATTTCTTCGAATGTGGTTGTGTGTGGTAATCTCAAAGTATTCTAGCCGTTGGAGGACTTCTAAGGTATTAAGGATGTGTGAAACCTTTTTGGAGAAGGATTCCATGTTTCACTTGGAAAGGGGGAGCTGTGAGTATTAATTAGACCTCACATCCGTCCCATCCCCCATAAACCCTTGCTAAAACCTTTTGTTCTTCCATCTTTTGCACACAATCACACACACATTGCCATTATTTCTCGTGCACTGTTCAACCTGACGCTCTTGAGTTGTTTAAATGGCTGATCACTCAAACATTCGTGAGGAAGACGTCCTAGACATTGAGCCCCTTTCTGTCGCCATTGCTGAAGCTCCAATTACCGCCAACCCTGTAATCTCAAAATTTCTTGCTGAAATTCCTCTTCCCTCATCCTCGTCTAGCTCTTCAATGGAAGGATCTCCCTCTAAATCTCCTACATTGGAACCCTTGTCTGTTCCAACAACTTCTGAATACCCTAATGCTCCAACCTCTCCGGTTATACAACCATCGGTTGTCGCCCCTGTTTTACCCTCTGTTGAAAATTCTTCAACCAAAAAGAGGAAGCTAACCCCTGCGAAATCATTGGGCCATCCTGCAAACCCGGTTTCCCATCGCAATCTACGTCGATCGCACAGGGTTAGGAAGCTGTCAGAAGCTGACAAGCTTAAGAATCTGAAGAAACCTGGTGGTAAGCCCTCTACTGCCATAGCTTGTGATGATGATGAAGAAGAAGAGGTAATTTCTCCTCTTGTTAGAACTAGGGCTCAACCTGTAAATCCTCCTCCCTCAATTGTTGCCCCTGTTAGTGCTCCTTCTGAAGAAATTACCCATGCTGAACCTGTTGATCCTGTTCCATCCTCTCCTATTAAGCCTTCTGATCCCATCATTCCTACTCCTACTCCAGTAGTTGATACTCCTGCCCCTGAGTCTGCTCCTTCTGTTGATGATCCCTCTGTGTTTAGTGATGAAGAGCCTTTGGCAAATATCTTAATGGAGTTGAGAGGAAAGAAAAAGGTGGCTGCTATAGTCCTAGAGCCAATTGATGAAGAATCTGATGATTCTGAGTCCAGTTATGATAGTGATGATACTGCCTCAGATGCCAATTTCAAGCTGTGAAGAGCTGAGCTTGAACAAGAAAAAGAGGACCAAGAAAAGGATGCCTCTTCTGATGATGAGACAGAGGTGGAGTCTGTCAAAATACCATCTCCTGCAAAGGATGTGTCTGAAGATGTGCACACATCCAGGCGCACATCCACCCAGAAGAAGGCTGATAAGGGTATTTCTACATCTCTCTCTATTGCTCCTGCAGTTAAACCCTTTTCTAAGAAATTTTTAACCAAGAATGCCTCTGATAGGTTTGGCCTGATTTCTAATAAGGCCTTTATTGTGGAGATGAAAAGAGATAGAGAAACTTTCTTTAAATTAGGTATGGATAAATTTTTTGAAGAGAGAGGCTTGTTTTTAACTGTGGATCACCCTCTCCCATTCTATCCTATGATGGTGTATGAGTTTTATGCCAACTTGACCAAAGGGCTAGATAGATACTCCTCTCCCTACACTGTCTATGTTAGAGGAAAATTTGTCCCCTTTTCCCCATCTGTGATCAATGATTTCCTTGGTTTGGATAATACTTTGGATCAGCTTTGTGCTATTTCTGATGAGGATCTAGTTTCTGCTATCACCCATGGCAAAGTAACCACTTGGCCTGTAAAGGAAAAAGATTTGGGAAGTGGTTCTCTCTCCTCTCTTTACTGTTTTCTCCATGCAATTCTTGCTGCCAATTTGTGCCCCTCAAATAACAAGACTTTTGTTACAAGGATACAAGCTGATTTGCTGTATAGGTTGGGTGCAAAAATGCATATCAATTTTGGAGACTTTATTTTTAGAAAAATTTGTGGTTATGGAGAATCACCCTCTAAGAAGTGGTCTTTACCCTATCCCTCTCTCATCTCTCAAATTTTGATTGCCAATGGTGTTAAGCCTGAGAAAGGTGAAGATAGGGTTGATAAGATTGAGTTGTTTAAGGAGACCAAAACCCTCCTAGATACCAAGCAAAGATTTGTGGATCTCCCTTTGGGCACTGTCCCTGAAATTTCTATGCCAGATGTGGACACAACTGAACCCACATCTGAAGATCCTTTTGCTGCTCAAATGAAGGACTTGGATGCTGAGATTGCAGCTGCTGAATCTCATACCTCTACTATAACGGATCAACTTCAAGCCTCCATTGCTCATGCCAACAATCTTAATGCTCTTAAGGATAGACTCCTCAAATGACATGCTAATCTTTCTGCTAAAAAAAGGGGGAGATGAACCTGCACCTACTGCTGCTGGAAACAGAGTTTGGGATGCTGCTGTTGCTGCTGTTGGCTGGAGGAATTGGGAACTTTAATTTAGGGGGAGAAAATATTTTTGTTGCTTTTAAAACAATTTTTAATTTCTGTTTTAGTTTTAAACAATGGGTTGTAATAACTTTAATTAGGATGTTGCTGAATGGTTGTTTTTGCTTTTGCTTTTTAATGAACTGTTGCTATTCTGCTCTAACTTATTTTATGCAGTTTTTATGTGTGGATGTGTAAACACATCTGGACACACATCCATTCAGGGGGAGTTGTACTTATATCTGATTTTTGTGGTCATAAAATGTGATTATTATAAATCTTTGTTTTTGACTAGAAAGTTCAAAATAGGGGGAGATTGAAAGCGTGAGCTTTTTAGGGAACATATTCTTGTTTCCTTAATTCGAAACACCTCTATTACGGTAAGAAGATTTTGGGACTTTCATGAAAGATTTATTATTGTTCTACTTTGACAAGGAATTGTAAATAAAGTAAATATCTTTTATTTATGTACATAGTTTTATATTAGGACTAACCTACTAATATTCTATTTCTTTTGTGAGTGTGTTTATGTTTTCTTATAGGAAAAGAGATCTCACAAAGGAAGATGTTGATTACTTGAAGATCTTCTCCAAAGTGCATATAAATACAAGGCATTCAGCACAAGAGAAGTGACGAAAATTCTGAGAGAAAAATACATATTCTTCACAGTTTTCAGCATTATTGATTTTAGGTTGTGAGTGAAGGTTGTGCCTCACATCCATAACTCACATCTAGGTTTTCATAGAGTTCTTTGTTTTACTTCTGATTAGAATAGGTCCTACTTGGGAAAGGGGAGTTGTTCTTGTCATAGAAGGTGATTAGAACTCGTTTAGTATTTTAGTATTTTAGTTTTTCACTTATTTGTTTTTGTAAGCAACAAAAGTTTTTTTAGTGAAAAGTTTTTGGGCGTAAGCCTAGTTTGCTGATCTCACAGATCAGCAAGCGTATATAACTCTTGCGTTATTGTTTTAATTTGTTTTATTCCGCTGCATTGTCTGTGAATGTGTGGACAGTTGTGAGACACATCTGTACTCACATCCGTTGTCTGTTGCGTGATTGAAGATTTCTAGCTACACGAAACTTTCATAGTATTTATAATGGTTTATCAATAATAAGTTTTAAATTTTTTATTAAAATAATTAAATCAACATAAACTATTGTCAAAGTACCTTCTTCTTAAAGATAAAAAACGTAAAAACATCATTTTGGGATGAGGGAGTATAAGCTCAGTTTGTATTTGTAGTTATTTTGATGGGTTTTTTCAGACTATGCCCTTGGAATATTATTACTTTTCTATTTCTCATATTTTTTCACCAATCAGGCCTTCATTGTATATCCAAAAAAAACTATTGATATGATACAAAGAGTAGGTCCTTTTTTTAAAGAAAGAGTAGTTTTTTTTTTTTAAACGCGTTTTTTCCTAGCGCTTAAGAAAACTTGTTGAGCGGGCCTCGTAAATATCAATATTAATATTACAAAGTGTTAGTTATTCATTTTAAGACTTATAAATATTTAAATGGACAATTACAAATATTCAAACTGATATATTTATTACTTGTTAATAAATAAAGTGCCAATGCATGTCTTAAAAAATGCCGGCGTGTGTGAAAAAATGTCATTGGTAGTTTGAAAAAGTGCTAGTGTTAGTACTTTCTCAGCCACATAATAAATATTGTATATTGATCTTTGACCAATATTTAATGTTAAATTATATATCTTCATGAACATTTAAAAATAGTTAAAAATAATGTTTTGATTGATATATCAATAACCATTTTCAGAATTGTATCAAAATAATCAAATTTTCATTTTTTTTTTTTGTTAAAGTTCAACTTGACTGATGAAATGCGACATTTTTTCTGGAACGAAAGAAATATAAAAAAGAGTGTCAGTGTAGTGTGGGTGTTAAAAAGTATCAGTTTCTAATGTTAAAGAATGTTAATAAAAGTGATAATTAGCCCAAATATATTTTAATAAGTTCTAATTATTTACAAAAATGTCACCTGATATTTTAAGACAAAAATCATATTTCTTATAAAATATCATCAGGTGTTTAAAAATAAATTTTGATTATTTACAAAAATTTTACAGAAGAAAACTAATTGTTTTTCTAATATCTAAATAAATGCATTATTTTGCCAAAAAAATCACCATAATAAAATCAATATATCAAAAAAAAAAAGGATTTGCCATTCAAACCGACCATTATCCATAAATAAAGTGGAAAATTCAACTATAGAATTTATCGGTAAACAAACGGACAAGTGAACAAATATGCTTATATGTGTCAAGATAATAATGTCTCTGTCATCTTCTCACATAACTCATTTCTTGTGAAGGATCTTCAAACGGGGGAAACTCTTCTTCAAGGCAATTCTAGCTCTGGCGTGTATGAATGGCTTCCAAAGTCTCCTGTCGTTCACTCCACAACTTCCTCCTCCATTATCAATTGGCATCATAGATTAGCGCACCCATCTTATTCAATTTTACGTTCTCTTAGTTCTTCGTACAATTTGGATATTCCTAGACTTCTGATTTTCATTGCAATGCCTGTGATTGTAATAAGAGTCATAAGTTAGCTTTTAATGAAAATTTTCTTTCTTCAGCTGGGCCTCTTGATTTGATATACAGTGATATTTGGACGTCTCCTCTCTTATCTTATGATGGTTACAAGTACTATATTGTGTTTGTTGATCACTTCACCAAGTACACTTGATTTTACTCACTCAAGCATAAAAATGATGCTATTCATGTGTTCACTAACTTCAAAAACATTGTAGAAAAATAGTTTCATCGCTCAATTATCACTATCTTAAGTGACAATGGTGGTGAGTACATTGGTCTTCGTCCCCTCCTCACCTCTCTTGGAATCTCTCATCTTACATCCCCCCCCCCCCTCACACTCCTGAACACAATTAATGGGTACTCCGAACGTCGACATCGTCACATTGTTGAGATGGGTCTCTCCCTTCTTACTCATTCTCACATGCCACTCAAGTATTGGCCAATTGCGTTTGTCACAGCTTGTTATCTCATCAATCGCATGCCAACACCCACTTTGAATTTTCAATCTCCGTTTCTCAAAATCTTTGGTCATCCTCCCAACTACTCGAAGCTTAAAAGCTTTGGTTGCCTTTGCTATCCTTGGCTCTGCCCCTACACCAATAACAATCTGGATCCTAAGTCATCCCCGTATGTCTTTGTGGGCTACTCTCCAACTCAAAGTGCTTTCTATTGCTTAGATCCTAAAACCTCTAAAATCTTTGTATCCCGTCATGTCAAGTTTGTGGAACATCTTTTACCCTTCTCCTCGCTGTTCGAACCGCCATCACCAACTCTCTCGGTCAATGAATGGTGTAACTCCACTCTCACTATACTTCCACCTTTACCTTCACCTGTCCATACACCACCCTTACCCTCGGCCAACCCCACCCCTCAAGCCTCTACCTACAACCCACCCTCTTCCTCTGAACCTTCTCCTACCCCTCCCCCACCTGCCTCCCCATCCCCCCAATCCAAAGACCTGTAACTCGTGCTCAAAGCAACATCTATAAACCCATCAACAAGCTCAACCTAAATGTCTCCATCCCCAACCCTGCCCTTGAACCAACAAACTTTACCCAGGCTCTCAAAATACCTCTTTGGCGTGAGGCCATGGAAACAGAATTCAATGTTCTCATGAAAAATAACACTTGGGATCTCGTACCTCCATCTCCATCTCAGAATTTAGTTGGGTGCAAATGGGTTTTTCGCATCAAGTATAAATCGGATGGCACGATTGATTGCTATAAAACTCGCCTCGTCGCCAAGGGATTTCACCAACGCCCTGGCATAGACTACTCCCAGACATTCAACCCGGTTGTTAAACCTGCCACAATCTGCACCATTCTCTCCTTGGTCATTACAAACAATTGGCCCCTTCGTCAGGTTGACATAAACAATGCGTTTCTTCAAGGTACACTTAATGAAGATGCTTTTATGGTTCAACCCCTTGGCTTTGTTAGCACATCTCATCCATCCCATGTTTGCAAGAACAGTGTGTCGGATGTTTCTCTGTTTACACTCCGCCATTATCTTGGTACTATCATTCTTCTTGTCTACGTGGATGACATCATAATCACAGGCTCCAACTCATCCTTTCTAAGCGACTTCATCACTACCTTCTCGGTTCGATTCTCTTTGAAAGATCTTGGGATCTGTCTTACTTTCTTGGTGTAGAGGTCATTCCCCATCCCAAGGGACTCTTCCTTAGCCAACACAAGTATATTCAAGATCTTCTATCTCGGACCAAGATGATGGATGCCAATCCTCTACTGACTCCTATGACACCAGGCTTGACACTTTCAGTTGGCAACGGGACACCTTTGCCGAATCCTAGTGAGTACAGATCCATTGTAGGTTCACTCCAATACCTATCTCTCACTCGGGTTGATGTTTCGTTTGTGGTTAATTGGTTATCTTAGTTTATGCACCACCCAACAGATGTTCATTAGACTGCTCTTAAAAGATTACTTGGTTGGTACTAGTTCTCATGGGTTACTTCTGTGTTCCAACTCCCCATCTACACTTCATGCATTTTCTGACGCAGATTGGGCAGGGGATAAGGACACATATATATTAACAATCAGTTACTTGGTTTATCTTGGGTCTAATTTGCTTTCTTGGAGCTCTCGAAAGCAGAAAACGCTTGCTAGATCTTCCACTGAAGCAGAGTACAGGGCTGTTGCTGCCGCCACTGCCGAAATTGTATGGATTCATATCTTATTGCGTGAACTTCAGGTTGCGATCAACTCCATTCCGATTATATATTGTGACAACCTGGGTGCCACCTATGTTGTAGCAAATCCCAAATTTCATTCAAGAATGAAACATCTACCACTTTGTTCGAGAACAAGTTCAAGCTCATCAGCTACGTGTGTCCCATATTTCGGGCAATGATCAACTTGCGGATGCTCTAACTAAACCACTTGCTCGTCTGCGTTATCAAGAACTCATGTCCAAGATTGGCCATCACTTCAGCAAAACAGCTTTAGCACACAACACAACTTCAGCAAGTGAGGCTGGCGCCTCATTCTTCCCCAGGCTGGCGCCTCACACAACTTCAGCAAACATCACAGCTACGGCAAGTGAGGCTGGCGCCTCATGCTTGCCCAGGTGGCCGCCTCACTTGGATTCTCCAGCAACGTAGCTACTGCCTGTGAGGCTGGCGCCTCACCCTTGATCAGGTGGCCACCTCACAGGATTATGCTGAGATCTTTGTTTCCTTTTCCAAGTTCATGTAAGACTCTAGTTTTGGTAGGATCCTTGTATATTTAGAATCCTTATTATGTCCATATTTACTTCCTCCTACTTTGTATAAATAGGACTACTCAATAACAAGCAAGTAAATTTACAATCAAATCTTTTCAATTCAACACATTGTATATCCAAAAAAAAAAAAAAAAAACTATCGATATGATACAAAGAGTAGTTCTCTTTTTAAAGAAAGAATAGTTTTTTTTTTTTTTGTTAAAAACGTGTTTTTCCTAGCACTTAAGAAAACATGTTGAGCACGCATTTTTCTAGTAAATATCAGTATTAATATTACAAAGTGTTAGTCATTCATTTTTAAGACTTATAAATATTTAAATGAACAACTACAAATATTCAAACTGATATATTTATTACTTGTTAATAGATAAAGTGCCAATGCATGTGTTAAAAAATGCCGGCGTGTGTGAAAAAACTGTCATCGGTAGTTTGAAAAAGTGCTAGTGATAGTACTTCCTCTCTGCAACAAAATAAATATTGTATATTGATCTTTAACCAATATTTAATGCTAAATTATATATCTTCATGAACATTTAAAAATAGTTAAAAATAGTGTTTCGATTGATATATCAATAATAATCGTTTTCAGAATGGGATCAAAATAATCAAATTTTCATATTTTTTTTGGTAAAGTTCAACTTGATTGATGAAATGCGACATTTCTTCTGGAACGGAGGAAGTATAAAAAAGAGTATCAGTGTGAGTGTTAAAAAGTATCAATTCTAGTGTTAAAGAATGTTAATGATAGTGATAATTAACCCCAATATATTTTAATAAGTTCTAATCATTTACAAAAATGTCATCCGATATTTTAAAACAAAAATTATACTCCCTCCGTCCCAATAATAAGTATACCATTTTGGCCCCGACACGCAAATTAAGAAAATTGGTGAGTAGAGAAAATGTTGTGAGTATAATAGTAAAATATGAGAGAGAGTGAGTAGAGGAAATAGTAAATTTGAAAAATGTTGTGAGTGTAATAGTAAAATAGGAGAGAGAATGAGTGGGTGGAATAGTAAAGATTATTTGCCATTTTAGGAAAGGTGAAGCTTTAAACGGGACACCCATTTTGGCAAAAAGTGAAGTTATTAATGGGACGGAGGGAGTATTTCTTATAAAAGTATCCATTTTCAAATCTCTCTCCTTTTCACTCCATATCTCTCTCTCTCTCTCTCTCTCTCTCTCTATATATATATATATATATATATATATATATATATATATATATAAATATGCTTACATCTAACAAAGCAATACTACCTCCTAGGACAAGTTATATTTTGATTAACCATATAATTCCTAGCATAACAAGTACACCCTCCCATCATTTTACTAAGTTCACCCTCCTATTATTTTACTAGGTCCACCTTCTTTATCAATTTAGTTTCTCTCCAACCACCATCACCTTAGGTCACCCCCTCCCCATCTTCTCCGGTCAACACTTCCGGCAACCATCAACACCGGCGACCAATTTCGATGACTTTTTTTTTTTTTTTTTTTTTTTTTTTTTTTACGGCGGCGACCTCTCCGGCGACCAAACATGTAACGACCCCACCCCTAGGCATCAATTTTTAATATTATATTAAATGCTTTTAATATTTATATTTATTTTATGTGTTCAATTATGTCTTTAAATTCTTAATTTAAGATAACTTGGGTGAGAAATAAATTTAGAATCTTCTATGAATTTATTAGACATTAATTAAGAACCTTGAAGAAATAATAAAAATGGAAATAAGATAAATAGTGCAAGGAGGTCCATCAAATGAGAAAGATCAACCTTCCATATTGAAACCCTAAGGTGAGTTGTTATGATTTTCCTTCTTATGAATGTTCATGAACTCTATTTGTTGTTCTTGTTGTGATGATAATTTTGTAAATGTTTTGGAAGCCTATTCGAAGTTGGGAGATTGGTAAATGGCAAAGAAGGATACTCTTGTTCTTAGGAATTGATTTGGATTGAATGGAATGGGTGAAGATAGATTAGGAGATATTAGCTTGAATTGATTTATGAAATGGGTGAAGTTAGGTTAGAAGATGTTAGCTTGAATTGAGAAAATGGAATGGGTGAGATTTAGGTGGTAAATAATCTAAATCAATATGATCTTGAATTTGGATGATTTAAGTTGAAGTATGTAAGGTTAAACAATCCTTTTAGTGTTCATGAGATTAAGGAAAATTAAAGAAGGAATAAACTATGTAAGAAGGATTGGAAATTCGAAAATGCTGAATAAGGGCCATGGGCGGTTGCCCATGGGGGCTGAGCGGCCGCCCAAGGCGGCAGAAACTGGCTCCCTTTGTAAACTTCTTTGGGCGGTCGCCCAAGTGACATGGGCGGTCGCCCATGTCACCAGTCCTTCCCCAGTTTCTCCTCTTTTGCTGATTTTTACTAAAAACCTCGGGGAATGATTCCTAACCATTACAAGTTAATAGAACCTAATCCAATTCGGATGTGAATCAATTCCTTTCAACCTAGATTAAAGTGGAGCCTCTGACCACTTAAATAAATGTAATTCCACTTGATAAATTTAACAGGAATTCTTATAGAGACCTTGTAATACATAACATTGTCCGAAAATTGTGTATTAAGATTGTTGCGTACTTCACCAATGTGGTTAGAACTTGGGAAGTAGGTCATGAACTATTATTAAGTTTTTCCGAGGTTGTGTGATGACTTCGTATGAATCGTATGTGACTTGTTGTTATGTTAATTATTCCCTTGTGGATTATTTGGCAAGTGTTATGTGGCTTCCCAAGTGTGGAATATTTGATACGTTGTTATGATTCCTAATGTGTGGATATGTTTACTATGTGGTTGTATGGTTATCCCCTTTTGTGGATTATTTGGTATTGTTATATTGTATCCCGGTGTGGATTATGTGGTTATATGGATACCTTACTTGAATTTAAATTCGTTAATGGTATTATGCATAGTGTATTACATGAACTGTTGCACTATAGTATGGTTGTAACGTGAGTATATTTTACCATGTTACTATATGTTTATCCCTTTTGTGGATTATAATTCAAGTATCTGGTATGTGCTTGAATGTTCGGGTGGGTATGATGGAAATCAATCAATTATTGATTTGTTCTATAATTGATCGAAAGTTCATCATACCGTGACCCTTCCCCTCTGTGGCCACGGAGTGGGGCTGTGCTAACGACTGTATTGAGCATGAAGAAGCCTTTACAGACCTGTTGCGATTGTTGTAAGGAGGGAAGTTATTATTGTTGGATATTCTAATATAGGTATCCTTTCTTATATGGATCTCTGGGGTATGAGTCCTATAAGAGGTGAATGTGCTGGAGGCAATTCACCAAAGAGCGGAGTTTTACTCCCACGTTGTACGACTTATTGTTCAGACGGGAAAGGTAAAATGAGGTAACGTAAGGTGTTTACCGCTTTCATAATGTGTTATGTGCTACCATGCTATGTGTTGCACTTTGTTTGGCATCTTGCTGCATTCATAATAGCTCATTGAGATTTATTCTCACCCCTTTCCCTTTACTGTTTTAGATTCCGAGACAGGTGACCCGAACCAGTGAGGCCGGGGTTTTCATTGTGGACTTTTGCTTTGGGGCTTGACAAGTTAAGTATAGGAGTCGGTTGTTAGGAGTATTTATTAAGTAGTCTTCTTTTGTAATTTGTATGGAAAACTCTTTTGTTAAACAAGGTTAATTAAGGTTTCCAATGTAATTGATCAGATTTCGGTTTACTAAAAGTTGTGGTTGGATTTCCTCCAAGTAGAGATATTTCCAATTGATTTTATTGGAAGTTTTAAAAGTGGTTTTCTTTTAAAGGCAATTAAATGTTTTAAAAATTTAGATGGATTTTCTTAGTTTGAGCTCCCTTAGCTCGGGACACGTGTTAGGTCCCGGGTTGGGGTGCTCACAGTTGGTATCAGAGCTTAGTTTAGAGGTCAAGGGTAGATGTCTAAACTAAGGGGGAATGTGTGGAAATTGACGCCGAGTGTTTAATGCAGGAGTTCGTTCTAATGGCCGGAAGCAAGGATGATCAGCGGAAGGTTCTAGAAATTGAAGAAGATTTGGGGATAGGTGGAATTCAGGATGAAGAGATGATGAAATTATTCAGGAAATTTGTACAGGATATGGAGACTAGAGGATCAGTTCCGAATCAACCTGAGGAATGTCAAAGTGATGGATGGGAAAGGTTTGTGAAGATGAATCCGCCGGGTTTTAATGGATATCCGGGTCCGCTAAAGGCAGAAAAATGGTTAGAAAGAATGAACAAAATCTTTGAGGTTATGGAAAGTCGCAACGAAGAGAAAGTTAGGTATGCCGTGTTCAAACTTGAAGGTTTAGCTGATCAGTGGTGGCAGAATTTGAAGGGAAGTTGGGAGCGGGATCATACGCCCCAGACTTGGGATAATTTCACTCAACAGTTCGAGGACTACTTCATTTCAATGGTTACAAGGGATAAGAAGGAGATTGAATTCTTAGGACTAAAACAAGGGAACATGACGGTAGATCGCTTCAGTCCGGTTTGAGGAATTAGCTAGGTGTTGCCCTCATTTGGTATCGCATGAAGTGAAAAGGGTTCAGAAGTTTGTAACAGGTTTGAGGAGTGAGTATAGGAAGAAATTATGGATTGATGGTTTCGCCGATTATCAGACAGTCATAGATAGAGCATATAAGGTCGAGAAGGACATTGAGGAAAATAGTGGAAGGTCCGGAAGTGGGATTAGAAACAAGCCAAAGTATTTAGGACAAGGATCCAAAGTCATTAGAGGACAGCCAAGTGCTTTAACTTCAGGAAGTATGAGAGAGGAACTTGTGGTAGCTTCTTCGTCTAGGCCAATACCCAAGCAGTATGGGATTATTTGTAACTTTTGCAAGAAGGTTGGACATACCGAAGATCGGTGTTGGAGTAAGCAAGGCAAGTGTTTAAATTGTGGAGCATCGGGACACTTTAAGAGGAATTGCCCAAGGATGACGAGGGGACGAGCTTCAAGCGGTCACCGGGTGGACGACAAAGAGGTAGTACCAAGAGAGATAACAAAGGGGAACCGAAAGAGAAGGTCTATGGTCGGGTATGTGTTTCGGGTTCAGGAGAGATAGATCCCTCAGAGGTCACTAGAGGTATATTCCCTGTCTCAAAAGTTAGGAGTCATATTTCATAGATCCTGTTGCATATCATTTATGTTTGGCATCACATTTTGCTTATATGTGACATACATTGTTGAGAAATTGTTTTATTGTTGGAGGATTCTGCTCTTATGAGAGAATACCTCGAACCTTCTTTGGTTTACCACGACGATGATGTGGTTATGGCTGAGCATGTATTGCCGGTTGAATTAGTATAATTATTAAATTATGATTTTGAGATATACTTGACCTGGAGGGTTAAGTAGTGGTTGTGTATTAGTAGACTGTCATAATAAGTGAGTCTCCTTTTCTATGCCTAATTTGCTTATATTGGTATTTAATATAGGTATACTGTAATGGGAAATTCTTGTTATTTACGTGCATTTAAGGTGAAACTTTTGAATTAAGGTGTGAAGAGTAATTGGTATATGTTAGACTTACATAAGAAGTCTTTTCAAAATTTTTAGGTGCTAGTTGTGAGTAAATGGTAAATGTGCTCCCGTCGGTATGTTTCATGTGTTGGTTCTGAGTAGGATAAGCAGAATTGTAATCCTTATTTTGATGGCTTTAGGGTGATTAGAATTGATGATCTCCTTGTTAATTAAAGTTCCGGGAAGATCGTGAAAATAATTTGAGAGTCGGGTTAATGATTTCCTTGTGAGGAGTCCCTGTATGCAAAGTTCGGCTAGTATGAGTTGGCTCGAGAGGATTTCAAATTTTTGGGTTCTAAAGTCTTAAACCCGGATGTTACCATGGATCTTGTGAGGGTTGAGTCCGTGATCTTTGAGTTGGCAAATGCTATCGAAGAGATTTAAGGAATTCTTAAGAAATGAAAGATCGTTGCTTTAATTAAATTTAAAGGATGTATAAATGGTGTAGGATGTAATAAGTATGAATTATATTGACAGAGATGGAAAATAGATTGGCTATAGATTCGATCCTTACCTTACTTAACGGATGTGAGGACTGTGTGAAATTTTAAGGTGCATTAAAGGAAGATTAGATTATGATATGATACGGAATGGGAAAGTGATAACGTAGGCTTTGAGGAGTTTGACTTAGATAAGTGAGATTTTCTTATCTTCTACTCGGGAGTAGCTACACTTGTGTTGCGTATTTAAGCAGGTACCTTATCTTTTTGAAGCTTCCTTTGAGAGTTGTTACCGTTCCTAGAGTTGGAGAATTAAGTTAGTCGAAAGGAAGAAATTAGAAGACTACCCAAATTCTTGAGGAATAGGTTATATTGTGTGACGGATTTCCTTTCAACTTGAGAAGTTTAATTAACCTTAGCGAGTTTGCGTAAATAGCAGGTATCATTCTAGCTTTGAGATAAAATCGTATGAGGCGTGGTTCAGGGAGATATTATCGATCTCCAATTTGTCGGGATGAGGTTAGTGAAGCTAGGCCTAAGGTAATTTAGCGCCAAAGTTTGTTAATTCATTGAAGTTTTAGAAAAGATTGGTGATTTGACTTAGAGACCGACTTAGAGTAGCTTATTGAGCGTTGGAAGTTTAAATGTAATGTCGTAATGTATTGGGTAACATAAGATATAATACTTTTGATTTAAATATACTTCTTTGAGGTCGTGAAATTCGGGTTAGTGATGATGGTATGGTATTCTCGGAATATTAAGTTGTAATATCACATTATTAATGAAATTAGAATCTTGGAAAGAATCATAGCATTGATGAGACTAATTGAGAATGGAAGTCTTAGAGTATTCGAGTCGTGAAAGTGTATAGTAGAATCATGCCCACAAAATCTGGAGAGAAACGCGTTTCTCCGTCGCCCGTGGAGAAACGGGGCTTGTTTTGTCGTGCGACATACCTAGCCAATAGCCAGAAGCTTTGGAAAGGATATCCAGAAGCTTTGGAAAGGATATCCAGAAACCAAATATTTTTTCTGGATATCCTTTACAAAGCTTCTGGATATCCATTTCAAAGCTTCTGGATATCCAGAAGCTTTGTAAAGGATATCCAGAAAAAAATACTTGGTTTCTGGATATCCTTTACAAAGCTTCTGGATATCCATTTCAAAGCTTCTGGATATCCAGAAGCTTTGTAAAGGATATCCAGAAACTGGCTACTTATGTCGTGCGACATAACAAGACCGTTTCTCCAAGAAACGCGTTTCTCCCCAGACGCACTCAATCATGCCATTGAGAAATCTAATTAAAAATATTAAGTTAGAATGTATGAAAGGTAACCTTTGCTAGTTTGAACCTTAGGGTAAGTGACAATCAAATTCGGGACGAATTTTCTTTAAGGGGGAGTGAGTGTAACGACCCCACCCCTAGGCATCAATTTTTAATATTATATTAAATGCTTTTAATATTTATATTTATTTTATGTGTTCAATTATGTCTTTAAATTCTTAATTTAAGATAACTTGGGTGAGAAATAAATTTAGAATCTTTTATGAATTTATTAGACATTAATTAAGAACCTTGAAGAAATAATAAAAATAGAAATAAGATAAATAGTGCAAGGAGGTTAATTGAGTAGGATGAATTATTTGGGTAAAGGTTAATTTAATTGTTGGAAGCCTTTAGAAGAGGGGGGCCAATTCCCTCTACATTCCAATTTTCCCCAAGTGTCCCCTCTCCTCTCCCCCATACTCCCTCCATCCGCCCCCCCCCCTCAATCATTCTCCTCACTTTTCCCCTACTCCCTCTTACCTCCTCCCTCACTCTTCTTCATCTTTCTTTCTTATCATTCTCCATGGGAGAACCCTAGTGGAAGCTCTCAACCCAAGCTTTGAAGCCAAGCTATTCTTCCACCATTTTCAAGTCCAAGGGTAGTTTTGAAGATGGATCATCTAGGAGAGTCCATCAAATGAGAAAGATCAACCTTCCATATTGAAACCCTAAGGTGAGTTGTTATGATTTCCCTTCTTATGAATGTTCATGAACTCTATTTGTTGTTCTTGTTGTGATGATAATTTTGTAAATGTTTTGGAAGCCTATTCGAAGTTGGGAGATTGGTAAATGGCAAAGAAGGATACTCTTGTTCTTAGGAATTGATTTGGATTGAATGGAATGGGTGAAGATAGATTAGGAGATATTAGCTTGAATTGATTTATGAAATGGGTGAAGTTAGGTTAGAAGATGTTAGCTTGAATTGAGAAAATGGAATGGGTGAGATTTAGGTGGTAAATAATCTAAATCTATATGATCTTGAATTTGGATGATTTAAGTTGAAGTATGTAAGGTTAAACAATCCTTTTAGTGTTCATGAGATTAAGGAAAATTAAAGAAGGAATAAACTATGTAAGAAGGATTGGAAATTCGAAAATGCTGAATAAGGGCCATGGGCGGTCGCCCATGGGGGCTGAGCGGCCGCCCAAGGCGGCAGAAACTGGCTCCCTTTGTAAACTTCTTTGGGCGGTCGCCCAAGTGACATGGGCGGTCGCCCATGTCACCAGTCCTTCCCCAGTTTCTCCTCTTTTGCTGATTTTTACTAAAAACCTCGGGGAATGATTCCTAACCATTACAAGTTAATAGAACCTAATCCAATTCGGATGTGAATCAATTCCTTTCAACCTAGATTAAAGTGGAGCCTCTGACCACTTAAATAAATGTAATTCCACTTGATAAATTTAACAGGAATTCTTATAGAGACCTTGTAATACATAACATTGTCCGGAAATTGTGTATTAAGATTGTTGCGTACTTCACCAATGTGGTTAGAACTTGGGAAGTAGGTCATGAACTATTATTAAGTTTTTCCGAGGTTGTGTGATGACTTCGTATGAATCGTATGTGACTTGTTGTTATGTTAATTATTCCCTTGTGGATTATTTGGCAAGTGTTATGTGGCTTCCCAAGTGTGGAATATTTGATACGTTGTTATGATTCCTAATGTGTGGATATGTTTACTATGTGGTTGTATGGTTATCCCCTTTTGTGGATTATTTGGTATTGTTATATTGTATCCCGGTGTGGATTATGTGGTTATATGGATACCTTACTTGAATTTAAATTCGTTAATGGTATTATGCATAGTGTATTACATGAACTGTTGCACTATAGTATGGTTGTAACGTGAGTATATTTTACCATGTTACTATATGTTTATCCCTTTTGTGGATTATAATTCAAGTATCTGGTATGTGCTTGAATGTTCGGGTGGGTATGATGGAAATCAATCAATTATTGATTTGTTCTATAATTGATCGAAAGTTCATCATACCGGTGACCCTTCCCCCTCTGTGGCCACGGAGTGGGGCTGTGCTAACGACTGTATTGAGCATGAAGAAGCCTTTACAGACCTGTTGCGATTGTTGTAAGGAGGGAAGTTATTATTGTTGGATATTCTAATATAGGTATCCTTTCTTATATGGATCTCTGGGGTATGAGTCCTATAAGAGGTGAATGTGCTGGAGGCAATTCACCAAAGAGCGGAGTTTTACTCCCACGTTGTACGACTTATTGTTCAGACGGGAAAGGTAAAATGAGGTAACGTAAGGTGTTTACCGCTTTCATAATGTGTTATGTGCTACCATGCTATGTGTTGCACTTTGTTTGGCATCTTGCTGCATTCATAATAGCTCATTGAGATTTATTCTCACCCCTTTCCCTTTACTGTTTTAGATTCCGAGACAGGTGACCCGAACCAGTGAGGCCGGGGTTTTCATTGTGGACTTTTGCTTTGGGGCTTGACAAGTTAAGTATAGGAGTCGGTTGTTAGGAGTATTTATTAAGTAGTCTTCTTTTGTAATTTGTATGGAAAACTCTTTTGTTAAACAAGGTTAATTAAGGTTTCCAATGTAATTGATCAGATTTCGGTTTACTAAAAGTTGTGGTTGGATTTCCTCCAAGTAGAGATATTTCCAATTGATTTTATTGGAAGTTTTAAAAGTGGTTTTCTTTTAAAGGCAATTAAATGTTTTAAAAATTTAGATGGATTTTCTTAGTTTGAGCTCCCTTAGCTCGGGACACGTGTTAGGTCCCGGGTTGGGGTGCTCACAAAACAACTAAGAACATAATTTATCACTAAGTTCTTAGTTGTCCACTAAACTACTAAGAACACAATTAACTCCGGCGACTACCAACTCCGGCGACCTCTCCGGCGACCAAACAACTGAGAACTTAACTTATCAGCAAGTTCTCAGTTGTCAACTAAACTACTAAGAACACAATTAACTCCAGCGACTACCAACTCCGGCGACCACCAACTCCGGCGACCTCTCCGGCGACCAAACAACTTAGAACTTAACTTATCAGTAAGTTCTCAGTTGTCAAGTAAACTACTAAGAACACAATTAACTCCGGCGACTACCAACTCCGGCGACCACCAACTCCGGTGACCAAACAACTGAGAACTTAAAGTTCTCAGTTGTCAACTAAACTACTAAGAACACGATCAACTCCGGCGACCAAACAATTGAGAACTTATCAGTAAATTCTCAGTTGTCAACTAAACTACTAATAACACAGTCAACTCTGGCGACCAAAGAACTGAGAACCTATCAGCAAGTTCTCAGTTGTCAACTAAACTACTAAGAACACGATCAACTCCGGCAACCACCAACTCCGGTGACCTCTCCGACGACCAAACAATTGAGAACTTATCAGTAAGTTCTCAGTTGTCAACTAAACTACTAATAACACGTTCAACTCCGGCGACCAAAGAACTGAGAACCTATCAGTAAGTTCTCAATTGTCAACTAAACTACAAAGAACACAATTAACTACGGCGACCACCAACTCTGGCGACCAAACAACTGAGAACTTAAGTTATCAATAAGTTCTCAGTTGTCTCCACTAATAACACGATCAACTCCGGCGATTAAACAAATGAGAAACTTATCAATAAAAAAAATAAATAATGACAAAACTGAATAAAGATAAAATACTCCCTTTGACCCAAAAAAAAATGATAAATACAAATTTGCTTTTGAAAATTTGAATGTTTTTTAAACTTTAACTAGATTTTTATTTTCATGTTTGCTAGAATAGATGCAATCACACATAATATACATATATATTCTCAAATTAAAAAAGAAAAAAAAATGAAATACAAATCCTGTGGTAGCTCAGAACCCATATGTCTTTTGCCCACTCTCGATCACCTTCTATTTCACAATTCAACCATTCCAATCACTCTTATCCCTTGCCACCACCGCGACGCAAATCTATTACCGTCGGCGAGACCATTATCCAATAGAAGTTCAGATTTCGCTCAGATCTGCTCCATATTTCTCAGCGATGGTAAAGCGATGCGACCATTGTTGTTGACTTGGAAGGGCGCCGGAGAAGGGAGAAGGAAATGTCGGAGTTATTTTGATAGGTTCCAGATCTGGAAGAGAGGGGCGGTGGTGGACGGAGAGTTTTGGAGAGAGAGGATGTCGGATGGTGAGGGGAGGAGTGACGGAGGTAGGAGGACATGCCGGAGTTGTTTTGATAGGTTCCAGATCCGGAAGGGAGGGGCGGTGGTGGACTGAGAGTTTTGGAGAGAGAGGATGCCGGACGGTGAGGGGAGGAGTGACGGAGAGAGATTGTGTGTTTTGTGCGAGAGTGATTCGTGGTAGGAGTTCATCGGAAGGGGAGGGTGACCAGAGTGATTGAGTAGAGAGAGAAATTTAGAGAGTGAAAGTGTGAGAGAGAGAGAGAGAGAGTGTATGTGTTGTGTTTGACTGTTTGTGAGTGGGTGAGGATGGTATATTATTATTTGGTATTTTCTAATTTTTAAAATAGGCGAGGGATTATATGATAAAATAAAATATTTTTTAAGATTAGGATGTAAATTAAAAAATAAATTGTCTTAGAAGGTAGATTAGATGTTATTGAGGGACTATGGTGTAATTTTCTCCGTGTTTAATCACGATTCCGTTTCCCCCAAATTTCAACTCCAATTAATACCCATTTTCAATATTAGGGTTCCGTTCATGTCTTCAATATCCCAATTCCCGCCTCTTAAAAAATCGAACAATCTCGCCCACTTTTCAATCGCTCAAGCTCCTTCTCCTACCCTAACCCCTCCATCTAGAGCCGACGGCGACGATTCCGGCCCCAAATCCAGCTGCCATGGCTTCTGGTACAACTCAACCCTTGTCATTCCCTCCGCATTATTCCTTATTTACTTGGGCTTTAACGCCAAGGAGAATCTCCAAAAGCTTAGAAATGGTCGATCCTTTGTAATGATCGCTTATTATGTGCTCCTTTGGTTCTCCGTTCTTCTCAACTTCGGTTGGTGCTCCGTTCAGGTAACAACATTGACTTTTCAAATTCAAATTCAATGGCTTCTAGTACGCTATTATGATTCAACGTGCCTGTCATTGCATAAATGTATTCAAGAATTGGTTAATTGACACAGAGAAGTCAAACTTTGATTATTTATGAAACGGAGTGATTTGGGTGTGTAAGCAGATTAACCAACCTGAATAACTGTGTATTAATCTGATTGGTAAACACTCTATTTGACTGGTGATGTTTTAAATTGGTTTGGGTTATGTTATTTCCTTATTTGATTTTCATGCTCTTGAGGATTTTGAAGATAGTGAATGGAAATTCAGAAAGTTTAAGAATCTCAACTGCTGACAACCTAGTCAAGCATGCGACTATAATGAACGCAGCAGACTTTGACTTTGTTAGGCCTCCCTCGTTTTTGTATCCGGTTTTACTGGGAGATCACCTAAGGCAATGGAGGCTTAGGAATATTGCACCTTTTGACTGCACTGCTATGCTTGTAATATAACTACTCTGTACTGTTTCTTTATATATTACCTATGGCGTGTTTGACAAAAAAAAAAAAGTTTAGATAAGGTGACTCTAACTCTCTAAGGAATGTTGAATGGGGTACTTGAGGGAATATTTTTTGATTTTGGTATGAGCATGGTGATTGTAAGAGCTAAATTAGTTATGGTTGGTTGCTGAAATTGATACTTAAGCAGGAAAGTGATTACATGACATTTCTTCTTCACGTTAGTGAAAAATTGGACCTGAAAATAATTAAGAGGAGAAGAAATTAAGTGAAAAGTTGTTGGCGTTTGTAAGAGTTCTGACACTTCTTAATCTTGCAAATGTGTTGTACTAGAAGGAAGAGCTTTGCTTATTGTATTGACATGACCAAATTGGTCATCTGAGCTTTTCTTTAGAACTCATTCGAGCCTAGTGTGATATTCAAACCTAAGCTGGAAAGATACGTTGAGAAGTATTATTTTCTTTCTCCCTTTTCCCCTAGCTCTCTTTTGTTCTATGTTCACCTCTTCATTCCTTGAAGTTGATAATTTTCTTTTGTCAATTTCGACAATTCCACTGAATTCTGGCCTCTTATTCTTAGAACTTCTCTCTTTGCTGCTTTCTGGACATGTATGATATGAATTTACAGTCCTGCGTGCTATAAGGTGGGGGATAGTGTAATGCTTTAGGAACTATGCATACGGAGCCAATAAATCTCACAAGCAACGTGATATAAATATTATCAAATTGGTATTTTATTCACAACTGCCAGAAAAGTTATGAACTAGGACCACCCTTTTGATGTTGCAATCTGGAAGGTGGAATAATAGTTATTAACATTTTGCTTTTTGTGTGATTGCTGATGCTAAAGCTGTAATGTCTTAGTGCTCAGAGTTTCCATCTTGTAAAGGTAAATCAGAAACTTTATGATAAGTTGGATACAAGAGAAGGGGAAAAGGACATCTACAGACTCGCTCGTATGAGGGATAAGAGGACACGAGATATTGGGACGGTTAAATGTGTGAAGGATGTAGACCAAAGAGTTTTAGTCGGGGATAAAGAGATAAAAGATAGATGGAGTTCGTACTTTGATAACTTGTTCAATGGCGGTCAAGAGCAGGATGTTGGAGATTTAAATATCTCTTCGAGTATGGTTAATCGAGATTTTATGCGGAGAATTCGAAAGAGTGAAGTGGAAATGGCAATGAAAAAGATGAGATTGAAGAAAGCCGTTGGACCGGATGGTATACCAATTGAGGTTTGGAGATGTTTCGGGGAGAGGGGAGTAGATTGGTTAACAACGCTATTTAACAAGATATGGAGAGTTAACACAATGCCATTGGAGTGGCGGAAGAGTACTCTGATCCCTTTGTATAAGAATAAAGGTGATGTCCAAGATTGTGCCAACTATCGGGGGATCAAACTAATGAGCCATACTATGAAACTTTGGGAAAGAGTGATTGCACAAAGGCTGAGAAAAATTGTGGATATTTCGGATAACCAATTTGGGTTTATGCCAGGAAGATCGACTATGGAGGCAATATATCTTATGAGACAAACCATGGAGAAATATCGGGATCAAAAGAAAGATTTGCATATGGTTTTCATTGATTTGGAGAAGGCATATGATAAAGTGCCAAGAGAGGTACTTTGGTGGGCATTAGCAAAGAAGGGTGTTTCAAAGAAATATATTGATATTATCAAGGACATGTATAATGGAGTTAGTACTTGTGTACATACTAGTGTTGGGAAGGCGAAGAGTTCCCTATAAAGATTGGAGTGCATCAAGGTTCCGCACTTAGCCCCTTTCTTTTTGCATTGATAATGGACGAATTGACGAGGTCAGTCCAAGATGATATACCAAAGTGTATGCTGTTCGCAGATGATATTGTGCTGATTGATGAGACAAGAGAGGGTGTTGAAAGTAAATTGGAGTTGTGGAGACACACTTTGGAATCTAGAGGTTTTCGATTAAGCAGAAGCAAGGCGGAATATTTGGAGTGTAAGTTTAGCATAGTTGGAAGTAGGGAGGCAGGGGCGGTCACATTTGATGGAAATATTATCCAAGCTTCTGAGTTTTTTCGCTATCTTGGATCCATTATCCAAAAGGATGGAGAATTAGATGGAGATGTGGCTCATAGGATTAAAGCAGGTTGGATGAAGTGGAAGAGTGCTACAGGGTTTATATGTGATCGCGGCATGCCCAATAGATTAAAGGGAAAATTCTACCGCACGGCAATTAGGCCGGCATTGCTTTACGGCACCGAATGTTGGGCCGTGAAACAGTGTCACGTGCATAAGATGAATGTGGCGGAGATGCGTATGCTTCGATGGATGTGCGGTCATACAAGAAAGGATAGGTTGGGGAATGAGGTGATCAGAGGTAAAGTAGGAGTTGCGCCCATTGAGGATAAAATGAGGGAAAATCGTCTACGGTGGTTTGGACATGTGAGAAGGAGACCGAGTGATGCACCGGTTAGGAGGCCGGAACAGTGGAGAAATGAGAAAATGGCGAGGGGTAGGGGAAGACCCAAACAAACTTGGATTAGAGTAATTGAAAATGATATGAATTTACTTGGAGTGGATGAAAGTATGGTGTTGAAGAGGCCGGAGTGGAGGGCAAAAATCCATGTGGGGGGTTGATTTTTTTTTTATTTTTTTTGTTTATTTTTTTTTATTTTTTAATTTAATTTAATTAATTAATTTAATTATTTATTTATTTTTTATTTTTTTTTTCACGATAACATAAGATGATTCATGTTAGCCGACCCCAAATTATTTTGGGACTAAGGCTGTGTTGTTGTTGTTGTTGTTGTTGGTACAAAGTGGTATTCACTCTCTAACTTTTATGCAATAGGCATGGCAGTGCACTCCTGGAAAGGAGGTTTATTGGAACCTGCTGTCGCTGTTCACAGAATCTGGAATGCTATGTTTAGAGATTAGTGTGCTGGCCTTCTTACTTCAAGAAAATTATGCTAGTGGGTTGGAAACTTTGTCAACGACTTTCATTAATTCTGGCGTGATTGTTGGAGTGGATATGCTTATCAAGGTGAATGTGCTTGCAATGCTAGTTTTCTTTGATGATATGTTTTGCCTGCATATTCCACTCTAATAACAAGTTGACTGCAAAGTATTTGTTAAATTGGGATGAGAAAGAGGAGAAAAATATTTTTACTTTACACCCATGGTTTAAACAGCTTGGAGCCTACCTGGAAACTATGTATTACAAGCATTTATGAGTACTTATCAAGTCTTTGAATGGAAATTATCTCTTTATTCAACCTGATGAGTGAATTCTCTTTTGATCTTGCCCTTATGCTGTCAGGCGATTCTCATATTTGGTTTTGGAGTCCCTCTTTTCATGGATGTTGTAATCAGTCATAGGGCGAAATGGGGCTTGTGGACAATGCATGAACTGTTGTTTGCAGGGGTTTACGCTTACATCTTATTTGTTCATTACTCAAAGTGGAGAGATAAGTTGCCACGTGAGTCTTATCCATTCCAAAAGCGTCCTGATGGGTTAAGACTCTCACTTGTAATAAAAACACCTCGCAAGTGTACGAGTGTCGAAATGATAGCGTACACAAGTAAGGGGTCGATCCACGAAGAATTGTCGGGTGATTTAG
Source organism: Adenophora triphylla var. japonica (assembly GCA_022495995.1). Taxonomy (NCBI): domain Eukaryota; kingdom Viridiplantae; phylum Streptophyta; class Magnoliopsida; order Asterales; family Campanulaceae; genus Adenophora; species Adenophora triphylla. Next base: position 1,676,082 of record JAFEMH010000004.1, read on the forward strand.
TCGATTTGAGTAGTGTAAACTAAAGTAATAAAAACAAATAAAAGGGGGGGGGGGTTGGTTTTTTTTTTTTTAGACTAAACGAGTGGTCGATTTGAGTAGTCGATTTGAGTAGTGTAAACTAAAGTAACAATACTAAACGAGTTTCACGGATTGGACTTCAATAATTACCCATTTCATGCCAATTTTGATTAAGTATGTGCATTCTCACTAGGGTTCATTCACTTTAATAGAGAGTGGGACGGTGAGGCGGCCGGATTACTCTCACTTTCCAAAATAAATCACTTTCCACAAATCAAGTTCAAGCAATTAATTTAGGAAGCAATAAGATCAAAAGAATTAAAAGAACCAAAATCAATTTAACTTCTATAACGGAATCAAATCAATTTTATCACCCAAGCATGTGCCTTTGTTTAAAATTCCCAAATCAATAGTGAATTAAAAACACAAATATGTTGAAAAGACCAATTAGAGACTAGATCTAAAATTGCAATCTTGAAAACCCAATTAAAATGCTAAGATGATCTAGAGAGAGAAAGCACAATGATAAAATGATTTATGGCATGAAATTAGGCAATAAAGCTAAATCCAATCCATGAAATAAGAAAATTAACTACTCATAATAATAAAAATTACAAAATAAAAATAAAGAAACAAAACCTTAGTAATGGTAATATGAAGAATGGAGTTGTATTGTTGCTGTTCTTCCTTGTTTCCCAGCAACAGTCGCCGCCTCCCTCTCCCTTCTTCCAAAATAAAAACATCCACCCTAAAATAATATAACATCTTTCTCTCTATACCCAAGAGAGGCCAAGGCTGAAAAAGGCTGAGATTGGGCCAAAAGAGTTAAAGCCCAGCAAAAAAAATACAAAGAAGCCCAAGCAATGACCAAGACAGCGCTGGAAATGGACTGGGCGTTTGGGGAAGGGCGGCCGCTGAAGACCCTTGGGCGGTCGCTGAAGCTGGCCGAGGCTGAAGGGCGATCGCTGAAGGGGATGGGCAGACGCCGTAGTTGCTTGCTGCCAAACAAAAACTTGTTTTCTTTTTCTTCTTTTCAATGGGTACTCCCTTTCACTCCGTCTCGAATTTTAATTTTTTTCTCCACCTTAAACCACCCATTTTCCACCTTTTCAACCTGAAAATAAAATAACACTAACAAAATAATTAAACTACCTTTTTACTCGGAAATTTTGCAATAAAAAGAATTTAGAACATATAAAATGGATATGAAAACATATCCATCAAATACCCCCAAACCTATCTTTTGCTCGTCCCCAAGTAAAATAAAACACAACATAACAAAACTAATTAACTACAAACACTTAAAACAATAATGTAAGAAAATAACTAAATATATTTTTGGTGTTGTGCAATTTATAAAAGAGTTTTCCAACTAATGTCTCAACTTTCTCTCCAACAAATCAAGATGTGAGTCACCATGTACATGGACTTTCAACCACATGAATGCATTCAAATTTTATTAAAACTTTTCCGAACAAGTCACAGGGACAATTTTCACCAATCCAAATTTTCTTATAAGATCACTTAGAACACATCCTAGATCAAAAGGGAAGAAGATGATGCACTAAGCATAGAAATGATTTCCATAGGCATTTTCACACACTTGCCAACCCGTTTAATCCACATTGAGAGCAAGGCTTAGGAAGGTCACTACTTACATTAAATCCTCACTACAAAGCAACTCTCCACACTAAGTAGCTTTCTCCTTCTTGGTCGTTACAAACTTAGACAACACAAAGGGCAAGATAAACATAAAAGCACATTATTTGTGTCAACGTAGGTACAAGAATGTTTAATCATTCTTGGAGCGGGAATCGGTACCAAGGATTCAACTTTTTTATTTTTTCCTCGTGCTTTTTCTTTAATCCTTGCCATTCCTTTCCTCTTCTTAACGCGTCACTTATTCTTTTTTTTTTTTTTTTTTTTTTTTTTTATACTTGGCCCTATTTACAAAACAAAGCAAATTCTCCTAAGTTGACCCTTTAACCCCACTCCAATGCCTCATAACCTCTTGATTTGATATTGACAAGTATGCAATTGTGTTCTAGAAATCCTAGATATGTTAAGTGCTCCTATAAAGTCACCTAGATCAATGAAAAATGTCCCAAACATATAGTGCATTTTTTGAATCGAATGCTTCCATGAAATTTCAAGTCCCAACATGTAACATACACCACAAATAAATAATATCAAGATTCACAAAGTAAAAAGATACAAGGTTGGCAAACCTTCTTATAAAAAAAACACAACAAAATTTTATTTATTCATTGATGCAAAATAAAAATGACAAAAAATTAAAATGTTTTTTCGAGGGTGACACTATAAACACTCCCCTATAAACCCACAAACTCAGGGAGATTCTTTCGGATGACTCAATAATTCAACAATTTAAAACAAAACCAATTAACTACTCTAACTTACTCTACTTTGGTAAAATATGTTGACCGCACCAAAGGTTGCCTACGTCCTCAAAACAATGAGCGGACTACTCATTGAAATAGGCTCAGGTCACCGTAGTTCAAACACGTCCCCTCAATAAATGAGAGGAAGACACAATTTGACTCGATTTTTTTTTAATAAAATAAACAACTAACAAGACATCCTACACTACCTGATAAATATACTACCACCCCAAACTTAAACCATGCCATGTCTCATGGCATGACAATCAAAAGAAAGCAAAACTCAAATTCGGGAGGCGGGAGGGAGATGAAAAGTAAAAGACATAAAGTAAAAGACGGAAAATTAAGAACGGAAAGCAAGTAAATTCGTACCATGTTGGGGTGCCTCCCAACTAGCGCTTTGTTTAAGGTCGTTAGCTCGACTTGTGCTCTCATTTGACTTTTATCTTCACCTTCCTTCCTTTTGCCCACTTTGTATTCTCGCGGGTCTTGGTTTTTACATCACACCCCATATACATTCCCCGAAATATGATATAATCTAGTGTCCACGGAAATTTTTGACATTGAAGTTTCTTGGGATTCTTCTCTCGGGAGTCCTTGCCACTTTCTTCATCCTTGAATATGGGAGGGGGAACCAAAATAATGGAGGGTTCTTCTTGGGCACTTTCCATGAGCTGAGGTTGGTGTTCATTCACACACGGCTCGTTGATCTTGGTGGGTAGGGTCATATCACCTTGAAGCTCATTGCCACACATATCACCATATAACGCAAATTCAATCTCATCAACTTGCTCATGCCATGATTTCTCTATAATTTCTTCCGTCTCCATACAAGCCGAACCATCATACAATTGCACTTCACTAGAATTTTCATGGGAGGTTTCATAGACAAAATCCTCCGTTTCATTTTCCAAAAGTGGCTCTTGTTGTAGTTCGTTCTCAAGTTCTTCATCGGAGTCTTCATAGACAAAGTTCCCCGATGTGTCCCCCAATAGTTGTTCTTTGGGTTGTGAAAGAATCATATCCATCAATTGTTGCATTTGTGCCTCCATCTTACTCATGGTTGCCTTAAATTGCTTGTCTTGTTGACGTCTCTCCTCTTTCAAAATAAGAGCTTCCTCTTTCAAAAGAAAATTCTCCTCCTTTACATTATTAAACTCCTCCCATGATTGCATTTCGAGTTGAGATTGTGGCTCATAAGTGTTCCATGCTTGGCTTTGGTTTTCCCACTCTTGATTGTAGGAGTCGGGAAAATGTTCATATTGTTGCCACGGATGGAACAGAGTCATTTCTTGAACCTGTGGATAACACTCAAAAGAATACGTCCTCGAAGGACACTCATATGAAGCATGTGAGTATAATCCACAATAAACACACGACTCATAGATGCCATAATTATGCATCCTTGAGTCCACACAAAAATTTACACTACACAAATATTTACACTACCTAAGTTATGTACACTACCTAAATCAACAAATTCAACCTAAACAACTCCCCGGCAACGGCGCCAAAAACTTGATGGGTTAAGACTCCCACTTGTAATAAAAACACCTCGCAAGTGTACGAGTGTCGAAATGATAGCGTACACAAGTAAGGGGTTGATCCACGAAGAATTGTTGGGTGATTGAGTCGATTTGAGTAGTGTAAACTAAAGTAATAAAAACAAATAAAAGGGGGGGTTGGTTTTTTTTTTTAGACTAAAACTAATAAGAAGCAAGTAAACTTGCAAATAAGAACAAATAAAAACAAGCACAATTAAGAACTAGAGTTAACAATATTAAACGAGTTTCACGGATTGGACTTTACTAAATTACCCATTTCATGCCAATTTTGATTAAGTATGTGCATTCTCACTAGGGTTCATTCACTTTAATAGAGAGTGAGACGGTGAGGCGGCCGGATTACACTCACTTTCCAAAATAAATCACTTTCCACAAATCAAGTTCAAGCAATTAATTTAGGAAGCAATAAGATCAAAAGAATTAAAAAAATCAAAATCAATTTAACTTCTATAACGGAATCAAACCAATTTTATCACCCAAGCATGTGCCTTTGTTTAAAATCCCCAAATCAATAGTGAATTAAAAACACAAAAATGTTGAAAAGACCAATTAGAGACTAGATCTAAAATTGCAATCTTGAAAACCCAATTAAAATGCTAAGATGATCTAGAGAGAGAAAGCACAATGATAAAATGATTTATGGCATGAAATTAGGCAATAAAGCTAAATCCAATCCATGAAATAAGAAAATTAACTACTCATAATAATAAAAATTACAAAATAAAAATAAAGAAACAAAACCTTAGTAATGGTAATATGAAGAATGGAGTTGTACTGTTGCTGTTCTTCCTTGTTTCCCAGCAACAGTCGCCGCCTCCCTCTCCCTTCTTCCAAAATAAAAACATCCACCCTAAAATAAAATAACATCTTCCTCTCTATACCCAAGAGAGGCCAAGGCTGAAAAAGGCTGAGATTGGGCCAAAAGAGTTAAAGCCCAACAAAAAAAAATACAAAGAAGCCCAAGCAATGACCAAGACAGCGCTGGAAATGGACTGGGCGTTTGGGGAAGGGCGGCCGATGAAGACCCTTGAGAGGTCTCTGAAGCTGGCCGAGGCTGAAGGGCGATCGCTGAAGGGGATGGGCGGACGCCGTAGCTGCTTGCTGCCAAACAAAAACTTGTTTTCTTTTTCTTCTTTTCAATGGGTACTCCCTTTCGCTCCGTCTCGAATTTTAATTTTTTTTCTCCACCTTAAACCACCCATTTTCCACCTTTTCACCCTGAAAATAAAATAACACTAACAAAATAATTAAACTACCTTTTTACTCGGAAATTTTGCAATAAATAGAATTTAGAACATATAAAATGGATATGAAAACATATCCATCATGTCCCTTTTCTTATTATCATTATTTATTACTCCCTCCGTCCTAAAATGAATGTCCAAAAAATGTTCAAATTTGCTCTTGATCAAGAGCGAATTTGAAATCTTTTTGGACATTCATTTTGGACGGATGGGGTATTATATATTTTGTTCGCGAATGTACAGACTCGTTTTGTTTATGCAGCTAGGCCGACATTCTACAACTACGTAGATCATGTTTGTGGTTAGTTCAGTGGCATCGTTCTCTTGTGGGCTTGCTGGATGTGGAGCCCGCTTGGGATTTTGGTACCAAAATTCGATATCAAAAATGCACTTTAGAATTATTGACCATCTTGGGTTTGACCTCACTTTAAAGCTTATTAGCAGTGATAAGTTTCTATCTCATTTGCAGGTTGTACAATATCATGATCATCAGCTATCACTCCCTCTATCTTCCTCTCCTGTATGCAACTTTTCTATCAGATTTTTTCCAGGTGATCATTCTTATACTAGTAACATTCCAACTTCCAGTTTTTTTTTGGAAGATTGTTTTCAGTTTGTCGTAATGAATGAAACTTTTAGTTTAAATTTATTTATAAAATAAAAATAAAAATTGTTGTGATGTTTCAGGAGGAAGAGTTGCTTCTTGACAATGCGTATTACTCTGAAATGAGGGATGCTGGGTTTTTTGACAGTGACTGGGAGGAGTACGCTCTATTATACTAGATGATACGAAATGAACATCTTCTCCTTGATAAATTACGTTTATACACGATCACACTGTATCTTTGTACTGCAAACATGCATCACACAGGTAGTATTGATCGACCCCATTTTCTATTTGTTAAAATTGTATATAGATCGTGTAACAACTCAAGAACCATATAGCGCGTATTAGATACTCGGCTATATATTGACATTGTGTACATACTTGGTTCTTCATATTCAACATACTTGAGTTTCAACAGTCTATATGGCTTTTGAACTCTAAAATCCAAAAACGAAGAGCGTTGTTATTTACACCCGTAAAAATTCTAACTATACTCATATGTATGGTTAAAGTATTTTTACAGTACAACATTTTAATGCATGATACGGGTATACTCATAAATTTTACGGGTGTGAATATCAACACTCAACAAGAACCAAATGTTGAGAATGTTTTCAAGTCAGAACCATAAACCAACACAATGAAAAACACAAGCATCATAAAAATCATATTGATATAACAACATTCCTCATTGTCATAAACATTATTGTATCAAATGTTTTCCCTTTTTTCTTTTGAACCTCTAGAATCTTGTTACCATGGGTGCCGAACAATTCGTCACCCATAAATTTTAAGTCAGAACCATAAATTTTACGGGTGTGAATATGTGAATACCCCGTCCCGATGCAACGCGCATTCGGAAGTTTGAAATAAATAATTATATAATGTCGGACCGAAATGGGATATTCATTTAGTGACACTCGCTTTAAACCATATTAAAATATTAGTTTAAATTTTGAGAGTCGCCACGCCACTTTGATATAGCCCAAAGCTTTGAAAAAAGGCTAAACAGTTAATTGGGTTCGGGGGTCAAGTTACAACAGAAGAAGAAACGTTATCACTCCTATTGCCCGATGAATCGGTCTTTCTAGCATGTGGGGTGTTGGTTGTGTGCGGTGTTTACAGGAATAGATAGAAGAAACGGGATCATGCATAAGGAGGAGGGGAGAGAAAGAATTTATTGATGATCACACCCTAGAACCTTTGAGTTAGGCCCTCGGAAGGTGCACTAATCAACGTTCATCCTTGGGGGATTGTTGATCATGGGATAATTATAACTAAGGTGGAAAGTAAGAAATAGTTCCTAGATCCATTGGGTTTCTTTGGGCGAAACCTTAGATCATCCTCGGCTATGCATAATTAAATATATTAAAACAACCCTAAATCTAGCATATAGGACATAGGCAAGAAATAAAGTGATTAAAATACACTAAGCATGCAATAAATAATAATAAAGACAATAATAATAAAGAACAACAATATTAAAAGAGAGTCTTACCAATTGTAGCAAGACTTTGGGGATCGAATCTTGGCGATTCGAAGGGAATAAGAATAACTGTGGGTGAAACAAGTGTAGTCTCGTTTCTCCCATATGAAATTGTGTGTGAAAGTAGGGAGCCGGGCACCCCTATTTATAGTGCCTCGGTACTTGGGCTGGGCCACTGAAGGGTCAATCGGCACAAGGGCTAAAGGGTCGATCGGCACTATAAAAAAGGGTCGATCGGCCATACCACGGGTAAAGGGCCGATCGGCACTTCTATCTGGCGTACCTTCCACGCTAACAATGACGGCGCAGGTACGGATGAAGGGATTGAGGGATTATTAGGGTTTCTCATTAATTAACCGGGCCAGACATTAAAAATGCCTTTTTTCGGGCCGGGTACTAACAGTAGCCCCTCGGCGACGCTTCTTGTAAGACAAGTGGGGTCGACGATGAAAGAATAGGATCCGTCCTGGAAAAAAGGGATTTCAGGAGGTAAGGAAAGTGACCTTGTGGATGTGAGGTTTTTGGACTCGAGCTGAGTCGCAAAAGGATGACCAGGTAGGTCAAGTGGCTGGACCCACGTCGGGCTACCTACGTATCCCAAGAGGAATCAAGCCAAGTCGTAGTTCAGAAAACGTGGGCGTTTAGTACCCGAGAGTGGCGGACGTGCAGCGTCTCAAGCCAAAGATGCGATTTGTGGCAAGGCTTTGGGGATCGAATCTAAGGGCGATTCGAATAATATTGAGAGATGTGCGGAAAGGAGAATCAAGTATAGTCTTGCCTTCTCCGTGGGAAAATATGTTGTGTGTGGAAAGGAAATTCAAGTATAGTCTTGATTTTCCCCTTGAAAATTGTGTGTGATGGAACAAATCAAGTGTAGTCTTGATTTCTCCGTGTGAAGATATGTTGTGAGATAATGTGTGGAAAGGAAATTCAAGTATAGTCTTGATTTTTCCCTTGAAAATTGTGTGATGGAACAAATCAAGTGTAGTCTTGATTCGCGTACCGAGAGAAAGTGTATGGGGCAATGTGGGAAAAAACTGTGTGGGAATCAAAAGCCAAGTATTTGACTTTTGCGGGAGTCACCCCGAAAAAATATTAATTTAAACAAAAAATGTTTGGAATTATGAAATAAATAAATAAAAGAGGAATTATTTTAAAAGGATTTTTTTTTTTGAAAACGGTCAAATTTTGAAAAGAAAAATGGGGAGATTTTTGAAAATGGCGGGAAGTTTCTTGGGAAGGGGAATTTTTTTTTTGAAAAGAGGGATAATAAAGAACCGGTCAAACGTTCTGCTCGAGACGGACATGCGTCAGGCGGAGACGTTGAAGGGTCGATCGGCCCTTTGCTGTGATTGGCTGAGTACCTTGGACGAGGATCGGGGTCGCCAGGGTGAAATCCTGGCCGTTCGATCGGTTGAAAGAAGCACAAAATGGAAGGGCCGATCGGCCCTTGACTCCTATTGGCTTAAAAAGTCGGCCGATCGGCCTTAAGAACGGTGCAGTCTCCTTCTCCAACCCACCTTCTTCTTCTTCTCCGATTCTTCTTCTGAAACTTTTCGCCGGAGAAGCTTTTTTGTTCCCTTGATTTGTGCCGAGCTTTTGATAAGGTTTTGCTTTGCCATGGATCCCGACGTTGCGGCTTTGGAACTATTGCTCAATCAACCGGATTACTCACCATTGGGCTCATACACCGGAGGTACGGGTGGTTTTCATGGCTATGGAGGAGGAGTTGGAGCTAGTGGACACGGCGACGGGGGCAGCCGCAGTTTTGGTGGTGTTGGGGGCGGTTATGGCCAAATGGGTGGAGGCTTTTATGGTGGATATAGAGGTGGTGAAGGTGGCAGCCATGGCGGCAGCGGTGGCGGTCACGGTGGTGCTGGTGGCGGCAGCCATGGCGGTGATGGCGGTGGGTATGGCGGCAATGATGGCGGCCATAGCGGGAATGGTGGAAATGATGGTGGTAGTCGCGGTGGTGATGATAATGAAGAGGAGGTTGATGCTGATGCCGGGGAGAGTGACCGGAGTGACGCCGGCGGGAATGCTGAGGCTAGGAGGCGGCGAGCTTCGCGCAATTATCGGCCTTCGAGACTGTTCTTTCTGTTGCACAACCAGTCGGATTTTTACGCGGGCCTGACTTTTCATGGATCCACTGGTCTTCGCTCCCGCGTCGGGATGAAGGTACAATTTTATTTAACAACATAATAATCAATACATGTGCAAAGTGTTTTATTATTTAAAATGCGAGTAATGACACATACCTGTGCTGTGTTTACCTGCAGATGAAGAAGATGAAGGGACGTAGTTCCCTTAAGGCGGTTGGTGAGTTGTGGGCGCTTTTGCCGGCCGGTGAGGGTGGTCCTCGCGAGATGGTGTGGAGCTTGGGGTTGGGCCCCTTCTTTGATATGGTTTCACTGATGGGTCAGACCCGGAAGTGTAATGCTGTGGTGAAGGTGTGTCGTGAGTTTTGGTGGGACACGACACATACTTTCCATCTGAGTTGGGGTGAGACTACGATCACTCCTACAGACTTCGCCGACCTCACCGGGTTGAGATTTACAGATATAGCATTGCCTTTTGATGAGACCCTACACTCTGATAAGGCGCGTCAGATTCAGCTGTTTGGCGCTAGCGTTGGCCCGAGCAGGAATTTCGGTGTTGACGCAGGAAAGCTGTACAAGCTTGTTGAGACTGCCATTGATCGGTACAGGGTCGGTCAGTATGGGATGGACGCGCTTGTCCGGGGATTCCTTTGGTACGGCTTATCAGTGGCCATCTTTCCCAACTCGGGCCCGGTGTGCCGATTCTCCTTATTGGGTGCTTTGTCTGACTTGGGCTTAGTGCGGGATATTTCCTGGGGAGGGGCCGGCTTGGCCGAGCTGTACCGGGCCCTTGACACTGTCTCGAGGTCCAATACCTCTTCTTTTGATGCTTTTCACTTTGTCCTGGAGGTATGCTAACTCTTGTCATTTTCATTACCTCTTACTTGTCACTTGTTTTTTTTCTGTCTTTGTAAATATCTGCTTTTCTGTCTTTTGCAGGCTTGGGTTTATGAGATCTTCGGCGTTGCGCCGTTCACCTTACGGGACCAGACTCGGGATGTGCCCGTCTTGCGGTACTGGAGGAAGGAAAATCGGATTGAGGGGTATCCGAAGACGGTTCGTGAATCCGATTTGAGGGCCGTGTTTGATGGTCCCAGTAGACCCGAGTTTTTACTCTTTCCTTGGACTCCTGAGGCTTCTGAGACTGTTGGTGCCGTTCGGGATGTTACTGCTTCCCGCAGACTGCTGGTTGGATTGCTTGCCGATGAGATGTATCTGGGCGAGCGGGTGTCGAGACAGCACCATGCGTGGGCTCCTCTTTATGCGCCTCAGCACCCTCCCAAGAATATGTGGTACCCGGACCGATTGCCGAGGAGGATGGAGTATCTGTATGGGGTCCCCGCTTATCAGTTCCGCCTTGACATGCCTTATATAGATTTTGTGGCTCTTTTTCTGAGATCACCGCAGGTGGTGCGGCGGGCTGCTGCGGATGCCGAGGCTGCTGGTATGGGGGAGCAGGGTCCGGTTATTCCCGAGCCGATGGGTGCTGCACCTCCCGAGATAGTGGATATGCCTCCCTTTCCTGATCATTTCTATGTGCATATGGCCGACGGGGAGGTGCGGGTAGACTTGGCTCCTACAGAAGCCGATGAGGTGGAGGGTGCCCAGCTTCCTCCCGGCGGTGCTGGCGGGGTATGCCTTTTACCCTTCTTGTTCATGTACTGGTATTTATGCTTTAGCTGTGATGTAACTCTCGCACTTGATTTTTGCAGGTTACTCAGGAGTCTTATGTGCGGTCCGTGAGGCATAGCAATGTATTGACCCGTCTGCTGAGGAGTGCAGTGTCGGCACTTTCTTGCCAATCCCGGAGATCAGTAGATGTGGATCCGGCGCAGTGGAGACAGCGCTCCCAGGGTGATGGTAGCTCGACATCCGGGTTTTCTCGTGGTCGTGCCTCGACTTCCCGTCGGGGTCATTAGGATTTTTTTTTTCATTTTTATGTAGTACCTGTAGGGAAAAAGTAGGAGCATGCAGTACTCTAGATTTTATGCTGACTCACTGATGAATGCTTTATGTAATGGTCTAAGGATTTAATATATAAGAGTTAGCATTTTCTATTTATGTACATTTTCTATTTTTGGACATTATCTATTTTTGTACACTGCATTGAATCAGACGAGGACAAAATAAAACAAAGTAAAAACTGGAAATAGAAAAATAAAGAATAAAGAATAAAGATAAAAATAAAACAAAAAGGTGGAGCCTTGGGATCTGCTGAGGCTGTGTTGTACTTGGGGGAGTTAAAGGGTCGATCGGCTCAAATTTAAAGGTCCGATCGGCTTTATGCTGAGAGGCGGCTGGTATTCCTGGGTGAAGGGCCGATCGGCATATTGCTGTAAGGCGGCGGCTGTTCTTCCTGGAGAGGGTCGATCGGCCCTCTGATGTCCTTTTTCTGCACGAATTGCCCTAGCAGTCCTTTTCCTGTACGGACTTTAATACCAAAACTTATAAAAACCCTTGTCAGCCGACGGTTATAAAGCACAATTTTCTCTTCTTTTTCTTCGTACTATTCTATTCTTTTCTTTAACTCTTTTATTGCTGTTGCTTTCTTCCCTTGTCGTGAATCAATCAACACAATGAATTCTCACCCTTCTGTTTTGATGGAGAAACAAAGCAATTTTGAGAGTGATTTGGCTGTTTGGGTATCCAAGGTACCTCGCTCCGTTCGTCATGCTTTTGACAAACGTTTTGGGGTAAAGTGTATTTGGTCCCTTTTGCCCATGCATCCCAACTGGAATCTCCTGCATGCTGCAGCTGCTTTTTGGGACGAATCCAATCACGTTTTCAACTTTTCTTACAACGAGATTACACCCACCTACGAGGATTTTCTTGCTCTGTGTGGAGGGGATGATGTCAGTTTGATAGCGGTTCCGCAGGATCGAGTTCCGTTGGTGACAAGGGTGGCCAAATTTCTGCACCTCCCTACGGCTGTGGCTAGAGGTTTGGTTGAAGGTGTGGACATAGATATCTGTGATTTGCCGGGAAGGTTTGCTTATGGTGATGACTTCGACTCGGATTTTGCTTTGGATTGCCTGGCCCTCTGCTTATTTTCCAAGGTTTTGTTTTCTCCTTATGTGGGTGTAGCTACCAGTGGATGCTTGGATATGGTTGATCAGGCCCGTTCGGGGAGGAGCATTGTTCCGGTTCTCTTGGGCGAGACACTTCATGGTATATCTCAGATAGCTAGGGGTGCTCCGCTTATGACTAGGGGCAGTGCCAAATTACTGACCACGTGGCTCGAGGATCGACTTTTTGTTCTAGAGATTCCCCCTTCGAGTGTTAGGCCTTGGTTTCATGGTTGTAGGAGGAATATTGATCCGCTTTCCGGCTTGTCAGAACGGGAGTGGAAGATGTATTTGGCGGAGGTGGATACTGATAGGATTCAGTGGCGAGTACAGCATTGGGGCCTCTCCTTCATTCGGAGCCTTCAGCTTGGGCAATGCCTGATTCGTGTACCAGCTTTTGAGACCACCACCTTTTACTATGCAGAGCGGGTACTTCGGCAATATGGCATGGAGCAGGTCCGTCCTCAAACTTGGGGAACTTTTGAGTTTGATGATTCTGCCAAAGTCCTTCCAATGGACGTTGGTGTTTCAGTTTTGATGGTAAGCTTATGGAGTTCTCATGGGATGCCACGAGTCTATCTTGCACAGCGGACCCTTAGCACTCATTTGTCGCATGCTTATTTGACATGGTATGAAGAAAGCTTGGGACCGATGAGGGAGACTTTGTATGACTTGAGACGGAGATTGGTTCCTAACATATCTTTGAGCCGTTTTCTCAGAGACAGGGAGGCTTTAGGGATTTCTCTAGGCACAGTGGAGGAGAATCCTCCCAAGAAGATGGAGCGGAAGTTGAAGGGTAAGGCGGTCGAGGAGGTTCCCCCATTGAAGAAGAAGTATTCGCCTTATTTTAAGAGAGAGAATAAGAAGAAACCGACTCGACGAGCTGCCAAGAAGAAGAAGGACGGAGATGAGGGGCCTAGTGCCAAGGAGTAGACCTTATATGTCTGAGTATCCACCCACAGTCATATGCAGACACATTAGTTATTTATTTTGTCTTTTAATTTTTTAGTTTCTTTTGCAAGTTATTTAGTCATTAGTATAGTCGAGCTTAGACTCATCAAATAAGTGTAATCATGCATTGATTGTGGGAATAAAAAGTTTATTGCTTTAGTAAAAACAGATTGGATTTTTATTTATTTTTTGGACCGCGCCGATTAAGGCTGCCTATGTTCCCCTTTTACAATGAGAACCAAGGGGCTCAGGTCGTCGTAGTTCATTTTCATCAAGCTACTATTTTTAGAAAGGGGAGATAGAAGCGGGACCATGTTTTTATTTTATTTGTTTGCTCTAACTTTTGCCTAGACCGCCCTTTACGGGTTTTCAATCTAGCGAGCTTTTGAACGCACCCTTTCTTTTATTGCTAGACCGCCCTTTGCGGGTTTTCAATCTAGCGGGCTTCTTTTTGCGTTTTTTTTTTTTTTTTTTTATTTAGAGGGGGAGAAAGAGCTTAATCATAGTAGCGTGCCTCGAGCTTGGGAGGTTGGTGGGCTCCTTGAATTCGTTGCCATCCAAATCTGCCATTTTAACTGCTCCACCCGAAAATATCTTCTTGATCACATACGGGCCGGTCCATGTAGGGGCCCACTTCCCAAGAGGATTGAACTTATTGGGAAGTTGCTGCTTCAAAACCAAATCTCCTTCCTTAATGTCTAAGGGCTGCACCTTTTGTTGAAAGCCCTTCTTTGTCCGTCTTTGATAGGCTCGGATGTGTTCCATGGCTTTGAGTCTGCGTTCGTCAAGTGTGGCCAACTGATCATATCGACTGCGGAGCCATTCAACTTCTGCTACTTGATTTTCTAATAAGATCCTCAAAGACGGGACTTCCAATTCAACAGGGAGCACTGCCTCCATCCCATATGTCAGAGCAAACGGAGTTTCACCTGTAGCTGTGCGGACGGAAGTTCTATATCCCCAAAGTGCCAATGGTAATCTCTCGGGCCAGTCCCTACCTCGAATTGCTGTCTTTCTGATTATCTGCTCAATCGTCTTGTTAGCTGCTTCGACTGCTCCGTTGGTCTGAGGCCTATAAGGGGAAGACTTGTGCCGGGTAATCTTGAACTCTGCCAGTAATCTGTCACAATCTCCGCCGAAGTGGGACCCATTGTCTGAGATGATCTCATTCGGTACCCCATATCTGCACATGATGTCTTCCTTAATGAACTGTGCCACTTTCTTGGAAGTCAACACCTTGTAAGACTTTGCCTCGATCCACTTGGTGAAGTAATCGACAGCTACTAATACAAAACAATGCCCATTGCTTCCCGGCGGTGTAATCTTGCCAATCACATCAATCCCCCATGTCGCAAATGGCCAAGGGGTTACCATGCTATACAACTCGTGAGGGGGCACATGGTTCAAATTGGAACACATTTGGCATTTGGGACATTTCCGCACAAACTGGATGCAGTCGGCTTCTATAGTGACCCAATAATAACCCAACCGTGTGATTTTCTGTCTCAACATTCTGGCATTCATGTGTGGACCGCATAAGCCATCGTGTACTTCTTCCATGATCATTTCTGCTCGTTTCGCGTCTACACAGAGTAACAGGAGACCATCGTAGTGTCTTTTGTACAACATATCATCCAGTAGAACAAACTGTCCGGCCAATCGTTTCAATGCCTGCAAGCTTTTGGCTTTCACGTCTCCTAGAAAAGACACATCGCCCTTCTTGAGATACTCATAGATTTGAGCGTACCACGGATCCTTATTCTCCTCGATGTCAGCTTGAATCTCGCAGCAGTAGGCTTCGTAGCAGTAAGCGGGGTTCTCTCTTCGGCCAACTCTGAACGGTTTTACAGACATTCCGTGAGGGATCTCGACCAAAGAAGCCAGTGTAGCTAAAGCGTCGGCAAATCTATTTCTGTCTCTGGGTAGATAATGGAATGTCACTTCCTTGAATTGCTTGACAAGCTCTTCCATATGAGTCTGATACTGTTGCAAGTAGGGGTCAACAGTCTTCCACTTCTTAGACGTCTGATTGATAATTAAAGCCGAATCTCCATATACTTCCAATTCTTTCACATTACGCTCCAAGGCTGCTTCTAACCCAGCTATGCAAGCTTCGTATTCAGCCGCGTTATTGGTGGTTGTAAAATTCAGCTTGATGGCGATGGGGGTGTGCTCATCTTTGGGGTCAACCAAAAGGATTCCTACTCCATTGCCCCTCTTGTTCGCGGCCCCATCAAAGAATAGTTGCCATCTCTTTTCCGTATCAATGCTAAAAATCCCCTCGTCTGGAAATTCCGGTTCAAGCCCCTGTTCTTCTGTGCTAGGAAACTCTGCTAAGTGATCTGCCATGGCTCGCCCTTTAACTGCTTTTCTCGGCACATAGGTGATATCGAATTCCCCCAGAAATACCGACCATTTGGCTAATATCATGGACAGAGAAGGTTTGTCAAACAAATACTTAATTGGATCCATCTTTGACACTAGCAGAATCGGATGCGCTGACAAGTAATGCTTGAGCTTATTAACCACCCAAACTAGCCCGGTACAGGTTTTTTCCAATGCTGAGTAGTTTAGCTCACTCCCCTGCAACTTTCGACTAACGAAATAAACGGCGTTCTCCACCCGAGAGTCCTTGGCTTCTTGTGCCAAAGATAGCCCCAACGGTGTATCGATTCTTGTTAGGTACAATAGTAACGGTTTCTCCGAATGTGGGGGGCGAAGGATAGGGGGATTGACCAAGTATCTCTTGATTTCCTCAAAGGCTTCTTGACACTTCCAGTCCCAATCTATACTTGCGGTCTTCTTCATCACGAAAATCGGTTCACACATAGTAGTCAATTGATTAATGAAGCGGCTGATGTATTGTAACCGTCCCATGAATCCTTTAACTTCTTTTTCTGTGCGTGGTGGCCTCATCTCCATGATGGCTTGAATCTTCTTTGGATCTGCCTCAATCCCTCGTTCGGTGACCATGTAGCCCAGGACCTTTCCTCGAATAACCCCAAATGTACACTTGGCGGGATTTAGACGCATTGCGTGCTCACGCAATGTCGAAGAACTTTCTTAAATCAATGAAATGCCGACCGTCGACCCCTTGGAATGAATGATCATATCGTCGACATACACCTCAATCTCCTTATGGATCATGTCATGGAATAATGCTGTGACCGCTCTACGGTATGTAGCCCTGCATTTTTCAATCCGAATGGCATTACAGTGTAACAGTATGTTCCCCATGGTGTAGTGAAAGCCGTCTTCTCCCGGTCCGCCTCCGCCATCTTGATACGATTATATCCTGCAAAACCATCTACAAAAGACTTGACCTCGTAGTTAGCAGTGGCATCTACTAGCATGTCGATGTTGGGCAACGGGAAGTCGTCCTTTGGGCTAGCCTTGTTGAGATCTCGGAAGTCAACACAAACTCTAACCTTGCCATTCGATTTACTGACCGTCACAATATTAGATAACCACGTCGGATACTCAATAACTCTGATAAAGCCCACCCGGAGGAGCTTCTCTATCTCTTCTTTAACTTGCAGAGACCATTCTGGCTTAATGCGGCGCAATTTCTGTTTGACAGGCTTGGCGTCTGGTGTTAGTGGTATTCTGTGCTCCACTATCGAGTTATCCAGCCCCGGCATATCCTTGTATGACCATGCGAACACATCCGAATATTCTTTAAGCAGCTCAATCAACGCTTCCCTTTCGGTCCCTTCGAAGAAGCTTCCAATCTGTGTCTCTCTCGGCTCTTCTTCTGTTCCCAAATTAATACATGATAACACCTCATCGGCAGCTTGGGCTCGACCTTCCATTTGATTGATAACTTGCTTAGAAATTTCTTTAATATATTCATTGTTTAGTGTGTCCGCTTCTTCTAATGAGTCATTATTAACTAAGTTAATTTGATTAAGTTGAGCATTATTTTTAGTTAATTTATCATTAAGAAGATTGGTTATGAGGGGATACTCAGAAAGATCTAGTTTTTCATTCATAGCGAAAGGGAAAACAACATTTGCAACTAAGTCATAGTCTTCTGACGTGAGGTCATCAGACTTGGAAGAAGACTCAAACTCAAAAGAAAACACATCAGACTCAAACAAAACAGATGACTCTGAAGAAGCAGAGGACTTGGGGGAACCAGGGGGAGACTCAACAGGAGGAGGCATCAGTCCCAGCTCTTCAACCATGTATTCCTTCGTGGCTATGGGTCCGCCAAATATGCACCAATTCTTCAGCTTTCCAACCATGGGTGTCACCAACGTCCTTGGATCCGTATCGTCTGCCTGCTCTGCTCCAATGACTGCAACCATATCATCTTCTATATTCAGATTCCCCAAATGCTGCAACAGGTTCTGACCATCCCATTCTTCTGCATCCTCTGAAACTGCAATGTTCTCAACCAACGGCTCCTCCAAAGATACCTGTCCTAGCTGATCGGCCAACCCATCTTCAGTCTTGATGATGTACCGGCTCTGGACTGTGACAACCTTGCCTCTCTTTTGACGTGAATCCATGAGAACTGTTTTCAGCTTCGATCGGTCAACCTCTGTATCTCTGAAGATTTCGAAACCCTTCTGCAGCTTACCTGTGTGATCAAACCAAGGCTCGCTAAACTCCATGCAAGAGAATTCCTCTCCCTCCTTGACAAAGTAACTATTGAGGGAAAGGCGGTATGGCCTCATCTCTGGCTTCTCGTAGGGTAGCTTTGCCCTCTTGAGGAACTCAATTCTTTTCTCTTCAGCCCGATCTTCAGGGGTAATAACATAGCCTAAACCGTGTCTGCTGCGATGATCAGTAGCTTCCATTGCTTGCGTAGGTCCCTGGAGATGTTCACCCAGCCCCAGTCCTGGTACAAATCCCATGTTCCTCATCATCCTAACAGCTGGTCGTACTCTGTCTGATGTCTTTGTGAGGTCTACCGCGCAAACCCATTACTCGTGCTATTAGCCGAAAACCGCCGAACATTGAACTACCCTCTTCGTGCCGAATCATAGGACCGGCTTTCCCCAGTGCTTGATCCTTGAGATGTTACTGTGTCGCTGTAAATGACTCCGTCACTTGATCGCCCGACGGAATTTCACACATTGATGCAATGAGGAAGGGACTCCATTCATCCGATGCAACCATGGCCTACCCAAAGAAGATGGTGAAGGTGGAAGGTATGTCTATGACTTGAAACTCAGCAATCATAGTAGTGGTCCCGCAAGTAAGAGGCAACCGATTATTCCCAACACTGACCGGCTAGTAGAATCGTATCCTCGCACGGAATGAACTGAAGGTCTCAAATCTGTGGGACTTAGATCAAGGACGTCCATCATCCTGGAAGGCAGTATGTTCACTGCAGAACCGTTATCAATGAAAATACGTGGCAACCTTTTTCCGTTGACTTCAATAGTGATGTGCAGTGGTTCATTATGATCCGATCCAAAATCCGGCATGTCCAACTCTGAAAATGTAATGATATTCCCAAAGTGTATGTTGCCGATCATCTGCGTTACATCTTCTGGCTTTATATCAGACGGCACCAAAGTCGCAGCAAGATTCTCGTTCCAACATCATCCTGTGGGCATACGAGGACGTTAGCAAGGACCATAAGGATATATTGGCTTGAGTTAGCTTCAGTTGAGTGAGAATATTGTCTTCTTTATCGGGATTCACTACTTCAGTTTTCGGACCAAAGACTTTTTTCGCCCCTTTATCTTCTGCTTGATACACCTTTCCGGACCTCGTGAGTAGATTAACCCCATTCTTTTCCATGTTAGATACTTCTGCGTGAATTTCAGCCAACGAGAGAGGTTTAGGACTCTCTTCCACATAATCATCATTTAACGAGGCAACTTCTCTGGACAGTTCCTCAAAAGACAGCATATAACAAGAAAATTCTTTATAAATTGAACTCAAATTACAACCGACACAACCGCCTCATGCTGTCACAACAAACTCGACTGGATCAGTGAGGTCTTTCTCTACCATAGCAACATCACTACCAACTATCTTACTAGGATTCTCTACCTTCCCTTCAATGATGAGCTTCTGCACAGCCCTTTTCAAAGCAAAACCAGCATACTCGGAGAGTTTCGGCACGAACAATCCCTTTCTGACAATAGCTGAGAATACCTCTTCTGTCGACAGCCCCAGTTTCTCAAAAGCATCTTCCATCTCTACCAAGCTGATAAAATTACCTTCCACCATGTGGATCTTATTGTTAGGGAGAGGATTCCCCACAACATTTGGAGACTTTGGCTTTTCTACCTTACCTTGCCGAATCAAGTCTTGTACTAAACGTTTGAACTGAAGGCGTGTCGTAGTGTGACCCTTGTACTTGTGGTAGTGGCAATACTTAGAAGCATCTAAGCCTTCCTTCGGGTTTAACGGTTCATAATTCTCAAGCGGCTTGACCAAGCCCTTCTTTACTAGCACTTCGAAAACCTTGCCCATTGGCATTCCAAAATCATCAAACACTTCCCTCTCGCGGTGAATACTGTTATTCCCCCTCATTACGGCTTGAACATCCAAAGCAGCTTCCCCTTGCACATAATTTACTTGCCCCACGGGCTCTTTCTTTGCTGTGGTATTTGCGGGAGCTCTATAGCGGAATGAATTATTAGCAGCCCCAGTGTCCTTTGGTGGAGCGATTCCGGTGATGCCACTCTCGTAACGTACGCCTGAATCCACCATTTCCCTAAGATTGAGAAAATAACCATTACCAACTGCCAACTTGTGTCCGGGTAACAAACACTTGTAAAATATCTGTTTCTGTTCATTCTCCTTGGGCGGATACTGAATTTCGCTCAATTTATCATTCCAACGTTTGTAGAAGTCATAAATTGACTCTCCATTCTTTTGAAGTGTGTGCTCCAAATCAGCTCGATTCACTTGCCAATCCATGTTTGCTTGATACTTTTCAGAGAACACCCTACTAACCTTGTCCCATGTGTCCCTTTCCTCCTCGTTCAACTTCAGAAACCAACGGAGAGCAGCCCCTTCCAATGTGCTATGGAACATTCTTGCCATTTGTTCAGGTGTACAATCTTTAGCCCTCATCGCCAACGTATAACTGTCTAAATGTGTCTTTGGGCAAGTAACTCCTCCAAACATGGCCATCTTGGGCATCTTGAAATCTTGAGGTAGGGGTGCAACTTTGCTCGGATTAAGCATCTTGATGGGGGACACACCTTGCTTTCCCATTTGCTCGGTCAATGCCTTCACTTGTTCAATCAATGCTAACACAGTCTGGTCTGTAGCAATGTGGGAGTTCTGCATGGCTGGGGGTTGAGTGATGGTATGGGAGGTGGAGTAGGTAGGAATATGATGGCCGGAATAATTGAAGGGTAAAGTGGGAGGGGGTAGATTAGCAAAGTGGTCCTTGGGTGTGTTGGCAGGAGGTTGATAAGGTCTTTTGGATTTGCTCGAGCTCCCATACATGACAGGTGGTGGAACATTATTGTAGCTGCTTGGAACGTAGTTGGGTAGAGGGAAGGTAGGTGCATTGGGGTTGGCGGGATTAGGAGCATTGACAGTTTCATCTTCAACATCGACCACTTCATTCCCCATCAAGATAACCTTGTGTCCCCTTTTACTGAGTTCCTCAACAAAATGATCCTTCAACTCTTGATTGTGATTCTTCAAAGTGCGATTCTGTTCTTCAAGTTTCTCAACCCTCATGGTCAAACCGGCAAAGTAGGCGTGCAGAGCGGGCGGAATGTCATTGAAGTTGGGGTTGGCAAGACCTTCCATTGAAGTGACTGGTACAGAGCCGGTTGCGGAGGCAGCAGGTGCGCTTGGAGTAGTTGATGGAGGCAAGGTTGTCATTGTTGAATGAAGAACGCGGCCCGACCTTAGCTCTGCGGAAGTATCAGAAAAGACTCGGTTTTAGGAGAAGGGTTGACTCAATGCAGTGTACTAGCTTGAATTTTTTATTTACAAAAGCTTTGTACATTTTAGTCCTACTAAGGTTGGAAGGGATACCCTTTTTTCGCAACTAACTACATATCCTAAAGTGGTGAATCCTAACGACTAACCTTCTCACATAGACAGTCAATATGATTTTTATGAAAAGTACTGCAAGCCAATGATAGGCTAAGATCCTTTAACAATATATAACTCGTCCTCACATAGCACGTCCTTTGAAAGGAAATCAATTTTTTAGTGCTCTTAATCTCTCGATAGATCTTGACTTATCATTGGTTCGTGGTGACTTAACATAAAGACCCCATTAATTGTTTATATAAAAAAGCTAGTCAAACCAACCGGTCATATGGAGTGTATTCCTAGAAAAGTGGGTGACGCAAGGGTTAGGTTTTAGGCTCCCACCGTGCAGCCGAAGCGCACTGATGAGTGGATGGCCAAGTGAGACTCGGAAGGGAGGCGACATGATCACCACACTTCCCGCACTTTGGCTTCTCCGAAGGGTAAAAGGGTGTCTGTGCAGTGTGACACGGACTCTAGTGGTAGTGTGAGGTAGAGAAGTCTAATTCTTTTTTGGAGAAAAAAGAGAAAGATTTTTTATTTACATGAAATGCATGCATGCAATGCAACAGTTAAGAATAAAGAAAATAAAAAGAAAGCGAAAAATACAACACCATACAAGAAAACGAAAGTCTGACCCACTTAGTTTGAAAAGATTTCAAAACAGTCCCCAGCAGAGTCGCCACTGTGAATACCCCGTCCCGATGCAACGCGCATTCGGAAGTTTGAAATAAATAATTATATAATGTCGGACCGAAATGGGATATTCATTTAGTGACACTCGCTTTAAACCATATTAAAATATTAGTTTAAATTTTGAGAGTCGCCACGCCACTTTGATATAGCCCAAAGCTTTGAAAAAAGGCTAAACAGTTAATTGGGTTCGGGGGTCAAGTTACAACAGAAGAAGAAACGTTATCACTCCTATTGCCCGATGAATCGGTATTTCTAGCATGTGGGGTGTTGGTTGTGTGCGGTGTTTACAGGAATAGATAGAAGAAACGGGATCATGCATAAGGAGGAGGGGAGAGAAAGAATTTATTGATGATCACACCCTAGAACCTTTGAGTTAGGCCCTCGGAAGGTGCACTAATCAACGTTCATCCTTGGGGGATTGTTGATCATGGGATAATTATAACTAAGGTGGAAAGTAAGAAATAGTTCCTAGATCCATTGGGTTTCTTTGGGCGAAACCTTAGATCATCCTCGGCTATGCATAATTAAATATATTAAAACAACCCTAAATCTAGCATATAGGACATAGGCAAGAAATAAAGTGATTAAAATACACTAAGCATGCAATAAATAATAATAAAGACAATAATAATAAAGAACAACAATATTAAAAGAGAGTCTTACCAATTGTAGCAAGACTTTGGGGATCGAATCTTGGCGATTCGAAGGGAATAAGAATAACTGTGGGTGAAACAAGTGTAGTCTCGTTTCTCCCGTATGAAATTGTGTGTGAAAGTAGGGAGCCGGGCACCCCTATTTATAGTGCCTCGGTACTTGGGCTGGGCCACTGAAGGGTCGATCGGCACAAGGGCTAAAGGGTCGATCGGCACTATAAAAAAGGGTCGATCGGCCATACCACGGGTAAAGGGCCGATCGGCACTTCTATCTGGCGTACCTTCCACGCTAACAATGACGGCGCAGGTACGGATGAAGGGATTGAGGGATTATTAGGGTTTCTCATTAATTAACCGGGCCAGACATTAAAAATGCCTTTTTTCGGGCCGGGTACTAACAGAATATCATTTTGATCTCATCTCTGAGAGAAACTTCGACCCAGAATCCCAAATTCAGTGTGTTTGAGGGTCGATCCTTGTAATGATCAGCTCCTGTGGTTCTCCTTTCTTCTCAACTTTGATCGTTGCTCCGTTCAGGTAACATTAATTTGACTTTTCTTATTCAAGTTTCATCCCTTCTGTTTATAGCTTCTGATAAACCCTAGTTTTGGCTAAAAGTTTTTACTGGGTTGATAGATACATGATTCAGAATATTGTTAGGGACAATTTAAAAAACTCTGGTCAGATGCTCTGGAGCTAAGGATTACAAGGCTTTTCTTGTTGGGGAATCGGTGATATACGAGCGGTAATTGTTTCATACCAATTGTACAAGGAAGAGATACAACATGCAACAATATCCGTATGAAAGCAATAAAGGACAAGAACACGAGATTTGTTCACTCAGTTCATCCCACAAAGGAACTACATCTTGGGGCACTATCAAAACATGATATTTAACAATATCAAATATGTTGTGTTAAAATCAAAGCCCATAATCTCCCTACGAAATCATCCACTCTATCTATGTAAACACACACCACCCGTACAACCCCTAGATATAAATTAGGTCATTCATGGAATACCCCTAAGGGACCTCGAAGACCTACTATGCCTTTTACTCTCTTTGTGGATCTCACAAATTATCTCTGGCTAATTTTCCTAGCACACAATAATATTGGCTGCCACTTGATTTATATAGGACCCTAGGAACAAATCCTAAACCTTGAAGGAGAAGAAATCTTGAAATTAGAACAAAACATGGCTGACCAAAGAACAGCCAGTTCCATGGGCTGCCCATGGTTTTAACCATGCCCATGATTCATGTTGTCCGAGTCTCCAACACTCATCGGCCGGCTTCAGGGCTGCCCATGGTTTCAGCCATGGGTTTTTTTTACAGTCACTGGGAGAAGTACGCTCTATCATATTTCATGATTTTTTCCTTCTTTCTTTCAAGTTTACCCTTTGTCTCCATATCCTAACAATCTCCCACCTGGAGACAAATCAACTCCCGTGACTACCTTCGTCAAACTCCCACCCGAGAATGACCCACCCGAGAATGACATCCAATCAGTGTTGCCAATTCCTTTCGCAATTGCTTAAAGCCACCAATACTAGTTGAAGTGAGTGAGTCTTCAATGTGTTGCCCAGATTCCTTGCATTGAGTCTTCACCACTGTGATCCTCCTTGCAACCATCCCGCTTCGTCTTCTACTACCCACTTATGAATAATGTGATACCAATTCTTGAGACAGTTATCATGCATTACCTTGACTGTTAAATTAATTTCCAAATGACTATCATATACTCCCTCCGTCTCACTTGAAAAGGCAAAGTTTTGGCCTTGCATGGGAATTAAGGAAAGTGTATAGTGGAGTAAATGTTGTGAGTACGAAAAGTGATGTAGGAAAGAGAAAGTGGTGAGTATGACAAGTGGGTCCCACAAATAAATAAGTAATAAAAAAGTTTTCATTTTTGGATTGTGCCTTTTCAAATGGGACACCAGAAAAGGAAATTTGTGCATTTTCGGGTGAGACGGAAGGAGTATATATGTATGTATAAACACGCAAATTGGAGAAATGAGAAGTAAAGCGAATGAGAATAAACAAAAATTTTAGTTTCCATAAAGCTCATAAAATTGCAACGCTCTTATTGTATATAAATCACCAACTTTATAGTACAAGGAAATAGACTCATAGGTATATTTGAGCAAGTACTAAATATATGAGCCAACAACCATAGTGTCATTCTCGAACCAGATATAACTCATGCTATGCCATGGAATCAATCTTAGCCATGCTTGTAAGATGCTTATAAAGATGATGCATTGTTGGCCTTGCTTGTGGATTCGCATTTAAACAGTCCCTTGCCATTATTAGAATGGATATCACCACCTTCTCAATTTCGGGCGACAGAGGTGGAAGACGTTGGTCGACCATGTCATTGGATAATATCTCCTCTACCGATGAAGATAAGATAGAAGTAATAAGATCACCGGGGTGCTCTCCTTTAATTACTTCTAGTGCCAACACTCCAAAGCTATAGACATCACATTTCTCTGTTACCTTCATTGTATAAGAAAACTCTACAAAAAAAAAAAAAAAAAAAAAAAACCATGGCCACATTAATGTTTCCATCAGTATAAAATTAGTATAAAAGAAAAAAGAAAAAAAAATAATAATAATAAATCAACAGTACCTAGTGCAATGTATCCATATGTGCCAGCAAGTGCAGTTAGGTTGGATGAGTCTAAGTTTAAGAGCTTGGAAATACCAAAATCTGAAACACGAACCTCATACTCAGAATCAAGCAGAATATTTTTGCTTGATATATCCCGATGCACGATTGGGGGTGTGCAATCGTGGTGCATATAAGACAAAGCCCGAGCAACACCCTTAATGATATTCACCATCTTAAACCAGTCGAGCAACTGAGCTAGGCCTTCCCTGCTCAACATGGCAGCAAGACTGCCCCTTTCAATGAACTCATAAATCAGTAATGAGTGTATGGAATGGGAACAAAATCCATGAAGTTTCACAATGTTACGGTGCCTTATTTCTGTCAATGCTCTCACCTCATTTAGAAAAGATCTTCGATCAGCAGGCTGATCAGAAGAGGATGAATGGAGTTTTTTAACAGCAACTGTATGATTAGGCTGTAGACATGCCTTGTACACAATTCCATGTGCCCCTTCTCCAATACAATGCTCCTTGTCAATATTGTTGGTGGCATTTAAGATTTCCTCATACACTGCTCTACCATCAAAAGTTGTTATAGCAAAAAGATCGATGGTTTCTGTACTAGTGTTGCTTACTTCTGTTCGCTGCCTTCTTCTTCTTCTATAAATGATGAAAATCCCGAAGAATGCGCTTAGAAGGAAAGATGCTCCGAGAATGGGGAGTATGATCAGAAGAATGGTGTGGTTGTGGTGGTTCTCTTTCAAACTTTTACAAGATTTCAACCCAGTAAGGTTTCCACATAACCCTTTGTTGCCTTGTAATATAGAAGCATTCAGAAAGACCTTGGTGTTTGGAATGGGACCCTGCAAATCATTATAGGATACATCAACTTCAAGCAGCGAGCGCATATTGTCAAAAGCCTGGGGAATGGAACCAGAGAGTTGATTGTGCGAAAGATTTAGCTCCTCCAAGCTCTGCAGCCCTTGAATTTGTGGTGGAATCTTCCCTGTGAGCGAGTTGTGACTCAAATCAAGTACCTCCAGAAGTTTTAACTGAGTTATTTGAACTGGTATAACATCTGTAAAGTTATTGGTTGACAAGTTCAAGTAAATCAACGGTGACAACTCCCCAAGATTTGCTGGAACCAACCCACTCAATTGGTTTTCTGAGAGATCCAAATGCAAAAGTTCTTTTAGTGATCCAAGCTCTTTTGGTATTGTGCCAGAAAGTTGGTTTCCATCCAAATAAAGTTCCAGCATATGACTCAATTGACCAATTTCATTTGGAATCTCCCCAACTAAATAGTTTGAAGAAAGATGGACTTCTCGCAGTTGAGTTGCCATTCCGAGCTCTGGGGGTATACTACCACCGACATTGTTGCCGTATATCCACAGGCTGGACAAGTTTCTGCAATTACCCAATTCAGGAGGAATGGAACCAGAAAGATGATTGTACGACAAAAGGAGACGATGTAAGGAACTTAGGTTACCAAATGATGCAGGGATTTGACCCGTGAGTCTATTGCTTAAAAGTTCTAGGACTTGAAGTGATCTTACTTTCCCAAGTTCAGAGGGAACCGAACCAGATAATTGATTAAAGGATAGATGCAAGAACGTTAAGCTTTTCAAACTCTCAAAAGTTGATGGAATAATACCTGTTAATGAGTTGTTGGAAATATCTAAGTTTGTAAGAGTTGAGAGATTTCCCAATCCGGGAGGAATGGAACCATAAAGATAATTATCATACAATGAGAGACTACTTAGGGAACCTAGATTAGCCAATGATGTAGGGATTTGACCTGTGAGTCTATTGCCATATAAATAAAGATCACTTAGGGAACTTAAATAACCCAATGATGTAGGGATTTGACCTGTGAGTCTATTGCTGAAAAGTTGTAGGACTTGAAGTGATCTCAATTTCCCAAGTTCTGAGGGAACTGAACCAGATAATTGATTCATAGATAGTTGCAAGAGCGTTAAGCTTTTCAAATTCCCATAAGTGGATGGAATAATACCTGTTAATGAGTTGTTGGAAATTACTAATTCCATAAGAGTTGAGAGATTTCCCAATCCGGGAGGAATGGAACCAGAAAGATAATTATCATACAATTTGAGACTACTTAGGGAACCTAGATTAGCCAATGATGTAGGGATTTGACCTGTGAGTCTATTGCCATCCAAAGAAAGATAACTTAGGGAACTTAAATAACCCAATGATATAGGGATTGCACCCGAGAGACTGTTCATGTAAAGAATTAGAAACTGGAGTGATTTCATGTCGCCAATCGTTGAGGGTATGGAACCAGATAAATGATTCTGGGAGAGATCCAAGAGAGTCAAGTTTTTTAAGTTCCCGATAGTTGATGGAATAGTACCTGTTAGAGAGTTGTTGCTGAAATCAAGCACCTCGAGATGATAGAGATTTCCCAAAGATGAAGGGATTTGACCCGAAAGATTGTTATCTCTAAGGAGGAGAATATGTAGTGAGCTTAAGCTACCTAAAGATGAAGGGATTTGACCTGAAAAACTGTTTTCATATAGGCGGAGCCCTTGAAGGGATTTTAACATCCCTACTTCAGGAGGTATTATGCCCGAAAATTCATTTTCAGAGAAGTTAAGAAAGACGAGATTGGAGAGGTGAGTTATCTCGGCCCAGGGATGCTACCAAAAAGCTCATTTGTGCCAAGATGAAAGTGAGTAAGATTGGGGAAAGATGAGAAAGAGAAATGGTCAAGTGTACCTTTCAGACTCGACATATTTAGTTCCAATCCGGTCACACTCCCATCAGCATTGCACGAAACTCCGTACCAAGTACATGGGATATTCAGCGCACTTTTACTTGCTTTGGTATGGAAATTGGTGGGAGATGATGGAAGAGCCCATAGTGGAAAACTCATAGTGGAAAACTTATGAAAGACTTTCATAGTGGAAAACTCATAGTGGAAAACTTTCATAGTGGAAAACTCATAGTGGAAGACTTTCATAGTGGAAAACTCAATTTTATTATTGAATACTATGAATATTTATACAAATTAAAAGTCACTAAATAAAATGACTTATATTTTGAAATAAATGAAAAATCTAAAATGCCGTATAGTGTGTCCCATCTTAGATTTTATATTTCAAAATGAAAATTTAAAAATTTGAACCAAAATTTTTGAAACCTACGCCTGCAACCCATACATCCTAAAGCTTTCGTCATTATCCCAAAGCACAAGCTTTGTATCCTAAAGCTTTTGTCAAAAAATTCCCAGTATGAACTTCATGTTTTGTGTAATTAATGAGTTTGATAACTATAAGGATAATAACAAGAATATATTGTATATATTTTGTTACCTAATTTATCGAGATACTCCCTCCGTTCCAAAATGGTTGTCTCATTTGACTTTTTTGTTGAACTTTGACAACAAATTTATGAGAAATTAATCATGTTCATGAAATTCTAAAAGTTGTTGTTGATAATATTAATAATGGTGAATCAATAGGAATTTTTAGAATTTCATGAACATAATTAAATTGTCATATATTTGTGGTCAAAGTTCAACAAAAAAGTCAAATGAGACAAATATTTTGGGACGGAGGGAGTAGTATAAATCATTAGAAGATTAGAAGATTCAAAAATTCAAATCTTGTATAATTAACTTAAGAAAAATTATTCTAGAATATTATATCTTGTAATATAAATATGTACCTCTTGTTATTAATAAAATTGAGTCATTCATATCAACTATCTTTATTTCATGTATGAATTGACTTCGTCTAATCATTTTTTATTCTATTAATAGCAACAGTATACTCTAGATACACCAGAATTGAAAAGTTTGTAAGACTAAATCTACTCTTAAACAGTGCAACTCCTTGTCTCATATTGCCTGTGAATCTGCTTTCATATTCTCTTCAATATACATTATACTGATTATAATTCTATTGCAGGAATTTGGAACGTTGTTGCCGGATATCCGATTCAACGGTGAAGCATACGGACCAAATGATGACACGGCCCCCCAAATTCAAGATCAATGGTCGAAATTAATCAGTAGTCTCATGTGTTGTCCAATAAATTTTGACCATCGATCTCGAGCATACGATGACATGATGACACTGACAATAACATTTTTTGACGGTGCTTGCTATTGCTCTAAGTTAAGAACTGTGTTAGATCAGTTCAGGTGTTGTTTTGGAAAAAATTCGGGTAAAATATTGCTCCCTAAATCCCATAACTGAGTTTTGAGTGTTTTTTTTTTTTGTCTGTCAAAAAGTAAGTGATATCAAATAAAAAAAAATACTTTCTCAGCCCAAAAATAAACGTTGCACTTTTTTTCATCCATCCCAAAATAAATATCACATTCTAAATTAGAAAATAAAATAGTATTAGTGCTATTTAACCATTGTGCATATAATGTACAAAAAACAAGTAAAGCACATTCTTTAAAAATGATGATAAATCAAATACAACATTTATTAAATTATGGGACGGAAGATTTAATTTTAAATACATACAATGTATTTAAAAACAAGTAAAGCACATTCTTTAAAAATGATGATAAATCAAATACAACAATGTATCTCATCTCTCTATAACACATGTGCACACACACGCCCCGTTTCTCCCTCTACGGTCAAAATCCCTCATTCTCTTCGGCCAATCCCTCCAATTATTTTCCGGCCAATTCCCAATTGCATTCAAAAACTGTGCTGCCCCTAGACCATCACACGCGCTATGGCAGAATGTCAGACCCATCACAAAACCATCTCCTTCAACTTCTGTCACCTGATGACATAACTAAACATAAGCAAATTAAGAGATTTGCAGAAAAAAAAAAAAAAGACTCGGAAGAAAATAATGAGAACTTGCATTAGGACTAGAGTGTTAGGACCTAACTTTGATCAATGTCTTAGTTAGTTAGTTTTGATAAAGGAATATATATATAGAACAGGGTTTATATCAAAAGATGTAATCTATCATGGTTCTTCACTCTGATAGCTGTGAGTCTGACAGTTATGATTCTACTTTATACAATGGTTGCAAACACACAATTACATGAATCATATTTCCTCTCTAAGCTATCAAGATCATCAAGTGCATCTCAATCCTTATTAGAGTTCATCTCTGATAGCTAAGCCTTGGTATGATCTGACAGCTATGGCTTCAATTCTTCAGACAGCCATCACTATGTCTCATTATCTGCTGTCACAATCTCAACCAAGATGGATCCTGTATCTTCACAGCTATCAAGTTCACCATTGAAGACCATTGAAGACCATTGAAGACCTTCTGGAAGCTCTCAGCTCAAGCCAACTCATGAAGACCTGCACGTGGACAAGTGGGCAAAGACCAGTCAAAGACTCATTAATGTAGCTGCAACTGTCATATTCCAACGGCTACATTGAAGGCTATAAATAGAGGAGTTCTCTCCTCTATTCATACACCTTGAAAAATACTCTTTTTCACAGTCCAAAAACCTTTCCCTTACACCCACACACACCTCCTGTAATCCACACACACACACACACACCAATCCCTACCCTTCATAACCCTGTTCCAAACCAAAACCTTCACCCCTAAACCTCTGCTTCAACAACAACAACCCTAGTGTGTTAATTCACAAATCCCAAAATCCTAAGACTGTACTTTAGGTGTAGAATTAGTTTGTAAACACTCAAGACTGTACTTTGAGTGTATTAGTTATTTTGTAAAATCTTGAGACTGTACTTCAAGTTGTAAAAACACTTAAGACTGTACTTTAAGTGTATCCCTAGTTGACTGTACTAATTAGGAAGAGGAAGTTCAAGGAACTTACCTTATCAATCATTTGTAATTCTTGTTGATTAAGATTATAATAAAATTGGTCTCACTTGTCAAGATTGACAGTAGGGGTGGATGTAGGAGGAGTGAACTCTGAACCACTTTAAATTCTCTGTGTTATTATCTTTCTGTAAACACATTCACACACTTGCATTATTTCTTTGTGTTCATTGTCCCATCATTATTTCTAGCCTTACTTATTCCGCTGCACAATTAAACAAGTATCTGACAGCTAAGTAAAACCATAGCTGTCTGATCATTCACATATCAAGCAAGGGCCTTTCATAGAGGTTGAGCTAGTGAAGAGGGGTGATCAGGGAGTAGCTTATCAAAGGGTACGGATGTGACATCTTCAAAGAATGATATCGAATTTACCTAAAATATTTAGTGAAGATTGAATTTAGGATCATCACTCTTTTTGGTTTCTAATATTTGCTGGAGTTTATGAAATTTGTGTAATTAACTAGCTTTTAGTTTTTATGAAAAGTCTAAAAATAAGGGGCAATTATCAAATAGTCCCTCATTTTAATGAAAACAACCAATAAGTACACACATTTTGAAGAAATTTCACCAGGTCCACGATTTATAATGACACCCCATTTTTTATAAAGGCACCCATGCAACATAAAAGGGACAGCTGTGCTGTCCCTTTCTCTCCCTCTATTTTCGTTTTTTTTCTCCTCCCAAAACTTTAAAATTAAATATCTTAAGATCTAGAACTCAAAAAAATAAAAAAAAAATCGAGACCATTGTATTATTCGTATCGTCAAAACGAATCAAACTAGCAGCATCAACATATATTTTAGAGCAATATGAGATTATATTTTAGAGCAATATGAGATTATTTGATATATTTGTTAAGTTCACAGTTGTTCTAGTTAAGTTCACAGTTATTAAGTTCACAGTTGTTAAGTTCACATTTGTTAATTCACAGTCATTTTTTTTATCTTTTATGACTCTCTTTTTGCAATTTTATGAGATTATTTGACATATTTGTTAAGTTCACAGTTGTTTTAGTTAAGTTCACAGTTGTTTTTAGAATTTTATAGCCTTTATTTTTGCAATTTTATGAGATTATTTGACCTATTTGTTAAGTTCAATGTTTTTTGTTAAGTTCACAGTTGTTTTAGTTCTTTATGGCCTCTATTTTTGCAATTTTATTATTTGACATATTTGTTATGTTCATAATTGTTTTTACTTAAGTTCACTGTTGTTTTTTGTTAAGTTCACAATTGTTTTAGTACTTTATGGCCTCTATTTTTGCAATTTTATGAGATTATTTGACCTATTTGTTAAGTTCACAGTTGTTTTAGTCCTTTATGGCCTCTATTTTTGCAATTTTATGAGATTATTTGATATATTTGTTAAGTTCACAGTTGTTTTTAATTAAGTTCACAGTTGTTTTAGTTAAGTTCACAGTTGATTTTAGAATTTTATAATCTTTATTTTTGCAATTTTATGAGATTATTTGACCTATTTGTTAAGTTCACTATTGTTTTTTGTTAAGTTCAGAATTGTTTTAGTCCTTTATACTCTATTTTTGCAATTTTTTTTTTAGAATCTCAAGAGACTTGATAAGAAAAAAAAATAAAAGCTATTTTTCAGTTTTGGTCATTGCACCAAATGTTTCCACCCCAATTTCTTGCATCAAATCAGCAGCCTCAGCGATTTGCCCCTGTTCTTATTTAATCTTAGCTAACTGTTTCTTCTTAGTCCTCAGCTGTCTCCTCATCATGAGCGTACCTTCAACAGATATGGGCATGTACTCATATAAAAAGAAGCGTAGAAAGAGACATGAATGCATATCAGCAGAACATAATACAATGGAAAACATTTCTTACTTGATGAAATCATTCTTCAGAACTCGCATGAGAATTGTGGCCAGAAAACCAGTTAAGAGAAGAACTGTTACACATGAATTAATAATTGAGAACCAGTAGATTTCTAAGTGATGAGGTAGTGAAGAAGTTTGTGAATATTTATCCATCCTCTTTTCAAAAGGAATGTTAGTTTCCTTCCATCTCACAGTATAAATGAAGTCTGCATCAACTTCCTTATCTTCAGTAAGGTCCGCAAGAGCATTAGGATCAGTTCGGACATTAAAATATTACTTCAAATGGGTCCTTGAAGCCTAATCCGTTGCATAGTGATGTCCCAGCTTCTAATGGGTCTAAAACATCAAATATAACAACCGGAAATATGGATGACTCAAAAAATCCAAACAGCGACTCAAATCTGAAGAAAGAGATGGAGTTATGTATCAAAAACTGGCATGTTGTCAGTTGTGGAATGATTTTGTCATGAATTGTGGAATTCAAGCCGGAAATTAATCGTGGAATTTCCAGATCTGGCCGGAATTTCTTTGGTCCGACG
The DNA here is from genome assembly GCA_022495995.1 of Adenophora triphylla var. japonica. Classification (NCBI taxonomy): domain Eukaryota; kingdom Viridiplantae; phylum Streptophyta; class Magnoliopsida; order Asterales; family Campanulaceae; genus Adenophora; species Adenophora triphylla. Next base: position 1,709,628 of record JAFEMH010000004.1, read on the forward strand.
AAGGGAGGGTGGCCGGAGATACGGAGGGGAGTGGTGGCCGGAGAGTGAGAGAGAGATGGTCGCCGGAGTAGGGGAGACGGTCGCGCGGAGCAGGGGATGCGGTCACCGGAGTAGGTGGAGATGGTCACCGAAGGTGGGAGGGGAGAGGTAGCCGGAGGTGGGTAAGGTAGAGAGAGAAAGTAGGTGGCTGCAGATTTTCAAAATGAGTGTATGTTTGTGTATTTATCAAGTACTAAATGATTGTTGGATCTCATGGTAATATTGATTTAGGATATTGGACTAGCTGGTTGATTTCCATAATGTGTGTCCTTATTGATCATTTGACTTGGTTTTGAAGGATCCATTGGTAATTGTCTCTAAAAATAATTCTAGTCTTATACCTTATGTATATGAGCATACTGTGTGACAAAATATATACTCCCTCCGTCCCGCTAATATCCGCACACTTTCCTTTTTGGGCGTCCCGCTAATATCCGCACACTCCCAAAAAGGAAACTTTATATTAATAAAATATTCACCCTACCCCACTCATTCTCTCTCCTACATTATTTTAATACTCACAACACCATTATAATTTATTATTCCCTCCACTCATTCTCTCTCCACTCATTCTTTTACACTCACAACATTTTACTAAAATATCATATTCCTTAATTCCCGCGCAAATAGTGTTAGTGCGAATACTATTGGGACGGAGGGAGTATATATTTTTTAATAAATGAAAAAAATTATGAACAATTGTGAAAAAAATACTCTTATACCTAGGTATAAGAATAATTGAATTATACATTTAGGTATAGAAGCTGATTGTTTAATAAAATATATATTTTTTTATTAATTTTAAGAAAATGTGAAAAACTGTAAAAAAAAATAGCTAGGTATAAGAGTAATTTTAGTACCTTTGCATGAGTTTCTGAGATATTTTGAATTTAATGTGATTATTTATAAGTTTGTTATGTCGTCTAGGGGTCCTAGTTCCGTAGCCCTAAACTATATTAGCTCGGTTATAATTTGTAGGAGTACTTATTTTGATGGGTAATTTTAGTACCTTTGTTAAAAACGCGTTTTTTTGTCGCTTAATTTTTTTTGTAAATGTTATAAATTAGTAGTCATTCATCTTAAGTTTTATATACATTTAAATGAGCACTTATGAATATTCAAAATGACACTTTTATCACTTATTAATAAAGTGCCAATGTGTGTATTAAATAATGTCAGTGTGTGAAGAAAGTGCACCTGTAATTTAAAAATAGTGCTAGTTTTAGTATAAAAAAGAGTATCAGAGTGTGTGTTAAGGAGTGTTAGTTCTAGTGTTAAAGAGTATAAATTCTAGTGATAATGAGCCCCAATATGTTTTTAAAAAATCTGACTATTTACAAAAATATTATCGGATGTTTTAAACAAAATTCATGTTATTTATTAAAATGTCACCAGATATTTAAAAAAAGTTCAGTTATTTACAAAAATATCAACGGATGAAAACCTATTATTTTAATATCTAAACCCGGCCCATCCCATCCCATTTTCCACGCCCAAGCCCGCCCGTTTGGCCCAGATTCGAAGATCCACGGGCCAAACGGTTTTCCTATTTTTTTTATTTTTTATTTTTATAAAAAATCAGGAAAAATATGGAAAAAATAAAAAGTAATTTAGTATTTAATAAGATATTTTTTAAAAAAATATAAAATCACTTTGACATAAGAAAATTAGTTGTTTTAAATATAAAAAAAGATAGAAAATAACTAAACAAATGAAAGTATATAAAAGAAAAAAGGGACGGACTATTAAATTTTTTATTAACTAGGAAATAATATTTTAGACTTTGTTTATTAGTTATTTTTTTACAAAAAGGTATATAAAAAAAGATAGAAAAAAACTAAACAAATGAAAGTATATAGAAGAAAAGAGGGACGGACTACCTTATATTTATTTTTTATTTTCTTTTAATTTTTTATTGACTAGAAAATAATATTTTAGACTTTTTTTATTAGTGATTTTTTTTTTACAAAAAGGTATATAAAAAAGATAGAAAAAAATTAAACAAATGAAAGTATATAAAAGAAAAGAGGGATGGACAATCCTTTATTTATTTTTATTTTTTTTATTAATTTTTTATTTACTAGAAAATAATATTTCAGACTTTTTTTTATTAATGATATTTTTTACAAATATGGTAAATACTTTATGTTTTTACTGTGGATTTTAGGGGTTGGGGTAAAGTAAAAGCATTATTAATATTTTCTAAAGGTTAAATTATTATTATTATTATTAAATATTTTTCTCTTAATTATTACTATTATGTAATATTCAATTATCAATAATATTAGTAAACATTTCTTTACATATATGGTAATGATTTAGGACATGCATGGAGTTTAGGATATGTAATTTTTTTATTTTTTTTTGGAAGAACCAGGACGACACCTGGGAAATTTATTGATATAAATAAATTTACAAGGATGAGAGGGATACTGAAGTGATTTAATTTTTGCAAATAAATATTAAAATTTTAATATTATTTTAAAAAATTATTTTCTAGTTCTGGATAATAACTAGAAAACCTGTTTAGACATTTATAACTGCCTTGCAGTTATGTCTGAAAGGGTGTCACTTTTCAAATTTGAAATTGAAAGGTTGTGATTGGCCAGATTGAAAAATGATGTCCTATATAAACAAGATTTTCTGTGTACAGAAATACAGAACATTCTTCATCTTCTTCCTTCCTTCTATTTCTTAAGAAAGCATTTAGACATTCGCCAGGGACAAGTTCTTGTGCAAGAACTTGTTTCGAAGAGTTGTATCCTCTAGATAGACGTCCGAATCTGCAGCACAGGCGGGGACGTAATTCTGTCTTAGGACACTGCTAAAGGCAGGCCTCTCTTCAATCAGTTTGCAACGTTCTACAGGTTTTTTAATTAAATTTGTAGTCTGATTTTTGATTTAAATTACTATTTTGTTCTTATTATTATTATTATTTATATAATATTAGATTGGTCCTAACAATCTAAGACAGAATTACTCTGTTTTATTACAGAGATATGGATCAATCTGTTGTGAAAAGTCATGCAGAGAAACCCGAAAAATTTAAGGGTTCGGACTTTAAACGTTGGCAACAGAAGATGTTGTTCTATCTGACAACGTTGCATGTGGCGAATGTACTGACCACAGAGGCTCCCCAGGCATTGCCAGAAGGAGAAGGGAGCAGTGCTCCATCAAATGCTCAGAAGGCCGAGAGGCAGAAAGAAATTGAGGCCTGGAACAGCAATGAATATAATTGCAGAAATTATATTCTCAATGCTCTCGATGATTCCCTTTATGATATTTATTCCAAAATTGCAACAGCAAGGGAATTATGGGAGTCATTAGACAAGAAGTACAAAACTGAAGTTGCTTGTTCCAAAAAGTTTGTTGTAGGCAAATTTCTTAACTTCAAGATGAGCGATGCAAAGCCTGTTGTCAAGCAAGTTGAAGAACTGCAAGTGATTGGTGGGTGGATACGGGGGCTACCCAACATATCTGCTCTTCAAAGGAAATGTTCTCTTCCTACCAGCCAATCAAAGATGGTGAATCTCTGTTCATTGGGAATGATGCTACTGCAAAAGTGGAGGGAAAGGGGAAGGTGAATCTGAAACTCACTTCCGGGAAGGAACTTGTACTTAGTAATGTGTTGCATGTACCTAGTATTTGTAAGAACTTGGTTTCTGGTCCTGTACTTAGTAATAAGGGATTCAAACTTGTTTTTGAATCTGACAAGTTTGTTCTCACCAAGGGTGGGATGTATGTTGGGAAGGGTTACCTTTATGAAGGGCTCTTCAAGCTAAGTGTTGTAACCGCTAATGACGGTGGATCTATTATTAATAATAAAGCAGATTCTATGTACATGGTTGAGTCCTCTACTTTATGGCATTCCAGATTAGGACATGTTAATTTCCGTTCTTTGAAAAGAATGATAAATTTAGGCATGTTACCTAAATGTTCAATGAACAAATTATCAAAGTGTGAGATTTGTGTAGAATCTAAGTTTGCAAGTCATCCTCATAAATCTGTTGAAAAATCCAATAGTTTACTTGGATTAATTCATAGTGATTTATGTGATTACAAAGCAACACCTACACGTGAAGGAAAGAACTATTACATATCATTTATTGATGACTGCACAAAATTCTGTTATGTATATTTAATATATACTAAAGATGAGGCTTTGAATATGTTTAAGAAATATAAAGTTGAAGTTGAGAATCAACGTGAAAAGAGAATTAAAACTCTAAGGTCGGATAGAGGAGGAGAATATGAATCCAAAGACCTTGCAGAATTTTGTACAACTCATGGAATTGTGCATGAGACAACAGCCCCATATACTCCACAACAAAATGGAGTTTCTGAAAGAAAGAATAGAACATTGAAAAATATGATAAATGCAATGTTAATCACTTCAGGGGCACCACATAGCTTATGGGGAGATGTCTGTATCACAGCAAATATGATACTGAATAGAATTCCTCATAAGAAAAGTAAACATTCTCCTTATGAATTGTTTAAAGGAAAAATGCCTACTTTTAAAAGGATGAAAGTGTGGGGTTGTCTAGCCAAAGTTCAGATTCCTTTACCAAAAAGGACTAAACTTGGACCAAAAACTATAGACTGCATATATCTTGGCCCTGCTGAGAATAGTGCAGCATCTAAGTTTCTGGTTTATGAGTCTAAGGTGGAAAATATGCACAAAAACTCAATCATAGAATCTGGCAGAGGCGTAATTCTTTGAGAATATTTTTCCTTATATAGATAAAGAAAATTATACAAGGAAAAGAATGTATAACGATACATTATCTCAAAGTGAAGTGAATGGAAACGATTCTTCTACGGTTCAAGAAGAAAATATTGAACCGAGACGGAGTAAACGTGGAAGAATAGCCAAAGATTTTGGAATTGATTATATGACTTTTTCTATAGAAGATGAACCTCAAACATATAAGGCTGCTATGGAATCATCTGAAGCACCTTATTGGAAAGAGGCTGTTCAAAGTGAAATAGAATCCATTTTACAAAATAATACATGGAAATTGGTTGTTTTACCTCCTGGGCATAAACCAATAGGCCATAAATGGATTTTTAAGAAAAATTAAGACCTGATGGTACCATAGAAAAATATAAGGCTCGAATAGTAGCAAAGGGGTATCGTCAAAAGGAAGGTGTAGACTTCTTTGATACTTATTCACCGGTTACTAGAATTACGTCCATAAGAACGTTAATTGCTATAGCAGCTGTTCACAATTTGGAAATACACCAAATGGATGTTAAAACTGCATTCTTAAATGGTGAATTAGATGAAGAAATTTATATGCACCAACCTGAAGGTTATGTAGTTAAAGGTCAAGAAAATAAGGTTTGTAAATTGATTAAATCACTTTACGGCCTTAAACAAGCTCCAAAACAATGGCACGAAAAATTTGATAATACACTTTTATCAAATGGTTTCCATATAAATGAATGTGATAAATGTGTTTATATTAGACAATATAAGCATGGATATGTCATTATATGTTTATATGTGGATGATATGCTAATAATGGGAACAAGTGAAGATGTAATTAACCAAACCAAGAAAATGTTACACTCTTCATTTGACATGAAAGATATGGGAGTAGAAGATGTAATTCTTGGTATTAGAATTCAAAGGAATTCAGATGGATACATACTTACTCAATCTCATTATGTTGAGAAAGTCCTAAGAAAATTTGGACATTATGATGATAGACCGGTTGTTACTCCATTTGATCCTTCTAGTCAACTTAAGAAGCATCAAGGAGAAAGTGTGTCTCAGTTAAAATATACTCAAGTTCTTGGAAGCTTGATGTATATAATGAACTGTACAAGACCGGATTTAGCATATACTGTGAGTAGGCTTAGCCGATACTCGCATAATCCTGGACAAGATCATTGGTTTGCACTAGTAAGAGTGTTGCGATATCTGAAACATACAATGAACTATGGATTGCATTATACAAAGTATCCTCCTGTTTTGGAAGGATATTGTGATGCAAATTGGATTTCCAATAATTCAGAAAGTAAATCTACAAGTGGTTATGTGTTTACACTTGGAGTTGCAACAATATCTTGGAAATCATCTAAGCAAACTGTGAATACACGATCGACTATGGAAGCAGAATTTGTAGCCTTAGATAAAGCCGCTGAAGAAGCGGAATGGCTCAAAAATTTCCTAGAGGGTATTCCATTGTGGACTAAGCCTGTTACAGCCATTTGCATACATTGTGATAGTATGGCTGCTCTTACGAGAGCAAAGAACCAAATATACAATGGCAAATCAAGGCATATAAGGCGTCGTCACAAAACAATACGAGACTTGCTGAAGAATGGAATAATTTCTATTGATTATGTAAAGTCAAAGGAAAACATAGCAGATCCTTTGACAAAAGGCCTTAACAGAGAGCAAGTAGTATTTACATCGAGGGGAATGGGCTTAAAGCCAATACAATGAGTCATTACTTGGTGGCAACCTAACCTAGCAACATTGGAGATCCCATGGTTTAGGTTCAATAGGCAAACTAATTGAGGAAGACTCAAGGAGCATATAACACACATATGCTCATTCCTATGATGAAATAAAGTGTGTTATCCGTTGATGTTTAAGGGTTGAAAATTATTCTTAATAATGCTAGTAGCTTTAAGGTGGAATAGCACGGACTATTCTTGATTAGCATTACCTATACGAGATTGATGTGGGGTCGCATCTTTGAAAACTGAGATGGCTAAGTTTTCTAAAATTCTCATGAAGAAAGGATTTGTTCAAGACCGAAATGAACACAACCGTAAGAATAGAAAAATGTATAAATATGATATGTGTGATATTTATTGTCTCGAGTTACTACAAAAATGTGGCTAGTTCAAGACTAATAGTCACTATCCACAAAGTAAGTCCGATAAATACTCACTACGAAAGGTTCAAGTCCATAAGACACCTTTTCTGATGCATACATATTTAGTTTTCTTAGAGATAGAAAAATAAGTTCCTTTTATTATCTTATTTTCTATTCAAATGTGGGGTATTGTTAGAGTTTGAATAGAAAATGTGGGGTATTGTTGGAACTTATGTGGACTTATGTGATAAAAGATGAAAGTTAAAGATGTTTATTGAAAAATAGAGTTTTTAGTGAAATTTATGTGTGTGCGCTAAAATGATCATAACTTTTGATTCCGGATGAACCACGGAACGCACAGCATATCAAATCGAAGCTCTTTTTGAGACGGACAAAAGTCATGGGCATAGCCCCATGACACAGGTTTTTGTAAGCATAAAGCTCGAATCTTGGCAATCAAATGGGTTACTGAAGTGATTTAATTTTTGCAAATAAATATTAAAATTTTAATATTATTTTAAAAAATTATTTTCTAGTTCTGGATAATAACTAGAAAACCTGTTTAGACATTTATAACTGCCTTGCAGTTATGTCTGAAAGTGTGTCACTTTTCAAATTTGAAATTGAAAGGTTGTGATTGGCCAGATTGAAAAATGATGTCCTATATAAACAAGATTTTCTGTGTACAGAAATACAGAACATTCTTCATCTTCTTCCTTCCTTCTATTTCTTAAGAAAGCATTTAGACATTCGCCAGGGACAAGTTCTTGTGCAAGAACTTGTTTCGAAGAGTTGTATCCTCTAGATAGACGTCCGAATCTGCAGACAAAGGGACGTAATTCTGTCTTAGGACACTGCTAAAGGCAGGCCTCTCTTCAATCAGTTTGCAACGTTCTACAGGTTTTTTAATTAAATTTGTAGTCTGATTTTTGATTTAAATTACTATTTTGTTCTTATTATTATTATTATTTATATAATATTAGATTGGTCCTAACAAGTTCTACTCTACAGAGAGAAGTATATTTATATTAGATATGTACAAGAGTCCTAAATGACTTAAACATGGATATAATATTCTATCTAAGGTATGAGATAAACATTGAGTCAACCAATATTAATCTACCTAATATATACACAATTTACAATCAATTACTCAGAATGTGACGGATCATTTTATGATTCCGTAATCTTCGTTTACACCCCCCCTCAAGCCAAGGGATACGGAGGCTAGCTGCAGCTTGGACGACAATAATTGTAGACGAGGCTGAGCCAAACCTTTCGTGAAAATGTCCGCAAGTTGATCCTTGGTGGAGACATAAGATAACTTAAGGAATCCACGTTGATGAAGTTCTCCCACAAAATGATAGTCAATCTCAATATGGCGAGTACGAGCATGAAATACTGGATTGCGAGACATATGTAGGGAAGAAATATTATCGCAGAATAATTGTGGAGGGTGTAAAAACTCACCAAGTTCACGGTAGAGAATGGAAAACCATCTGAGCTCGGCTGCAGTTGTGGCCAAGCCCCGATATTCAGCCTCGCTGCTAGATCTTGCTACCGTTGTTTGTTTCTTTGCAGACCATGATACTAGGTTAGGACCAACAAACACACATGCCCCTGTAGTCGACCGTCTATTATCAGGTGACCCTGCCCAATCCGAATCTGAAAAGGCCCGAATAGTAGTGTCGGGTGATCGAGTGAACTTGAGGCCAAGAGAGAGGGTTCCTTTGATAAATCGGAAAATACGTTTGACTGCAATTTGATGAGTGGTCCGAGGGTTGTGCATGAATTGACAGACTTGATTCACTGCAAAAGCTATATCAGGTCGGGTCAATGTGAGGTACTGAAGCCCGCCAACCATGCTTCGGTACTTGGTAGCATCGGCTAGAGGATCTCCATCATGAGCCGAGAGATGGCTGCCAGGAACAACCGGAGTAGGAGCCGGTTTACAATCTTCCATATGAAACCGTCGAAGAAGATCGGCAGCATATTTAGCTTGGCCAAGAATGAGAGAGTCCGATGAACGGGTCGTTTCAATGCCAAGAAAAAAACCAAGATCCCCAAGGCGGCGACTTTCAAATTTTGCACAAATACTGTCTATTACCTGAGATACTTCACTGGAAGAGGAGCCTGTGATGATGAAATCATCGACGTAGACAAGTATGGCAACAGTGGAAGATATAGAGTGACGAAGAAATAATGAGCTATCGGATTTACTGTTGAAGAACCCAATAGAAATTAGAAAGTCATGCAATCTTTGAAACCAAGCCCGAGGGGACTGTTTCAAACCATAAATGGAGCGATGAAGACGGCACACATGATCGGGAAAATCAGGATGTGAAAATCCAGGCGGCTGGTCCATGTAAACCTCTTCATTAAGAATTCCATTTAAAAAGACGTTGCGAACATCTAATTGTTGAAGTGGCCAGGAACGAGAGTGAGCAATAGCCAAGATGGTCCGAATAGTGGGGGGTTTTACCACGGGACTAAACGTCTCAGCATAGTCTACCCCTTCCTGTTGTGTGAATCCTTGAGCCACTAACCGGGCTTTGTGGCGTTCAATGGAGCCATCGGACTTTCGTTTGATCTTAAAAATCCATTTACTACCCACCACATTCATAGACTTCTGTCGTGGAACTAGGGACCATGTTCCATTTTTGTGCATTGCCGTTAACTCTTCTTTCATAGCCTGTTGCCACTGTTGATGTGGGGCTGCTTGTTTGAGAGTCTTAGGTTCAAAGTTGACAGAAGTTGGAAGTGTGGCTGCAAGGGCAACCAGCATGGGATGGCGAGGTTGTTGCGGAGAAGTTGCAGCAAGATTAGCAATTTTGCATGGTTTAAAGATCCCTGCTCGGGCACGAGTTGTCATGGGATGTATTATTTTAGCAGTGGACGGCACCACAGATGAAGAGGGAGGCTGCGGTGGGTCTGATGGTTGAGTGGGCTGTTCTTATTGAAGCTAAGGCATCCAACATAGCTATATCTAATGCAATTGTACAAGCTACTTCAAGTCAGGCCAAGGAATTTAAGCATGATATGAAGAATTACTTGGCTCAGACTTCAGTTACTTCAAACGACATCGTTTGGACTTAAGTAGTATTCTATTGGCTGTGGTATTATTGTAAATAAGATGTTAGCTTAGTATAAATAGTTTGTTTGCTGTAACAAACTGTTTTCAAGAGAATTGAATAAGAGTTTTTCCTCTAGAGCTCTGTGTGTATAACTGTGTGTGTTCTTCGTGAACCCATTGATTTCTCTGTTCATTTCAATGGATTATTCTAGAGATTTTGTGATATTTGACAGTTCTTGAGCAGGAGGTACAGCCATGTTCTGATCAAGAGAAGGAGAGACCTGGTTCGATGGTCCATTGTCTCTGTTGGGCTGTTCATTTTGCCCAGATGTGAGGGGGCTGTCCGGCAGTAATGGGGCTGAGGGGGCCTGAACAATTTCTGAGGAAGGACCTTGAGTGGGCCGGCCAAGAGGCGAGTTACAAGCCTGACATGGCGAGCTAGTGCTGGTATCAAGAGGTCCGAATAGACTGGAGATAGTGCCATGTTGCCCGGACTTGTTACCAGAAGGTGCAAGATCAGATTTTGCCAAAGGAAAAGTGTGTTCATCAAAGAGAACATGCCTGGTAACATACACTTTGCCCGTTGATTGATCAAGGCACCGACATCCTTTCCTGAAATTATCACATCCCAAAAAAATGCACGGAGTTGATTTAGGCATGAGTTTATGTTTATTATATGGCACAAGGTGAGGAAAACATAAGCCACCAAAAGTTTTTAGAAACATGTAGTCCGGAGTCCTTTTGAGTATCTTTTGATGAGGAGACATGTATCCTAGCAAACGCATAGGAAGTCGGTTAATAAGAAAGACAGCTGTGCCAAAAGCTTCTAGCCAATATTTTTCCGGTACCCCCGATTGAGCTAGTAAACATAAACCCATTTCGACAATGTGGCGGTGTTTCCGTTCAACTGTGCCATTTTGTTGTGGTGTATGAGGACAAGTAGATTGATGTCTAATTCCATGGTTTTTGAGAAAAACAAAGAATTGGCGATTCATAAACTCTCCTCCCCCATCTGTCTGTATGGTTTTAATGGTATGTATGGCAGCGATTTTACGACTTAATTGGTTTTCAACTTGAGTTTTGAATGTAGAGAAAACATCCACAACATCAGATTTTCTAATCAAAGGATAAAACCAAACATAACGCGAAAAATCATCAACAATACTTAGATAATAACGAAAACCACTATTTGAATTAATTGGGGAGGGACCCCAGACATCCAAATGCAACAATGCTAATGGTTCAGCAGAATGAAAATTGCGAGTAGAAAAAGGTAAACTAGATGATTTGCCTAAAGGGCAAATGTGACAACTAGATTTATTTGAGACGGATCCACTAATTGGAATTTTGACTCGATTGACTAAAGACTTGAAAACCTGTGATGAAGGGTGTCCAAGACGGGCATGCCAAGTGGACGACGAAGCACGTTCCCCGATGAGTGCCAAAGGATTGACTCGAGAAGATGGATCGAACCGAAGCGTATAAAGTCCATCCGAGCTACTGCCAGAAAGAATTGTCCGCTTCGTGGTGTTGTCCTTTACACAAAACCCGAAACCATTAAACTCAAAGAAGCAGTTATTATCAAGAGAAAAACGACGAATAGAAAGTAACGATTTATGCATGTTAGGGACGCATAAAACATTACGAAGAACAAAATTTTTATTATGAGATGAAACAGAAGTATGACCTATAGAAGTAATAGGGACACGAGTACCATTAGCCACTATGACAGAATCACTACCTGAGTAGGGGGTGACATGAGAGAACCCATCTGTAGAAGGTGTCATATGGTTTGTTGCCCCGGTGTCAAGAACATAAGAAGGATTACCCGAACCATTGTTGTACTCAGAAGAAAATTGTGGAGGAGCTGAGTGAGTGTGTAAGGCATAATTACCCAGGTCCTGGCATTGTGGGGCTGTATGCCCATGCTTATGGCATAGTTGACAGGCTGTATGGGTAATATGGGTAAATGGATTTGGAGGGTAATATGGTATGGTTTCGGCCAGGTGGGTGAGGGGGCCTTTGGGCCGTGTATCTTGGCTGGTAGTGGGAAGGATTAGGGTTGGTATTTGGTGTAGGAAGGATTCCCTGATCGCCCTTACCATTTTGCCCACGGTTCTTGCCCCCGGAACCACGTCCACTTTTGTTCTTGTTATTTGACCTGTTACGACTAGGATTTGGACCCCCACCCGAGAGGTATTAGGAAGGTGTATGAGAAGATGACTCCTTACCAGCAACAAGGGTTGTCATTGGGTTGAGAGTGGAAGGAGAGAACCTTGTTTGCAAATCTTCCTCCTGCAATAACAAATCCAGCAGATCATCCAGCGATTCGGCGGGTTTATTATTCTGGGAGGTGATGAACTCCTTATATGCCGACCCAAGTCCGGACACTATCCGTTGCTGAAGATCCTCATCAGGTACGACATCACCTGCTTTGGCAAGAGCATCAGAAAGAGAACAGGCATATTGAAAATAGTCATCTATGCACATATCTGAGCGTTTAGAAAGAGAATTTGAGATCAGTCTTGAGTTTCTGAACGTGAACCCTAGACTTTCCACCGAAGCGTTTCTCCAAGAGAGTCCATGCTGCGGGGGCAGTGACACAAGGGAGGGTTTACTCGAGACTGAATTTTGGAGGATACCGTCGCATTGATCCAACCGAGAACAAGGCTTGACGCTTGATTAAAATAATCAAGCCATGGGTTATCTGTGCCATTGTCGAGTTTGGTTGGTGGAGGCTCGGTTTGTGAAACAGCAAATGTGAGCTTAAAAGTGGTTAAGACGGTGTAGAATAATGATCTCCAATTGAGGTAATTGTCGTTGGTAAAGTGACAATGCACTAGTACAAATTGGATCTTAAGAAACACACCTTAGATAGCGTTTTTAAAAAGCGCTATCTAAGTTGTACACTTACATAGCGCATCCACATCTTTAAATTTAATAAATAAGACAAAAAAAAAAAAACTAGCATAGCGCATATTAGAAAAAACGCTATCTTAGACCGAGCTAACATAGCGTTTAATTGAAGTGCTATGCTAGTATTCGTTTCTTAAGTAAGGTTTATTTATTTATTTATTTTTGTTTTGAGCCATAAGCGTATAAACCCTTTCATTATTCATTCACAGTCAATTCCCAAATCCAAAACGATCGAGGAAATCGACGACGAACACACCCCATGACGGCGAACCCACACCACCGACCGCCATCAACAAGAACAAGAACAAGCTGCCGTTGACTCTAGTAATCCTTCCGGCGGTCCCGTTGCCGCTAAAGTCATCGTCGATGTCGATCCTCTCCTCCCTAACGAAGACATCTCCTCAACCCAGGTATCTCTCGCTTCTCCCTTCCTCCTCCTCGTAATCAAACACAAATCCCTTGCCCGCTGTTCCGGCGACATCGCAGTAGCAGCCTCTCGCCTCCATCCGTACCAATCCTGTCTCTATGTTCTCCGTCTAATCGCCTCACGCAAACCCTAGGAACCTCTGTGGAAATAGATGTGCTTAGGTCGAGAGACCCACGCATACGGTTTTGAGAAATCTGGTAAATTATGTGAATTTTTGTTTTCGTTTTTGAAATCCGGTAAATTTCTGTTTTCGTTTCCTTTGCTTCTACTCCATTCTCTTCCCCTTCTTTGTTGATTTTCTTCAAATTTGTTTGGGTTTGATTTAGGTCTAATTTTTTTTTTCAATTTTAGGGGTTTTGATCTCTCTCATCTTGCAATTTTCTGGGGTTTTATGGATCTTTTTGTTGAGAGCAATCAATTCTTAAGCAGTAGGAACTACAGAGGAAAAAAAATATTTTCGATTTTACTACTTTTCTTTTACTCTTTGTTACAATTTTCTAGGGTTTTATGGATCTTTATGTTTACTTTGAATTACGCCGCTTGTAATTTGGGAGTTTGGTGCATATCGATTCAACAACTCAATGCATCTTACTTGGAGGGACACTTCAACTCTTGGCTGAGGGCAGTTATTCATGCCCTTGACAATCCTATTGGTTCTCTGTCGACGACGTTTGAGGCCATTCAGGTGTGGCATTTTGTACATTATCCATTCACTTGCTTGTGCTTTATAGTTGATTACATTCTCTTATACCACTTTATTGCTTAAAAAGAAAAAAAAAATCCACCAGCTTTAACATCTCAGGATAGTATTCGAAATCTTTTATAGGGGTTTTCATCATATTTCATAGAAGAATGAATCCAACCTTGCAATTGGTCTTGTATGCAAAACACAGTTCAAGTTCATCCACATTGTCCAAGACAAACTGATTATTTAAACCCATAATTGTTATAGATCATATCTTGTGGCATGAAAGAACCAATAATTTGCCAAAGGTGTCTGTTTTACATGTTTGCTTTGGTTGAGGACACTTAAAATATGATGATGAAGCTTGTTCGTGATCACCTAGTGCTGACAGTATACCATGAACGAGTCTCGCTGTTTTTAATGTTATATTCTTATTTTTAGTGACTTAAACATGTCTCGGATTAGTATATGTTGTTGCCAAAGAGAAGTTGCACTCAAATGAAAAAAATTTAGTAACTTCTTGAAATGGACACTCATTTTGGGACGGAGTAGTACTTTTTGACTTTGTCTGTCACAGATTTAGATTTAGGCATTTCTAGTGATCACAAAGTCCTCAGCAATGAGCAGTACCTTATTTCCGATGTCATTCATGGTTTGAGTAAGCATATATAGAGGAAGGATTTTTTTTCATTAAGTTTTCATCTAAAATCGTCTTTCTTTGATAACCCCGCTAGAGATTATATTGAATTCTTATGATGTTATTGATGAAATATACCTACAATTTTCTGATTATGTTATATATGTGATCCAGGATCAAAACAGAGCTATATTCCCACACTTCCTCCTCTAACACGATGCAACCGGGACTCAACGTGCCACCCCTTGTAGCGTACCAGTAGCAGCTTTAAGCCAAAATGAATCGGACGAAGGCAACCATCCCCGCCCTTCCACAAGCCGTGGGACCCAACGCCTCTACATTCGTCTCAACACCTTACATTATATTCTTTCCCAGCTTAATGCCATTGACAAAACCCTGTCCCTCTCCCCTCGAATCGTACCATCTCCACGCAACCGCTTGAACAACAATCGCCACCAGCTCAACAGTTCCCACTTCGAACAAACACGATCAGCCATTCAAACTGCCACTCAGCATGTATCCGAAGTAGCTGCCTACCGTCTGATCTTCCTCGATTCAAACTCTGTTTTCTACGGAAGTTTATATGTGGGTGACGTAGAAAACTCACGTATAAGGCCTGCATTGAGGATTCTAAAGCAGAATCTCACTCTTCTAGGAGCAATAGTGACAGATAGAGCTCAACCTTTGGCAATGAAAGAAGTTATGAAAGCTTCATTCGAAGCATACCTCATGGTTTTACTAGCAGGGGGAAGCTCAAGAGTTTTCACGAGGCCGGACCATGAGATGATTGAAGAGGACTTTGAAAATTTAAAGCGTGTTTTTACTACGTGTGGGGAGGGACTAATATCCGAGGATGTGGTGCAGAAGGAGGCGGACACAGTGGAAGGAGTGGTCACATTAATGGGTCAGTCAACTGAGCAATTGGTGGAAGATTTCAGTATTGTGGCTTGTGAAGCAAGTGGAATAGGGGTTATGGGCGCAGGACAGAGGCTACCTATGCCTCCAACAACAGGAAGATGGAACCAGCGGACCCTAATACCATATTGAGGGTGTTGTGCTACAGAAATGACCGATCGGCTAATCTTTTCTTGAAGAGGACATTCCAACTAGCAAAGAGAAGGTAAATCAAGAAAATGTACATTTATACTAAAAGCATTCATTATCACACACGACTGAGAGATTCTGGTAATCCGTGTTTAAACATCTCTGTAAGAACAATGAATTTCTAGAAAATATGAAGCTAATATATTGTAAGAATTATTATTGGTGTAATAAATGAATGGTTGATTGTTATTGTTGAATGAAATGTTTTTAGTTCATATTAATTTTTATTTATTTGATTTCTTGATTATAATTCATATAATTTGAAATGGTGCAACAGGAAAAAAAATAAAAAAATACAAAATAAAAAATGAAAAATAGCCTTAGATAGCGTTTTTTAAGCGCTATCTAAGCTTGATTTTTATAAAAAAAATTGTTTATATAGCACTTAAAAAACGCTACCTAAGATGATTTTTTAAAATAAAAAAAGTGCTTAGATAGCGCTTTTTAAAAGCGTTATCTAAGTTTGGGAGCTTAGATAGCGCTTATACAAGCGCTATGCTAACTTGTATAGTGCTAGCTTAGATAGCGCTTATCTAAGCTAAAAAAAGCGCTATCTAAGCTCAAATCTGTACTAGTGATGACCCAAATAAGATTGTATATTCAGAGTGAGAGGTAGGGTGGGAGGGGTTTCAGCGGAAGTATTAAGAGATAAAGGAAGAGAATTCATGGCAGACGACGAAGGAGAGGCGGCCATGGATCTTTTAGAAGGTGACTGATACCATGTGAAAGGTCCTGTTTGCTTAGATCAAATTAAAGGTTAGGCAGTTAAGGTTTGACAACTGAGGTGAAATCTTAGCTGTCAGAGGTTAACTGGTTTTAAAGATTGGAGTTAAATGTGCAGCGGAATAAAAGAGTTTGAAATAATGTAAAGACAAGTGAATAGTGTATGTGTGTGTATATGTGTGTGTGTGTTGTGTGATAATACCAATTGAACACAAGGAATTTTAAGGTGGTTCAGAGTTCACTCCTCCTACGTCCACCCTCACTGACAACCTTGACAAGTGAGATCAATCCACTTAAATCTAGTTCCCGTTAAGATTTACAAAGGATTGGATAGGCAAGTTCCTCGAACTTCCTCTTCCTAATAAGTACAGTCTATTAGGGATCAAGCTCTACACTGAGCTATTCACACTACCCACTTAAAGTCAGTCTTAAGGGGTTCTTACAAATCAGTTTATATACCTGAGATCAGTTACAAGTGTCTTAATATTGTTTTGATTATTGGTTGCAGGTTGAGAAGGTTTGGATGCAAGGTTTGTAGAAGTTGTGTGTAAAAAGGGGTGATGTCTTCAGTCTTGGAGAGTTCCTTTTATAGGCTTGGAAATAGCCGTTGGAGGAGACAAGGAGACAAGGGAGTAAATGAATGTTGGAGTTGCATTTAGAGCCTTTGTTGACTGGAGAATAAATTAGCTGGAATCTGCAACCAGGCATGTGATCTTCATGGAGATGAGCTGGCAACATCTGTATGGAGAGATTTGGACAAGGCACATCTTGGTCATCACAGGATTTCTTCATAGCTGTTGATGTTGAAGATCATAGCTGTTGAGGAGTGAAACCTTTGCTGTGAGAGAACCTTAGCTGTCAGAGCTAAGTTCTGATCTAGAAGGTTTAGGCATTATGTGATACATCATACTACACATATAATTTAGATACATTAATGTACAAGAGAGGTTTTGAGTGATATCTTTGTAGGTTGATTGAATCATAGCTGTCCAGTTGATATAAATAGAGATGCAGTTTGATTTTGAGGTCTTAGTCGTCAAGGTCATATGTTATCTTGGCCGTCGATAACATATGATATATTTCTTTGTCAAAACCTTTTATAACTATGTGGCTTACATAGTTAGGTCCTAACAATTTCTCCCTTTTTGGCAAAGTAATATATCTAATAAAGATATAACCTGCAAGATACTCAAGAATGAATATACCAATGAAGATGAGAACAATCTTCTTGATTCAATCAACTGAGTCTTAAAACAAAACATATTATCCGAAATAAACAATGTTTTAAAAGCAGGAATTAAAGGTAGGGATTAAAAAGGACTTATCCAAAAAGACATAAAATTTTCTTAAGAAAATTCATCTCTTTCTCTTCTTGCTGCAAGGATCTCTTCTCTTTCTGCAAGTAGGACTCTCTTCATCTTGTCCTCAACACCTCTGTAGTACATCTCATTGTTCCATTCCCAGCTCATTTCATCATCATAGGTGAAGGTTTGGTTTTGCCTTTCCTTGAGAACAGCTTTGGGCAAAGGCTCTTCATCTTTTCTTAATCTCATGGTACCCCATAAGGGAGCCTTCTTTGGTTTTGAGCTTTGACCCCTTATTCCTGCAAATAAGTTAGAAAAGAAGGGATTTGATTGAAGAGAAATGGGTTGTTGGGTTTGATGTAGAGGTGGATCAGTTGAGACAGTGAGAACAGTAGAGGTTGAGAGTTGATGCTGTTTCATCACAGGAGCACTATCTTCATCATCACTTGACACAATCACATTTGGAGCAGCACCAGAGGCTCTTTTTCCCAGGTTCACAGCTTCTTCATCAGATTCAATGGCCTTTCCTTTGGAGGCCTTCCTCTCAGATTTTGACACAGTTGAGACTTCTAAAATGTGTCTCATCTTGGTTATCATTGACTTTGTAAACCTTTGCATGTCTGTGATGGTCACATGATATGGGGGTACAAAAGTGGAAGGATTAAAGTTTGGAGGAAGTTTGGATTGGAGAGATCTTGTGTTTAGGGGGATGAAGGAAGAGGGTACTGGAGATGAAGGGGGAAACATAGCTGTCAGACTTGGTCTTGCAATGACAGCCATGATGA
This sequence comes from Adenophora triphylla var. japonica, assembly GCA_022495995.1. Classification (NCBI taxonomy): domain Eukaryota; kingdom Viridiplantae; phylum Streptophyta; class Magnoliopsida; order Asterales; family Campanulaceae; genus Adenophora; species Adenophora triphylla. Next base: position 1,728,157 of record JAFEMH010000004.1, read on the forward strand.
TGGATTTATTGAGGCAAATCCTCCAATACATTTCTTTGGCAAGCTCAATACATAGGGCATACACCAGGGATGAAGGCATATAAATGCATTCATTGATATCTGAAGTGAGAAGTTGGGAGAACAGAATTTCCCAATCAATTATGGTAGTAATATCCATGAAATTTGGTAGCAAGGGAGCCTTGTGAAAGAAAGAGTTGGGGAGAGCTATTCTGTACTTTTTCCATTCCTCATGGGTAAACATTATGAGGCCACATCTATTCCTTGCATGAATCATAATTGAATTATTGCTTAACAGCCAAGGATTGGAGACTAGGTGAGGATTAGCAACTTCAGGAAAATGAGAAATATCCTTCAATCTTTGGTGGGCAGCCATGATAGAGGGGAAGGAAAAGTCAATTTCACAATCCAAAATCCAAGGTTCACAAGTAGGAAGGATTTCAGATTCAAGGGAGGGATCAACAGTTTCTTGGTTTTGATCAGGCTCACTAGGTTTAAATTGAGATTCTTGATCAGGTTGAGGTTCTGGTTCAAGATCAGGTTGGGGCTCAGTATCTTGGGTAACAACATGAGGTTCTTGAATTTGAACAGATTCAACAAACTTGGATTGAGGTTCAGGTTCAGGAATGGGTTCAGGTGCAGAAATGCTTGCTTTCTTGGACAAATCTCTGTTTTTGATAAGTTTCAAGGCTTTTTGAGTTTCTTCCTCTGTTAGCACTTGTCTCAAGTAATAGGTAACAGCAGGGACATGCTTGGGATCCTCTAAGGAAAGTCCTTCGGATGCTTTGAAAATGTTTTCGGGGATGGGGAAGGATGCGAGGGACTATCGTAGGGAGATTCTTGGCGGAGAGAGGGATAGCCGTCGAATGGGAGACATAGGACTTTTATTCCCCCTTAACAGAGGCTCATCCTTTTCAGAGCTAGAGCTATTCCCCCTATCTTTTTCAACACTTGGCTCATTTGGACTAATGTTAGAGGGATTAAGATTTAGGATGCCTTGAGCCACAGAGTCATGAGGTGAACTAGATTGGTCTTTGGATGAGGAAGGTTGAGGAGTGGTTGGTTTCAACTTTTTGGATGGGGGAGCATCTTTATCTGTTTTTCTCTTCCTAGAGAAAGTACTGAGAGTAAGAGAAGGCTTAGAGGTTACCTTGGATGGGGTTTCAGCACTTGAGACAACCTTAGGCATCGAGAGATGAAGCTTCCATGGTCAGTCCCCATGACTATCCAACCATAGCTGTCCTTACTTCCATTAGTGACTCGGCAATGGCTCTTCTCATATCTTCATCAAACTCATCACCTTGAGCTTCACCAAAGATACACAACATCAGGGATGTCTTCCTCTTCACCATCATATTCATCAATGTCCTTGAAAACAGGATCTGACTGAGTATCTTCACTGTCAGTTTGCTTCTCAGCTACCATCTTCCCTTTGTCAGTTTCTTGAGCACTTTCTTGCTCAACAGCTATCTCTTCTTGGATTTGCTTTCCTTTACTAAGCTTCTTCCCCTTTCCAGTTCTTTCATCTTGGCTAGGCTTTTTCTTCTTTTGATTTTGGATGGAGAAGTCTCTTGAGCTCTTTCTTTTATGACAACGCCTTTGTCATGCTTTCTCTTGGATCTTTTGTCATTCACCATGTTTACCAATCCCTGCCATATCTTCATATCCTTCTCAGTTTTCTCTTTCAATCTTTGAGAGGCTTCATCAAAATTCTCAGAGCTGTCCCCAAGCTCTAATTTCTTCTTACCCTTCAGTTTGAAGGTGCTCAAGTTGAAGCTTCTGGTTGATACTAGAAATGCAGACTCAAGCTACTCATCCTTTAGGGGAGGATTCAACCTTGGAATAAGGTGATGGAGAATTCCACTCATGAATCTGAAATTGTTCATTCTTGGATTTTGTTTCTTGTATTTCCAAGGAGAGGGAGATATGGCTAATTGAAAGTTGTGAAGTAAAGCAACACTCCAGTTTACTTCTTTGGTTATCAAACTTAGGGCTTGCTTCCATTCATTAGGACTTATTTGATCAAATGATGACTGCTTTCCATCAAACCCTTTGATTACAACATCCATTAGGGTTGATTTGAACAAATCAAGGTCCTTCTTTTTGATTGGTTTGTCCTGAACCAATAGATACTTGCAGCTTGGTTTGTCAAAGAACCTTTTGTAGAATGGTTCCAGGTTGTTGTCTTTCCTATTCCAGAGATTTGAAACACCATTGCTTTTGATAGGGATGTTGTAAACCTTGGACACAATCTTGGGGGTCACATTGATTTCAGTACCTTCAATGGTGGTTTTATTTGCCCCAGTTGATTGTCTTTCTCCTTTCCTAAAAATCTCTCTGCACAGCTTCTCATAAATAGGAGGTTGAGCTTCCATCATATTGCAGAGATGATTGGATTCCAAGAGTTCTTTGATGAGAGCTCCAACATTGTGCTCATAGAACTCAGGTTTGATGAAGTATCCATGGGCTTCTGGGTAAGACATGGTTGATCTTAGGACATAAAGTTTTTAGGGTTTATGAGACAAAAACAGAGGGAATCAAAGAATGAATTTGGAAGAGAGAATGGTGATTGTTAACTGAGGGATTAGTTCGCAAGGTTAAATGATAGTTAAAGGAGGGAATTTGAGGTTGTTTCTGTCATATAGACTCCAAACTGATATAGGTTTGGAGCAGGAGGTGGATCAAATACTAAAAGATGATCCCAATAAGGAGGAGGAGTTGAAGGAGAGAGAGATAAGAAAGAAGTTTTGGGAGGAGGAGAGATTAGCACTTTTGGAAGGTGAGGAAAATAGGTTGAGAGAGAGAGCAAAAAGTAAGGGTAAGGCTAAGATAGTTGAAGGGGGAACCAGTGATCTGACAGCTAAGGTTAAGCTGTCAAGGAAGGAGAGAGAAGGAGAATCAAGTAAGCCAGTTAAGGACAAGGTGGAAAGGGTTTATACCTTGGGAGAGCTAGTGAAGCATGACAGTGATGAAAGGATTAAGGTTGACACACAAATTGGTCAACCTGATTTCATAGCTGTCAAGGAATTCACAGCTGTCACCAGGGATTCTCTAACTCTTAGCCAAACAGTTCTTGAGGGAACTGGAGATAACTTTGCAGGAGTGCAAAGTTCTCCTTCCAAAGTCTATATGAAGTTGTTTTCTCAATTTCTCAAGTGTTTGAGTCCAGCTGCTCTAAATGGTGAGGAGGATGAAGGTCCTCAGTCTGATCAAGCTATCATTGCACAGGCAAGTGCAAATTCTTCAGTTACCTTCAGCTTTATCTCACCACTTAGTGAGTATCCTCCCTATAATGCAGTTGAAGAGTGGTGGCCAAGGAGGGTCTGTCCTTCTTTGCAGTTCTCAACCTCTGCTATTGATCCATTTATGGAAAGGCACCCTGTTTGGTTGGAGAGATATGGAGATATCAAAGAGAGTGCATATCAAGCTCCAGACATTATTTATAGTGATAGAGGATATGGGGATGATTGCTTCCAAGATCAGCTATGGGATAAACAGGATTGACAGTCCTTAGCTGTCAAGGCTTTTCAGAGGTGCTTGCTGAGATGAGAAGGAGGGTTGATGAAGCTTTTGGTAATATGGATTTAGGCTTGTTTTTATGGTGTTTGAATTTCTGTAAGGTAGAAATGAGGTTTGGTTTTGATGTGTAAGAAGCTTTTGAATTGAGAAAAAGGTTAGCTGTCAGACTATGTTGTTGACAGCAGCCATAGGAAATGGTTTATTCTAATGAATAAGAGTTTTTTATTTTGGTAGATTAATCATGCCTAGCATTGCTCTTAACATCTCAAATCTTTTCTCATCCATAGCCTTTGTTAGGATGTCAGAGACATTATTCTCAGTACACACTTTTGCAAGACTAATGTTTCCTTTTTCAACATGGTCTCTGATGAAGTGATGTCTGACCTCAATATGCTTTGTCTTTGAGTGTTGGACAGGGTTTTCTGTCATGGCAATGGTACTTGAGTTGTCACAAAAGATTGGAATGTTGGACAGTTCAATTCCAAAGTCTTGTAATTGACTTTTGAGGTAAAGTATTTGTGAACAACACAAACCAGCAGCAATATATTCAAATTTTGTTGAGGTTGCTACTGAGGTTTGCTTTTTACTTGACCATGAAATGATTCTAGATCCAATAAAGTGGCATCCACCACTTGTGGACTTTCTATCTAGGTTACACCCAGCATAGTCAGAATCAGTGAATCCAATTAAAGAAAATGGGGATTCAGTAGGATACCATAATCCATAATCAGGAGTTCCTTTGAGATATCTCAAAATTCTCTTGATAGCGAGAGAGATGAGACTCCTTGGGATTTGCCTCGAAATCTAGCACAAAGACAGACACTAAACATAATGTCAGGTCTTGAAGCCGTTACATAGAGAAGGGATCCAATGTAACTTCTCGTAAAGTGTTGGATTTACACTTTGGCCATCAGATCAGCATGAAGTTTGGTTGTGGTTGACAAGGGAGTTTTGGCAGGTGAAGCGCATTGCATATCAAACTTTTTGATCATATCCCTTGTGTATTTAGCTTGGTTAATGAATATTCCTTCCTCCATTTGCTTGACTTGAAGACCCAAGAAGAAAGTGAGCTCACCAATCATGCTCATTTCAAACTGGTCCTTCATAATGTTCCCAAATTCAGCGCACAAGTCCTCATTTGATGATCCAAAAATGATGTCATCAACATAGACTTGGATGAGCAACTGATCATCTCCATATTTTTTGATAAACAAAGTGTTATCAATATGGCCCTTGGTAAATCCTTTACCAAGGAGATATCTAGATAGGGTGTCATACCAAGCTCTTGGTGCTTGTTTAAGCCCATATAGTGCTTTGTCCAATTTATATACATGATCAGGAAACTTGGGATGCTCAAATCCAGGAGGTTGAGATACAAACACCTTTTCATTTAGGACTCCATTTAGAAATGCACTCTTAACATCCATTTGAAACACTTTCATCTTCTTAAATGAAGCATAGGCAAGAAATAGCTTTATAGCTTCAAGTCTTGCAACTGGTGCAAAAGTCTCATCATAGTCAATACCTTCTTCTTGTCTGTATTCTTGAGCAACCAGTCTAGCTTTGTTTCTTACTACAACACCCTCTTCATTCATTTTATTCCTAAACACCCATCTTGTTCCAATGACAGTTTGGTTCTTTGGCTTAGGAACAAGCTTCCAAACTTTGTTTCTTTCAAATTGCTCTAATTCTTCCTCCATTGCTTCTATCCAGTCTGGGTCTTGAAGAGCTTCATTTATCTTTTTGGGTTCAATTTGGGAGATGAAGGCACTCATTAGAGAGTCAAGAACAGGCATGTTAGGTGGTATGTCCATTTTGTGTATAGGAAGATCTATATAGATGTTTCTGTTTGGAGGGATAATGTGGGTAATGATTTCAGGTTGAGGAATTGATTGAGAGGAGTTGTTATCAGGTTGGATAGGGTCTTCTTCAAGGGGATTTTGATGATTAGATGAAGGAAGGTTAGTTGATGCATCATGGCTGTCAGATGCACCTTTGCTGTTGAGAGAGGATTCATGGCTGTCAGGCAAAGTTGATTGTTTATTTGTGTCTTTGGGCACTATATAAGGAAGGGAAGGTGAATCTTCTTCAGGAATGAGACATGAGGGGTCATGAACAGGAGAAACCTCAGGTAGGTTATCTGAGTTGCCCACAACTTCATCAAAATCACATAGCTTAGTGTGACTTTGGTCATTATTTTCATCAAAGTCTACATGAATTGATTCCTCTACAACAAGTCTTCTTTTGTTGTAAACCCTATAGGCTTTGCTAGTGTTGAAGTATCCAAGAAAAATTCCTTCATCACTCTTTGAATCAAATTTGTCAAGATTATTTTTCCCATTGTTGTGTATGAAGCATCTACTTCCAAAGCCATGGAAGTATGAAATGGTTGTCCATTCCAAAGTTCATAGGGAGTCTTGGAGTGAAACTTGTTGATGAGGATCTTGTTCTGAACATAGACAGCAGTGGTTACTGCTTCACCCCAAAAATATTTCGGAAGGTTGTGCTCTGACAGCATAGACCTTGCTGCCTCACAAATTGTTCTATTCTTTCTTTCTGCAACTCCATTTTGCTGAGGAGTTCTAGGAGAAGAAAAGTTGTGCTCAATCCCTTTTTGATCACAGTATTCTTCAACACCAGTGTTCTCAAATTCCTTACCATGATCTGATCTAATTTTGATGATGGATAAACCCTTTTGGTTTTGAATTTTGTTGAACAATTTGACAAGTTGTTCCAAAGTATCTCTTTTGGATTCAAGAAGGATGATCCAAGTAAATCTAGTGTAGTCATCAACTACAACAAGAGAGTATCTCTTTCCACCAAGAGATCTAGTTCTGATAGGTCCAAAAAGGTCCATGTGAAGAAGTTGAAGAGGTTTAGAGGTATCTAGTCTGGTTTTGGCAGTGAAGGAGGTTTTCTTTTGTTTTCCACATTGACAAGCTTTGCATAACTTGTCCTTTTTGAAGGGTATTTTGGGTAGGCCTTTTACTAGGTTGGAGTTGGCTAGTTTTGAGATGCTTTTCAGGTTTAGGTGAGCTAATCTTTTGTGCCATAACCAAGACATGTCAGATTGACTGAAGGAGAGTAGGCAATGGGCATCTGAGGAATCCAGAATTTCTAGGTTTAGACAGTAGAGGTTGCCTTTTCTTATTCCAGTGAGGATTGATTTGTTGTTGACATCCTTGACAGTGCAGTGGTTCTTGGAACATACAACATGATATCCCTTATCACAAATCTGACTAAGGCTAATCAAATTGTGCTTGAGAACTTCTACATAAGACACATTTGTGAGAATGATGTCTTTAGTAACAAGGTTTCCTGATCCTTTGACTTTGGCTTGAGAGTTGTCACCAAAAGTTACATTTGGACCATTTTTAGGGACATATTGTTGTAACCATTCTTTGTTGTAAGTCATGTGCCTGCTGCATCCACTATCCAAGTACCAAATTCCTTTCCTAGGTTCCTACAAAACAGAAAAAAAATTTATGGTACCCTTTATTCTTTTGGGTCCAAAGGATTAGAATTTCTTTGGTACCCTAGCTTTGTTCATTGCTCTCTTTCCAAAGTACTGGTTTAGGGCATTATAATATCCCATGATTTGTAACATATAGGGAGTAGGAGCAATAGGTTGGGATTGGTTAAGGAATTGGTTGGGAGAAAAGAATTGGTTTTGGTTATGAAACTGAGAATGGCTTGGAGAATGGGATGATCTGGGAGAGGTATTATGTTGGGCATGATTTCTTCCATTTGAGAATGGCCAGTTAGGTCTTTGGGGTTTGGCATATGAATGATGATTATAGAATCTTTGCTGTCTTGGAGACCTCTGCTGTCCACTGTGTTCTTTCTTTCTAGGAGATCTTGACTGTCTAGGAAATCTCTGTTGTCCTTCATGCTTTGGCTGGTTCTCCTTTACTTGCTCCTTGATTCCTTTCTTTTGCCAAATGTATTTGCCTTTGCCTGCTTGTTTTCCTTTTCCTTTTGGCTGACTTGAGCTTGCTATATGAGATTCATCAGTATGATTGGGGCTAGCTTGACTTGTTTCATCCATTCTTTCTTTCTTCTTGAAGTCTTCCTTGGTTTGGATAGGATAGACATTTTCTTGGGTTTTGACATAGTTCATGCTTTCAAGAACCATCTTGTCAATAGCTCTTTCATCAGTAGGTGGGGTATATGTGTTCATAGTAGGATTGTTAGCTCCAATTCCTGATTTGTCACCTGGGTGTCTTTGGTTATAGCTAAAATGGGTCAAGGCTTTTCCAGAGCTGTTCCAGGATTCAAACTTCTTTCTAAAGAATTCATTTTCCTTTTCAAGGTTGGTGTTGATTTGATTAGTTTCCAGAAGTTTGGAATTCATAGCTGTCAGCTCTTCATTGGCTTTTTCAAGCATAAGGTTTTGGACTTTCAGACCTTGATTGGCTTTTTCAAGGTTCTCAATGGTTTTACTTTGGGATAGATTGTCAGTGAGCAATGAAGCAAAGCCAGTTTGGTGTCTTTTTATTTGAATTAATAAAGTACTGACTAATTGTTTAAATTCTTCATTATTTAAGGTATTGAATTGAGGTACCTGTTTTAGTTCCTCAGCAACAGCTAAGGCTTCAAGATCCTCTTCATTGTCTGAGTCTTCATCATCTCCAGCCATCAAGCATATCATTGCTTCTTCTCCTTCACTCTGTACTCACATTCCTCATCACTGAACTTGGATGAGTCAGCAATCAATACTTGCTCTTTATTCTTCTCATTCTTCTTCTTTGTGCAATTGTAGCAGTTGCATCTTGAACTATGAATTATCTCTTTAGAGTATGAGAATTTCTTAGCTGTCTGACTTTCCCTAGGTTTCCTTGGTTCAGGACAATCAGAGGAGTAATGTCCAAGCTTCTTACAGTTGAAGCATTCAACTTTCTTTTTAGGGTTCTCTTGATCAGAGGTGGATGGGCTATAGCTTCTCTCAAAGGACTTCTTATGTGCTCTCAAGGTGTTTCTGACAGCCATGGATATGAGGCTTGGTAGATCTCCTTGGGAGAGGTTATTTGAGGGAAGGTTTACTTTTTGGAGGGAGAGAAGAACCATAGAATCAATATCTTGTTGGGTAATTGGTTTTTGGGTGGTTTCTTGGCTAGCTAAGGCAAGAGTTTGTGAAATGGAGGGAACAGGTTGAAGTTTTATCATTCCTTCTAGTTCATAGGCTTCAAGTTTACCAAAGTATTATTCAACAGTCATGGTGCTCCATTCTGAGCCTTCTCTTATTGGCAAAGCTACCTTCTAATATTCTTGAGGAAGGTTGGAGTATATTTTGAGACACAAGTCTTGGTTCTCAAAAGTTTTACCATGATCAGCAATGGATCTTACCAAGTCTTCAAACCTTGGTTTTGCAGCACTTACTTTCTCACCAGGGTAGAATTTGAAGTTGTCAAGTTGTCTAAGAAGGTTGTATAGGTTTTGTGTTCTAACACTAGTGTGTTTTTGGAACTTGGTATGAATGAGTTCCCAAGCAGCCTTTGCAGTTGGCTCCTTGGCAATTTCTTGAGCAAGAGAGTCATTGACACTCTTTTGGAGTATGTTCTTGACTTTAAGGTTAGCACTAACAAGTTGCCTTTCTGAATCAGTCCAGTGCACTGAGATTTAACTTTGCTAGGTCCACCATTTGTATCAACAGATACAGGATATGTGACTTCATTTTCAAGGGCATACCAGTTCCAGATACTATTGGCATCAAGGTAAGTTTTGATTTTTGATGCATATATTTCAAATGATCCACAGTCATCAATGTGGGGAATGTCTTTGTCATTATTTCTTCTTGGTTGAGGCATGGTGGGTTGGTAGTTGATCCTTCACAAGTTGTTAGACTTTTATGTGTGAAGACAAGCTCTGATACCAATTGAAAGGTCCTGTTTGCTTAGATCAAATTAAAGGTTAGGCGGTTAAGGTTTGACAAGTGAGGTGAAATCTTAGGCATCGAGGTTAACTGGTTTTAAAGATTGGAGTTAAATGTGCAGCGGAATAAAAGAGTTTGAAATAATGTAAAGACAAGTGAATAGTGTATGTGTGTGTATATGTGTGTGTGTGTTGTGTGATAATACCAATTGAACACAAGGAATTTTAAGGTGGTTAAGAGTTCACTCCTCCTACGTCCACCCTCACTGTCAACCTTGACAAGTGAGATCAATCCACTTAAATCTAGTTCCCGTTAAGATTTACAAAGGATTGGATAGGCAAGTTCCTCGAACTTCCTCTTCCTAATAAGTACAGTCTATTAGGGATCAAGCTCTACACTGAGCTATTCACACTACCCACTTAAAGTCAGACTTAAGGGGTTCTTACAAATCAGTTTGTACACCTGAGATCAGTTACAAGTGTCTTAATATTGTTTTGATTATTGGTTGCAGGTTGAGAAGGTTTGGATGCAAGGTTTGTAGAAGTTGTGTGTAAAAAGGGGTGATGTCTTCAGTCTTGGAGAGTTCCTTTTATAGGCTTGGAAATAGCCGTTGGAGGAGACAAGGGAGTAAATGCATGTTGGAGTTGCATTTAGAGCCTTTGTTGACTGGAGAATAAATTAGCTGGAATCTGCAACCAGGCATGTGATCTTCATGGAGATGAGCTGGCAACATCTGTATGGAGAGATTTGGACAAGGCACATCTTGGTCATCACAGGATTTCTTCATAGCTGTTGATGTTGAAGATCATAGCTGTTGAGGAGTGAAACCTTTGCTGTGAGAGAACCTTAGCTGTCAGAGCTAAGTTCTGATCTAGAAGGTTTAGGCATTATGTAATACATCATACTACACATGTAATTTAGATACATTAATGTACAAGAGAGGTTTTGAGTGATATCTTTGTAGGTTGATTGAATCATAGCTGTCCAGTTGATATAAATAGAGATGCAGTTTGATTTTGAGGTCTTAGCTGCCCAAGGTCATATGTTATCTTGGCTGTCAGATAACATATGATATATTTCTTTGTCAAAACCTTTTATAACTATGTGGCTTACATAGTTAGGTCCTAACACCATGTAAGATGAAATGGCAATGCACATAGATGAGAAGAAGAAGAAGAAATTGATAAAACTCTTCACCCGTGAGTTCTACTCTACAGAGAGAAGTATATTTATATTAGATATGTACAAGAGTCCTAAATGACTTAAACATGGATATAATATTCTATCTAAGGTATGAGATAAACATTGTGTCAACCAATATTAATCTACCTAATATATACACAATTTACAATCAATTACTCAGAATGTGACGGATCATTTTATGATTCCGTAATCTTCGTTTACAGTTCCTACCAACAAACACAAACTTATGCCAAAATCAATACACTGTATTTTTCTTGGTTATGATAATCTGCGTAAATGATACAAATGCAAGGATTTAATTTCTGGAAAATTTTATATTTCTCGCCACGTGGTATTTGATGAATCTCACTTTCCTTGGCAAAATAGTGGCACAATTGAAATTTTTCCAGTCCGTGTCAGCCACAAACTGGCTGCCCAATATCTTTGAACTGCATTCCAAGCAACCAGGCTCCTTCTCGGCCCAAATCTCCTGTTCTTTCTTCAGGTGGGCCTCCTTCTGTGCAGACCAACACATGTCAGCCCAGACCACGGTTTGTAAACAGTCCTGTTCCGCTGCATCTACCATCAGTTGCAGCTTCCCAGACCAGCTCTCCCTCTTCAGGAAACACCAGCGCAGTCCCTGCCAATTCTGGTGAAGCACAATCTGGTTTTGCCGAGTCTCCACAACCCCCTACTTCTGTGCAGAATTCCAGTGACACTCAAGGCACCAGCTCAATGTCTGTAAACTCTCTGGATTCTTCTGGCAGTCCCTCTGCCTCACCGGATACTTCCACTACTCCCCCTCTTCGGGTCCGGAAAATTGCTGACCTCCTTGAGGCCACCTCTCCATCTTTACCACAGAGTCTTCTTTCTGTTCAGAAAGACTCTCAGACATACGAACCCCGTACATTCAAACAGGCTTCGACTTATCCTCATTGGCAATCCGCAATGCTTGAGGAAATGGCTGCTCTTCACAAAAATAACACATGGTCACTTGTCCCCACTCACTCGGGCATGAATGTTGTTGGGTGTCGTTGGATTTTAAAGTCAAACGAAAGGCTGATGGTTCTATTGAGCGCCATAAAGCTAGACTTGTGGCCCAAGGGTTTACCCAACAGGCTGGCCTAGATTATGATGAAACATTCAGCCCGGTTGTTAAACCATCCGCCATTCGCACAGTACTTGCAGTTGCTCACTCTCGGTCGTGGGATATTAAACAGTGGATGTACGTAATGCCTTCCTTAATGGCATTATTCACGAGGAAGTTTACATGAAGCAGTCACCCGGGTTTGTTGACGATCTACTGTTCCAACTCATGTTTGTAAACTGCACAACGCTCTCTATGGCCTTAAACAATCACCTAGGTTTTACCCAAGCCTCGGTTTCAAGCACTTTCTGTCAAGCTTCAACTTCCTTATGGGCGTTTAGCTTGAGGGGGGGGGGGGTATTAGCCGAGATATTTGATTTATATTAGCTTGGGTGTTATCTTGTATATAAGGATAAGTAGGAGTTATACTAGGGATAATTTTGTATATAGGGAGAGTGTATCTTTTGTAAAGGAAGAGTCCTAAACCTTCCAACCTTGTACCTCTCAGCCGTGTATATATTCTGTATCATATTGTTGAATACTACAACAAGGAATAATTCTCAATTGTCTTCCTCTCACTTCTATGCCAGCACCTGTTCTTTCAATATATACCATATTCAACTGCTACAGATTCATCCACAACAATATCAGTGATGCCGGATAATTGCAGGAGAGAAAGAAGTATTATAAACTGAGGTAGAAATGATAACAAGGCTCACCACTCCAGTTGGAGATACAGAGCTAGACACTCACCACTCGTCGGAATCCACCTACGAGATACAGAGTGATTAGTTCACCACTCAATGGACAAATCCACAGAGATACAGAACTGAAGAAAAAGGGCTCAAAGCACACTTTTATTAATTATTACTCAAAATTCAACTCCCTTATTACAATAATTTGTGGGGTATTTATAGCTCACTTGGAACATCCTTCCAAGATAGGAAAATTGGTAAAATACTAAGGGGAATGAATTACTAATAATTATTTAAGGATAAGATAAAATAGAAAGATCAAAAGACAAAAAAAACTATCAAACTTCAGCAGATTCTGATGAATCAGTCTTCATGCGCATCACTCGGACAACTGACCATAACTTTGTGTAGAAAGCATGAAACGATGAACCGAAAAGAGCCTTCAAAACTAGACATCCAGAGCTTTCCATACATATGTCACACATAATTTTCCTCCTTCTGGATCAATACAGTTTTGAGGTTGAAGTTGACCCAAATCTGTGGACTGTTGCTCTTCAAAACCCTTGTCTGAACCTTCTGGATTATTATCTGCATCATGCTCCCCTGGTTGAAAAGGACTCGTCCTCGAGTCTAGATTCCCATCGTTCCCATAGTACGGAGAAAGGTCTGAAACATTAAATATATCAGAAACCCCATAGTCAGGAGGCAACTCAATCTTATAGGCATTTTGACCAATCCGCTTCAACACTTTGAATGGACCATCAGCTCTAGGCTGAAGCTTTGCATATTTTCCCTTCAAACATTCAGTTATCGGCGCCACAAGGGTGCTGAAATCTCGGATAAATCTGCGATAGAATGACACCAACCCATGGAAGCTTCGAACATCATGAATGCTTTTTGGAACAGGCCAACTTTTGATTGCCTCCACCTTGTTGTTATCAACTTCAATTCCTTCCGAAGTGACGACATAACCCAAGAATATAATTCGATAGGTAAAAAATTCACATTTATTTAAATTAACATACAATTTTTGCTCTCGTAAAATTTCAATTACCTTCCTCAAGTGCTGCTCATGCCCTTCCAACGTCTTGCTATAAATTAAAATGTCATCAAAATAGACAACATCAAATTTCCCCAAGAATGGCCTGAAAATTTGAGTCATTGTACGCATAAAAGTACTAGGAGCATTAGAAAGTCCGAAAGGCATTACCAACCACTCGTAGAGACCATTCTTCGTCTTGAATGCGGTCTTCCATTCGTCCCCTGGCCTTAATCGAATCTGATGATAACCACTGCGAAGATCAACTTTAGAGAACACCTGAGCACCAAATAGTTGATCAAGAAGATCATCAAGACGAGGGATTGGGAATCGGTATTTTACAGTGATCCGATTGATAGCTCTACTATCCACACACAGACGCCAAGAACCATTTTTTTAGGCACCAACAACGCTGGAACAGCACAAGGACTCTTGCTTTCTTGCAACACGCCTTTAGCCATAAGTTCATCAACTTGTCTTTGCAATTCCTCACGTTCCTTAGGATTCAAGCGGTAGGCTGCTTTATTCGGAAGAACGGAACCAGGCACAAGATCGATACAATGTTGTATGTCTCTCATCGGAGGGAGTCCCGATGGAATTTCATCCGGACAACATCAGTAAACTCCCTCAAAATGGCTTGTACCAATTGACTATGCTCAAATGTTGAACCTTTTGAATCTTCAATCAGAACAGGAGCATATCCTCTATGGGACTCTAGAAGCTCCTTTTCACTGAATGTACCTGACAACAAATTATTGACCTCCCCCTTTGAAGGCATGGTAAATGAGTTTTGCCTTAAGGGAGTAAGAATAATACGAAGCCCATCTTTTAAAAAAAAATAGGTGTTTTTGTAACCATCATGAGTGTCTCCTATCATATTGCCATGGTCTTCCCAGTAACAAATGAGCAGCATCCATTGGAACCACATCGCACCAAATTTCATCTTTATAATTTTTACCAATAGAAAACTGAATTAAACACCTTTTACTGACCTTTATTTCATTGCCCTTTCGAAACCACTGGATTTTGTATGGATAGGGGTGCTCCTCCGTGTTCAATTGCAATTTCTCCACCATCTTCTCTGCAACAACATTAGAGCAACTTCCACCATCAATGATGACATTGCAAACCTTCCCCAAACTAGTACATCTGGTACGGAAAATGTTCTCCCGCAACCAATCATCATCTCGCTCTTGATCTATGTTCAGATTTCTTCGAATAACTAATGATTCCCCTTCATCTGGGTGTACAATCTCCTCCTGAAGGGTAGCCTCATCCTCAACTGAATTCTCCATGACAATTTCTTCAAGTTCTTCCTCCACCAACGAGACAATTTTCCGATTAGGACACTCGGAGGCGATATGCCCATACCCTTGACACTTGAAGCATTTCCTCGAGCTTGTAGTAGAGGAACTAACGGTCTGCTTATCATTTTTAAGAGGGGTGTTTTGTTGAGTACTGGTTGCAGCCTTAGGCTTCATTGTAGTAGTACTTCCTCTATTAAAAGAACCCTCCTTGTTGTAAGAACGAAACGATCCTCCACGTGTCTCCTTTTGTTGTTTCTCAACCTTCACTGCGAGCTTGCACACATCAGAGAGAGTCCAGTAAGGTTGCAGCTGAACCACATTACTGATCTCGGCATTTAGCCCCCCAAGATAACGTGCAATAGTCTGCTCTTCAGATTCAACCACATCACATTTGATCATGAGATGGTCAAATTGCGACGTGTATTCCTCCACTGATTGATCATTTTGCTTCAGACTGTGTAACTTCAGAAAAGAATCTTGTCGATAATTTTCTGGAAAAAATCTCCTTTTAAGTTCTCTCTTCATCTTCTCCCACGAGCGAATGGGTCGCCTACCTTCACGAACTCGCTGTCGTTTCACGTTTTCCCACCACAAGCCTGCATATTTTCGAAGCTTTAAGGCAACAAGCTTCACTTTTCGATCGTCTGAGATCTCCTTGAAATCAAAGACCCTCTAAACTGTATGGAGCCAGTCAAGGAACTCATCAGGCCCCATCTTTCCTTCAAATTCAGGAATATCTACT
This sequence comes from Adenophora triphylla var. japonica, assembly GCA_022495995.1. Lineage (NCBI taxonomy): Eukaryota > Viridiplantae > Streptophyta > Magnoliopsida > Asterales > Campanulaceae > Adenophora > Adenophora triphylla. Next base: position 1,743,597 of record JAFEMH010000004.1, read on the forward strand.
CTAAAGTCGACATCCCGTCCATTATATCTTCGAGCTCGGCGATTGCCACGAGACGATCTGCTGTCACTTGAACCGGAAGAATGATAAAAAGGATTCTCTCCCATATCATCGTCACTGCTGCGATTATCCACCTTGACATCCTCTTGAACTTGTTCATCTTCCAAAGGTTGAAGACGTTCAAGTTGTTGCTGAAGTTGCTGCACTTGCCTCCGAAGTTCGTCCATCTCAACATCTCGGAGATCTCTTTCACGAGGAGCTGCATTGGTAGCCTTCGGTTGACGACGAGGAGGCATGATCTGAATCAGAGCTCTGATACCAAACCTGTTGCCGGATAATTGCAGGAGAGAAAGAAGTATTATAAACTGAGGTAGAAATGATAACAAGGCTCACCACTCCAGTTGGAGATACAGAGCTAGACACTCACCACTCGTCGGAATCCACCTACGAGATACAGAGTGATTAGTTCACCACTCAATGGACAAATCCACAGAGATACAGAACTGAAGAAAAAGGGCTCAAAGCACACTTTTATTAATTATTACTCAAAATTCAACTCCCTTATTACAATGATTTGTGGGGTATTTATAGCTCACTTGGAACATCCTTCCAAGATAGGAAAATTGATAAAATACTAAGGGGAATGAATTACTAATAATTATTTAAGGATGAGATAAAATAGAAAGATCAAAAGACAAAAAAAACTATCAAACTTCAGCAGATTCTGATGAATCAGTCTTCATGCTCATCACTCGGACAACTGACCATAACTTTGTGTAGAAAGCATGAAACGATGAACCGAAAAGAGCCTTCGAAACTAGACATCCAGAACTTTCCATACATATGTCACACATAATTTTCCTCCTTCTGGATCAATACAGTTTTGAGGTTGAAGTTGACCCAAATCTGTGGACTGTTGCTCTTCAAAACCCTTGTCTGAACCTTCTGGATTATTATCTGCATCAATCAGTGACAAGATTAACAGTTAAAGCACCCATTAAATGCAGTTGTTTGCATGTTTAATTCTAGCATGCGAGTTGCTTCGGTGTTTTGATATTTTCAGATACAGCAACACTTGGCAAAGGGAAGGTTTTGGGAAAATAAATTTTGCATTTTCCAACTCCTTTTCATTAACACACATGGGACATGGTTTAAAATTAACAAGTATATATTGTCTTCTGCTCATCACCGACCTTTTGGAGCTAGAACTTGTCATAAAACTTCCTTGCAGATGCACTAAACATGGTTGCTTGGATTTAAGTAGCCTAAAAACAAAAATCAAGATCAAGTTTTAGTTTCAGTGATCCGTTCAACCTCAAAAATAAGCCAAGCATAATTACTAAATACTTATATCTTCATATGTGATAGCCAAAAGCCAAGAGAAATAGCCGAACGGAATTAATTAACCAAAGTTCTGAAGAAAAAGCTTCAGCTTTTCTTAATAAAATTAAATCATCCAAAGTCTGCCTTAATCCCAGCAAAAGATGTTTAAATACTTCATCTAAACCCTAGAACAAACTGACAAGAGAAAGACCAAATTAACCCCAATAAAAATTCGTAAACACCAGAGAAACGTGGAAAAGGAAATAACAATACGTAAGTAAGGAAAGTGTTGCAGCGTGAGGCGCCCGCCCCCCACAGAGTGATGCGCCCGCCTCATTCACCGATTGTCATGGCTTGGTTGAAGTCTCGCGAGGCGCTCGCCTGGTGTCAACTGATGCGGCCGCCTCAAGCACAGAAGTTGGACCTGGTTGTTCTTCTTTGAGGCGCACGCCTGGTTCTTAATGGGGCGCCCGCCTGGCGTTGCCTCCTCCCTCTTGCTGTTGTGATTGCTGCCTTGCCACTGCCTTCGTGTGTTGCCTTGAACAGACTTCCTTGGGCTGTTGGGATCACTTGAGGAACTACATCATCCTCCCCCGCTTGAGAAAAACTCGTCCACGAGTTGCCATCATCGTCATTGTCTCCATGGTAAGCTGATAAATCCGCAACATTGAACGTGGCAGAGACGTTGTACTCACCGGGCAAGTCGATCTTGTAGGCATTGTCATTGATCCGCTCCACTACACGAAATGGACCATCAGCCCTTGGTTGTAACTTGCCAAAACGACCAGCTGGGAATCTCTCCTTTCTCAAGTGCACCCACACCAAATCTCCAACCTGAAACACAACCCGCTTGCGATGCTTGTCCACCCGCTGCTTGTACATGTTGTTTTGACGTATAACGCGCTTGCGAACCTGCTCATGAAGCTCTTTAATCTGAGTTGCACGCGCCTCCGCATCCGAACTGTAATGACTAGTAACCGGAAGAGGAATGAGGTCCAATGGGCTGACAGGGTTACGGCCATACACAACTTGGAAAGGGCTTTTGCCCGTAGTGCTGTTCCGAGAATTATTGTAAGCAAACTCGGCCTGTGCAAGTGTCAAGTCCCACTGACGGGGATGGTCACCAACCAAACTGCGCAATAAATTACCCAAACTACGATTAGTTACCTCAGTTTGTACATCTGTCTGCGGGTGATACGAGCTACTGAACTGTAAGCGCGAACCCATCTTCCTCCACAATGTGCGCCAAAAATGGCTAACGAACTTGACATCCCTGTCAGAAGTAAGTGATTTTGGAATGCCATGCAACTTCACAATCTCCTTGAAATACAAGTCTGCCACTTGTGTTGCATCAAATGTCTTACTGCAGGGAACAAAATGGGACATTTTTGAAAATCGATCCACCACCACCATAATGGAATCCTTCTGTCGCTGCGTCCGAGGCAATCCCAACACAAAATCCAAGCTAATGTCCTCCCACGGAGCAGTAGGAACCGGCAAAGGAGTATAAAGGCCTGCGTTGGACTTGCGAGTCTTGGCTACATGACACACACGACATCTTTCCACAAACCGAGCAACATCATGCCCCAACCTTGGCCAAAAAAACTGCTCGCCTACAAGAGCCAATGTTTTATCTTTGCCAAAGTGTCCTGCAAGTCCCCCTTCATGACTCTCAGATATGATCAGGTCCCTCAAAGAACAATAAGGGACACAAAGTTTGTTCCCCTTAAACAAGTAGCCATCATGAATCAAAAATTGCAGAAAATTACCCCGAGTACACTTATCCCAAACCTCCCCAAAATATGGATCATCACGGTACAAATCACGAAAAGTGTCAAATCCGCATACCTCAACCTGTAATGTAGATAGTAAGGCATGTCGACGGCTCAAAGCATCAGCCACACGGTTCTGAACTCCCGCCTTATGTGTAATGACAAACGTAAAAATCTGAATGAACTCCACCCACTTGGCATGTCGCAGATTAAGCTTATGCTGCCCTTGGAAGTATTTGAGTGCCTCATGATCAGAATACAACACAAACTCCCGTGACAATAGATAATGTTGCCAATGCTCCAAGGTGCGAACAATGGTATAGAATTCCTTATCATAGGTAGAGTACTTCTTCTTAGCATCGTTCAGTTTCTCACTAAAGAAGGCGACAGGCTTCTTATTCTGACTCAACACTCCGCCAACGCCAACATTGGAGGCATCACAATGAACCTCAAAAACTTCATCAAAATTAGGCAAAATAAGAACAGGGGCTTGTGTCACCGCCGTTTTCAAAAGCTGAAAAGCATCATCTGCTGCCTTATTCCACACAAACACACTCCCCTTGATGCAGTCAATCAGAGGTGCAATAATACTGCTAAAATCACGAATGAAACGGCGATAAAATGAAGCCAAACCATGAAACCGCCTAACATCATGAACATTCGTCGGTGTAGGCCAGCTAGTGATAGCTTCCACCTTCGAATCATCCATACGAATGCCCTCCTTGGTAACAACATACCCCAAGAAGGTCACTTGCTCCGTCAAAAAGTGGCACTTCTTACGATTAGCATATAATTTCTGCTCACGCAGAACATCAAAAACCTGTCTCAAGTGTCCCAAGTGTTGTGCCACAGATTTACTATAAATCAAGATATCATCAAAGTAAACAACAACAAACGTACCAATGAAAGGTCTGAAAATCTGGTTCATGAGTCGCATGAACGTGCTAGGAGCATTAGAGAGCCCAAATGGCATCACCATCCACTCATACAAACCATCCCGAGTCTTGAAGGCCGTCTTCCACTCATCCCCCGGTCTGACACGAATCTGGTGGTACCCGCTCCGCAAATCAATCTTGGAAAACACCACCGCACCATGTAACTGGTCGAGCAAATCATCGATCCGAGGAATGGGAAACCTGTACTTGATGGTGATTTTATTGATCGCCCGACTATCCATACACATACGCAATGTTCCTTCTGCCTTGGGCACCATCAAAGCCGGAACCGCACATGGGCTCATACTTTCCCGAATGACACCCTTGTCCAGTAACTCCCTCACCTGTCTCTCCAACTCTTCATGTTCCTTGGGTCTCAACCGATACGCAGCCTTGTTTGGAATAGAAGCACCCGGAACAAGATCAATACAATGCTGAATATCTCGCATGGGGGGAAGTCCCGGAGGAATCTCATCTGGAGTAACATCACCGTAATCCTCAAGTAATGACTGTACCTCTGCGGGTGTGGCCAAACCCGACTCGTTCTCCTCAAGCACAACAAGAACATAGAACCCCTGCTCCACTGCAGTTGCTGAATCAAACTGAACACGGCTAAGGAGTTGGTGAACAACAGCAGTCGTAGGTTTCTCATTAATAGTCTGCTCCTGTCTCGGGTCCGTCGGACAAAGACTAATAGAGACATCATTCATGCGGAAGGTGTACGTATTCTTGAACCCATCATGCTTAACCCGCCTGTCAAACAACCACGGCCTACCCAACAAAATATGGCATGCATCCATTGGAACCACATCACACCACACCTCATCTCTATAACGCTTACCAATGGAAAACTGCACGAGGCACCGCTTATCCACCTTGAGCTCATTTCCCTTGATCAACCAAGACAACTTATATGGCTGTGGGTGTACAATCGTAGGCAAACTCAGCTTATCCACCATTGTAGTAGACACAACATTCTCACAACTACCACCATCAATAATAACCTTGCAAACCTTACCCTTGGCAGTGCACTTAGTATTGAAGATATTATGGCGAAGCCACTGATCATCATCCACAGCTGTTGCGTTCAACACACGTCTAACCACCAAGGCCGGACCCTTGTCTGCATAAACCACCTCTGACTCGACGTCGGACACCTCTTCTGCTTCTTCATAGATCGGCAACTCTTCCTCAAGTAAGGCAACAACATTCCTGTTGGGACACTCGGCTTGAAGGTGACCAATACCCTGACATTTGAAGCATCTCGCAGGCTGTCTCCCCCTAGTATTTGCTGCAGTGGTACCCGAATTGGCTGTAACTGGTGTTTTAGGAGCAGGTGGGGGAACCCCTTTTGGTGTGCTAGAACTACCAACGCCCCTAGTGTTTGTAACATCCCTGCTCGGCCAACGATTCACCACTTTCTTTCGCTTCAACTGTTTCTCAACCTTCAAGGCAAGTCGACACACATCCGTATAGGTCCAATACTGATGCAATTGAACCACCTCCGACACGTCAACACGTAGTCCCCCAAGGAAGCGAGCAACGGTCTGTTCATCCTCTTCGGAAACATCACACCGCATCTGTAACCGATCAAACTCGTTGATGAACTCCTCAACGGTCATATCCCCCTGTTTCAAATTATGGTAATCAAGAAAAGCCTCCTGTCTATAGTGGTCCGGAAGGAATTTCCTTCGTAGCAACTTTTTCATCTTATCCCAAGAGTGAATTTTCGATTTCCCCTCTCTCGCTCGTTGCTTCTTAACATGTTCCCACCATATAGAAGCATGTTTTTTTAATTTGATTGCCACAACCTTAACCTTATGACTATCGTCCATGGGTTTCAAATCAAACACACGTTCAACAGTATTTAGCCAATCAATGAACTCATCAGGGTGTGCCTTACCTTCAAACTCCGGGATGTCGATCTTCATGCCGATATCCTTCGAAGGATCAGCCCCAAGCCTCTGTCCACGATCATGACCACGAGCGAAGGGATTGCGCCCGTCTGCAAAGCCTCCCTCATCAGACGAGCCGTCTGAACCAGAGCCCACATCAGTGGGAGCCCTCATATCAGCAATCTGCTGTTGGAGCCGCTGAACTTGGTTTCGCAATTCGTCATTCTCAATATCGCGTAGGTCTCTCTCCCGATGGATTTCCTCCGCCTGGGGGTTTGCACGCCGGCCTCTACCCTGTCCACGACGACCATCTCGAGCACCACGTCCGCGTTCGGCCATTGATAACCAGGATACTGATACCAAATGATAGCCAAAAGCCAAGAGAAATAGCCGAACGGAATTAATTAACCAAAGTTCTGAAGAAAAAGCTTCAGCTTTTCTTAATAAAATTAAATCATCCAAAGTCTGCCTTAATCCCAGCAAAAGATGTTTAAATACTTCATCTAAACCCTAGAACAAACTGACAAGAGAAAGACCAAATTAACCCCAATAAAAATTCGTAAACACCAGAGAAACGTGGAAAAGGAAATAACAATACGTAAGTAAGGAAAGTGTTGCAGCGTGAGGCGCCCGCCCCCCCACAGAGTGATGCGCCCGCCTCATTCACCGATTGTCATGGCTTGGTTGAAGTCTCGCGAGGCGCTCGCCTGGTGTCAACTGATGCGGCGGCCTCAAGCACAGAAGTTGGACCTGGTTGTTCTTCTTTGAGGCGCACGCCTGGTTCTTAATGGGGCGCCCGCCTGGCGTTGCCTCCTCCCTCTTGCTGTCGTTGCTTGCTGTTGTGATTGCTGCCTTGCCACTGCCTTTGTGTGTTGCCTTGAACAGACTTCCTTGGGCTGTTGGGATCACTTGAGGAACTACATCAATATGTTAATTCAACATTGAAGACACAGCCTTTCTCTCTAGCATTCTTATTGAAAGGCCCTTTGTTAATACACTACAAGAAAAATAGCCTTTTGTGACTGCTTTCTGTGATGGCTAAAAAAAGCAGTCACCATAGACCAGATAAGGAGACGGAAATAAAAAGCAATCACGTTACCTTAACGAGATGGCAGTACAATCACATTTGCAATCACGTTTGATATTTTCGTTTGGAGCGCCAACGCGGGAAACAGGAGGGAAAATGAAAAATCAAACGTAACTGCTTTTTTAAAACTGTGATGACTTTTGCAATCACGTTTGATTAATTATATAATTTAATCAATATAAATACATGAAAAAAGTAATTTTAATAAAAGGTGACGGCCAATGCAATCACGAAATACCTTAAATTAAATGATATATATAAAAAAAATAAGAAATGAGATACCTAAATAAATCAACGCCTCTCTCTCTCTCTATCCGCTCTCTCCCTCTCTCCGCTGCTCCAGTAGTCTCTCCCGCTCCGGTCGTCTCTCCCTCCGTTCGTCTCTCCCTCCGTCGTCTCTCCCTCCGGTCGTCTCTCGGCTCGTCGTCTCTCTCTCTCTCCGATCCGAGCCAGTTAAAGAGGTATAATTCCCCTCATATTTTGAGTTTTTAACATGGATTTGCGTCTTGGATGAATTTAAGATAGTTTGATTTGATTTTGAAAAGTCAAATTTCGACTGTTTTGGTATATTTTGTTGATTAGCTAAGTTCTCGATTTGGAATTTATTTTTAACCCAAAATTAGGGTTTAATTCCTGGTGTTCTTCCCCTAATTTTCACGGTCTTGTTATCTCTGTTACTATTTGTGCTTCTTCTTCTCAGGTTCATTCCCTAATTACCTTAACCCCTTTTATTTATTTATGTCTATTATGTTTTGATTATTAAGATTTTCAGTTTATTTATTCTGTTTTTGGGTTATGGCTAGTGGGAGGATGTACACAGCCAATTGCCACCAAATGTGAGGGTTGTTGAGATGAGCATGAATGATTCTTGGTTTCACGATACGGGTCCTACTGTATGTGTGCTTGTGTGTATGTCATCCTGCATCTATTCTGCCACGTGCAATGGATGAGTTAGGAAATTTGCAGGGTTCGGGGGATTTACAAGTTCAAAAGACGTCTGCCTTTGGGTGATGGAGTCGCAACGATAATCACTTTCAATCCATCTTAATAATTTTGCATTTATACAGTCTGTTAGGAGTTTTGGTTTGGTGCATCATGTTTATGAAATCCAGTTCTTTGAACTTGTGCTCCTCACTGGTGTGTCAAATGTCTCAAAATTCTGAACACTTTAGGAAGAGTACCATTAGTTTTGACATCAGAAGGAAAGTTCATAGTCTCTTTTAGACATCCCCAAAAGGATATTATGGGCAAATCAGGAAAGTGGAAGTATCAATCTCCGTAATATGTTCTTGAGGGTCAACTTGTGCTTGGGGTTACTAATCTACTCTTAAAGCTTGCATCAATTGCTTTTATTGGCTAAGTCCAGCCTCCATGTCAGTTTCAGCCTACACTTGGTTCGGTCAGATGGGGTTAAATTTATATAGAGTATGAGCAAGCTTCATTGAGACAACTCTACAAGGCCAAGGTTGGCGTTCGCGGAGTTTTTTTTTTTTTCAAGCTTGTCATCTGTTTTGTACTTAGGATTCCATTTTGTAAGTTATAATTTGAACTTCCCCTTGCAGATGGAGGAACTTCATGCTGAAAGCCAGCTATCATCCGAGTCCTCTGGAACTATTGGTCGATCAAAAGGAGCTTCAATAACATCTTCCCACCAGCAGATATCGGTTACTGCAGTAACAGAGTTTGTGCGTTGGAATGAAGAAGCAGTTTCAAGATGCACTTTGTTTTCATCTCAGGTTAACATTTTCAACAAGAGTTATATTATGCTTATGCCATTCTTCTCGTCATTTGCTGACAATTGCCTATAAAACATAGTGACTGTAATTACGTTGCTCAAGTATCATTCTGAATATTTACCATGAACTCAAGCCACTTGTAGATTCTGTCGCCTTTGCGAAAGGTTCTCAATTTCATGTGTTTGAGAGATTTATTAATTTCCATTGTGATAAATCTATTAGTTTTCCATCTACATGTCCAACTGAAATATTGGCATGGCAGCCAATATTGGTAAACCAGTTGTTCTTGCGTAACTTAATTGTATTCTGAATCACTGTTTCTTGAGAACAAGGACATTTATATCGAGTATGAGCAAGCTTCATTGAGACAACTCTACAAGGCCAAGGTTGGCGATCGCGGAGTTTTTTTTTTCTTCAAGCTTGTCATCTGTTTTGTACTTAGGATTCCATTTTGTAAGTTATAATTTGAACTTCCCCTTGCAGATGGAGGAACTTCATGCTGAAAGCCAGCTATCATCCGAGTCCTCTGGGACTATTGGTCGATCAAAAGGAGCTTCAATAACATCTTCCCACCAGCATATATCGGTTACTGCAGTAACAGAGTTTGTGCGTTGGAATGAAGAAGCAGTTTCAAGATGCACTTTCTTTTCATCTCAGGTTAACATTTTCAACAAGAATTATATTATGCTTATGCCATTCTTCTCGTCATTTGCTGACAATTGCCTATAAAACATAGTGACTGTAATTACGTTGCTCAAGTATCATTCTGAATATTTACCATGAACTCAAGCCACTTGTAGATTCTGTCGCCTTTGCGAAAGGTTCTCAATTTCATGTGTTTGAGAGATTTATTAATTTCCATTGTGATAAATCTATTAGTTTTCCATCTACATGTACAACTGAAATATTGCATGGCAGCCAATATTGGTAACCCAGTTGTTCTTGCGTAACTTAATTGTATTCTGAATCACTGTTTCTTGAGAACAAGGACATTTATATCGAATATGAGCAAGCTTCATGATGCAAGTATATAGAGTTAAAATTAGTATCTTAAAGCTAATCAGATATATACGAGTAGATATTTAACTGCTAACCCACTAACTAAATTATTGCTGATGTTTAATTGACAGGTTCATTGAGAAATATGGGACTCATATAATTGTGGGGCTAAGTTTAGGGGGTCAAGATGTATTATTAGTAAGGCAAGATAAATCTTCCAACTTGGAACCTTCAAAAATCAAGAATCACTTAGACAACCTTGGAGATCAATTGTTCAATGGTGCTTGTTCATTTTCTCCTCGTCACTTCAAAACTAGAGATCAACATAAACAAAAGGTGCTTATTTTCCCGCACCATAAATTAGTTTTACTTCTTTTAATAAGTTGATTTACGTAGTTGGTGTTATTATTGGTTATATACTCCGTATTTAGTTATGATTACGATTATGATCATGATATTATTTCAGGCACCCTCCGCATTCAACGTGTTTGATCCACAACCTGCGTTATTCAATGGCTTCTCTTTCACCACATCAAAAGATGTAAGCTTGCAATAAATTTCTTTTAAATTCCCTCTCAATAATAATGAATATTAGTTGTCAATTTCATATTGTGCAACTAGTACTTGATTATTGTATGAATGGAGTATATAAAGCTTTAATTCAACACCTTTCTCCACGTTACAACTTACGATAATATAACTAATTAATCCAGCCTAGAATTCAAAATTTCTATGTTTAATTTATTGAAGATTAAGTTGACTTATTACATATTTACCAAGAAACTGTCAAATGGAAAGATATTAAGCATTTTATTATTATTTTTTTTTTGACAAAAAATATTGTTACTCCACTATCTATTTAAACTTAAGAGCGTGTTCATACTTTTAGTATCATCTTTTTTAATTACTGAAAATGAATAATTAACCTAACAATTAATTTTAAATAATCACATGGATTAATTAACTAATAAAAGGTTGGATATATGGGGATGCAGGGAATAAGTGTGATATGTTCGAAAAAAGGAGGAGATTTGTCTGCAAATACGCATTGCGAATGGCTTCCCACAGTAACATCAATGCCAGATGCAGTTCAGTTTAACTTCATTCCGATTACCTCTCTCCTCAAAGGCGTTCAGGGCAAGGGTTTCTTATCACACGCCATCAACCTATACCCATCTAATATGTGAGTTTATTGTTCTCATATTGCTTCCCCATTTGTTGTTCTGAATTATTCTTTTCATGGCCTCATTATTCCTAGACCAATGTATCAAGTAGATATGTTTAAAGCTTTACATCAGAGTTTGAAAGATAAACTTCTCTCTGCTAATATCAGAGGATCTTTACATTTCAGTGCACGGGTATTCCTTCTCGGTCCATCTCATCACCATTACAAGCCTAAATGTGCTCTAACTAGAGCTACAATTTACAAGACGCCAATAGGTGACCTGCCTATAGATCTTGAAGGTATTGTACTGTCCTATCAAAATTCATTTATCTATTATCCGTATTGAGAATGTGCTTTCAGGTATGATCCATGATTTTATTTTGAATGAGATGAAGCTTCTTCAAATCTCTCTCCCACCCCCTGACTCAGTATATACATATATTTTGTATGTTTGTATGTGCTTCATGATGTGTAAGAGCACCTTTAAACTGCTAACTGGTTTGTTGAGACAAATGCTAGTTCACTTCCCGACATGGTTTTGTACCAGTCAATGAAGAGCTTAAGGCAACCGGAAAATTTGACTTGATGGATCTTCGTGTCGACGAGGCTGAACATAGCATGGAGACGCACCTGCCTTATATTGCTAAAGTATTTAAAGGGTAAGTCTTGTAGTAAAGCAACTTCTATTGTCTAAGACATGTGCTAACCACATCATCAACCGGCCTTCTGGATATGCCTCTTAAACCAAACTACTGGACTTTTAGAATCTTTGCCTTCTTACTCGATCTTGTGAGACTGAGTGATCCTTTAATTACACAACTCCACTTGTATATTTTCAGTTCATATTTTCGACCGCAGTTGATGGAAATATCAAGGCTTGGTTATATGACAATGTGGGATCAAGAGTTGATTATGATGCTCCTGGGCACTGGTGTACTACTATGCTGTATAGTGCTGACGGAAGTAGGTAATATTACTGGTTTTCTTGGAATCCCTACTCTTTGTTTTCTAATATAGTTGGTTAACTTGGTTATTAAACTGATAACATACACACCAATGTTGCTGTTATAAATCAGATTTTGAATTTTGACATTTTTGTGTTGCTTTCTTCCAGATTGTTCTCTTGCGGAACGAGTAAAGAAGGGGAGTCTTATCTGGTTGAATGGAATGAGAGTGAAGGGGCCATAAAGAGGACATATTCTGGGTTTAGAAAGAAATCGGCTGGTGTTGTGCATCAAATGGACTGCTGTTATTGAGAACCTTGATGAGATGGGGGAAGATGAGATGGGTGAGCATCAGGATTATAGTTAGTATGGTTATTTGATCTTTATTTTGGTTTTGTGCTCTATAGAGAGTATATACCCTTAGACTATTGATTTTTGAACATATGTAAATGGTTCTTGAACAAGTTTAGTAAGACATGAATAGTTTGTTAAATGTGATGGTGGATATTATTTTGAGATAATATATTTAGTTTTAAATGATTTAAAGTTTGTTTTCAATTAAGTTTTGGAAAAGTTTGTGGATTTATCAATATTAATTCATAATATCACTACAAGAGAAGGGGCTATTTACGGCGCTCATTTACGGCGGTGGACACGCGTCCGCCGTATATATCATATATATACGGCGGTTATATCTACCGCCTTATATAATTAATATATACGGCGGTCTAGACCGCCGTAAATAAGTAAATACGTATATTTCACATGAATACGTATGAGATCGAAGTTATATACGGCGGTTTATAAGTAGCCGCCGTATATAGTTAACTATTTACGGCGGTTTATAAGTAGCCGCCGTATATAGTTAACTATTTACGGCGGTTTATACGCGTCCGCCGTAAATGTTATTAAATACCGGGAAACCAAATTTCCCTATTCAGTTTCGCGGTATCTCTCCCTCTCTTTCTCTCCTCCATAGCAGCAGCAGCAGCTAGGGCACGAAATCTCCATAGCTAGGGCAACCAACGAAGATCTCTTTCTCTCCTCCAAATCAGTCTTGGAAGAACGGTTGGTATTTACTTTTAATTTTTTGGTTTTTATTGTTCTTGGTCTCCCCTTTGATTTCTTACTCGCTCTCTTTCTCTCCTCTAGCGTATCTCACTCGGTCTCTCTCTCTCCTCCAGTAGAAATTGAGCTTTGATTTCTTCAATCAACAACAATCAGGTATACATTTCTTTCCCCTTTTCTAATTTACTTTTAATTTCTGGGTTTTTTTTGTTCTTGGTGTTGTGAGTTATTGTTGATGTTGCTGTTGTTGTTGTTGTTGTTGGTATTGCTTCATGATCAGTCTCTGTTTTTTTTTTTTTTTTTTTTTTTTTTTTTTTGATAACTGACATTGTGGGGTTTTTTTGATAACTGACATTGTGCTAAAACTTAAATTTATGATTTTGCGATTTTGTTCTATGTTCATGGCTCTAGATTGATTTTTGTAGCTGTTTGCATGTTCTTGAAATTGGGGTTTTGCGATTTTGGAATGGGGTTTGAAAACCCACATTGTGTTATATCATTGTTTCTCATGCCATACATGCCTAGCTTTTACTAATATTAGTCATCCCATTTCCACTCCAAGTCTTGGTAATCACATCAACAAGTTGTTTTCAAGTAATTTTCTTCTTTGAAGCTTCTTCCCAAAAAAATGACTATCAACCTCAATGTACTTTGTCTTATGGATTAGATGATTAGATGCAATGTGGATAGCTGCCTAGTTCTCATGCCATTACTGAGTAGGAGTTAAACTACCAAGTCCAACCCCATTAAGTACATGTAGAGTCCATATCAGCTCACATTTCAACTGAGCCATGGCTTTATACCCTGCCTTAGTACATGATCATGAATCTTGATACCAATGATTCCTTCTTGCTTTACTAAGATACTAAGTTGCCTCCAACAAATAGACAATACCTAGTCGTGGACTTCTTGTTTGAAGGCAAACCTTGTAAATTCCCTTAACTCTAGTGTGCCCGTAATCTCAATCTATTAGTCCATATGTTGGTGTTGCGCACTTCAAAAAATAATGTTGCGCACTTCAATCTAGTTCCTAAAAATAGTTCCAAATCTTTTGTTGCATGTGCATATTCTTTTGCACATCAACCTAGTTCCTTAAATTAGCTTCTCAATTACGGGGGGCTTGTGAGAGAGACGAATGAATGTTGTAATAGGGTTATACTATATCATGGGCCCAAATTCGACTAATAGGCTAGGCTCCAACAATGTATATTATCTATATCGAGCCAAAAGTTGTACATATTTAGACTATGTTTGTTTATGAGTTTATTTTTATTCTAAAATTTGTGTCTCTCGGTCTTATATATAGGTTGTATTTTAACGTTAAAAATATCAAGTCAAGTCATATATGGACAAAAGTTGGATTGATTTGGATAATCGAATTTCAAATGAGTATTTGTCAGGGTTGACAACTTTCTCGATTTTGCATTCTCAAAAAGTCTGTTGGTGTTAAAGAAATATATTGTCCTTGTAAAAAATGCACAAATCGTTACCAAGAAGACCGTGCAACCGTGAGATCACATTGTATTGCGGTGGGATTTCAAAAGATTACAAGAATTGGATTAGGCACGGGGAAGAGTACATTTCGGCGCGTAAGAATGATAATAATGATAGGACAATCAAGATGGCATTGAAATTGAATTGGGCGTGCAAGATTGTATGAGGCGAATGGTACATGAAGGGATGGGTATGCCGGATAGTAACCAGCCGGGAATTGAAGAAATCGTACAATCGAGATGCATCCACCGCAAAGTTTCTTAGACTTTTGAGAGATGCTAATCAAGCCTTGTGGGAAGGGTGTGATAAGTTTACGTACTCTCATTTATTGTAGAACTTATGCACTTTGGAAGTCTAATTATCGAGTGACCGATAAGGGATTTACTTCTTTATTAAAAAATTTCATTAGGGCATTGCCTCAGTCAGCGAAAGTGCCAAGTTCCTATCGTGAGGCGTACAAGATGACTGCGGATTTGGGTTTTAGTTATAAAACGTGGGACGCGTGCATTAATCATTGTATGTTGTTTCGAAATGAAACTGAAAAACTTACTAAATGTGAAATTTGTGGAGCCTCTAGATATAAGCAACAAGAAGAAGGGGGTAGCGGTGAAGGTGCGGAAACAAGTGGCAAGAATAAACTTCCCAAGCAGGTAGCGATGAAGAAAGTATGGTATTTTCCCTTAAAGCCAAGGTTGCAAAGGTTGTATTGGTCATCTAAGACCGCGACACTCATGAGATGGCATGCCGAGAAAAGAATAGACGATGGTGTGCTGAGGCATCCTGCGAGACTCTCGTGCGTGGAAGGAATTCGATGAACGTTATCCATTATTTTCAAGTGAAATTCGAAATGTTAGATTGGGATTAGCATCGACGGATTTAATCCTTTCGAGAACAATGACTATATCTCACAGTACTTGGCCGGTTGTGCTTATGCCATACAATCTTCCACCTTGGTTATGCATGAAACAGCCATATTTCTTCTTGTCGGTGCTTACTCAAGGCCCAAAAGGGCCGGGCAACAAGATAGATGTGTATCTCCAACCGTTAATTGATGAGTTGAAGGAATTGTGGGAAGAAGGTATATCAACTTATGATGCATCAAGGAACGAGTTGTTTACTTTACGAGCTTCACTATTATGGACAATAAATGACTTTCCCGCATATGCAATGTTGTCTGATGGAGCACTAAAGGTGAATATGCTTGCCCTTGTTGCAATGTGAGACCTCAAGCACGATGGTTGGATCATGGTGGCAAGTATTGTTATATTGGTCATCGACGCTTCTTGCCTAGGAGTCATGCTTTTCGTAAGGATAAAGGCTCTTTTGATGGTACTCATGAAGTGAGAGATAAGCCCAAGTTATTGTTTGGAACAAAATTGCTTAAACAAGTTGAAAATATGGAAACAGCAGTATAAAATAGAAGATGTTATTAAAAAGAGGAAAAGAGAAGAGGGTGAGAAGCAACAAGCCAAGTTGGAGAAAAGAAAGGTTCCTAAGTTGTGTCACAATTGGAAAAAGAGGAGTATCTTCTTTGAGTTGCCTTATTGGGCAAATAATCATGTTCGTCATAATCTTGATGTTATGCACATTGAAAAAAATGTGTGTGATAATGTGCTACATACTCTGTTAGGTACTTTGCGGGAAATCAAAAGATAATGATAAAGCAAGAAAAGACCTAAAAGTGATGAACATTCGGAAACCATTGCATCTACAAAAGCTTCCATCCGGCAAAGATATTATGCCTCCGGCTCGGTTTACAATGAGTAAGAAGCATAAAGACACATTCTTGAAAGTTCTAAAGGGAGTCAAAGTCCATGATGGCTAATCGTCAAACATATGTCGTTGTGTACATCTAGAGGAAAGAGCTATTTGGGGTCTTAAGAGCCATGATAGTCATATTTTGCTCCAACAACTACTCCCTTTAGCTGTTCGAAAAGCGTTGCCTACTTCTGTTGTAAAAGCCATCATTGAGTTGGCAAATTTCTTTAGGCAATTATCCTCAAAGGTGAATACACTTGCCGATCTCGAAAAGATACAAGATCGGATGGTGTCACACTATGTGCTCTCGAGAAAATATTCCCACCAGCTTTCTTTGATGTTATGGAGCACTTGCCGGTGCATTTAGCCGAGGAGGCCTTGCTAGCGAGCACAATACAATTTCGTTGGATGTATCCGGTAGAGAGGTACATCCATATTAAATTTACTTTGAAAAAAGTTAAATTCCTTTTTACATCTTCTTTAGCATAAGTAAATATTTTTGTAGGTTTCTACTTACATTAAAATTATATGTTCGAAATCGAGCCCATCCCGAGGCCTCCATAGCTAAGGCAATTGTGGCTGAAGAATGCATGACTTTTTGTACGCAATATTTGGATGACATTGAGACAAAGTCCAATCGTCCTAGAAGAAATGATGATGAAGGTGATGAGTTAGGCCGTTTTGTAGGAAAAGAAGAGGTAATTACCCTTGATTACATCACACGAGTACAAGCGCATAGATATGTGCTTTTCAATGCAAGATGTTGAACAATACCTAGAGTAAGTGATTCCTTACATGAGGCTTACATTCCTTATATCTTTTATATTTCAAATTAATACTTAATTCATATTTTCGATCTGCTCAGAATGCATCGTGTACATTTGAGGGAGACATTACCTCGTAATCAACGACATCTTATAGAGAAAGAACATAATGATAAGTTTGTTAGCTGGTTTAAGGATTATGTAAGTACGAAACCACCTTCATATAATAGTTTCAATTTATCGTTTTAAATATTTTCTTATTAAATTTTGTTTTTTATAAAAGGTATGCACGACGAAAGATGTAGTGCCCGAAAGAATTACGAGTCTTGCATTGGGTCCTCATATGGATGCGAGGCGGTATAAGTCTTACATAATAAATGGTTTTCGATTTCGAGTGAAGGATGTCGATAGACGGAGGAAAACTCAAAATAGTGGAGTCATGCTGAATGCAAGTGTGACAAGTTTTGCAAGCCGAAAGGATAATAATCCCATTGTAGGGGATGTTAACTTCTACGGGGAGTTGATTGAGATCCTTGAAATTCGTTATAGCAACTCAATAAGATTTGTATTGTTTAAATGTGATTGGGTTGATAACCGGACAGGCGAGATGGAAGATGAGCAAAAATTTACTCTTGTAAACTTCAATCACAAGTTGTATAAGGATAATCGAGTTGGTGATGAACCATTCATATTAGCATCTCAAGCTGAGCAAGTTTGGTATGTTAAAGATCCTATAGAAAGTGATTGGAAAGTTGTGATGAGGATTACGCCAAGAGATAGTTTTGACATATATTCAAATGATGATAAACAAGTTGCAAATTCGATTCCACAATTGGTACCATTTTGCTCACAAAATCTGAATGAAAATGTTGCTAACGAAGAAACATCGTGGGTGCGAGAGGGAGTTGATGGGGTCGAGATTGAAACTACTAATATCAATGACCTAGATGTTGATATGGCCGATAATGATGATGTTGATATGGCCGATAATGATGATGATTAGTTTGAGTAGTATTTGTTTAGATCTTATTTGCTTACTATTTACTAAGACAATGTTATTACTTAAGTTTCATGTTTCAATCAAACTTCTTATTTTTGTATGGTTGAATATTAATATTGTTACTTCTATATAATATGTATTTATTTAGGTCTTATTTGCTTACTATTTACTAAGACAATGTTATTACTAAAATTTGTGTCTCTCCGTCTTATGTATAGGTGGTTTTTGTGTTGAAAATATGCCTCCTAAGGAGAGAGAGGGTAGCAACAAGAGGGGTAGACAAAACCCGCCGCCCGTAGTCCCAAATGATCCGTATATGGGATTGACCCAATTGACCGCCGTTCAAAAGAAAAAATGGCGGAATTTGGAGGGTAGGAAATTTCAAGTCACCACATTTTTCTTCATTTGCCGGTGTTGAGGGATTTGGGTTTAGAGACGTTAGTAACGGAATTGATGACGCAAGCCGGGTTAGGTAATTTCCTGGGAAGACTCCATCTACGTATTTGAGATATTCACTTGAGTTCCTTTCAACTTTGGAGGTAGGCCGGGGTCACAAGAAAATACTATTCGGTTTCATATGAATGATGAAGCCTATCGAGTGGATTATGATGAGTTGAGGCAAATCTTTGGGGTTGATCACCCGAGAGGAAAGCTGGGTCGAGTCCGATGGGGGACTTGTTTTTTCTTTTCGGAGCTCACAGGATTGCCCTGCAAAAAAAAAAAATACCTTAGGGCTTCCTCTCTTTCTCACCCGGCTTGGAAATTATTTTACGAGAGGTCTATCTATGTCTTGGTTGGCAAACGGAGAGCCCGCTCAATTGAATGTGGCTATGGTAAACCTTTTGCGAACAGGGTTGAGGAGTTTTCAGGTGATTCCTGATTGGGTTGATATTTTTGTTCGGAGATGTGAGGCATTTGCCCTTACCAAAAAGGGAAACATATCAATAGGGGGATGATCACATTAATTGCTCAAGCTTGTGTGGGTGAACCAAAACCCGAGGCGATGAGATTGATGGGGGGCACGAGTTTTTATTCTCAGACTCGGCTAGTGCGGTATGACAAGTTTGTGAGGGACCGGAGGGCGACGGACAACGAGTCTTTATTATTTGAATATGGTACTCCCGGGAGGACGGTCCGTTGCGGGGTAGGGGCCACGTTTCCGAGTGGTGAACAAGCCGAGCATTTGCGTATGCCCGGTGTTGATGATCAAATGGATCCCGTTGATGAGGAGGATGATGAGGAGCAGGAAGAGGAGGATCGGGAGAGACAGGGGTGGTCGGGGAGGAGAGGAGAACCAGAGCCGGCGGGGTTCTTTTGATCGATGGGATACCATGAGGGCATTTTGGAGGAGCGGGAGCGATCAAGGATCGCTCGGGAGCAGAGCCGACATGCTTTGGAGGATGCTAGATGGGGGAGGTTATCGCTCGGGAACAGAGTCGACGTACTTTAGAGGATGCTAGATGGGGGAGGTGCAAGATCGTTTTGAGGGTTGGAAGATGAAAGCTGCCATTTTGGGAGCCCGGTATACGCAGTTTGGAGGCTTGGGCGATGCAGACAGAGCCCCGGAGTTACGAGCCGGTTTCAGAGGATTATTTGACTATGATGCATTCGAGAGCCACCGCTCGTGCACGCAGGCGTTCTTCCGTCGAGACCTACTATCGTGACAAACCTCCGCTCTCATCGGTGATGTTATTATTGTGATGTTATTATTAATGTTTCATGTTTCAATCAAACTTGTTATTTTGTATGGTTGAATATTAATATTGTTAATTGTAATATGTATTTGTTTATATCTTATTTGCTTACTATTACTAAGACAATGTTATTACTTATGTTTCATATTTCAATCAAACTTGTTATTTTGTATGGTTGGATTGAATATTAATATTGTTAATTGTAATATGTATTTGTTCGCTTCTTTTGATCAAACTCTTATTTCCTACAGATCTTGTTGCGGCGGCTCTTACTTTCTACCTCCGTCATCTGCTTCTCCAGGTACTCCTTTACTTTGGGATGTTCCCGCCTCGCTTCCCCACCGATTTGGTACCGCGGGAGCCCCACCCGTACTATTTTATACTTTTTCTGTATCAAGCAAGGCTTGCCCTATAGTGTTGTTGTTGTTGTTGTTCCTTGTGGTTGTTGTTCCCCCTGCCCCGCTTCCCCACCGATTTGGTATTTGTTTTTGTTAAATGTGACATATAACAAATGTGTCCACAACCGCGGAGCCCCCGTAATGTCATGTTTGTTGTTCCCCCCGCCCCGCTTCCAAAAGTATTATTTATAGAGCAAAAGAAATGTAGATTTGGTTCTGTACATGTGCTCGTGAATGCAATTTGTTATTTTTCCCTTATAAATCAAATTCTAATACCCCTTTAGTAAAATATTTATTTCTCTCCTTCATTGAGTCATTCTCCATTTTTTCATGGATTTTTCTCATGTGACTTATGTGCTTGTGTAATTCAGCTAATTTGACTGAAATATGATAATCCAATGGAGGACATTGGATATTGCAGATGAATTTTCTTACCGGTTTTCTCGGTTGCATCATCCTTAGTAGCTTTATGCGTTCTGTGATTTCTAGCAACACGGTTACGGGACTTGTTCCTCTCGTTATTTAGAATTGCCTTCGGTGAAATAAGGGTTTCTACATAGAAGAAACACTTGAAAATCATATCACCTATAATGCATCAAATGAAGCCAGGAAGGAAGGATGAGAGCTATGTTACATTTCTAAATAAGGAAATAGATATCGTGCACTTTTACCATTGTGCCAACAAGTAAAGCATGTTCCTTAAAACATTGACAAGTCATTTGTGACATTTATTTTAGGATGGGGTGAGTACTTTCAATCGACCTAATGTATTAGAACCACTATCACACTCAACTAATAACTATAACATGGATTTATATGTAGATTCGAAAAGCTACTTCACTTTGAAGCACAACACCAGGTGGATAGAGACCATATAGGGAGAGTTGTGTAGTGTTCCTGAAAAGTTGTATTTGTTTCTCAAATAAAGTTTGATGGAGTTCACAACAATACTTGTGCATAACATTATTTGTGGTCATTCAATGATGTACTAAAAATTTCAGTTTCATCAGCTAATGAGTTCTCCGTAATCCCTAATCTCACAACATTCCTGCCAGCTACCTCTTTAGGTGTGATATTGAAGATGTAATTTAAAATCAGTTCAAAGGATATACTCCATATAATAAAAGGAAAAGATATTGTTTAAGTGTTTGACAATTTTGGGACGCAGGGAGTACTTTGTTCATGTTTCTATTATTTATTTCCTAGTCTCTTTTTTCGTTGTAATCTTCATTGATGTACCCTTTTTGATTTGGACTTTGGAGAGCCATTTGGATTTTTTTTTTTTGGAAGCTACACTCTAAGAGAAGGGAATTTAAAAAGAGAATGATTTGTATTGATATCACCCACTGTAGCTAGAACTGGAGCCAAAAAAGTATAAAGCTTGTTTGTTGTTCTTCTTTGTTATTATTCTTATTCTTGTTCTTTGTCTATTTTGTTATTATTCTTTATTCTTGTTGTTGTTGTTGTTGTTGTTGTTGTTGTTGTTGTTGTTGTTGTTTGTTGTTTCTTTATTGTTATTCTGTTCTTTATTCTTGTTTCTTTATTCTTGTTTGTTGTCTTGTTGTTGTTTACATTCTTCGCCGTTGTTTCGTTCTTTGTTGTTGTAGTTGTTGTTGTTGTTGTTGTTGCTGTTGTTGTTTCTAGGCATTTTATAGGTCTTATACATGATACATAAGACCTATAATAAATTTATAGGTCTTATACATATATTATAAGATTGTTTTTTTGGTCCTTTACTTGGTTTATCCAATTCTTGTGCTATAATTGAATTGTCATATGACAGATATGCCTCCAAGGAAAATTTATTACCAGGTCAGTGCTCTAACCCTAAAGGAAGAGGGTTGGCAAAACCAACCGCCAAATGGGGTAAAGAGAGATTGATCATAATATGGAATAATTATGGTCAACCAGTTGGTGGGGAAATGGCACAATTAGCTACTCGAGATAGGAATTTTTGCTAAAAATGGGGAACATTTCCCATTAACTAATGAGTGGTCTCAGATGAACCACGAGTGCATAAATAACGTATGGAATGACGTTCTGGTAAGTTGTAATCCATATTTCTTACATAAATCTCTAGTACGTAGTCAAAAGTCTTATGATTCTCTAACAATTGTTTTTTTTTTCTTTGTTGAATTGTGTATATAGGAAAATACAAATGCTCCTCCGGAGTATTTCCCGGTTATGGCTCTTTCTCTCGCTAAAGCGTGGCGTGGCCCCGGAAATACAATGTGAGACAAGCATATAATAAGTATTACTCAGTTATGAATATTACTCAGTTATGACTTTGTTATGAATATTGACTCAGTTATGAATATTATTACTCAGTTGAAACAGCATTATAAGATGTATGAATCTGACCAAGACGCATTGGCTCACCCACCCCGTTGGTGCGTTGCGGATCAATGGGCTGCACTTGTTGCGATGTGGGGTACGCCCAAGGCTCGGGTATATTTCAAATTAATCTCAATCTATTATCGTGAATGTCTTATATAAGTAGTCAAATTAATACTAATATTATCTTTTTTTTTTCCAGAAAATATCAGAAACAAATAAATTGAATCGAGAAAAACAATCGTGCCTGAATAGGACCGAAAAAACGTCCCATCCCAAAGTCATCAAAGAGGTTTGTCATCGTTCAATTTAGTTCTCAGTTGTCAATTCAATTAATGTTTCTTTTTGTATCGTATATAAATATATTTTTTTTTGGTCAAATGATTCTATTATAAATTGTAGAGAGGCGACAAGGGATTACCAACTGATCGCTTAAGCGTTTTCATACATACGCGCACGGGCAAAACACCCGCAGATCAAGAAACCACTCAAATGATTGTAAGTTAAAGTTTCAACCTTTTCTGTTTCAGTTTTGTTATTCTATAGAATACTTTTTTCATTTCTAACTCATTTTCATAATATTAATTAAAGTTAAAACATTTATATTGAACATGTTGTTTTTGTTACAGCGAACGCTTAATGATGCAGTTGAGGAGCTGCCAGACGAGCAACAAAACTCTCCGGCGGCGCGTGAAAATATTTTTGTTGGTATGTTTGGCTCTGATGACCATGGGAGAGTTCGATGTATGGGAGGCGGTCTGAACAAAACTAAGGTGTTTGGTAAATCCCAACCTTCTCAGACAGCTGTAATGGAGGCGGTGGCGGGGGTCAGAGCAGATATGGAAAGGCAACTTGAGGAGGAACGCCGAAAAAATGAGGAGGAACGCCAACGACTTCAGGAGCAGTTACAACAACAACTTGATGAGGAACGCCTTAAGTTACAACAACAAATTGATGAATTGAAACGTTGTTGGATGGAACGACGTGGAAATGACGGTAATGAATAGGTGTTGTGGATTTTAGACATTGTGTATTTTGGATACATTCAACAACTAATAACTTTTTTGTATAATGGTTATTATGTCTGGATACATTCAACATTAATTGTGTTAATATGTAGATTGTAAATATTGATTGCATTTGTGTATTTTTGGTTATATTGTGTGTGTACAGGTTGAATTTGGTTTTTGTGAACGTATTTTTGGGGAAAATGAATTATACAAAGCTGGGGAAAAAAAAAATAGGATTATTTACGGCGGTGACTAAATCCGCCGTATAAACCTAGGGACGACTCGTGCCCAAAGGGGGGACGAGGGAACCAGTAGGGGGTGTAAATGGGACGACTCGTGCCATGGTGGACGAGTCGTCCCTATTTAGTTATTTACGGCGGATATAGTAACCGCCGTATAAAATGGCCATGGACGACTCGTTTGGACGAGGGAACCTGGTGGGGGTGCAACTGGGACGACTCGTCACGGAGCGGACGAGTCGTCTCTTATTTACGGCGGTTACACATTCCGCCGTATAAAGATCACTCAAATACGCCATTTTATACGTATGTATTCCATTTATATACGGCGGTGGTATATCCGCCGTATATAGTATATACGGCGGTTGTCCCGCCGTATATAGTATATACGGCGATGATTTATACGGGGATCTATTTACGGCGGCTAGTCCGCCGTAAATACTATATACGGCGGGGCGCGTATTATTTACGGCGGATTTTAACCGCCGTAAATAAGCCTCTTTCTTGTAGTGTATTATGTAGTAATAATGCTATAAATAATTGTATTATTGTAATGAAACATTAAGAACTAATGTGATGGCGGAACAATCACAATGGGATAAGGTGATTGCATTTTCAGTCGCTTTCTCTAAGCAAAGGTGATTGCATTTCCAGTCGCCTTACACAAGCTAAGGTGATTGCATTTCCAGTCGCCTTCTCTAAGCAAAGGTGATTGCATTTTCAGTCGCCTTACACAAGCTAACGAGATTGCATACCCAGTCGCCTTATACTAGCTAACGTGATTGCATTTGTAATTTAATTAATTAAATAAATAAAATTAAAAAACCCTTTACGTGACGGCAAAAAGCAGTCACGGAAAATAAGTCTCTAAGGTGACTGCTTATCCCGTCGCTTTAAGCTATTGCGACAAGGGTTTACGCGACTGCCATGGCGATTGATTTCCCAGTCGCCTTACCTTTTCGTGACTGCTTTTCGCACATATGTGACGGATTTTAGCAGTCACTGAAATAGCCCGGATCCGAGAAAGGCCTCGCGGCCCCGGCATCTGGCAGTCTTTCGCGTTGGAGGTGTCTCGCCGTTTGTTTTCGCATTTGTAGAGTCGCCACGCCGTTTTTATTAAGCCCAAAACATTGAAAAAGGGCATCAGTTTAAAGATAATTTTAAACTGTTTTTGTGTGATGAGATTTTGAGTTCGGAGGTCAGATGACTCCCCGGGAAGAGAATATTAGAATATTAGAGCTCACCCGAGTAGCCTCGTAAAACGAGTCTTTCGGATACCCCTAATATCCTTTAAATGTTGTGTGTGTGTGTGTGTGTGCTTTTAAAAATGCATGCTGTATCGGATGTCTACATTGTATGCTATGTATGGAAATGTATTGAAATAGTATAGGAAGGAAGCCTTACCAATGTTGGTTCGTGTCTGTCTTCCGCTGTGGAATAGTGTTTGAGGTCGAAGTAGCGTTCCGGTATGGATCGGGATTGCTTCGGGAGACGAATGAATGTTGTAATAGGGTTATACTATATCATGGGCCCAAATTCGACTAATAGGCTAGGCTCCAACAATGTATATTATCTATATCGAGCCAAAAGTTGTACATATTTAGACTATGTTTGTTTATGAGTTTATTTTTATTCTAAAATTTGTGTCTCTCGGTCTTATATATAGGTTGTATTTTAACGTTAAAAATATCAAGTCAAGTCATATATGGACAAAAGTTGGATTGATTTGGATAATCGAATTTCAAATGAGTATTTGTCTGGGGTTGACAACTTTCTCGATTTTGCATTCTCAAAAAAGTCTGTTGGTGTTAAAGAAATATATTGTCCTTGTAAAAAATGCACAAATCGTTACCAAGAAGACCGTGCAACCGTGAGATCACATTGTATTGCAGTGGGATTTCAAAAAGATTACAAGAATTGGATTAGGCACGGGGAAGAGTACATTTCGGCACGTAAGAATGATAATAATGATAGGACAACTGAAGATGGCATTGAAATTGAATTGGGCGTGCAAGATTGTATGAGGCGAATGGTACATGAAGGGATGGGTATGCCGGATAGTAACCCGGCCCGGGAATTGAAGAAATCGTACAATCGGATGCATCCACCGCAAAGTTTCTTAGACTTTTGAGAGATCTTGATCAAGCCTTGTGGGAAGGGTGTGATAAGTTTACAAACTCTCATTTATTGTAGAACTTATGCACTGGAAGGCTAATTATCGAGTGACCGATAAGGGATTTACTTCTTTATTAAAAAATTTCATTAGGGCATTGCCTCGATCGAAAAGTGCCAAGTTCCTATCGTGAGGCGTACAAGATGATCGCGGATTTGGGTTTTAGTTATAAAACGTGGGACGCGTGCATTAATCATTGTATGTTGTTTCGAAATGAAACCGAAAAACTTACTAAATGTGAAATTTGTGGAGCCTCTAGATATAAGCAACAAGAAGAAGGGGTAGCGGTGAAGGTGCGGAAACAAGTGGCAAGAATAAACTTCCCAAGCAGGTAGCGATGAAGAAAGTATGGTATTTTCCCTTAAATCCAAGGTTGCAAAGGTTGTATTGGTCATCTAAGACCGCGACACTCATGAGATGGCATGCCGAGAAAAGAATAGACGATGGTGTCTTTGAGGCATCCTGCGGACTCTCGTGCGTGGAAGGAATTCGATGAACGTTATCCATTATTTTCAAGTGAAATTCGAAATGTTAGATTGGGATTAGCATCGACGGATTTAATCCTTTCGTAACAATGACTATATCTCACAAGACTTGGCCGGTTGTGCTTATGCCATACAATCTTCCACCTTGGTTATGCATGAAACAGCCATATTTCTTCTTGTCGGTGCTTACTCAAGGCCCAAAAGGGCCGGGCAACAAGATAGATGTGTATCTCCAACCGTTAATTGATGAGTTGAAGGAATTGTGGGAAGATGGTATATCAACTTATGATGCATCAAGGAACGAGTTGTTTACTTTACGAGCTTCACTATTATGGACAATAAATGACTTTCCCGCATATGCAATGTTGTCCGGATGGAGCACTAAAGGTGAATATGCTTGCCCTTGTTGCAATGTGAGACCTCAAGCACGATGGTTGGATCATGGTGGCAAGTATTGTTATATTGGTCATCGACGCTTCTTGCCTAGGAGTCATGCTTTTCGTAAGGATAAAGGCTCTTTTGATGGTACTCATGAAGTGAGAGATAAGCCCAAGTTATTGTTTGGAACAAAATTGCTTAAACAAGTTGAAAATATGGAAACAAGAGTATAAAATAGAAGATGTTATTAAAAAGAGGAAAAGAGAAGAGGGTGAGAAGCAACAAGCCAAGTTGGAGAAAAGAAAGGTTCCTAAGTTGTGTCACAATTGGAAAAAGAGGAGTATCTTCTTTGAGTTGCCTTATTGGGCAAATAATCATGTTCGTCATAATCTTGATGTTATGCACATTGAAAAAAATGTGTGTGATAATGTGCTACATACTCTGTTAGGTACTGCGGGGAAATCAAAAGATAATGATAAAGCAAGAAAAGACCTAAAAGTGATGAACATTCGGAAACCATTGCATCTACAAAAGCTTCCATCTGGCAAAGATATTATGCCTCCGGCTCAGTTTACAATGAGTAAGAAGCATAAAGACACATTCTTGAAAGTTCTAAAGGGAGTCAAAGTCCCTGATGGCTACTCGTCAAACATATCTCGTTGTGTACATCTAGAGGAAAGAGCTATTTGGGGTCTTAAGAGCCATGATAGTCATATTTTGCTCCAACAACTACTCCCTTTAGTTGTTCGAAAAGCGTTGCCTACTTCTGTTGTAAAAGCCATCATTGAGTTGGCAAATTTCTTTAGGCAATTATCCTCAAAGGTGAATACACTTGCTGATCTCGAAAAGATACAAGATCGGATGGCTGTCACACTATGTGCTCTCGAGAAAATATTCCCACCAGCTTTCTTTGATGTTATGGAGCACTTGCCGGTGCATTTAGCCGAGGAGGCCTTGCTAGCAGGCACAATACAATTTCGTTGGATGTATCCGGTAGAGAGGTACATCCATATTAAATTTACTTTGAAAAAAGTTAAATTCCTTTTTACATCTTCTTTAGCATAAGTAAATATTTTTGTAGGTTTCTACTTACATTAAAATTATATGTTCGAAATCGAGCCCATCCCGAGGCCTCCATAGCTAAGGCAATTGTGGCTGAAGAATGCATGACTTTTTGTACGCAATATTTGGATGACATTGAGACAAAGTCCAATCGTCCTAGAAGAAATGATGATGAAGGTGATGAGTTAGGCCGTTTTGTAGGAAAAGAAGAGGTAATTACCCTTGATTACATCACACGAGTACAAGCGCATAGATATGTGCTTTTCAATACTGAAGATGTTGAACAATACCTAGAGTAAGTGATTCCTTACATGAGGCTTACATTCCTTATATCTTTTATATTTCAAATTAATACTTAATTCATATTTTCGATCTGCTCAGAATGCATCGTGTACATTTGAGGGAGACATTACCTCGTAATCAACGACATCTTATAGAGAAAGAACATAATGATAAGTTTGTTAGCTGGTTTAAGGATTATGTAAGTACGAAACCACCTTCATATAATAGTTTCAATTTATCGTTTTAAATATTTTCTTATTAAATTTTGTTTTTTATAAAAGGTATGCACGACGAAAGATGTAGTGCCCGAAAGAATTACGAGTCTTGCATTGGGTCCTCATATGGATGCGAGGCGGTATAAGTCTTACATAATAAATGGTTTTCGATTTCGAGTGAAGGATGTCGATAGACGGAGGAAAACTCAAAATAGTGGAGTCATCAATGCAAGTGTGACAAGTTTTGCAAGCCGAAAGGATAATAATCCCATTGTAGGGGATGTTAACTTCTACGGGAGTTGATTGAGATCCTTGAAATTCGTTATAGCAACTCAATAAGATTTGTATTGTTTAAATGTGATTGGGTTGATAACCGGACAGGCGAGATGGAAGATGAGCAAAAATTTACTCTTGTAAACTTCAATCACAAGTTGTATAAGGATAATCGAGTTGGTGATGAACCATTCATATTAGCATCTCAAGCTAAGCAAGTTTGGTATGTTAAAGATCCTATAGAAAGTGATTGGAAAGTTGTGATGAGGATTACGCCAAGAGATAGTTTTGACATATATTCAAATGATGATAAACAAGTTGCAAATTCGATTCCACAATTGGTACCATTTTGCTCACAAAATCTGAATGAAAATGTTGCTAACGAAGAAACATCGTGGGTGCGAGAGGGAGTTGATGGGGTCGAGATTGAAACTACTAATATCAATGACCTAGATGTTGATATGGCCGATAATGATGATGTTGATATGGCCGATAATGATGATGATTAGTTTGAGTAGTATTTGTTTAGATCTTATTTGCTTACTATTTACTAAGACAATGTTATTACTTAAGTTTCATGTTTCAATCAAACTTCTTATTTTTGTATGGTTGAATATTAATATTGTTACTTCTATATAATATGTATTTATTTAGGTCTTATTTGCTTACTATTTACTAAGACAATGTTATTACTAAAATTTGTGTCTCTCCGTCTTATGTATAGGTGGTTTTTGTGTTGAAAATATGCCTCCTAAGGAGAGAGAGGGTAGCAACAAGAGGGGTAGACAAAACCCGCCGCCCGTAGTCCCAAATGATCCGTATATGGGATTGACCCAATTGACCGCCGTTCAAAAGAAAAAATGGCGGAATTTGGAGGGTAGGAAATTTCAAGTCACCACATTTTTCTTCATTTGCCGGTGTTGAGGGATTTGGGTTTAGAGACGTTAGTAACAGAATTGATGACGCAAGCCGGGTTAGGTAATTTCCTGGGGAAGACTCCATCTACGTATTTGAGATATTCACTTGAGTTCCTTTCAACTTTGGAGGTAGGCCAGGGGTCACAAGAAAATACTATTCGGTTTCATATGAATGATGAAGCCTATCGAGTGGATTATGATGAGTTGAGGCAAATCTTTGGGGTTGATCAGCCGAGAGGAAACTGGGTCGAGTCTGATGGGGGACTTGTTTTTTCTTTTCGGAGCTCACAGGATTGCCCTGCAAAAAAAAATACCTTAGGGCTTCCTCTCTTTCTCACCCGGCTTGGAAATTATTTTACAGAGGTCTATCTATGTCTTGGTTGGCAAACGGAGAGCCCGCTCAATTGAATGTGGCTATGGTAAACCTTTTGCGAACAGGGTTGAGGAGTTTTCAGTGATTCCTGATTGGGTTGATATTTTTGTTCGGAGATGTGAGGCATTTGCCCTTACCAAAAAGGGAAACATATCAATAGGGGGGATGATCACATTGATTGCTCAAGCTTGTGTGGGTGAACCAAAACCCGAGGCGATGAGATTGATGGGGGGCACGAGTTTTTATTCTGTAGACTGGCTAGTGCAGTATGACAAGTTTGTGAGGGACCGGAGGGCGACGCACAACAGTCTTTATTATTTGAATATGGTACTCCCAGGAGGACGGTCCATTGCAGGGTAGGGGCCACGTTTCTGAGTGGTGAACAAGCCGTGCATTTGCGTATGCCGGTGTTGATGATCAAATGGATCCCGTTGATGAGGAGGATGATGAGGAGCAGGAAGAGGAGGATCGGGAGAGACAGGGTGGTCGGGGAGGAGAGGAGAACCAGAGCCGGCAGGTTCTTTTGATCGGTGGGATACTATGAGGGCATTTTTGGAGGAGCAGAGCGATCAAGGATCGCTCGGGAGCAGAGCCGACATGCTTTGGAGGATGCTAGATGGGGGGAGGTTATCGCTCGGGAACAGAGTCGACAGACTTTAGAGGATGCTAGATGGGGGGAGGTGCAAGATCGTTTTGAGGGGTTGGAAGATGAAACTGCCATTTTGGGAGCCCGGTATACGCATCCGGAGGCTTGGGCGATGCGAGCGAGCCCGGAGTTACGAGCCGGTTTCGAGAGGATTATTTGACTATGATGCATTCGAGAGCCACCGCTCGTGCACGAGCGTTCTTCCATCAGACCTACTATCGTGACAAACCTCCGGCTCTCATCGTTGATGTTATTATTGTGATGTTATTATTAATGTTTCATGTTTCAATCAAACTTGTTATTTTGTATGGTTGAATATTAATATTGTTAATTGTAATATGTATTTGTTTATATCTTATTTGCTTACTATTACTAAGACAATGTTATTACTTATGTTTCATATTTCAATCAAACTTGTTATTTTGTATGGTTGGATTGAATATTAATATTGTTAATTGTAATATGTATTTGTTCTGCTTCTTTTGATCAAACTCTTATTTCCTACAGGATCTTGTTGCAGCAGCTCTTACTTTCTACCTCCGTCATCTGCTTCTCCAGTACTCCTTTTACTTTGGGATGTTCCCGCCTCGCTTCCCCACCGATTTGGTACCGCGGAGCCCCACCCCCCGTACTATTTTATACTTTTTCTGTATCAAGCAAGGCTTGCCCTATAGTGTTGTTGTTGTTGTTGTTCCTTGTGGTTGTTGTTCCCCCTGCCCCGCTTCCCCACCGATTTGGTATTTGTTTTTTGTTAAATGTGACATATAACAAATGTGTCCACAACCCGCGGAGCCCCCCGTAATGTCATGTTTGTTGTTCCCCCCGCCCCGCTTCCAAAAGTATTATTTATAGAGCAAAAGAAATGTAGATTTGGTTCTGTACATGTGCTCGTGAATGCAATTTGTTATTTTTCCCTTATAAATCAAATTCTAATACCCCTTTAGTAAAATATTTATTTCTCTCCTTCATTGAGTCATTCTCCATTTTTTCATGGATTTTTCTCATGTGACTTATGTGCTTGTGTAATTCAGCTAATTTGACTGAAATATGATAATCCAATGGAGGACATTGGATATTGCAGATGAATTTTCTTACCAGTTTTCTCAGTTTGCATCATCCTTAGTAGCTTTATGCGTTGCTGGTGATTTCTAGCAACCTGGTTCTGGGACTTGTTCCTCTCGTTATTTAGAATTGCCTTCGGTGAAATAAGGGTTTCTACATAGAAGAAACACTTGAAAATCATATCACCTATAATGCATCAAATGAAGCCAGGAAGGAAGGATGAGAGCTATGTTACATTTCTAAATAAGGAAATAGATATCGTGCACTTTTACCATTGTGCCAACAAGTAAAGCATGTTCCTTAAAACATTGACAAGTCATTTGTGACATTTATTTTAGGATGGGGTGAGTACTTTCAATCGACCTAATGTATTAGAACCACTATCACACTCAACTAATAACTATAACATGGATTTATATGTAGATTCGAAAAGCTGCTTCACTTTGAAGCACAACACCAGGTGGATAGAGACCATATAGGGAGAGTTGTGTAGTGTTCCTGAAAAGTTGTATTTGTTTCTCAAATAAAGTTTGATGGAGTTCACAACAATACTTGTGCATAACATTATTTGTGGTCATTCAATGATGTACTAAAAATTTCAGTTTCATCAGCTAATGAGTTCTCCGTAATCCCTAATCTCACAACATTCCTGCCAGCTACCTCTTTAGGTGTGATATTGAAGATGTAATTTAAAATCAGTTCAAAGGATATACTCCATATAATAAAAGGAAAAGATATTGTTTAAGTGTTTGACAATTTTGGGACGCAGGGAGTACTTTGTTCATGTTTCTATTATTTATTTCCTAGTCTCTTTTTTCGTTGTAATCTTCATTGATGTACCCTTTTTGATTTGGACTTTGGAGAGCCATTTGGATTTTTTTTTTTTTTGGAAGCTACACTCTAAGAGAAGGGAATTTAAAAAGAGAATGATTTGTATTGATATCACCCACTGTAGCTAGAACTGGAGCCAAAAAAGTATAAACTGTTTGTTGTTTGCCGTTATTGTTGCTGTTGCCGTTTATTCTTATTGTTCATTCGTTGTTGTTGTTGTTGTTGTTGTTGTTGTTGTTGTTGTTGTTGTTGTTGTTGTTGTTTCTTGTCGTCGTTGTTATTCCCGCTGTCCATCTTGCCATCTTGTTTGTTGCCGTTGTTGTTTCTGCTTGCCGTTGTTTCGTTCTTCGTTGTTGTAGTTGTTGTTGTTGTTGTTGTTGCTGTTGTTGTTTCTAGGCATTTTATAGGTCTTATACATGATACATAAGACCTATAATAAATTTATAGGTCTTATACATATATTATAAGATTGTTTTTTTTGGTCCTTTACTTGGTTTATCCAATTCTTGTGCTATAATTGAATTGTCATATGACAGATATGCCTCCAAGGAAAATTTATTACCAGGTCAGTGCTCTAACCCTAAAGGAAGAGGGTTGGCAAAACCAACCGCCAAATGGGGTAAAGAGAGATTGATCATAATATGGAATAATTATGGTCAACCAGTTGGTGGGGAAATGGCACAATTAGCTACTCAGATAGGAATTTTTGCTAAAAATGGGGAACATTTCCCATTAACTAATGAGTGGTCTCAGATGAACCACGAGTGCATAAATAACGTATGGAATGACGTTCTGGTAAGTTGTAATCCATATTTCTTACATAAATCTCTAGTACGTAGTCAAAAGTCTTATGATTCTCTAACAATTGTTTTTTTTTTTTTTTGTTGAATTGTGTATATAGGAAAATACAAATGCTCCTCCGGAGTATTTCCCGGTTATGGCTCTTTCTCTCGCTAAAGCGTGGCGTGACTGGAAATACAATGTGAGACAAGCATATAATAAGTATTACTCAGTTATGAATATTACTCGCTATGACTTTGTTATGAATATTGACTCAGCTATGAATATTATTACTCGGTTGAAACAGCATTATAAGATGTATGAATCTGACCAAGACGCATTGGCTCACCCACCCCGTTGGTGCGTTGCGGATCAATGGGCTGCACTTGTTGCGATGTGGGGTACGCCCAAGGCTCGGGTATATTTCAAATTAATCTCAATCTATTATCGTGAATGTCTTATATAAGTAGTCAAATTAATACTAATATTATCTTTTTTTTTCCGTAAAATATCGAAACAAATAAATTGAATCGAGAAAAACAATCGTGCTCGAATAGGACCGAAAACGTCCCATCCCAAAGTCATCAAAGAGGTTTGTCATCGTTCAATTTAGTTCTCGCTGTCAATTCAATTAATGTTTCTTTTTGTATCGTATATAAATATATTTTTTTGGTCAAATGATTCTATTATAAATTGTAGAGAGGCGACAAGGGATTACCAACCGATCGCTTAAGCGTTTTCATACATACGCGCACGGGCAAAACACCCGCAGATCAAGAAACCACTCAAATGGTTGTAAGTTAAAGTTTCAACCTTTTCTGTTTCAGTTTGTTATTCTATAGAATACTTTTTTCATTTCTAACTCATTTTCATAATATTAATTAAAGTTAAAACATTTATATTGAACATGTTGTTTTTGTTACAAATGAACGCTTAATGATGCAATTGAGGAGCCGCGACGAGCAACAAAACTCTCCGGCGGCGCGTGAAAATATTTTTGTTGGTATGTTTGGCTCTGATGACCATGGGAGAGTTCGATGTATGGGAGGCGGTCTCGAACAAAACTAAGGTGTTTGGTAAATCCCAACCTTCTCAGACAGCTGTAATGGAGGCGGTGGCGGGGGTCAGAGCAGATATGGAAAGGCAACTTGAGGAGGAACGCCGAAAAAATGAGGAGGAACGCCAACGACTTCAGGAGCAGTTACAACAACAACTTGATGAGGAACGCCTTAAGTTACAACAACAAATTGATGAATTGAAACGTTGTTGGATGGAACGACGTGGAAATGACGGTAATGAATAGGTGTTGTGGATTTTAGACATTGTGTATTTTGGATACATTCAACAACTAATAACTTTTTTGTATAATGGTTATTATGTCTGGATACATTCAACATTAATTGTGTTAATATGTAGATTGTAAATATTGATTGCATTTGTGTATTTTTGGTTATATTGTGTGTGTACAGGTTGAATTTGGTTTTTGTGAACGTATTTTTGGGGAAAATGAATTATACAAAGCTGGGGAAAAAAAAATAGGATTATTTACGGCGGTGACTAAATCCGCCGTATAAACCTAGGGACGACTCGTGCCCAAAGGGGGGACGAGGGAACCAGTAGGGGGTGTAAATGGGACGACTCGTGCCATGGTGGACGAGTCGTCCCTATTTAGTTATTTACGGCGGATATAGTAACCGCCGTATAAAATGGCCATGGACGACTCGTTTGGACGAGGGAACCCGCGGGGGTAAGCCGGGACGACTCGTCACGGAGCGGACGACTCGTCTCTTATTTACGGCGGTTACACATTCCGCCGTATAAAGATCACTCAAATACGCCATTTTATACGTATGTATTCCATTTATATACGGCGGTGGTATATCCGCCGTATATAGTATATACGGCGGTTGTCCCGCCGTATATAGTATATACGGCGATGATTTATACGGGGATCTATTTACGGCGGCTAGTCCGCCGTAAATACTATATACGGCGGGGCGCGTATTATTTACGGCGGATTTTAACCGCCGTAAATAAGCCTCTTTCTTGTAGTGTATTATGTAGTAATAATGCTATAAATAATTGTATTATTGTAATGAAACATTAAGAACTAATGTGATGGCGGAACAATCACAATGGGATAAGGTGATTGCATTTTAGCCGCTTGCTCTGAGCAAAGGTGATTGCATGTCAAGTCGCCTTACACAAGCTAAGGTGATTGCATTTCCAGTCGCCTTCTCTAAGCAAAGGTGATTGCATTTTCAGTCGCCTTACACAAGCTAACGAGATTGCATACCCAGTCGCCTTATACTAGCTAACGTGATTGCATTTGTAATTTAATTAATTAAATAAATAAAATTAAAAAACCCTTTACGTGACGGCAAAAGCAGTCACGGAAAATAAGTCTCTAAGGTGATCGCTTATCCCGTCGCTTTAAGCTATTGCGACAAGGGTTTACGCGACTGCCATGGCGATTGATTTCCCAGTCGCCTTACCTTTTCGTGACTGCTTTTCGCACATATGTGACGGATTTTAGCAGTCACTGAAATAGCCCGGATCCGAGAAAGGCCTCGCGGCCCCGGCATCTGGCAGTCTTTCGCGTTGGAGGTGTCTCGCCGTTTGTTTTCGCATTTGTAGAGTCGCCACGCCGTTTTTATTAAGCCCAAAACATTGAAAAAGGGCATCAGTTTAAAGATAATTTTAAACTGTTTTTGTGTGATGAGATTTTGAGTTCGGAGGTCAGATGACTCCCCGGGAAGAGAATATTAGAATATTAGAGCTCACCCGAGTAGCCTCGTAAAACGAGTCTTTCGGATACCCCTAATATCCTTTAAATGTTGTGTGTGTGTGTGTGTGTGCTTTTAAAAATGCATGCTGTATCGGATGTCTACATTGTATGCTATGTATGGAAATGTATTGAAATAGTATAGGAAGGAAGCCTTACCAATGTTGGTTCGTGTCTGTCTTCCGCTGGGGAATAGTGTTTGAGGTCGAAGTAGCGTTCCGGTATGGATCGGGATTGCTTCGGGAGGGACCGGTTGTCTGCGGACAGAGTTTCGGCGTGAGTTGAGGTTGTAGGCTGCGTTCGGGCAGAGGTTCGGTGTGCGTGGGGATCGTCGGGATCACTCGGGCAGAGGTTCGGCGTGCGTTGTGGTGGCAGGAGTCACTCGGGCAGAGTTTCGGCGTGGTTTGGGATCGTCGGTTTGACTCGGAAAGAGCCGGGACACCGTGGAAAGACCAGGCAAGGCCTCGGAGTACCACGAGGGGCCTCAGAGTACCTCGAGAGTGCCTCGGGGCAGCGCGGGAGCGTCTCGGGAGCGCTCGGGGAGGCTTCGGAGCACCACGAGGGGGCTCGGAAGGCCTCGGAAGGATCCGAAAGGGGCCGGGAGTGCCTCGAGGGGACGTAGAGGGGAAGCCAGAAGGCTTAGGGAGGAAGAGAGAAGTGGGAGGTGTGTGAAAATGAGGAGGGGGAGCCCTCTATTTATAGTAAAAATTTCGGAGCAAAGAGGTCCGTACGGACCTTCTTGGTTATCCAGAATTTTGGATTTCCTCGATTTGAGGGAATCTGCAATGATGGTGAATATTCTGGAATGATGGTGTCCCCTGAGCAATAAGGTCCGTACGGACCATCTTGCATGCAAAGAGGTCCGTACGGACCAACTCTGCAGGGGAGTAATCATTTCTTCCGGGATTTGAGGGAATATTGTGGACTTTAAGGGGATTTAGTAATCATTGACACAAAGAGGTCCGTACGGACCTTAATTGCTTTTCTGATTTCCTGAAAATTCCCAAAAGGTCCTTTTGTCCCTTTTTATCCCAGGAAGGCTCCTCCCTTGGTTTGGTTGGGGGTTTGAGAGGGTTTTGAGAGGGTTTTGAGTGAGAGAGGTCTCTGAGACTGCGTGGATGAGTCTGCGGTGTTTCCCGTGTGTTTGAAAGGGGGTGATCCAGATTGGGGTACTTACAGTCACAAAAAGCCTTTTTTCTTGTAGTGATATGCAGATGATCAGACAGCTATGGTATTGGCTTAGCTGTCAGATGATAGTTGAATTGTGCAGCGGAATAAGAGAGGTTTGAAATAATGATAGGACAAGAAACACAAAGAAATAATGCAAGTGTGTGAATGTGATTGCAAAAATGTAATAACACAGAGAATTTAAAGTGGTTCAGAGTTCACTCCTCCTACATCCACCCCCACTGTCAAACTTGACAAGTGAGATCAATTTTATTATAATCTTTAATCAACAAAAATTACAAATGATTGATTCAGGCAAGTTCCTTGAACTTCCTCTTCCTAATTAGTACAGTCAACTAGGGATACACTTAAAGTACAGTCTTAAGTGTTTTTACAACTTGAAGTACAGTCTCAAGATTTTACAAAACAACTAATACACTCAAAGTACAGTCTTGAGTGATTACAAACTAATTCTACACCTAAAGTACAGTCTTAGGATTTTGGATTTTGTGATTTAACACACTAAGGGGTGTTTTGTTGTGGAGGCAAAGGTTTTGGGGTGAGGGTTTGGTTTGGAACAGAGTTTGAAGGGAAAGGATTGGTGAGTGTGTGTGTGTGAATTACAGGAGGTGTGTGTGGGTGTGTGGAAAGGGTTTTTGACTGTGAAAATGAGTATTTTTCAGTGATTTTGTTAGAGGAAGAACTCCTCTATTTATACCCTTCAATGTAGCCGTTGGAATATGACTGTTGCAGCTACATTAATGAGCTTTGACTGGTCTTTGTCCCACTTGTCCACATGCAGGTCTTCATGAGCTGGCTTGAGCTGTGAGCTTGAACTGAGAACTTCTAGAAGGTCTTCAGTGGTCTTCATTGGTCTTCATTGGTGAACTTGACAGCTGTGAAGATCCAGGTTCCACATTGGTTGAGATTGTGGTAACAGAGATTGAGACAAAGTGATGGCTATCAGAGGAATGAAGTCATGGCTGTCAGATCATACAAGACTTAGCTATCAGAGATGTTCTCTGATAAGGACTGAGATGCACTTTGATGATCTTGAAGGCTTTACTAAAGAGAATATGATTCATGTTTTTGATTGATTGTAATCATTGTATACAACTGAATCATAACTATTGATGCGGACACAATTGCGGAGTCATTTTTGGAGTCGTTTGAGCGTCAACGCGGAAACGGGCGTAACTT
Organism: Adenophora triphylla var. japonica; assembly: GCA_022495995.1. NCBI lineage: Eukaryota > Viridiplantae > Streptophyta > Magnoliopsida > Asterales > Campanulaceae > Adenophora > Adenophora triphylla. The sequence continues at coordinate 1,781,838 of JAFEMH010000004.1, forward strand.
TTGATTCCGGAGGAGTTACGGGACGCACAGCATATCAAAACGACCGTCTCGACGAGAGGAACAAGATTCATGGGGCAAAGCCCCATGAGCAGGCCAAAAAAAGGCCGAAAAATGCTTCTAAAGGCCTCAAAAGGCCCGACGAAGCTTTCTATCCGTTTTTTCTAGTTGTTGGATATTTTCGTCTTTTGAACTGTTTTAGGGTTTTTTCAAATTAGGGTTGCAGCCGTCTTATTTATACCTTGTTTTAGGGTTTGAAACTCGGTTTTTGACATTTTATGAATTGAATTCATTCTCTTTCAATTTTCTCGAGCGAAAATTGTTGATTGATTGTTGAGTTCCTCGAGCGGAATTCATCAATTAGTCTCTATCCAAGTCTTCCGCTACGTCAACTATCAAACTCATAGCTGTCAGATACACTGAGGAATGAATATGAAGTTTGATTTGGTCAGTCATGGTTCATGACTGACAGTCTTCCTCTTTTGATATAAACCTTGTTCTATATATATATTCCTTTATCAAAACCAACTAACTAAGACATTGATCAAAGTTAGGTCCTAACACTTATAATTATGCATAGTTCCTTTGAATGTAAATCGAACCTTTATGGTCCAGTTTCCCTGATAATAAGGGTTTAAGGAAACCAGTGAATGAACCCTTCCCTTCGAGTCATAGCCATTCTTGCAGCAGGTGCCATGTTATAATTTGGAAGTATAAAGATATAATTAAGCCCAAGTAATAAACTAAAACTGAATTTCTACAAGATCAAATAAAGCATCACAATAGAGAAATCAGATCTTGGGAAAAATCCTAATTCATATCAATTAAAATAAAACAAAATGTTGATGGTATAATAGACTAGGACACTTACTTTCTTTTCAGTTCATGTAAAAATTGAGCAGCTGATTTAGTTTGTTTTGGCTTCAATACATTACTCACCCCTTCAGTCAATCCGCTCTTGACTTCCATTTCTTTCAACCATTCGTCAGCACTTTTCACCTCAACTTTAAGTTCCACATCAAAGGGAGGAGTTACAGCCTCACATTTTGTTACAACCAAATACCTATACAAATTTAAACATAGGATATTAGTACTGTGTAAAATTACATACTACTATGTAAATGTTTGACTTTATATGCAATTCTTACTTGTCATTCTTGCCAGGAATGTCAGTGACAGTATAATCAAGAACGCGAATTAGACCCAGGTTCCGAATTTTTCTAGAGAGAATGAAGATGACAAACTTGATTGCAAAAGTGCTGATAATTTCTTCATCCCGACACTGGCATTAAACCTGGAATGGTTCAGACAAACTTAAGAAGACCCTTACATTTGAAAAGTATAATATTGTTTCAGACATTAATTTTCAAGCTAGGAAAGCAATCTGAAAGTCAATTTATGTAACCTTATGACATAGATCACTGAACAAACATCATATCAGTAATTACGATTAGATTTTAAAAGTAAAAAAAAAAAGGGTTTGACATAAATATGAAGCATATGACTGAATTCCGTCTATATATAAAAGGTACTTTAATGTTCTTAAATATTTTAACCTTGATGGCATTTCAAGAATATGTGAAAACTAGAAAAGAAATTGATCATAGTTAAGAATAAATTGACATATGGAACACCATTGACGATGGTTAAGCTACCGAATTAAACAAAACCCATAAATAGTTAACAAATCAATCAACCAAACAACTCAAATCATAGTTGTTCAATTACCCTAGAAAATTCACAAAGTATGAAATCCCTAAAATGAGATTGAATAAAGGGTGGGAAATCATGGAGAAATGAAAACTCACATGTATTTTTGACCATTTCCGGTCTGCTTGAACATGGTTGCTTGGATTTGAGTACCCTAAAAACAAATAATTAAGATCAAGTTTCAGTTTCATTTTCAATGCTCAGTTCAAATTAAAAAAATAAGCCAAGCATAATTACTGAAATACTTACATGACTGACCTTTTCAAGCATTTGAGGGTTCTATTCTTTTAGCAAATTTTTGGAAAATTTGAGTACGGAAATTGATCAATTAAGTAAAATATTCACATTGGTAAATAAGTAAATGAAAGTTTACAATATTTATGGGACCTCAATAATTTTCCAACATTTGGATCTGATAAACTTGTGATTCTCATGTGTTTACCGGCTTAGGAAGACAATATTTGTTCAATACATATTAATTTATTAATTAATCGAAGCATCTGATGACAACAAGAAGATTAACCAAGTAAAAATCAAAATTTACGTTCTAATCTGAAAAATCTGAATTTATTACACGTTGACCCGGTATAATAAACTAGAAAATACAAGTACAACCAAATGTTTCAAATCTGAAGAAATATTGCATAAACAACGCACGGATGTCACATACAAGAACAACAACTTCAAACCAATAACCCATTAAATTAATACAACAACAACAACAACAAAGCCTTAGTCCCAAAATAATTTGGGGTCGGCTAACATGAATCCTCATATGTTATCGTGAAAAAAATAAATAAATAAATAAATAAATAAATAAATAAATAAATTAAATTAAATTAAATTAAAAAAATAAAAATAATAAAAAAAATAATAAAAATAAATAAAAAAAATAAAAATAAATAAAAAAGTAAAAAAATAAAAAAAATAAAAAAATCAACCCCCACATGGATTTTTGCCCTCCACTCCGGCCTCTTCAACACCATACTTTCATCCACTCCAAGTAAATTCATATCATTTTCAATTACTCTAATCCAAGTTTGTTTGGGTCTTCCCCTACCCCTCGCCATTTTCTCATTTCTCCACTGTTCCTGCCTCCTAACCGGTGCATCACTCGGTCTCCTTCTCACATGTCCAAACCACCGTAGACGATTTTCCCTCATTTTATCCTCAATGGGCGCAACTCCTACTTTACCTCTGATCACCTCATTCCCCAACCGATCATTTCTTGTATGACCGCACATCCATCGAAGCATACGCATCTCCGCCACATTCATCTTATGCACGTGACACTGTTTCACGGCCCAACATTCGGTGCCGTAAAGCAATGCCGGCCTAATTGCCGTGCGGTAGAATTTTCCCTTTAATCTATTGGGCATGCCGCGATCACATAGAAACCCTGTAGCACTCTTCCACTTTAAACCTGCTTTAATCCTATGAGCCACATCTCCATCTAATTCTCCATCCTTTTGGATAATGGATCCAAGATAGCGAAAAAACTCAGAAGCTTGAATAATATTTCCATCAAATGTGACCGCCCCTGCCTCCCTACTTCCAACTCTGCTAAACTTACACTCCAAATATTCGCCTTGCTTCGCTAATCGAAAACCTCGAGATTCCAAAGTGTGTCTCCACAACTCCAATTTACTTTCAACACCCTCTCTTGTCTCATCAATCAGCACAATATCATCTGCGAACATCATACACTTTGGTATATCATCTTGGACTGACCTCGTCAATTCGTCCATTATCAAAGCAAAAAGAAAGGGGCTAAGTGCGGAACCTTGATGCACTCCAATCTTTATAGGAAACTCTTAGTCTTCCCAACACTAGTCTATACACAAGTACTAACTCCATTATACATGTCCTTGATAATATCAATATATTTCTTTGAAACACCCTTCTTTGCTAATGTCCACCAAAGTACCTATCTTGGCACTTTATCATATGCCTTCTCCAAATCAATGAAAATCATATGCAAATCTTTCTTTTGATCCCGATATTTCTCCATGGTTTGTCTCATAAGATATATTGCCTCCATAGTCGATCTTCCGGCATAAACCCAAATTGGTTATCCGAAATATCCACAATTTTTCTCAGCCTTTGTGCAATCACTCTTTCCCAAAGTTTCATAGTATGGCTCATTAGTTTGATCCCCCGATAGTTGGCACAATCTTGGACATCACCTTTATTCTTATACAAAGGGATCAGAGTATTATGAAAATACGTAGATGAAAACAAAATCGATTCAAAATTATCTAAATTTATGGCTCGAAATTCTGAAACCAATTGCATGGCATTGATTTTAGGGAACCATTGAAGCTTCAATGTTCTCAGTTAATCGAGAAGCTTTTGACCCCTGTACCCTTCCCTTGAAGCATTTTCTTTTCTTGGAAATCAAAGGCTAAATTCAATTAGTAGTTGAGGTCCCATATATTGTCAATTGGGTTCGATCGGATATTAGGCTGTATTGGTCGAATTGTGAGTGCTTTGTCTTATTATTAATTTGTTTGTTTCTTTTATCAATTAGCTTTACATTTTTACATTTATGATTTTTTTTTGAAAAATAAGAAAATTCTTTATTGGAGATTGTTATAAATTAAATTTATTCCACCCAAATTTGTTATTAAAAACATCAACTGCAGAAAAAAAAATCGCAACAAAATATGATAAGATGTTTTTTCTTTGAGATTGTTATAAATTAAATTTAGCTGACCCAAACAACATCAAATGCAGAAAATATTTTTTTCGCAACATAATATGACTGGATATAAATAAAGGCTTGATACATATGATTATACAATATTTTTATCATTTGTATGTTTCTTTGTTTAGGGTAATTATCACTACAAGAAAATTGTCAAATAGCGACGGAATTTAGCGACAGACACAATTCCGTTGTTAATAATGACGGATTACCAACAAATTAGCAACAGATAAAAAATAAAAAACATTAAGCTGAAAACGACAATATTACCGACGGATTTAACGACAGACAGGATTCCGCCACTATTTCGTCGTAAAAGTGGCGCAAAAAAATTGCACCTCTTTTTACCGACGGATTAACGAGGAATTGCAAAAAAAATTTACCGAGGGATGTATTTCATCGCTATAGAATTAAAAAAATAAAAAAATATTATTTCATTTTCATTTCGCGACGGAACAACGACGGAATTCTCAAAATTATATAATGACGGATAGCTTTCGTCGCTATATAAAATAAAAAATATATATATTATTTCTTATTCAATTACCGACGGATTAACGAGGGATTGCAAATTTTTTTTACCGACGGATTAACGAGGGATTGCAAAAAAATTTTACCGACAGATGTATTTCGTCGCTATAGAATTAAAAAAATAAAAAAAATATTATTTCATTTTCATTTCGCGACGGAACAACGACGGAATTCTCAAATAATATAACGACGGATAGCTTCCGTCGCTATATAAAATAAAAAAATATTATTTCTTATTCAATTATCAACGGATTAATGACGGAATTTTACAATAATATTTTATATTTCTGGAATAGCGACGGATTATCGACGGATTTTTTATAAAAAATATATACAGTTTAATGCATGTTTATTAATACCTAATTGTTAAGTTTACCTCAAATGTAAATGAAATAAGGCCAAATATGATAAAATTATAAAAATATATATATTTTTAAATAAAAATTCTTAACTTTTTTTTTTTAAAAAAAATCACTACTAACAAACATCTCAAATAATTTTTTAATCCATAAAAAAAAATTATAAATATACTAAAAAAATATTAAAAAAAATATATGCTATTGTCTGTCCCTCTTTTTTTCTTTTATATACTTATTTTTTAAAAAAAAATCTTAACTTTTTTATGTAACATTTTAAAAAAAATATCACTACTTAACAACTTCTCAAGTAATTTTTTTATCCAAAAAAATTAAAAAAAAATATTCAATTTTATAAATATAATTTCCAAAATATTCAATTTTATAAATATAATTTCCAAAATAACAACCATTCCAAACTATTTGCCAAAATGTCCAATTTTTTAAAACTCGCTAAATAGTATAGCGAGTTTGACCTTTGATTTGGCGAGTTTAAGATTACAGAGGAAAGAAAAAAATAGAGAATTCGGTCTCTTCCGTTGTTTCGTTGTTTAGGGTAACTATTCATGCTGGATTGAAGATTTGACAATTGATTTGGCGAGTTTAAGATTATAGAGGTAAGAAAAAAAAACGATCGTTTTCCATGTTGATGTTGCCGGCGGTGACCTCCCTATTTCGCCAACATTCAACGTCGATGGCGAAAATCCGGTCTCTTCCGTTCCAATTACTTTTGTCTCGAACGACGTCGATCTTTCACCAAAAGTCAGTTCAAAAGTTTCGCCATCGGACTCCAATGGTATTGAAGACTGTTTGAATCCGGTACAATCATTGATATCTTCACCGGCGTCTTTTGCGGTGGCGTAGCGGTGGTTCTGGTGTGTGGAGAGAGCCATTTGGATCTCATGTACTCGACTTTACGCCATGGAGGGATGTGCATCCCTTTCTTCCTCAAACTCTGTGTGGCTGCCTCTGATACAATCGAGAGAATATGTAAGTTTGATTCTGAAACTGAAGAGAGGAATGGAGTGAAGTGGGAGAAGAGGGAAAGGATGAGTGAGAAAGGGAAAGGATGAAGGGAGGAATAAAGTAGAGAGTTATATAAAGGAGATGTCACTGTTTGTGGGATGATGTAAAACTTAATTTTACTCTTTGACCACTAAACTTGCCAAATCAATTGGCGAGTTTGATTCTCGCTTAAACTCACGAATATAAAAAGGAAATTTTAAAAAAAAAATAACTTGCCAAATGGAATGACGAGTTTGACATTCTTTTTGGCAAATAGTTTGGAAGGATTGTTATTTTGGAAATTATATTTTTAAAAAGGAATACTCCCTCCGTTCCGCTACAAACCGCACGGTTACTGTTTGCGCGGGGATTAAGAAAAAATTAATGATATAAATGTTGTGAGTGTAAAAGTAAAATAGGAGAGAGAATGAGTGGAGGGAATAGTAAATTATAATGGTGTTGTGAGTATTAAAATAATGTAGGAGAGAGAATGAGTGGAGGGAATACTAAAGATTCTTTGTCATTTTAGGAAGTATACAATTTGTAATGGGACGCCCAATGAAGAAAGTGTGCAATTTGTAGCGGGATGGAAGAAGTATTTTAGTATGTGATGGAAAGAGAAAGACTGTGAATGAAATTATAAATGTTGTTTACAAGATTTTTTTTTAAATTTATAAGTTTTATTATTAATGCAATTAATACCTTTTATTTTTAAAAATAAAAGGTATCTACTCTCCTTTTCACTCCATCTTCCTCTCAAAATATCTCTCTCACTCTCTCTCTCTCTCTCTCTCTCTCTCTCTCTACAAATATCATACATATGTATCTACTCCCTTCATCCTGCTACAATCCACACAGTTACTGTTTACACGCGAATTAAGGAGAAAGTTAGTGGAGTAAGTGTTGTGAGTATGAAAAGTGAGGTTAGAGAGAGAAAGTGAGGTAGAAAATAGTGAGTTGATTGGTGTTGTGAGTATAAAAGTAAAGTAGGATAGAGGATTTGTGGGTGGAATAGTAAAGAATTTTTGCCATTTTAGAAAGTGTGAAGTTTGTAATGGAACGCCCAATAAGAAAAATGTGTAGCTTGTAGCGGGACGGAGGAAGTATACAAGTTTAATCATGATTCAGTTTCCCCCAATTTCAACTCCAATTAATACCCATTTTCAATATGAGAATTGTTATTCACCCCCACACATTTACTTAATACCCCCGCAATACAATTTTCAAAAAAAATGTCATTAATTGAAATGACTCTATTATCCTCCCCTCCCACTTCCATCTTCTTCCCTCAACACAGGTCGTTGTTGCAATTTGTTTAAATACACAATCAAATTGGAATTGAGGTTTCTTTGTTTTACCATTATTAATGGCGGTGGTTGAGAATGCTGCTGTTAATAACGTTAACAATCCAACATCGGTATTGAATTCTTCCACCGGAGAAGAAATTGTCGATCAGTCTAAATCGTGCAATCAATTGACCAACGATGGTGGTGCTGCTGCTCCGATGAATCCTTTATCAAATGATCATATCCCTCCCCGGAGCTCGCCGTCTCCAACTGTTAATAACGACCGTTCTTTGGCAAACCACCCAACACTTAAACTCATTGAAAAATGCTCAAACCCAAAGCAACTCAAGCAAATCCATGCTCAGATGCTCCGCACATCCCTTTTCTACGACCCCTTTTCAGCCAGCAATCTCATTTTTGCCTGTTTTATCTCTGAGTCAGCTTCACTCGACTATGCCCGCAAAGTGTTCGACCAAATTCCTGAACCAAATCTCCACTCCTGGAACACTGTTATTCGAGCTTATTCTTCGAGTTCTGAACCAAGTCAATGTCTTTTGTTATTTATTCAAATGCTTTATAGATGTCAGGGATTACCCAACAAGTTTACGTACCCTTTTGTGATTAAAGCTGCTGCTGATAATAGTTTAGGAGGCATTTTTATGTTTATTCAAGGGTTTAAAAGGGTAGAATAGTGATAATGGTGGTGTAGTTTTAATTTTTATACGTAAACTTAGTAATGCGGGGGTATTAAGTAAATGTGCGGGGGTGAATAACAATTCTCTTTCAATATTAGGGTATATCCCAATTCCCGCCTCTCTCAAAATGTCGAACAATCTCGCCCACTTCTCAATCGCTCAAGCTCCTTCTCCTGCCCTAACCCCTCCCTCTAGAACCGACGGCGACGATTCCGGCCCAAAATCCAGCTGCCATGGCTTCTGGTACACTCAACCCTTGCCATTCCCTCCGCATTATTCCTTATTACTTGGGCTTTAACGCCAAGGAGGATCTCCAAAAGCTTAGAAATGGTCGATCCTTTGTAATGATCGCTTATTATGTGCTCCTTTGGTTCTCCGTTCTTCTCAACTTCGGTTGGTGCTCCGTTCAGGTAACAATATTGACTTTTCAAATTCAAATTCAATGGCTTCTAGTACGCTATTATGATTCAACGTGACTGTCATTCCATAGATGTATTCAAGAATTGGTTAATTGGCACAGAGAAGTCAAACTTTGATTATTTATGAAACGGAGGGATTTGGGTGTGTAAGCAGATTAGCCAAGCTGAATAACTGTGTATTAATAATGTGATTGGTAAACAATCTATTTGACTGGTGAAGTTTTAAATTGGTTTGGGTTATGTTATTTCCTTATTTGATTTTCATGCTCTTAAGGATTTTGAAGATAGTGAATGGAAATTCAGTAAGTTCAAGTAAGAAACTCAGCTGCTGACCATCTAGTCAAGCATGCGACTATAATGAACGCAACCATAGTTGTTAAAGGCGTAAGGCGAGAGGCGGGCGAGAAGTTCCTAGAAAAGGCGAATGGCGAGGCGGCCGAAAGGCGAGCAAGGCGGTAAAATAGAACAAAAGGAATAGTAAAATAATATATATGTAAAATATATTAAACAAATCTTAAACATGTTAAGAACAAGAATTTTGCATTAAATAAAAGTCACAATTTCACATGTAATAGCAACTTAACACAACTAAATCAACCAAAAGTGAGAATTCTAAGAAAAAAACACATTTTATATTCAAATCAGTAAACAAGTAGTCGTTTAAAAGCGTGAAATAGGTGAATTCGAATATATAATTTTAAATGTATAATTCCATACCTAGAGATAAACATAAGATATAGTTAAAACTTTAAATGACAAAGGAGACCCAAAGTAAAGCGAAAAAACAAATTAAATTAGTAAACATATTAAAATTTGCAAACCTCCCTTTAAAAATTTGAATAAAGAAAGCTATTTGTAATGTTTTTATCCCACTCCTTTGTCGTCGTTCTGATTTGTTATTTATCACACTTATTTTCTTTTGATCGCTCGAGAGAAATTGTGGATATCTTTCTTTCTCATGTACGCCACAAGCTATCTTTACTCCATATTATCCCGAAGACAACGCATTGGGTAAGTTAAATTATTGAAACTAAAATTACAAAATGACCTAGTTTAACACTACACATACGCACATTATGTCTTTTGACAAAGGCGGACTCCTCACGCCTCTCACCGTAACCAAGAATCGCCTCACCTGGCCTAGAAGGCACACAACAGCCCGCCATAAAACCAAAAGGCGGTTGACCCCTAAAGGCGCCAAAACGGCGAGGCGGGCGAGAGAGGTGCTAGCCTTTCGCAACTATGAACGCAACAGACTTTGACTTTGTTAGGCCTCCCTCGTTTTTGTATCCGGTTTCACTGGGAGATCACCTAGGGCGATGGAGGCTTAGGAATATTGCATCTTTTGACTGCACTACTATGCTTGCAATACAACTACTCTGTACAGTTTTCTTTTTTTTTTTCACTACTCACACACACACACATGCACGCACAGAAGCGCCTAGGAGATAAATCCTAGGGAGAGAAAGTCTTCCCTCTAACTTCTGGGGGATCAAACCCATGACCTCCAGGTTGGAAGCCATGAGCTCTAGCCAGCAGGCCAAATCCCCATATGCTGTACAGTTTTCTGTATATATTATTTATGGTGTGTTTGACCAATAAAAAATCAATAGGTTTAGGTAAGGTGGGAATGTTGGATGGGGTACTTTCATGGATATTTTTTTTTTGATTTTGGTATGAGCATGGGCATAGCAGTTGGGTGTTTAGAATTCTGCTGGCTAGGAACCAACTGATGATTGTAAGAGCTATTTTAGTTATGGTTGGTTGCCGTCTTGAAATTGATACTTGAGCAGGAAAGTGATTACAAAACGTTTCTTCTTCACGGTAGGGAAAAATTGGACCTGAAAATGATTAAGAGGAGAGATAAGTCAAGTGTAAAGATGTAATGTCTTAGTGCTCAGAGTTTCCGTCTTGTACAGGCTGTAATTTAACTGAGGAAATTAAAACTCAGTGAATTTGATTTTTACTTTGATTTTGGTACAAAGTGGTATTCACTCTCTATCTTTTATGCAATAGGCATGGCAGTGCACTCCTAGAAAGGAGGATTATTGGAACCTGCTGTCGCTGTTCACAGAATCTGGAATGCTATGTTTAGAGATTAGTGTGCTGGCCTTCTTATTTCAAGAAAATTATGCCAGTGGGTTGGAAACTTTGTCAAAGACTTTCAGTATTTCTGGAGTTATTGTTGGAGTGAATATGCTTATCAAGGTGAATGTGCTTGCACTGCTAGTTTTCTTTGATGATACTCCCTCCGTCCCGAAATGATCTTCCTACTTTTTTGTCGTTAACGCGAAGGTAATTTGAGCAATAATCTTAGGTTGATTTAATTATCCGAATGAACATCTAAAAATTGTTATTGATAGTATTTATAATGGTGTATTGTTAACAAGATTTAAATTTGCATTAAGATAATTAAATTAACCTTAAATTGTTGCTCAAAGTACCTTTGTGGCAACGACATAAAAAGTGAGAAGATCATTTCGGGACAGAAGAGTATGTTTTTGCCAGCATATTCCACTCTGATAACCAGTTGACTGCAATGTATTTGTTAAATTGGGATGAAAAAGAGGAGAAAGATATTTTTACTTTACACCCATGATTTAAACAGCTTGGAGCCTAGCTGGAAACAATGTATTACAAGCATTTATGAGTACTTACCACGTCTTCAAATGGAAATTATCTCTTTATTCAACCTGATAAGTGAATTCTCTTTTGATCTGGCCCTCATGCTCTCAGGCGATTTTCATATTTGGTTTTGGAGTCCCTCTTTTCGTGGATGTTGAAATCAGTCATAGGGCGAAATGGGGCTTGTGAACAATGCATGAACTGTTGTTTTCAGGGGTTTACGCTTGCATCTTATTTGTGCATTACTCAAAGTGGAGAGATAAGCTGCCACGTGAGTCTTATCCATTACAAAAGCGTCCCTTTTCTTCTTATTATTATTTATTAATCACTCCGTCCCAAAATGAATGTCCAAAAAATGTTCAAATTTGCTCTTGATCAAGAGTGAATTTGAAATCTTTTTGGACATTCATTTTGGACGGATGGGGTATTATATATTTTGTTCGCGAATGTACTGACTCGTTTTGTTTATGACATTTTACAACTACATCGTGATCATGTTTGTGGTTAGTTTAGTGGCATCGTTCAGTTGTGGGCTTTCTGGAAGTGGGGCCCGCTTGGGACTTTGGTACCAAAATTCTATATCAAAAATGCACTTCTAGAATTATTGACCATCTTGGGTTTGACCTCACTTTAATGCTTATTAGCAGTGACAAGTTTCTATCTCATTTGCAGGTTGTACAATATCATGATCATCGGCTATCACTCCCTTTATCTTCCTCTCCTGTATGCAACTTTTCTATCAGATTTTTTCCAGGTGATCATTCTTATTGTCATGTAAATACTAGTAACATTCCAACTTCCAGATTTTTTTTTTTTTTGAGGATTGTTTTCAGTTTGTCGTAATGAATGAAACTTTTAGTTTAAATTTATTTATAAAATAAAAATAAAAATTGTTGTGATGTTTTCAGGAGGAAGGGTTGCTTCTTGACAATGCGTATTACTCTGAAATGAGGGATGCTGGGTTTTTTGACAGTGACTGGGAGGAGTAAGCTCTACTATACTAGATGATACGAAATGAACATATTCTCCTTGATAAATTAGGTTTATACACGATCACACTGTATCTTTGCACTGCAAACATGCATCACACGGGTAGTATTGATCGACCCCATTTTCTATTTGTCAAAATTGTATATAGATCGTGTAACAACTCAAGAACCATATAGCGCGTTTTGGATACTCGGCTATATATTGACATTGTGTACATACTTGGTTCTTCATATTCAACATACTTGAGTTTCAACAGTCTATATGGCTTTTGAACTCAAAAATCCAAAAACGAAGAGCTTTGTTATTCACACCCGTAAAAATTCTAACTATACTCATATGTATGGTTAAGGTATTTTTACAGTACAACATTTTAATGCATGATATGGGTATACTCATAAATTTTACGGGTGTGAATATCAACACTCAACAAGAACCAAATGTTGAGAATGTTTTCAAGTCAGAACCATAGTTTAAGCTAAAAGTTTGGACTTGGTTGATTGATACATATTCAGAATATTGTTAGGGACAGTTTAAAAAACTCTGGTGGTCAGATGCTCTGGAGCTAAGGATTACAAGGCTTTTCTTGTTGGAAGAGATACACCATGCAACAATATCCATATGAAAGCAATAAAAGGCAAGAACACGAGATTTGTTCACTCAATTCATCCCACAAAGGAACTACATCCGGGGGCACTATCAAAACAGGATATTTAACAATATCAAATCTGTTGTGTTAAAATCAAAGCCCATGATCTCCCTACGAAATCATCCACTCTATGTAAACACACACCACCTAGATTTAAATTAGGTCATCCATGGAATGGCCCTAAGGGACCTTAAAGACCTACTATGCCTTTGACTCTCTTTGTGGATCTCACAAATTTTCTCTTACTAATTTTCCTAGCAAACAATAATATTGGCTGCCACTTGATTTATATAGGACCCTAGGAACAAATCCTAAACCTTGGAGGAGAAGAAATTAGAACAAAACATGGCTGACCCAAGAATTCGTCCAGCCAGTTCCATGGGCTGCCCATGGTTTCAACCATGCCCATGATTCATGTTGTCCGAGTCTCCAACACTCATCGGCCGGCTTCAGGGCTGCCCATGGTTTCAACCATGGGTTTTTTGACAGTGACTGGGAGGAGTACGCTCTATCATATTTCATGATTTTTTCCTTCTTTCTTTCAAGTTTACCCTTTGTCTCCATATCCTAACAATCTCCCACCTGGAGACAAATCAACTCCCGTGACTACCTTCGTCAAACTCCCACCCGAGAATGACATCCAATCAGTGTTGCCAATTCCTTTTGCAATTGCATTAAGCCACCAATACTAGTTGAAATGAGTGAGTCTTCAATGTGTTGCCCAGATTCCTTGCATTGAGTCTTCACCCCCGTGATCCTCCTTGCAACCATCCCGCTTCGTCTTCTACTACCCACTTATGAATAATGTGATACCAATTCTTGAGACAGTTATCATGCATTACCTTGACTGTTAAATTAATTTCCAAATGACTATCATATACTCCCTCCGTCTCATTGGAAAAGGCAAAGTTTTGACCTTGCACGGGAATTAAGGAAAGTGTATACTCCCTCCGTCCCGTCCGAAAGGGCACAAATTTCCTTTTTGGGCGTCCCATTTAAAATGGCACAACCCCAAAAAGGAAAGTTTTTATTATTTTTTTACTCTTCCTACCCCACTCATTCTCTCTCCTACTTTACTTTTACACTCACAACATTCTCTCTCCTAACTATTCCTCCCACTCATTCTCTCCTATTTAATTTTTCATACTCACAACATTTAACCTTTTTTCTCTTTCTTACATCACTTTCCTTATTCATTTCTTAATTTCCGTGCTAGGAGGCAAAATTGCCCTTTCGGGCGGGACGGAGGGAGTAGTGGAGTAAATGTTGTGAGTACGAAAAGTGGTGTAGGAAAGAGAAAGTGGGGTAAGGAATAGTTAGTGGATAGTTATTGTGAGTATGACAAGTGGGTCCCACAAATAAAGAAGTAAAAAAAAAGTTTCCATTTTTGGATTGTGCCTTTTCAAATGGGACACCCGAAAAGGAAATTTGTGCATTTTCGGGTGAGACAGAAGGAGTATATATGTATGTATAAACACGCAAATTGGAGAAATGAGAAGTAAAGCGAATGAGAATAAACAAAAATTTTAGTTTCCATGATGCTCATAAAATTGGAACACTCTTATTGTATATAAATCACCAACTTTATAGTACAAGGAAATAGACTCATAGGTATATTTGAGCAAGTACTAAATATATGAGCCAACAACCATAGTGTCATTCTTGAACCAGATATAATTCATGCTATACAATGGAATCAATCTTAGCCATGCTTGTAAGATGCTTATAAAGATGATGCATTGTTGGCCTTGCTTGTGGATTCGCATTTAAACAGTCCCTTGCCATTATTAGAATGGATATCACCACCTTCTTGATTTCGGGCGACAGAGGTGGAAGACGTTGATCAACCATGTCATTGGATAATATCTCCTCTGCTGATGAAGATAAGATAGAAGTAATAAGATCACCGGGGTGCTCTCCTTTAATTACTTCTAGTGCCAACACTCCAAAGCTATAGACATCACATTTCTCTGTTACCTTCATTGTATAAGCAAACTCTACAAAAAAAAAAAACCATGGCCACATTAATGTTTCCATCAGTATAATATTAGTATAAAAGAAAAAAGAAAAAATAATAATAAATCAACAGTACCTACCTGGTGCAATGTATCCATATGTGCCGGCAAGTGCAGTTAGGTTGGATGAGTCTAAGTTTAAGAGCTTGGAAATACCAAAATCTGAAACACGAGCCTCATACTCAGAATCAAGCAGAATATTTTTGCTTGATATATCCCGATGCACGATTGGGGGTGTGCAATCGTGGTGCATATAAGACAAAGCCCGAGCAACACCCTTAATGATATTCACCCTCTTAAACCAGTCTAGCAACTGAGCTAGGTCTTCCCTGCTCAACATGGCAGCAAGACTGCCCCTTTCAATGAACTCATAAATCAGTAATGAGTGTAAGGAATGGGAACAAAATCCATGAAGTTTCACAATGTTACGGTGCCTTATTTCTGTCAATGCTCTCACCTCATTTAGAAAAGATCTTCGATCAGCAGGCTGATCAGAAGAGGATGAATGGAGTTTTTTAACAGCAACTCTATGATTAGGCTGTAGACATGCCTTGTACACAATTCCATGTGCCCCTTCTCCAATACAATGCTCCTTGTCAAAATTGTTGGTGGCATTCAATATTTCCTCATACACTGCTCTACCATCAAAAGTTGTTATAGCAAAAAGATCGATGGTTTCGGTACTAGTGTTGCTTTCTTCTGTTTGATGCCTTCTTCTTCTTCTATAAATGATGAAAATCCCGAAGAATGCGCTTAGAAGGAAAGATGCTCCGAGAATGGGGAGTATGATCAGAAGAATGGTGTGGTTGTGGTGGTTCTCTTTCAAACTTTTACAAGATTTCAACCCAGTAAGGTTTCCACATAACCCTATGTTGCCTTGTAATATAGAAGCATTCAGAAAGACCTTGGTGTTTGGAATGGGACCCAGCAAATCATTATAGGATACATCAACTTCAAGCAGCCAGCGCATATTGTCAAAAGCCTGGGGAATGGAACCAGAGAGTTGATTGTGCGATAGATCTAGCTTCTCCAAGCTCTGCATCCCTTGAATTTCTGGTGGAATCTTCCCTGTGAGCAAGTTATGACTCAAATCAAGTACCTCCAGAAGTTTTAACTGAGTTATTTGAACTGGTATAACATCTGTTAAGTTATTGGTTGACAAGTTCAAGTAATACAGCTGTGACAAATCCCCAAGATTTGCAATAACCAACCCACTCAATTGGTTTTCTGAGAGATCCAAATACAAAAGTTCTTTTAGTGATCCAAGCTCTTTTGGTATTGCGCCGTAAAGTTGGTTTCCACCCAAATCAAGTTCCAAGTATATGAATCAATTGACCAATTTCATTAGGAATCTCCCCAACTAAATAGTTTGATAAAAGATAGACTTTTCGCAGCTTGAGTTGCCATTCCGAGCTCTGGGGGTATACTACCACCGATATTGTTGCCGTCTATCCACAGGTCGGACAAGTTTCTGCAATTGCCCAATTCAGGAGGAATAGAACCAGAAAGATGATTGTACATCAAATTGAGACGACTTAAGGAACTTAGGTTACCAAATGATGCAGGGATTTGACCAGTGAGCCTATTCTTTGGAAAGTCCTAGGAATTGAAGTGATCTTAATTTCCCAAGTTCAGAGGGAACTGAACCAGATAATTGATTCATGGATAGTAGCAAGTTCCTTAAGCTTTTCAAACACTCAAAAGTTGATGGAATAATACCTGTTAATGAGTTGTTGAGAATCACTAATTCCATAAGAGTTGAGAGATTTCCCAATTCGGGAGGAATGGGACCAGAGAGTTGATTATCATACAAATAAAGACGACTTAGGGAACTTAGGTTACCAAATGATGCAGGGATTTGACCCGTGAGTCTATTCTTTGGAAAGTTCTAGGTCTTGAAGTGATCTTAATTTCCCAAGTTCGGAGGAACCGAACCGGATAATTGATTCATGGATAGTTGCAAGAGTGTTAAGCTTTTCAAACTCTCAAAAGTTGATGGAATAATACCTGTTAATGAGTTGTTGGAAATCACTAATTCCAAAAGAGTTGAGAGATTTCCCAATTCAGGAGGAATTGGACCAGAGAGTTGATTATCAAACAAAGAAAGATGAATTAGGGAACTTAGGTTACCAAATGATGCAGGGATTTGACCCGTGAGTCTATTGCTGAAAAGTTGTAGGAATTGAAGTGATCTTAATTTCCCAAGTTCAGAGGGAACTGAACCAGATAATTGATTCATGGATAGTTGCAAGAGTGTTAAGCTTTTCAAACTCTCAAAAGTTGATGGAATAATACCTGTTAAGGAGTTGTTGAGAATCACTAATTCCATAAGAGTTGAGAGATTTCCCAATTCAGGAGGAATTGGACCAGAGAGTTGATTATCAGACAAAGAAAGATGACTTAGGGAACTTAGGTTACCAAATGATGCAGGGATTTGACCCGAAAGATTGTTATCTCTAAGGAGGAGAATACGTAGTGAGCTTAAGCTACCTAAAGATGAAGGGATTTGACCTGAAAAATTGTTTTCATAAAGGCGGAGCCCTTGAAGGGATTTTAACATCCCTACTTCAGGAGGTATTATGCCCGAAAATTCATTATCAGAGAAGTTAAGAAAGATGAGATTGGAGAGGTGAGTTATCTCAGGCCCAGGGATGCTACCAAAAAACTCATTTGTGCCAAGATGAAAGTGAGTAAGATTGGGGAAAGATGAGAAAGAGAAATGATCAAGTGTACCTTTCAGACTCGACATATTTAGTTCCAATCCGGTCACACTCCCATCAGCATTGCACGAAACTCCGTACCAAGTACATGGGATATTCAGCGCACTTTTATTTGCTTTGGTATGAAAATTTGTGGGAGATGATGGAAGAGCCCATGAAGATAGGTGGGAAGCGTTGTAGCTTTCAAGGCTGGCTTTCCATTTCAAGAGAGCATTTGCTTCTGGGGCAGAAGCAGACACCACAAGGGAACAAGTCAAGAATGTTAAAAGGGAAAGAAAGAAAAGCTTTTCCATGGCTACCATAAAATAAATGGTTCTGTTTTTGGTGTACAAAACTAATGGTTCCAATTGAGATCATTTATAGTCTGCAAAAATGTTTATGCGTTTAGATTACTGCAAAGACTTTGAAGAATAGTAGTGAGTCAACTTCATTGCGGAAGACTTGGAATTCTATGAAGATTA